>OY728166.1:1179280880-1180530880 GCA_963277665.1 Viscum album
TTTTAGAATATGTTAAACTGTAAGGAAAACATGAACCTATAATATAGAAGACATAGTTAGTAAATATATAATTGTTATAGATTGAGGTAGTTATTTTTTATTGGGTATGGATATAATTGTATATATTATACCTCTATTAGTTTCTCTTTGTGTTTGCAAAAAAAAAATTGTTGTAGTATTTCTTCCTTTAAGAGTAATGTTTTATTTCTATTGGACATAGTTGGAAGAGCTATATTATCATGGTGACACTTCAATCATTTTTTATGTTCATATGTTTAATGGTTTTGAATGATTCCTTATATTAAATTTACAGTCATACAAATAATAAGTAAATTTATTTTAATGAATGAATAAAAATTCAATCATTTTATTTGTAACTCAATAAGAAGGTAAGAAATTGTTTATCAATAATTTTGGGAATG
The DNA here is from genome assembly GCA_963277665.1 of Viscum album. Classification (NCBI taxonomy): domain Eukaryota; kingdom Viridiplantae; phylum Streptophyta; class Magnoliopsida; order Santalales; family Viscaceae; genus Viscum; species Viscum album. Next base: position 1,179,281,303 of record OY728166.1, read on the forward strand.
AAATAAGCAATGCATTTTTCATGTTGTACTCAATATCAGATGGTGGATATGATTGGAAAGAATTGTCTCTATGATTAGCCTCATATTTCATTCTATTATGAATATATGAACATGAGATCATGGAGTTAACCATACAATAGCTTCTTTCTATATTTTGGTATTTGTATAACCTCCAAATAACCTAAAGGTATATCGTATCAAATATTTGATGAGAGAAATGATGTAACGCAAAACCTGAGACATTTTTTGCTTTATTTTTCATTTTGAGAATACTTTTCTACCTACCCTCATCACAAAATGATTTTATTATTGATTTGTAGAACATTGTTACATATTTTTCATGCAATATTAGAGAATTTTCATAAAAATATCAATAATAAATTTCAATGTTTGATTAGAGAAAAATAAGGGAATATTAGTTGTGCATGATTAAATGAAGTCAAACTAAAATAATTATTTAATCCTCTATATGAAATAAGTCATCAGTATAGGGAACCTAACTCAAAAAAAATTATGGGTTGAGTAGATTATTTGATATATTATGTATTAATTATATTTTCATTAAAATTAAAGTACATTTTGATAAAAGAATAGAATAAAATAGAACCTTCACAATAATAGAAAAGTCATGAATAATCTATTGAAAATGATATTGTCTTCTAATTTTCATAATATATTTCCCTAATCCCAAACATATAATTATGATAGAAATTACCCTCATGGAGTGAATTTCATCTTTGAGTTTTATAATTGTTAGTTATTTTAAATCTCAAAGGTCTCATTTTTTAGGAATTATTTAATGCCATTTGATATTGAAATTGGGAAATTGAATTTTTAAACAATATTAATTTCATTAATCTATTTCTCCAATGATTTTTTTCATTACATTCATTCTAACATGAATCTATTTCATTTATTAAGTATGCATTATAGTGGAATTAATTTTAATACACATTTCAATAAAATAAATGAAAATAATTGACCCTTCAAAAAAGTAGACAATTAGGAATAATATGTTGACAAATAAATTGTTATATATTTTCAATAATCTATTTCCCAAATCCCAAAAATATAATTGTGATATCAATTACCCACATATATAGGATATATTGTTTGGATTGTATAATGTTCATATATTTTACATATCAAAGGTTTCATTATTAGTTATTCTTCTCAACCTTATGATATTCTAATGGGGAAATATAATTTAAAACATTAATAATTTCAATAATATTTATCTCCCATGATTGTTTTCTTTCATTTGTTTCTATCATGGTTCTAATTGATTTCCAGTACTCATTTCTCTTTGATATAGGTTTGATAACGGAAGTATTCAAACCAAAATTCCTCATAGTTCTTCCCCTCATACAAAAAATGTCACATAGTTTTACCATGTAATTAAATCATCTCTTTCTGAACATTTTATTATCATTATATTGATGTTTCTTATATTTAGTAAATTCTTACTTAATTTCCAAATCAATACAAAAAATATATCTGCATTTGATATATTGAATTTTTTTTATAATTTCAATAATATATATCCCTAATCCCACACATATAATTGTTATAGAAAATACCCAAATAACTAAGTTTCCCATGATGCACTCTCTTAACGTTGCATTGAAATTAAAAGTTAACATCCTAGATGTCATGGATAATACCTTTTCTAGACATGGACTACAGAGCATGATTTTTATCAAATCGAGTTATTTACCCTTGGAGTGAACATTAGAAATATAGTAGTTGGTTTTTGAAATAATTCATACAATACCTCGATTTTCCATGATTTACTCTCTTCACATTGTGTTGGTATTGAAATAGTATTTCCATGATGACTTGGACAAAACATTCAATAGAAGTAGATGACAAAGCATTGCTTAAGCCACAATCCGATTATTAATCATGGGATAAAACATTGGAAATACATCTATATGATTTATAATTAATTTTACAATAATTTGGAAATACAACAGTTGGTCATCGATTATTTGGAGAGAATTGAGGACCAGTTGTTAGGTCTCGTATCTAGAATTAGTATTAGAAAAATACCATCAAAATCCAACATTGGTGAACGATTAATCATGGGTGTATGAATCCTCTTTGTTGGACGATTCAACATCAGTAGTTGATTCAATGATGCTGGATGATTCTGTGATGGTGGATGATTCACCGTTTGTGGGCGTGATCAATAGAAAGATGAAATAGTATGATGACAAAGATGTCGACTTCCGAATGAATAGAGATATACAATTAGAAATAAATTCAGACAATACCATGGAAATACAACAGTAGTTCATCGATTATTTGGAGAGAACATATGATTCGATGTTGGGTCTCATGGGTGGAATCAGAATTAGAAAAATACCTTCAAAATCCAATGTCGGTGAATGATTCAGTGTGGGTAGACAAATCATCTTTGTTGGAAGATCCTGTGTCGGTGGATGATTCAATGATGTCATAAGTGTAATATCCCAAGTAAATAAATAGTATAACATCTTTATATTAATTTGAAATTAAATGGGATTCTATGTTAAATGGAATTCCCGACATGTAACAGTGGGTTTCTCCAAAATCTCATTTTGAATACAAGGTTGTGTCACATGGAAAAATAATAACATAATTTTATTTTAAATTGAAGTTAACGCCTAGAGATTAAATTTAAGGGAAAGAATATAAATAAATAAAATATGATTATATATGTTTTTAAATGTCTTTACATTTATCCAATAAATTTTATATGATTTAAATAATAATAGATCCAATGTTAAGCATGAAATACTCTAATTTTATTTAAAATTAGGATTTACCACCTTTTGATGGCGAACCATTTTTAAATCTAGTTTTTGTCATATTTATATGTTCTATTTTAACAAATAAACATATTCCTTAAAACTGGGACATCAAAATTTACTTTGGGTACAAAAATTTAATTTTTCTGATTAAGTTCATTTTTTATGAATAGTGAAAAATAAAGCATTTTAATTCAAAACTGCCTTTTATTCTAATTTATTTATATAGTTAGATTATTCTTTTTATTGGTTTTAAATTTTAATTGGATGATATTTTTATCTTTTAATCAAATTTTTGTAATTTTATGTTACTTCACTTTCAAATTGAACATAAACCAATTGCAATATTTTGAGAGTTATTATTTTTAAAAACACTCCTTTTGGTTTTGAAAATGAGAACTAATTTTAATTTAATTTTTGCAAAATCTGTGTTTTAAATTTGGAAAAATGGATTCCATATTTGTAATTAGGAGGTCCAAATTGTGTAAATAGACAACTTTTATTTTTATACATTACGAATAGTAACTTCATCAAATATTTTATTTCCCATTGTTAGAGGGTAAATCTGATAAATAATGGTAAAAACATTATAATAATAATAAATTACCCTAACATGTATCCTAATACTATTTGATGATATAGTTTCAACTATGGACATACATGGGACTATTTTGTGACCTCATGGAGCCACTTGTATGTGAAAATGAAACTTTATAAAAAGCAATTTAATGTTATTGAAAATATAACATAAACATATATCTTTGAGTAAAACAGTTTTTTTTTGTTATATAAGTGATAGTTTCTACTATGAATATTAATTATAAATATAAAAAAAATTCCCACATCATTATATTTTATTTATAATTTTTAGAAATCAAATTTATAAATTTATTTATGACACAATGATGATTTAATAATTACCTCCTGAATGAATGTTTTAAATAAATGATATTATAAATATTAAAATAAATTTATTTTAAAATGTTTTTTGTCATTAATTAATTTTATGGATGGATATATCTTGTGATATTTTAACTAATTTAGGTTTTTCGAATGAATCATGTTGTTATATATATTTTAAATGTCTTGATATGAATAGTTCATAAATTGACAAAAATGTGTTTTTAAAATGAATACTATTTTATTGAATGATAAAATAATCCTAAAATATAAGATTCGTCCAAATAACATATATGATGTTATGAATGACATTAATGATCTATTTTGGTTCTCTTTGAATTTTATAGTATATATATTAACAAAATAGTATGAATGTACAAGAAGACATGGTAAAAGTTAAATTACTTAACAAAGTCCCAAATAAAAAGAAGATAAGGATTAGCAGATATCAAAAACCTGTAAAATTATTATTCAATGATTTTATTTAAAAATATATTCTTCATATATTTTAATTTAATGAGTTTTTGTCCTTTTTAAATAGAAAGTAATTTTATAATATAATAATACTTGCAAACTTTCCTAAAGAGCCCCTCCTCCCTCTTATAAAAGGACACCACCTCTAACCCATTACCCACACCTCTAATGCACCTTGGATCATCCATCCTATTCCCAAATATGATCCCAAAATCCATATATTCCTCATAGAATCCTTAAAAAAGGTAGAAGGTACTTCAAGAAAACCATTGGTTTCAAACTAAAGGGAGATACCCGATTGAAAGGCAATGTCTTCCCTCAAGTTATCTTCTATTATTTTACTTCTTCAATCCATATTATATTCTTATTCGTTGTTTATATATCATAACTAGTATCCTAAATATACATGGTTTTTTTATGATAAGTATTCTAACTACACATACATACACCTTCTTCCAATGGATTTGAACATACTATTTCTATGTACGACAAATTTATGCCTCACAAAACGATGATTTTTCAATTATCTTCTACCGCCACTCATGGTGGCCAATATAATGGCACCATATTTATATGTTATACATATTATATTTATATTTTATATATTATAATTTATTTATAATTTATAAAATACCTTTACGATTTCGATAATGGGTAAATATGAAAATTTCATTTGAGGAAGGGCGGACTACCGCCCCCACAAAGTGATATGACTCGTTCATACCAAACATAGAACATGTAAAGGATAGTTATAATGAACATATGTAATGTATATAAAATATTCTATTATACATGAATAATGATATACTTATTTATAATTTGGTTTTCATTCCTTTAAAAATGAGAAAAATTAAAGGAAAGTAGTGTTCATGTGTACGTGCGGTTTATCATCTGCATGAACGATGGATTTCATTTTCCTATTTCCAAATATATGGACTATTAAAAACACATATATACTATATATATATATATATATGATATATATGATATTTAAATCATGATTAAAAATTTGGAGATATGGTACTTTTGGCCACATTGAAAATTTGTAATTATAACAAGTTCATTTTTGACTCTAGTTCTGAACATCAACAAAATGTCCGATATGAACTCAAATAATTAATTAATTGTTATAGTATGGTAATAAGTTATATAAAAGAAATAATAAAATTTTAAAAGTCTCTGAATTGAATAGAAATTATCTTAAGTATATTATTTAGGAATAACAAGGAACATACATGACAAGTCGAACTCAAGGTATGGGAACTTCTTAACCCAATTTCCATTATTTGGGTCAATCTTATACTTCTTGAGTTTTTCAAGATACGATTATGGGAGAAATAAATGTTGATATACTATCATGTATTTTTATGTTACTTATGTTTATTTATAGTGAATACACCTAGTCGATCTATTTTATTTAAATAATGATCTTTGTAAGGGAACCTTTCATCGTACTATTTTATTTAAATAATTCATTTATGTTATGTCTTTTGAATTTACATTATCTTATTTTGTAATATGTTCTTATATATCCATATTTCTGTAAATTTTAAGTCAATGTGATGAGAGAACCTTTTTTCTCCCATCAACTCATTTTATAAATTTTAAAGCAACGTTGTTAGGCTGTCAAATTTTCATAAGGGGAATATTAACTCAATCTCAATTCATTGAGTTAAATATACATGTCATTGGTTTTGTTTTATCAAGAATATGTGTGAATGAACTCTTATTTTTTTACACTAAATATCTACTTATATTGGGTTTATTTATATTTTTGACAGATGATTAGCTAATTTATTTATTCTTAATCTAAGGATATGATCTTTGTAAGGGAAATCGTCTAAATTTCTTTTCATTGAGGCATAAATTTTTTGATACATGACATTCTATTATACGGTGTATAAACCCATTTGAATTTTAATTCTATTAAAAGGGAATATTTTCTCTTTGAAGTGTTTTACTAAACGACAAAAAGAAGGTTTCTTTTTGACGTACACGGTGACAATGACATTTCTATCGCTACAAGCATTATTTGATAGTTGGATTCCATTACAATATATAGTGTTTTTAAAAGGAAAATAAATAACATATACTATTTTTATGTATTATGTTATTTAAAATGGTTTTGATAATGGATTGATTATGTCAATATATAGAAATGATATTACAATATGGAAATTTTATTTTTCCTTTATGCTTGTTCATGTGTTATGATTATGTTATGGTTATTGGGCATTGTTTTCATATATGGGTGGATCCATGATAAACCTTGGGAAAGTGAGACCGAGATAGATCTCTAATGCATTGGGTAACGTGACATGGGTAAATGTTAATGTTTCTCCAAAGAGATATAGGAAATATATTCTGATAGTTATTCCAAATGTAACTCACTATGTACCTGTGAAAGCTAAAACACAATTATGTTATGGATTCACTAAGATACAATAATGATTTATGATTTCTATGTGGTATTCAAAAATCATATGATTTTAGGAGGCGTGTTATTGAGCTTATGTATTGTCTGTATTGATGTACTGATGTTTTATTTCATTATTTTATAACCCTTACTGAGTTTTTTATGCTCATCCCATGTTTTTGAAAAAAATTTACATGGTATAAGGAAGGGTAAAAGAATTGAAGAATTCAAAAGATTTATATTATAAAATTATAGTTTTATTTTAAGATTTTTCATTTTATGAAGAAAATTTGGATGCTATATATAAGTGTATACTTTTTAATATTAGATATGTAATGTAATAGTTATGGCCTAATTTTATAAAATATAAAACCTAAAAGAGATCCTTAATGTGAATTACTAACTAAATTCAATACTATGTAATGTTTAAGGATGGGGCCTTATAGTTGGTATCAGAGGTTGGTTTAGAAAACTTTAGGTATTAAGAGTTTTTTGTTAGACATATGGTTACTCTCTATGTATACTCCTTTAGTTAAATCCTTATTTTGTAAGATTTTCAGATCAAGGAATGTTTGTTAAAAATAGAATAAGAAGTATCTCAAAGGACATTTCTATATCTTCCTAATTATTTTCTTGTAATAATTATTGCAAAGTTATATCTAGGTGATTTTGAAACATTTAATAACATACAACTCACTTGCAAGAAATTTTTTGAGATATCAAACAACTCCTCTATACCTCAATACAATCGTGGATCATGGGTTTATTTAATCAAATCCTATTTTTTCAATATTTTCATATTTTCAAGAAAGCTAAATATTATCATGGAATTTTCAAAAAATTTACCTTATCAAAATATTTTGAATCATATTATGATTTTTAAAAAGGTGCTGAATAAGGAGACCCTTCTGAAACCTATTTATATTTTCTTTTATATTATAGTCTTCCAGTACATACTAATGCTATTTTAAAACAATAATTGATATAAGTTTTTTAACTAAAACTCTATTTTACTGTTTTATAAAAATAAATTTTTATCATATGTTTTGAAATTATATTTCATACATGATTATTTTCCGAAATTAATTTTCTGTGATCACCCATATAACCCATGTTGTACGAGGTGTATTTGGATAAATGAAGCAGAAGATCTCGAAGGATCTCCAACTCTTTGTTGCAATTCATGGACCATCTATCTATATGAAGAATATAACAATGAAACTAGGTAGACACCATGATCACGATAGGATGATATTTCTTTGGGAATAATATTATTTTTGGTGGTAAATATGTCAATATATATAACACTTCATGAATTAAGATATCGAGGTCATTAAGAGTTTGGATGAAAAATAGAGGTAAAATACAAATATTGAGGTTAAATCATGTTAGGGTTATTTTTTATTTTTATAAATAGGGAAAAAATAAAATATGGGTGACAACCTTTCATGTCCAGCAAAGTCACATGAATCAAACCCAAAACTAAAGGGCGACAAGGGCACATCACCTACCACTGGTCTACGTGAAGCCACATGTTATTATAACGTATTAATTTTAGTTAAATGATTTTATGTATCAAGAATAATTTGATTTTAGGAACTTATGTTTTATCAAATGGATATTCTTTGTATAGGAAAATGATTTGGTGATTAAGGTATAATAGTTGTTTTGGAAGGCTTTCTATCTTTTGGTAATACTATATGTCTATGGAAAATAGATTACTATGGGATTTCATTTTTGTAGTAATGGTTGAAATTTTATTTTGGAAGAATCTATGTTTTTTATTGTGTAAATATAGAGATTTGGGTTGTTTATGGAAATGATTATCCTATCATAGAGAATATGTGATTATGTTAATTACTTTTTAGTATGAGACACTATGATTATACGATGTTATTTGGAGATAAATGTTATGATTTTTGTGGAAGATTATGTGATCAAATACTACTGAGTTTTGGGTTTCAATCATAATTGGATACTTTTGACAAAATTTTTAAGGACAATTTTTTATTGGATGGCCCTTACTGATCTTTGGGTATTGTTTGTTTAGTTTTGGAGATTGAGAGTAGTATTTGTTTTTATAAAAGATTGCTAATTGGGGGATTATCCAATATTATACAAATAGTTCTGGTTTTGGATAATTTCTAAAGACATGGAAAATATAAATTTTATCTTGTGTGGATAATGTTATTATCTAGAAGTTGATTCTAAGGATTTATGTGTGACCATGTCCTATAGAATACCAATAGTTTGGAGAAAATAATTTTTTTGGTAGAAACTTATTAAAGGATGAAAATATAACTTAAAAGTAAGTATATTTCCTTATTTTCATAGTCAATATCATAAATAAATTCTCCAACATTAAGAAAGTGAACATAACACAAAAATAGTTGTCCATTTAATTTTCCAACAGGGGAATCAATGACCATTTAACCAATCATAAGTTTGTGGTTTTCGTGTTGTTAACTTTCTCCTAGGCATGTTTTCAATCACTCTATCATAAAAAGACAATATGTTTCTCTTCCAAATCCATTTTTTCATAAATGGAATCCTAATAGGTGATACCTTGAGTGACATTTGTACATATCTTTCTATCATTTAAAGTGATAGTTTTATTGAATCATTTTCCGACGTGGGACTTTTAATGAAGATTCCATGCCCAATTACAAAATTGAGGGGACACAATTCCCAAAAGGGGGAAGGATATAACATCCAAGGTAAATAAAGAATATGTCATTTTTATATTTATTAATATTTGATAATTAAATATTAATTTTACTTTAAAGTGGATTCTATGTTCTATGGGGTACCCAACACACAACAATGGGTTTCTTCAAAATCTCATGTTGCACAAAAGGCTAAGTCATACCGAAAAATAATAATATAAAATATTATTTTAAATTGTAGTTAATTCCTAGTCATTGTGTTGGTGGGAATGAACAAAACTAACTAAAATATTATTATACATGTTTGTTAAATGTCTTTAAATTTATCCAATAAATTATAGGTGTTTAAAATAATAATAGATCTAATTTTAAGCATGAAATGATCTAATATTCTATAAAAGGTTGTTTTACTTCTTATTGATGGAGAAACATTTATATATATATATTCAAATTTAAATGTTCAATTTGAAAAAATAAAATTCTTCTTTAGAATCGGGTCATCAATATTTACTTTGGGTAAATTTTTGGTATTTTTCTGATAAATTTCATTTTTTTATGAATAGTGGAAATACTACATTTTAATAAAAAAAATTCTTTTAATATAATTTATTAATATAGTTATGTTTTTATTTTTAATTTTTTTAATATCTAATGGGATTATTTTTTTACCATTTAATCCAATTTTGGATATTTTATGTGATTTCACTTTGAAATTTAATATAAAAAAGTGTCAATCTTTTGATAGATATTATTTCTTAAAAACCAGATTTTTGGTTTTAACAATGGGAAATAATTTTAAATTAATTTATGCTAGTATTTTTTTTTATTTTAATTTGAAAAAATTTATTCCATATTTTAAATAATGATTTCTAAATTTTGTAAATAGGTATCTTTTATTTTTAGACATTATAAATAGTTACTTCAGTAAATAATGTTTTTACCATGGTTAAAAGGTAACTATGGTAAATAAGGGTAAAAAATAATATTATCATAAAATTAAATTACAATAACACATTTCTTAATCCTATTGACTGATACATGTATGACCATGGGCATACCTGGGTCGATTTTGGGACTCCAAGGATCCACATTTAAGTGAAAATGACACTTTATAAAAATTAAATTAAAGTTATGGAAAATGTAAAATAAAGACATATCTTTTAGTAAAACAATTTTTATATGGGGTTATATATGTCATATTTTTTACTATAAATATTAATTATAAATCTAATAAAATTTCCTACATCATGATATTTTATTTATAAATTTTAGACATCAAATAAATAAATTTATTTATGACACAATGAAGATGAAATTATTACCTCGTTGATAAATTTTTTAATTAAATGAGATTATAAATATTAAAATAAAGTTATATTGAAAACTTTTATGCAATAAAATAATTTTTTGGATGATTATAACTTATTATCATTGAATTAATGTAGGTTTTTCAAAATAAATATGTTTTTATAGATTTTATAAAAGTCTTGAGATAAAGAGTTTATAAATTGACATAAATGATTTTTTAAAATGAATACAATTTTATTGAATGATAAAATAATTCTAAAAATAAATGATTCATCCAAATGAAATATATGATTTTACAAATTATATTAATGATCCATTTTGGGTACCTTTTAATTTTATATTAAATACATTAACCATATATTATGAATATACAAGAAGACATGGTAAAAGTTAAATAAGTTAACAAAGTGTTAAATAAAAAATGATAAGGATTAAAAAAATAAAACCTATCCAATTATTATTGGATGATTTTATTTAGAATTCTATTCATTGTATCATTTATTTTTAATGAGTTTATTACATTTTGAAACTAAATTTCATTATATAATAAAATAACACTTTCAAACATTCCTTGAGCCCATCCTACCTATTATAAGAGGCCACCACTTCTAACCAATTAGTCACACCTCTAAATCCCCATGGATAATCCACCCTATGCCTAAATAATCTCCCAAAATCCATATCTTCCTCCTAGAAGCCTTAAATTAGGTTTAAGACAAATCAAGAAAGCCTTTTGGTTCAAACAAAAGGGTGTTACCCGACTTAATGGTATCATCTTCCCTCAAGTTCTCTTCTTTTATTTTACTTCTTCACTCACTATGATATTCATATTATTTGTTTATATTAAAACACCTGTATCCTAAATATACTATGTTTTTTTATAATATGTATTTGAACTACACTTATATACACCTCTATCTAATGGATACGAACTTATTGTTTCTATGTACGGCGAACTGATACCTTACGAAACGATAATTGTTCAATTATCTCCTACTACCTCTCATGGTGGTCATTAAAATGGAACTATATTTATATGTTATATATATAATATTTTTATTGCCTATATTATTCTTTATATTTTATATATTTCATACTTTTGTGGTTTCTATAATGGGTAAATACGATAATTTCATTTGATGAAGTGCGGACTACTGCCCCCTCAATGTGAGATGACTCCTTCATACCATACATGGAATGTATAAAGGATAGTGTTAATGATTTTATGTAAAGAATATAAAATATGATATTAAAATGTAATAATAATATAAGAATGTATCATTTGGTTTTCATTTATCTAAAAATGAAAAAATTAAATCAAAGTAGCATTCATGCGCACGTACAGCTTACTGTCTCCATGAATGGTGCCTTTTATTTTCCTATATCAAAATGATATGGACTATTATAAATACATATATATGATATATATATATATATATATGATCTATATGATATTTAAATCATGAATAAAAATCTGGAGATAATGGACTTTTGACCACATGGACAATTTGTAATTATAAAAGTTTATTTTTGACTCAAGCTCTGAACATCAAAAAAATGTCTGATATGAACTCAAATAATTAATTAATTGTTGTAAAAATGTAATAAGTTATATATAAAAAATTTTAAACTTTAAAAAGGTTCTAAATTGAGTATAAATTAACTTAAGTTTATTATTCAGGAAGAACACGGAATATACGTGACGAGTAAGACTCAAGGTAAGGGAACTTCTTAACCCAATTTCCATTCTTTGGGTTAATATTTTACTTCTTGATTATGTCATGACATGATTACATGGGAGATAAATTTTAATGTAATCTCTTGTATTTATATGTTACTTATGTTTATGTATAGTTAATACAAATAATCGATCTATTTTATTTACAGAATGATATTTGTAAGGGAACCTTTCATCGTACACTTTTAGTTGAAGAATTCTTTTATGTTACGTATTTTAAATTTAAATTTTATTATGCTGGGATATGTTCTTATATATCAATATTGATGTAAATTTTATGACCATGTGATGAGAGACCCTTTTTTCAAATTAACTCATTTTATGAATTTTAAACTCACACTATTAGGCAGCCAAATTTTCGTAAGGGGATTCTTAACCAAATCTTGATTCATTGAGTTAAATATATATATCATTGGTTTTGTTATATAAAGAATATGTGATAATGACCTATGGTTTTTTTTACAGTAAATATCTTTAAAGACCCGTAAAATTCAAGGAAATTTTTTTCTTAATTTTCTTGGGAATTTTACAAGAACGCAGTTTCTGACGGCACCTAATTCCAAGGCCCGGTGTGCCCGGAATCATTTTCCGAAGTTTAGCTCGGGTACGTTCAGTGAACGAACGAGCGGGGTTTTCTAACTTTTGAACCGGTGCTCGGAATCGAATTCCGATGGCACCGGTGGAATCGCAACGCCGGTATTTTCTTAGAAACGCCTTTTTCGGAGTTGCGTTTGCTCAGGTGTGGTTTTTAATTTTGGGGGTTAAGTTAAGAAATAAAATAAAAGTGGTGCGACACTTTATTTTATTTCACTTAAAGCCACTTAAGATAAGTTAAGCGGATAAGGTGGAACCCACAATATCCTACCCACTTGGTAGGATATTTGTGAGGTGGGGCCTGCACGAGCCCCTCCGTTTCTTCCCTCCTAAGTAACGCACATGCAACCCCCCTTTTAATGAAAGTCAAACCATACGTTTTTCTGGTTAAGAAACGCCTCGTTAAATTGAGAGGTTAAACTGTTACAATTAACTCTTTAAATTAATTGTTCATTTCTTATCTTTTGAATTTCAAAAGCTTAGGTCGATAATAAAATAATTGTTGAACTTGTTTTATTTCTTTGGTTTGGTTGTGTTGTGTTGTGTTAAAGCTTTGGGAGAAAAAAAAAGAGAGGATTCTTCATTCTTCGACGAAGAATGCGAAGAACTCTCTACCGCCAATGAAGAACGCCAACCTCCATCGGCGAGAGACGCCTTCCTTGGAGATCACCTAACGCCAGCGACGTTCCTTCCGCGGTGATCCTCTTCTTCCGCGATGACCCTCTTCTTCCGCGATGGTTAATTCCGTGACGAATGCTCGTTCGAAGACAACGTTGATATAGGGGTTTTATGCATTTCTCTTTTCTGTTTTCTTCTGTCGTTATCTTCCCTTCCTCGAACCGCATGTTATCATGATAATGGGAGGAGGTCGGACCGTACGAACACGACCGACACTCCTCCCCTTTTTGGTTGTTGATTTTTGATGCGGCGAGCAAGGCAACGCGGTGCCGATGCACCGCGCGGACATTGTAAAAAGGGAGAGTGGAGAAGCGCGGCGTCGTCACACCGCGCCGTTCGAAGCAATAAATCTGCGGCGCCGTCGTGTCGCGCCGTAGAAGATGAACAAAGGACGCGGTGTCGTCGCGCCGTGCCGGAGGACCTCAGAAGCACCGCGGCCAGAACGGGGCCGCCGCGGAAGGGCATGGCGCTGTCGCATCGCGCCGAACGAACCAAGGTCGTGGCCAGTTCCGGGTCGCGGCGATGCAGGGGAACCGGCGGCCGGTACCGGGCTGCCGGCGTCAGAGCAAGGGGACCGGCCTTGCCGGTCCCGTGGCGGCAGAAGCCGGCCGGCTGGAGCGGGCCGGCCGGACCATGGAAGAAACGAGGGTCCAAGACCCCCGGCTGGCCGGACGTGAGCGGCCCCATTAAGGGGTCACGGTTTCCTCACACGTGGGCAGCGCGCCCTCCGCCAGCAGTGCTCGGCCATAATGGTCACGCCGGTCGCCCGGCCCCCCAGCCAGCGCCAGCGCGCCGGGTCGAGCTGTCGGGCCGGGCCGAGCCGCCCAGGCCGGGCCACGCCGCGCCGCCCGGGTCGGGCCGTGCCCAAGCGGGCCAGACCCGGACCCAGTTCGGGTTGACCCAGTTCGGGCCGACCCTGGGGGTATCGGGTCGGGTCGAACCGGGGCCGAACCCCCTATTACCGAACTGTTTTTCGTCTTTTGCCCATAACATGAGCTACGGACCTCCGATCGATGTACCTTCAGTTGCGATACGATCCTTGGATTGATACGGTCGTTTCGGTATATCGCACTCAAGGTTTTGGAATACTTTGGGTTCGGCCAGGTTGGTTCGTACACGAAACCAACCGGGCCCTCGTAGCGGAAACGCTCATAACTTGAGCTCCAGACATCTGATTGACATGTCGTTGACTTTGTTGGATTCCTCTTGGTGAGAAAGACCTCTTGGCTTACTCTGCTCAAGTTTTGGACGCAGTTGGAGTACGGTCGGGTTGGTTTTGACTTAAAAAAACAACCAGGCCCCTAGGACTAAAAGGCCAATAACTCTCAGACTGGGCGTCTGATTGACGCACCGTCTGTGACGTTGAGTTCCTGTTGACGATACAAAACTTTTGGATACATCAACTCAGGACTATGTGTCAGTTGATGTATCATCCCTTTGGCTCATGGAGCGGACCCTCCCGAACGAGCTTGCTGTGTGCGGGAACCCTAGAGCTGGATGCGACTGCGACTATGACGACGACTGTACAGAGATCCTCTATGGATTCGACGGCAGCGAATATAGCACTCAGCGATCCTACGTGGATCAGTGCTACCAATCTTGTGTGGGTCTGATCCTGTGTGGGTCAGCGCTCAGCGGTCCTGTGTGGGCCAACACCTACAGATCTTGTGCGGGTCCGATCCTGTGTGGGTCTTTGCAGGGGTTAGTTACCTATCGATCCTTTGTGGGTCAGATCCTTTGTGGGTCAGATCCTTTGTGGTTCATTGTGGAGGTTAGTTACCTATCGATCCTGTGTGGGTCAGATCCTTTGTGGGTCATTGAGGGGGTTAATACCTTTCGATCCTTTGTGGGTTTGACGGCTTAGATGAATCATTGGATATATCTGATCATCTCTATCGTCATACGAAGAATTATACCTGTGTGAGATGAATCTTGACTTGATATCCTATGTGTATTACGTTATTCTTTCCTATGTGGATTGGGTTGTGATTTCCTATGTGGAACGGGTTACGTTTTTCTGTGTGGGCTGGGTTGTACTTGGGCTCGGACATTGGAGAAAACTGGAATTGATGACTTAGGTATATGTATGGTCATATACCTAAGTAGTGTCGAATGTTACTTCGTGATTTTATCTTTCCTTTTTGGATTATCCTTTGTGGATTCTGGGAGATCTTCGGGGGTCTCGGGGTCCTTAGTGAGTAGCTTATACTCACCCCTGTACGGGCTATGCCCGCACTACGTTGTGTTGGTTGCAGACGACGGACAGCGCTGATCGTGGTTGAGGCTAGCGGAGCAGGACGGTACCTGGAGGTGGACCACTGGTCCGGACGTACTCGGAGCGGACGGCTGGACCCTAGGAGCTATGGAGGCCATATGTACTCACCCTTCAGGTGGGACTTCCAGTGGATGGCTCAGCGTTGCGGCTTTACTTTCAATTGTTGTTTTTCCTTTCTAGTTGTACTTTACTTCCAGTTTGGGTTTGTATTCTGGCCCACTTACTTTTCCGCACTTACTATTGTAACAGTTTTTACTTAGTGTATACTTCTTCTTGCTTGCTCTGTGGTGTTTGTTTACTTTACAAAGACAATGCCTTCCCTTTTTTACCGGGTTTTACGCCTTGGTGCTAGTCACCAGCACCTGGCCTATGGAAGGCGGGCTTGGGGTAGTCACGGCACGGGCCCCGAGGATGGGTCGTGACAAATTGGTATCAGAGGAGTTCGGTTCTACCGCAGAACTTTGGACTCTAATATTTTTCTATGTGAAGCAATATTGTTAAGCGTGTTGGGTGTGGTTATCAGTCCAGGGAGTCCAGTGTTGGTGCGGCGGCCGACGTATCTGTACACCAGGACCCTGACTTCTGATTTCTGACTTAACACGTGAAAAAATTGATTGCATGTGTGTTTCAAGTTTTCTTTGTGATTACTTTATGTCATCTCACCAGGTATACTGTTTGACCCTGGCGCACCTGTTTCCATTTCAGGATGACCCCACGACGGCAGCCAGCTAGGGTTCCGAGAGTTGTGCGTGACTACAGCCCACCGAGCGACGAGGCCTCAGTACAGGGCCCTTTGACAGCTGAGGCACCGGCGGTACCTTTACCTGCCGAGCCACCGATGCTTCCAGCCCCATCCACTAACGATGCATGTCGCCTTAGTGCACTGCACGAGTTTCAACGCCAGCGACCGCCCAGGTTCCACGGGGAGACGGACCCTCAGGCAGCCAAGGATTGGCTGGAGGCAGTTGTACCAATTTTCAGGTTAGTGAGGACACCAGTAGAGCTCATGGTGATCCTCGCAGCGAGCCTCCTGCACGCGGCAGCAGGCAGATGGTGGAGCTTGATTCTCCAGGTACACGATGAGGCATCTCTCCTCTGGACGGACTTTGAGAGCCTCTTCCGCTCGGAGTGCGTCCCATCCACCCTCCGTGCGGTGCGCATCCAGGAGCTTCTACAGCTGCGGAAGGGCAGCTTGATGGTCGCCCAGTACTCGGCGAGATTTACTGATCTCTCGCACTACTCGACGGATATAGTATGGGACCCATTCTTCTGGGCTCGAACCTTTGAGCAAGGATTGAGGCATGAGATCAGGGAATCTCTGATCTCCCTCAGCATTCCGATCCAGGTAGGAGTACTGGAGTGAGCCCTTTTGATCAAGAGCTTTCTTACTGAGCCTTCTTCAGCAGTGAGACCTACCGCGGGGCAGCACGTAGCAGAGTCTTCTGTTCAGGCAGTCGACGGATGACTCATCGGTCCAGGAAGACCAGACCCTCAGGCAGACGACCTTAGGACACTGGCTTAGCAGTGTGGGGTACACAGCGCGGAGCCAGTCTTTCGAGAGGAAGGTAATGCTACACATGTGGCGGGCAGGGCCACATGGGTCGTGACTGCCCGACCCGTCGTGCCGAGGAGCAGCAGACGGTTGAGGGGCCACCCAGGCAGAGTCAGAGGGTCGACTGTGGTGGTCCGCAGGGAGGAGGCATACGAGGCAGAGGAGCTAGCCGAGCAGTAGGTGGTGGGCGACGCTTTGAGTCTCTACCACCACCACCACCAGGAGGTCCACCCCGACCACAAGGAGCTGGCAGGTAGAGACAGCCACAGCTTCAGGCAGCGGAGGCCTATGACCATGGTGTGCCCGAGATGATTCGAGGTACTATCTATGTCTATTACACCCTTGTTGTAGTTCTTATAGACACATGAGCGAGTCACTCTTTCATAGCCGCTGCCCTTGTTCAGAGCTCGGAGATTCCGACTGAGCCATTGGCTCGATCCTTATGGCTAGAGACTCCTACGGGAGCAGACTCGACGATTATGCACTGGTGCCAGCAGTGTGAGCTTACTCTAGGAGGCGAGAACTTTGGCTGGGATCTTCTTGCAGTGGCATCGAGGTCTTACGATGTCATATTGGGCATGGATTGGTTATCTACAGTCCATACTCAGATTGACTGTATTATGCGCAAGGTGCGATGTGTACGCACCGACGGGAGCAGGTTCACCTTCACCGGCGAGAAGGGAGCCTTCACAGCACAGGATGGACTTCTACAGAGGAGAGGAAAACCCATCACTCATCAGTTGGATAGCCTCATCCTAGGAGTAGTTGACGTGTGTAGTCCTAGTTTTCCTGCAGTGGTGGATCAGTATGCGGACGTTTTTTCCTGATGACGTTCCAGGACTACCTCCTCACAGAGAGGTAGAATTTTATATTGACTTGTACCCCAGGACAGCCCTGATATCCACCCCAGCGTATCGGATGGCTCCCGCCGAGCTTCGAGAGCTACGGGTACAGTTAGAGGACTTGCATGGCAAGGAATTCATCTGACCCAGTGTTTCACCCTGGTCTTCCCCAATTTTGTTCGCCAAGAAGGCAGACAGGAGCTTGCAAATTTGTGTCAACTATCATCGCATGAACCAGGTGACAGTGAGGAAAAAGTATATACTACTGAGGATTGATGACCTCTTCGATCAGCTCAAGGAAGCACGGTGGTTCTCAAAGATAGACCTCAGGTCAGGCTATCATCAGCTCAGAGTTCGGGACAAGGACGTGCAGAAGACGGCCTTCAGATGTCGGTATGGCCACTATGAGTTCTTGGTTATGAAATTCGGAGTAACCAATGCTCCAACAGTGTTCATGGGCCTCATGAACAGGATCTTTCATCCATACCTCGATCGATTTGTCATGGTCTTCATCGATGACATTTTGATATACTCGACGACTGAGGAGGAGCACACCTACCACTTGTGGGTTGTACTAGACACACTCCGAGAGCACCAGCTTTATGGAAATCTCTCGAAGTGTCAGTTCTGGATACATGAGGTCCACTTCTTAGGACACGTCATCTCTGAGGTGGGAGTTGCGGTGGATCCTGCGAAGATCGAGGCAGTGCTAGCTTGGGAGCCACCCAGGAGCGTGATGGAGGTGCGGAGTTTCTTGGGACTAGCTGGATACTACCGGAGATTTATTCCAAACTTCTCCAGAGTTACGGAACCACTATTATCTTTGACGAAGAAGGGGAAACCCTTCGTGTGGTCAGACAGATGTCAGCAGAGCTTCCAGGAGCTGAGATAGAGATTGACCAGCGCCCCTATCTTGAGGCTTCCGGAGGAGGGAGTAGGGTATGTAGTCTACTGCGATGCATCAGGGACTGGACTCGGATGTGTCCTGATGCAGGAGAAGGTGGTGATCACCTATGGATCACGTCAGATGAGGCCGCATGAGCAGAACTACGCTACCCATGACCTGGAGTTAGCAGCAGTGGTCTTCGCTCTGAGGACATGGCGGCACTACCTGATGGGCGAGCGCTTTACAGTCTTTTCTGACCATCAGAGTCTCAGGTACATCTTCTCTCAAAAGGACCTAAACCTGAGACAGCGGCAATGGCTCGAGTTCCTCCAGGACTATGACTTTGAGATATTATATACTCCTGGGAAGGGTAACGTAGTAGCTGATGCTCTTAGCAGGAGGACGGGCATTCAACTACTTGAGGAGGCGACAGATCAGCTAGCCGCTTTGTAGATATCCTTCGTGGATAGAGATGGAGAAGCCTTCCTTCAGTCTCTCACAGTCACCCCTCCACTACTGCAGCGGGTCAGAGAGGTACAGCGTGGGGATGCTGACTGTGAGACGCGGCGTGCACAGATATCCTCAGGACAGGCACCTGATGGTTTCTCCTTTGGAGCAGAGCACGACTTCCTTTTTAGAGGACGTACCTTGGTACGAGTTTCTTTATGGGAAGAGGTGCTGATATAGTTTCACACTTCTCCCTTGGTGGTACATCCTGGAGTGGAGAAGATGTACCAGGACCTCAGACGACAGCACTGGTGGCCGGGCATGAAGAAGGTTGTGGCAGAGTTCGTTTCTCGATGCCTCACCTGCCAGTAGGTGAAGGAAGATCATAAGGTACCAGCAAGCTTGGTACAGCCCTTGGACGTCCCAAAGTGGAAGTGGGACGGGATATCTATGGACTTCGTGACTGTACTTCCACACACTTCCAGAGGTCATGACTCCATTTGGGTGATTGTCGACCGACTCACCAAGTCGTCTCACTTCTTACCCATCAGAGAGCAGGGCTCAGTAGAGATCTTAGGACGTCTCTACGTTCAGGAGATTGTACGGTTTCATGGTGTTCCATCATCTATCATCTCCGATCTAGCTGCTCTCTTTACTTCTCGGCTTTGGAAGGGGTTGTAGGAGGCGTTCGGGACGCAGCTACGTCTGAGCACCGCCTTTCACCCTCAGACAGATGGTCAGATGGAGAGGACCATACAGACTCTCGAGGACATGCTCCGTGCATGTGTCCTCGACTTTGGTCGCAGCTGGGAGGACCAACTACCCTTGGTGGAGTTTGCGTACAACAACAGCTATCACTCCACCATCGGGATGGCACCATACGAGGTGTTGTACGGCCGACCTTGCAGATCTCCTTTGTGCTGGACAGACCCTGGGGAGTCAGCACTTGTGGGACCGGAGATGGTCCAGGCCATGACAGAGAAGGTCCAAGTCATCCAGGAGCGGATGAGGACAGTTCAGAGCTGGCAGAAGTCTTATGCTGACAGGAGGCGAAGGCCACTAGAGTTTGAGGATGGAGACCACGTCTTTTTCCGTGTATCACCTCGACGTGGATTATGGAGATTTGGTCGAGGCGGCAAGTTGTCTCCACGCTTCATCGAACCATTTCAGGTCCTCAGCAGGATTGGCGAGGTGGCTTATCGCCTGGCTCTACCACCTAAGTTTCACCGGGTGCACGAAGTCTTCCACGTATCTCAGCTGAGGAGTTACGTGCACGACCTGATGCATATCATTGACCATTGAGATCTAGACGTTGATGATGGGGTGACTTTTGCAGAGGTCCTGGTGGAGATTGAGGATCGACAGGAGCGGGTCCTACGTGGACGGTTGATTCCTCTAGTGCGCATCAGATGGCAGCACAGGAACCTCCAGGAGAGCACTTAGGAGCGGGAGGCTCAGATGCGTGCTCAGTACCCACTTTTGTTTCCCTAGTTTATGATGTATCTTTACGGGGACATAAAGCCCTGAGGTGGGAGTGATGTAAAGACCTGTAAAATTCAAGGAAATTTTTTTCTTAATTTTCTTGGGAATTTTACAAGAATGTAGTTTCTGAAGGCATCTGATTCCGAGGCCCGGTGTTCCTGGAATCGTTTTCTGAAGTTTAGCTCGGGTACGTTCAGTGAACGAATGAGCGGGGTTTTCTAACTTTTGAACTGGTGCTCGAAATCAAATTTCGAGGGCACCGGTGGAATCGCAGTGATGGTATTTTCTTAGAAATTCCTTTTTCGGAGTTGCGTTTGCTCGGGTGTGGATTTTAATTTTTGGGGTTAAGTTAAGAAATAAAATAAAAGCGGTGCGACACTTTATTTTATTTCACTTAAAGACACTTAAGCTAAGTTAAGCGGATAAGGTGGAACCCACAATATCCTACCCACTTGGTAGGATATTTGTGAGGTGGGCTCGCATGAGCCCCTCCGTTTCTTCCCTCCTAAGTAATGCACCCGCAACCCCCCTTTTAATGAAAGTCAAACCTTACGTTTTTCTGGTTAAGAAACACCTCATTAAATTGAGCGGTTAAATCGTTACCATTAATTCTTTAAATTAAATTTTTGTTTCTTATATTTTGAATTTCAAAAGATTAGGTCGATAATAAACTAAGTGTTGAACTTATTTTATTTCATTGGTTGGGTTGTGTTTTGTTAAAGCTTTGGGAGAAAAAAAGAGAGAGGATTCTTCGTTCTTCGACGAAGAACGTGAAGAACGCTCTACCGCCAAAGAAGAACGCCAACCTCCATCGGTGAGAGACGCCTTCCTCGGAGATCACCTAACGCCAGCAATGTTCCTTCTGCGGCGATCCTCTTCTTCCGTGACGACCCTCTTCTTCCGCGACGGTTAATTCCGCGATGAACGGTCGTTCGACGACAACGTTGAGGTAGGGGTTTTATGTATTTCTCTTTTGTGTTTTCTTCCGTCATTATCTTCCCTTACTTGAACCGCCTGTTATCATGATAATGGGAGGAGGTTGGACCGCACGAACATGGACGACACTCCTTCCCTTTTTGGTTGTTGATTTTTGATGCGGCGAGCAAGGCAACGCAGTGCCGAAGCACCGCACAGACATTGTAAAAAGGGGGAGCGGAGAAGCGTGGTGTCGTCGCACCGCGCCATTGGAAGCAATAAATCTGCGGTGCCATCGCTCTGCGCCGGAGGACCTCAGAAGCACCGTGGCCGAAGCGGGGCTGCGGCGGAAGGGCGCGGCGCCATTTCACCACGCCGAACGAACCAAGCCTGCGGCCGGTTCCGGGCCGTGGCGATGCAGGGGAACCGGTGGCCAGTAATGGGCCGTCGGAGTCGGAGCAAGGGGACCGGCCTTGCCGGTCCCATGGCGGCAAGAGCCAGCTGGCCGAAGTGGGTCGGCCGGACCGTGGAAGAACCGGGGGTCCGAGACCCCCGGCTGGCCGGATGTGAGCAGCCCCATTAAGGGGCCGCGGTTTCCTCATGTGGGGGCAGTGCGCCCCCCGCCAGCAGCGCTCGACCATAACGGCCGAGCCGGTCGCCTGGCCTCCCGGCCAGCACCAGCGCGTCGGGCCGAACCGCCGGGTCGGGCCGTGCCCAAGCAGTCCGGACCCGGACCCAGTTCGGGTCGACCCGGTTCAGGCCGACCCTGGGGGTATCGGGTCGGGTCGGACCGGGCCGGAACCCCCTATTACCAAACCTTTTTCGGTCTGTTTCCCATTAATTGAGCTATGGGTCTCTGATCAACGTACCGTCAGTTGTGATGCGATCCTTGGATCGAGATGGTCATTTCGGTATATCACACTTAATGTTTCGGAATACTTTGGGTTTGGACAGGTTGGTTCGTACACGAAACCAACCGGGCCCTCAGAGCGGAAATGCTCATAACTTGAGCTCCGGACATCTGATTGACGTGTCGTCGACTTTTTTGGATTCCTCTTGGTGAGACGGACCTCTTGGCTTACTCTGCTCGAGGTTTGGATGCAGTTGGAGTACAGTCGGGTTGGTTTTGACTTAAAAAATCAATCGAGCCCCTGGGACGAAAAAGCTAATAACTCTCAGATCGAGCGTCCAATTGACGCACCGTCTGTGACGTTGAGTTCCTATTGACGATACGGAACTTTTGGATACATCAACTCCATACTATGTGTCAGTTGATGTATCAGCCCTTCAGCTCGTGGAGCGGACCCTCCCGAACGAGCTTGTTGTGTGCGGGAACCCTAGAGCTGACTGCGACTGTGACTACGACGAAGACTGTACAGAGATCCTCAGTGGATTCGATGGCAGCGACTACAGCACTCAGCAATCCTACGTGGATTAGTGCTACCGATCATGTGTGGGTCTGATCATGTGTGGTTCAGCGCTCAGCGGTCCTATGTGGGCCAGCGCCTACAGATCCTATGTGGGTCTGATCCTGTGTGGGTCTTTGCGGGGGTTAGTTACCTATCGATCCTTTGTGGGTCAGATCCTTTGTGGGTCATTGCGGGAGTTAGTTGCCTATCGATCTTGTGTGGGTCAGATCCTTTGTGGGTCATTACGGGGGTTAGTACCTTTCGATCCTTTATGTGTCCAACGGCTTAGATGAATCGGTGGATATATCTGATCATATCTATCGTCATATGAAGAAGTATACCTGTGTGATATAAATCTTGACTTGATATCCTGTGTGTATTACGTTATGCTTTCCTGTGTGGATTGGGTTGTGATTTCCTATGTGGAACGGGTTACGTTTTTCTATGTGGACTGGGTTGTACTTGGGCTTGGACGTTGGAGCAAACTGGAATTGATGACTTAGGTATATGTATGGGCATATACCTAAGAAGTGTCGAATGTTACTTTGTGATTGTATCTTTCCTTTGTGGATTATCCTTTGTGTATTCTAGGAGACCTTCGGGGGTCTCAGGGTCCCTACTGAGTAGCTTATACTCACCCCTGCACGGGCTATGCCCGCACTACGTTGTGTTGGTTGCAGACAACGGACAGCATTGATCGCGGTTGAGGCTAGCGGAGAAGGACGGTACCTGGAGGTGGACCACTAGGTTGGACGTACTCGGAGCGGACGGCTGGACCCTAGGAGCTGTGGAGGCCATCTGTACTCACCCTTCAGGTGGTACTTCTAGTGGACGGCTCGACGTTGCGGCTTTACTTTCAGTTGCTGTTTTTCCTTTCCAGTTGTACTTTACTTCCAGTTTGGTTTTGTATTCTGGCCCACTTACTTTTCCGCACTTACTTTTGTAACAGCTTTTACTTAGTGTATACTTCTTCTTGCTTGCTATGTGGTGTTTGTTTACTTTACAACGGAAATGCCTTCCCTTTTTTACCGGGTTTTACGCCTTGTGCTAGTCGCCATCCCCTGGCCTATGGAAGGCGGGCTTGGGGTAGTCACGGCACGGGCCCCGAGGATGGGTCGTGACAATATCTACTGATACTGGGTATATTTATAATTTTCACACATAATTATGTCATTGATTTATACTTAATCAATAAATATGATCTTTGAAAGGGACTTCATCACAATTTCTTATCATTGAGGAATACTTTGATTTATACATGACTTTACATTATATGGTGTTTAATCCCCTTTTACTTTTAAATCCATTCAAAGGAAATCTTTTCTCTACGAAGTGTTTTACTAAATGACAAAAAAATGTTTCTTTTTAACATATGCGGTGAAAACGACCTTTCTTTCACTATGAGAATTATTTGATATTTGGATTCCTCTAAAAGCCTTAGTGTTTTAAAAGGAAAATAAATACCATATACACTTTTTATGCATTTTTTATTGAAAATTGTTTTGTGAATGGATTGATTAGGTCAATATATAGAAAAGTTATTATAATGTGGAATTGTTAACTTTCCATTATGCTTATTCATATTTTATGATTTTGTGATGGTTATTGGAAATTGTTTGCGTATACAAGTGGTTTAGTGATAAACCTAGGGCAGGTGATCCCAATATACCTCTCTAATGCATTGGGTAACATGACAGAGGTAAACATTAATTTTTTTCCTAATAGATTTAGGGAGTATATTGTGAAGGGTATTCCCAACGTAACTCCCTACATAGCTGTGAAAGAAACAATGTATGTTTTTTATGGATGCCACATGTCACCTTTATGATTTATGATTTCTTTGTGTTATTCATAAATCTTATCATTTCATGAGTTATTTTAAAGAGATTATGTTCTGTATGTATTCATGGAATAATGTTTCCTTTCATTATTTTATAACCCTTAATGATATTTTTTGGATCAACCAATGGTATATAAATGTTTTTCACAATGTATAAGGAAGGGTAGAGAAATAAATAATTCAAGGAGATTTATATCAAGAAAATAATTATTTTTTTCTTTTAAGATTATTTATTTTATGAAAAAATGTATAATGAGTAGAAGTTTCTCATTTGTAATATTTGAGATGTAATGTAACAGTTAAGGCCTAATTCTATAAAACTGTAAACCTGAAAATGTACTTAATGTGAATTATTAACTTAATTCGTGATTATGTAATGTTTAAGGATGGTTCCTTCTCGTAATATTCTGCAACAGTTGATGATTCTCCATCGGTGGTCGTGGTCGATATAAAGACGAAACGGTATGAGAACACAGATGTTGACTTCTGCATATAAGGAGATAAATAGTTGAAGGAGGTGAAATTGAAGGGCTATGGAGATGAAATTCAAGGAAATCTATTTCGTGGGTCCCTAAAAATTTGATGAGCGGGACCTGATTTCGAGAGTGTATATGAAATGAATCGGTTTTGACAGAGTCAGAAGGGGTGGAACTAGAAAAGTTAAAGTCGATTATCTTGGGGAATGGGTAGGTGTGGCTCTTGTTTCCTAATTTTCTAGAGAGATAGGCAATAAGGATGATTATTATGGGAATTATGGTGGTAGATACATGTGTAGTTGGAGGGATTCCCTTTAGTATAGTCAATGGTTTTGAAAAATATAATCCAATTGTCTAGTAAAGAGAAAGTAATTAAATTATTTAATTTAAAAACAATTAATTAACAAACTACTTTATTTCCACCAAAACTGTGTTACATAAATGAAATTTGTTTCCAATACAAAATAGAAACAAACAAGAAAGTAAATCGATCATATAGTTGGATTTGATGATTAAATCGTTATAGATCATGAAATAGATTGTCAGAAGGTTTCATTTGAAGGTGCATCCTGTAGGATAATAAAATTTATAGTGAATCCCAAATATATAATTGTATATGTAATGCAAAAAAAAATTATTGTCGTACTCTAACTTCTTATGAAGATATATTGAATTCACTGATTTGTTTCACACTATCTGTGAGGAATAAAACATTAAAATTATTTTGATATAATAGTCATTGTCTATTACGTATATTAAATTATAATACTTCAACACTGATAAGAATGGTTTTATATTTTAATATATGTTACATAGTAGGAAATCCAAACTCAACATTCTCCTAAAATTTATAAAACAATTAAATTAAATTTTTTATATAACTAATAAAACAATATATTAATATAAATAATTTACTTAAATAATCATCTATATATGCTCTAATTTTGTTTTTGGTATAAATTTCATAACCATTTTTCAAAGAGGATGATCAAGATAGATTCATCATTATCACTTATTAGTAGATGGACTTTGTACCTTAGAGAAGATAATATTCAAATTAGACAATGTAAATTTATATGTAAGATTCCATATTTTGATAGTAATTCAAGCTAATATTTAATGGTATAAAAAAATATGTATGATCTAAATGTGATTTATTTTAAATTGTGATAACTAAATATTTGAATATTGTTAGTGAAATTTACAATATATGGGTGTAACATGCAATTTTTTTGGAAAATCTAATGATCATTACAAGAATAAAATAAGGTAGTCAGAAAATGTTATAAAACATGAATATTATGTTCAAAATGTAAGAAAATAACCATAGAATAGTTGAACGAGGTGATGCATTAAAATTATGAAACCAAATATTTTCATTATAATATTCAACCTTCTTTCTACTAGAAATTCATGACACATAATACCAATTGTAGTTGCTTTTTAGGGTAGCCACGGTTGTTCACTTTGTAACCTGTAATTCAAAAAATCAATCATTAATGTGTATCATCTTTATAATATTTATTTTCATGAATTGAATAAATATTTAATTGTTAGTAATTAATACTAATATCTTATTGTGTACATGTTCTAATTTCTTCTATTGTTTTCTTCTTTCAAATCAATTGAAATAATGATCTCGATGATATAGAACATTCAGAGAATGTTGTACTCATGTTGTCACACAAATTTTTGGGAGTTGTCAACATACTAATTATTTGAGAATGATATTATATTTTAAAAATAAACATCAATAATAATTTATGAAAACTCAAAATATATAAATAGATGCATTCAAATTGTAGTAAATTAATAACGTACTTCTATACATTTAAATGCATATTTTAATGTGGTAGTAAAATTATTAAAGGATCAATGATTTGTTTCTTAGTGGAAAGAAATAATATATATGTATGTTTCAAAGGGAAAATAGTATATGAAAAAAAATATTCTATTTTTTAGTCAAGTACATTAAATGATTATCGGTTTCAAAAATATTTTACAATCGGAATTTCTAGATCGTGTAAAAGCAATGTTTCATTCATGCTTGTCATAATGAATACTATATCTGAAAAAGGATGGAATAAAATTATCGTATTAATATTGTCACATGTTTTTCAGAAATATGATATTAAAAATTATAAAATTATTGAATCAAAATAATACAATGTCTCTTTTCCTGATCAACTTGTATCACCAAAATGTATGTCGGTTCAGTTTTATCTTTAAGATGTCTTGAAATTAGTTTACCAAATTCATCCCATAAAGTTAATCTGATACCTTTTCAATTGTCATTTAATTGGAGACATATTATAAATTAAATTAAAAAAAATTCTATCATTGAAAAAGATTTGTAAATTAATTTTTTTTATCTTTTCATTAATAAGAGTTAGTTCATTCTTTTATTATTTTCCCCAAACATTAATTAGCTTATTATGATGTTACTTTCCAATAACATCTAATATTATATTTCCCTTATCTATACTATTTTATTTTTAAAACTATAACTATTTAATATTAGATATTGATAAATGTAAACAAAAATTTACCTATGAAAATATACCCAAGTACCATGTTTAGTATGATGTCATCAAATGGAATGGAGTTGAAACCAAAAGGGGAAGTTCCAAATTAAGAGGATTGGTATGAAATCTCTAGTTAAAAATGATTTTGAAATCATGTTGGATTTCTAAATAATTCCCTTTATTTTTGAAAATCTGAATGTTTTGTATTATGTAACACAAACCTTCTCATAGAATAGTTTTTAACATTGTTATATATTATTTTCTACTAATTATTACTTGAATCGTTATTGCATTCAAATTTTTACAGAATTCATATGTTTAAAATAATCATAAAGATAATGATAAATAATTCACATAGATTTTTTATTTAAAGAAACACTTAAATTTATTAAATAAATTTAATTGAAAAAATATATTGAAGTAATATTCAACATGCATTGAATATAATATATTGAATATTAAATGTGCAGGAGATGTAAAAAAACTTTATGATTTTCAGTACATTTCATTTAATAAATTGTTATGCATATAATCTATACATTTTAATATGAGTAGTACAATTTTAAAGTAACATGAAAAAATATATAGACAAAATTTTTGATACAATGTAAAATGAAGATTACAAAATATTATTTTTTTAGTTTTGATGTAAAGTTGTTATATATAACTCACATTTTTAGTCATAAGAAGAAAATTAATGACTAGCATTTCATTAGAAATTTTTAATGACTTTGTGAACCACATAAAAATGATTCACATTTCAAATTTTAATGTTTCTTTATCTTTAATGGAAATTATCCATAAATAAGTTTTTAAACAGACCATATTTTATGAAAATACATTATTATTTAAAAAATAAATTTTATTACTGGAAACATAATTAAGAAATTAATCACATAAAAAATAATATCACAGATCCTATAAATTTTCATCATATGTAATAAATAAAATTTATTTATACATAATTTATGATTTGTAAGATTTATTTGTATACAATATTAGTTGTAATCTTCAATGGTTTGTTGTCATTGACAAATATCAGTAACTTCAAACCTATCATGTCATTTACTCTGGATATTGCTACATTTAACTATCCAGGACAAAAAAATGGTATCATATGTATATTCCAACTAAAGAAATAGATTGGACTTGACTTTTATATATAGTCATTGGATACAAAATAGTTAAAGGATTTTTATCCTTTCATGCTTGAATAGACACCTCAAATATGAATGAGTTATATTTACACTGGTTATGAAATCATGTAACTATAAATGATTCTGGGTTATAATCTGATATCGGATTACATGATCACCGAAATTAGTGACTATTAACATATGACATGGTAAACCAGAGATGATGAATCCATTTATAATATTTGGGGTATATATGTTATCTGAAGTGTCTCTATCTAAACATTCTTGAAAAAATGAATCAGAACAAAGATAAACCATTTTTCTCCAGGAATTAATGTTAACATGTAATCATTCAATTGTTGGATAACATCGCAGTTTCATGCAATAGTATCCAATTCCTTTATGTATTATGCATCATTCTACTTGGTATATAAAGAGGGGTATTTCATTGAACAATAACATCAATTGGATTCAGTACTAGATAAAGTAGATAATCATCTGGGATTTGAATTTTATTCTCGACATTTATCCGATCACCAGGCACTCCATCACCTATCTATAGTATCCAACTTGAAAACACATAAAGTTCAGATTATTCAACAATGGTTTTGGAGGATAGTAGTCTTGTGTTCATTGTTATGTAAAGAACATGACAATAATTCCACAAATTAGAGGAATTAATCCTTGAAAACATTATATCTCTTTTGGTCCCACAATGTACAACTGGTAAAATCTGCCAAAATTCTCTAGCAAAACAATTGTTTTTCCACAAAACGGTTGATCAAATGAACACAAAATCATTATTTTCATGATTTCTATCATTTTATGATCCAATGCATCAATTAAATTTTTTTTACCATTGGTGACTCATCCAAAATAATTAATATTTCAATTTTTAATATTTCATCCAATTCACTTCCTTGGTGAATGGTTTATGTTGAGTTTTCTGTGACAACAATTGGAATACAAAACATAGAGTTTGTTGTTCTCCCACCAAGAACCAGCAATGATGTTATACCACTTGATGCTACAACACGTACAATATGTCCTTATTAATGTATTTGTGACATTATTGTTCTCCATAGGAAATTTTTACATATTACTCCATATCCATGTACTATAAAAACACCTTCGGTGTGGTTGTTAGTGGCATTAATAATTGTGGTTTGTAATTATTATTGTTTTTTCGTCAATTTTCCACATATAATAAAAAAATTGTTCTTGAAGTATGTCCTTATAATAATTTAGTTCTGATGAAACCAATCGATTTCCAATGATAGAAGTGGACGAATCTGGAAGTTTCATTTGAGGATAATTAGTCAATGATTTTTTATGGTAGTGAAACATGTTGCCAATATCCAATAATTCATATTGTTGTAGTTGTTTATCTGTGATTTGTATTTATGTAACCATAAAAACTTGTCATATATGAATAAAAAATGTATTTCTAAAATTAATTTTATCAATATGCCAAGGGAAAATTGTTTGAGGGAATGACCCATCATATAAACATGGTACAGTAATAAAGGTAATAGTAGTGGAATACATTTAAATTTCAATTATTGAGTTAGATTTTTCATAAAATTTAAAATGAGTTTTTTAGAACATATGGTTTAGTAAAAATTTGCATTGATGGAGATAGTTAACTGATTTAAATTGGATAAAAAACAACTAAATTTATATCAATTTATTCTCTCAAACAATTTTTGAGATTTCTTTAAAAATAAAGTTATACTTCATTTATCAATGGGAATAAAGTTTGTAACGATGTGGTCAATTACCAATGGTCTTGTAAAAGTGGGCATACTGGATATACTATTTTTAGAAATGAATAATTAATTGTGGGAACAATATTTTTTAGGAGTGGAATATAGTTATTAAAATCAAATTTATTTTTTCATTAGAAACAAAGTAAAATGCTTTATTTAATAAAACATTTCTTTTAATTTTTTGATTTTATTGAGCTATTTATTTGATTTTAAGAGTAAAAAATATAAACCGAATTTATTTCAATTAATTTTTAAAAAAAAATTATATGGTTTTATTCCCATAATTTAGATTCAATGCATGTAGGAATTAGAATAATGTTTATAACAATGTGGGTTGGTAGTAGTGGGTATGAAGAAGTTTGAATACAGCACTGAATATACTCTTATTCACACCATTGTCGTAGTAAGAAAACCAAAATTTAACTAAAAAAATTTCCAACACTGAAAAAATTTTAAAATTTTTGTGGATTCTTTTCACAAAATATTCAATTCAATAAAACCATTATATAATTGTAGAAAATTCATTTCACAATACATAAGAATATTAAATGTTTATTATAACACTAGTTTAGTGACTGTAATGTTTGACCAACAATTATCATGTATTTGAATGTTTATGGAACATGTAAATAGAAATAAACTATTAATTGTAATTAAAATATGAAGTGTTGATTATAAAAGAATTAAAATAATGAAATAAATAGAATAATATGAAAATAGGAACAAAATTTGTAATGAAATGTATAGTTATGTAAGAAATTTTACATAACTATTGGATAAATTAAAATCGAAATAGAAAATTCATATTCCTTGTAATTTTAACCGGTTTAATTGAATATATTAAATATATTCATATAGTATTTTCCATGTTCTTCTCCATTCATGGTCTAGTAATGAAATTGTGTATGAGAATAGCATGTTAGCAAACAACATTTGCAAGGAATTCATCATTTCCCAAGCAGAAGCCTCTGTGATAGCCTCTACGAATTCTGTGTCATCACTATGTAATCTCGAAGCATAGTAGGCTTCAAAAAATTTGTGATAGATGGTGTTATTATAAGTAAAGATATCATTAAAAGATGTTGTTTCTTTTAATTTAGTGGGAAATAGTCTAGGATAAAAAATCTCCCCAATTATAGGAGGAACATAATGTAATCTACCAATAACAAATCCTTGCCTTCTAAGATACCATCTTCACTCTCGGGTGTGGTAAAAAAAATTGTTTGAAATTTAGCATATGTGAGGCATTTTTTATCAGGATAATTTGTTTTTTCCTTCAAACCTCACCATGAACATTGTTTGGGGGATCATTTAATTTGACAGAATGACAAAAAATTTGGATCCATATGAATATGTTATGATTTGTTCACCAGGAAAATGGATATAAAACCTCTAAATTAGGGAAACCTGGAACAGATTTCATAACCATGTATTCACCATAATTCTTCAAATTGTGAAATATATCAAGAATCATAATACATTTTTATCTTATCAGCCTATTTCTATCCTTACTCTATATTTTTTGTTCCATATAATGTATCAGTGACTCAGTCTTGTCCTTTGTTGATGTATTTAAATAAATACCATCTTGAACATGATAGATTACAAATATTACTGTTGTGGTGTTGCTGATATTTAACCAAAGGACTTTGATTATATAGGAAAACATTATGATTTTCCAGATCAACACCATTTTTTATATTATTCCCCCACTATCTCATCTTCTATATGTAGCATTTCCATCTTCATTTAAACATGATATTCTAATGAAATTATTTGGTGAAAATATTGAACACCTAATGTTTATCATAAAAGGAGTTCACGGGTTATCATCACCCCAAGGACCATTTAT
Source organism: Viscum album (assembly GCA_963277665.1). Lineage (NCBI taxonomy): Eukaryota > Viridiplantae > Streptophyta > Magnoliopsida > Santalales > Viscaceae > Viscum > Viscum album. The sequence continues at coordinate 1,179,314,275 of OY728166.1, forward strand.
CATGATCTTTTTTACACATTCATATAAAAGTGGTTTTTCACATTTTCTGGTATTTCAGTTGATAGTATTTGATTTATAAAAGTTGCTGTTGAAATTTTATATTCAATTTCATAGAATAAAGGTTTTTGGAAATTATCACGAACTAACCCGGGTCGACCCTAAACCGGCCACCCAATCCAGTCCGCGGCATGGCTCAATAGGAGTTCCTGATCCTCTCGGGCTAGTGAAAAGCACCAAGGAATCAAAAGAGAGCAAGAGGGAATGATTTCACCCAATAAAAATGAATAATGTAGTGGAAAGAAAATAGAACAAAATAAAGTAAATAAACAACACGAAAAGAAATAACGACCAACAAAAAAAATAACCTAACCACGACCAAAACTCCTCGTGACCTCGAGTGTCACTCTCCAAACCACCACCAAGTCTCGCCCACGACGAACAAGATTGATTCAAACCTGCAAGAAAACTAAAAATAGGAGAACACTATAGGAATGAGTATTAAAACTATTCCCAATGTACTACCTTTAAACAAAAAATTACTAACTCCAAGTTTGGACTAAATTATATAAAATATTGGTTTCCACCCACACATTTATTTCTAAAACAAGTAACTATCCATTGCCATTTTTAATTTAAAACAGTTTAATTTTTTAAAGAAAAACGTGCATTGCATTTTAAAACATTTTTTTGAACAATTTAGAAATCCAAATCATAGTTTTTAGTCAAAAGGAAAATCACACACAACACACATCACACACTATGGGAAATGAAAAAAGTGGCACATAGGGGTCAGCAATAGAACTAGACCTTTCAATCTTATCACACATACAAACAAACACTAAAGGAAACATGGGTCGAACCTAGGATCATGTGAACAATCTAGAACATACTATATATGTGACTCATCCTGAAGGAATGTCTACTCATGATGACTTCATAATTCCCTAACGCTTGGTTTTTCCCTACATGGCATAACTGAGGGGCCCAATCCCCTAGTAGAGAATAATCCTTACTAAGGGCCACTAGCCAGTGCATAATATAAACTAGTGCATCAATCGTTCTCAAAAGATTCACTTAATATACAAGGTTCCCATGTCAACACGTATAATAAAAAGGAAATGGGTGAGTCAACAAAGTCAATAAATTATCACAAACATCACACACAACTCATGCAGTCAAGGTACACCAAAGATCACCCCTGAGTCACCCCGAAGAGAGTTTTCCAAAATAATTTATTTTTTAAAGTTCCAAATGGGCCTTCACCAATTTTAATGAAAATTCTCATTTCTCAAGAGAACCAAAACACTTGTTCACATTTCAAAAGAAATCATTTATCAATAAACCCGAACTACATTTAAAATTCTCGGAATTATGTTTAAAGGCCAAATGATAATTTTTTCACTACTGGGTGTATGTTTATCCAGAAAATATTTCAAGTGTCGTGTATAAAATAAATGAATCTTTGTACCCAAAATAAACATTTAAAAATTAATTATTTTATATTATCTCTCATTTATTAAAATTAATAAAATATCAAGCAATTAATAAATTCTTAATTTAAAGGCTAGTGCAGTGGTGAACCTAGCTCGGCTCACAGTCCAAACGTAAAGGTGTGTCACACCTCGCACAGACGCACAAGCTCACACAAGATGACGACCATAGTTTCTCGGAATTACCTCACCAATGTGTTGCAATAAATTCACAACAACTAAAAACCCATAACCACTATCTTAAGACAATCCAAATGAACCAACAGTGTAAAAACCACCTCAAAATGTTCTCAAAACATACTTCTCACAATTTACATTATTTCCTAAAACACTTTAAAATTTATGATTTTTTTTAAAATGTAACTCGCAGCTTATCACACTGAAAACCCCCTTCAAACCCTCTTTTATGACCGAACAAAAATCCCCAACACACCCAAACAAAAAATTCATGATCTATATAGTCAAAAAAATACACAAGTTCATGAAAATATATTAAACATCACAAAACTGGTTTCTAAAAAAAACACACCATTTCATACACATTTAGCATTCAAAATCAAACCATAAAACTATTCACACAATGGGCATGCAGTATTTAACAAAAATTCAAGATTCATCAAGAAACGATGGATAAATTTCAATGTTTCATGCTAAATAATCTTTCCAATGATTTAACTATTATACATAGCATAAATATACGGTGTGAATAGCAAGAAAAGGATGAAATTAAAATTAAAATGGTAGTGCATAGGGAGCCCTACCTCAATCGATGAAGAACAAATGAAGATCAGTATTAAATGTACTTCACACCCCAATCACTCATGTGGAATGATAAAAAACCTTACACATCAACACATGACCATAAATTTGAAGATTAAAACTTAAAATATTGAAACCCTGACATCTAGTGTTTGTGTGAAATGAAATCACTAAATCCGAAAGCAATTAAAAATTAAAAAAAAAAAAAGAACGTCACTGGGAGGGGAGTTACTGATGAATGAGGGAACCAATAAGGGGGCGATACTAGAGAAGGGATTTTCCAGGGTCTATCGGTCAGGTTGGCCAGAGAGGATGAAAACAAATATCGAGATAGGGTAGGTCAAGCCTGCTGGTCAGCGAAGAAGGTCGCACACCAATGGAGGGTGACGTCGATGAGGGGGCAATGCCGGTGATAAATGCTGGAAAGGAGGGGTCATTCCTGAGATAGTCGGCCAGACGGCGGCTGCACGGAGGGGGTGCCCCGGCTGGGTAAGGGACGGCTAGAGCACGTAGGGAAGGAGGCTAAGCTGAAGGCCTCGGTGAGAGGCGTTTCAAGGGGGAGACTGAATGCGCTGGACACAGGGGGTGCTGGCTGTGAGTAGTGGTGACATGCCGTAGGTAGATGTCTGAGATGCGGGGTTCGCTGGGAGGGTGGTCCGGTGGGGAGGTGTGTGCTGCAGTTTGTCGCCATAGGAGGGGTTAGAGGCGGCCAATGTGTTGGGAGGGAGATAATCACATAGGGGAGGAAGGCGTAGGGTTAGGGGAAATAAGGAAAAAAGAAAAAGGAGGGAAAAAAGAAAAACGAAGTAATTTAATAAAAAAATGTTAAAAATAATAATAATACAAATGATAATAATAATAATAATAACAACTGTAATAATAAACTAAAAATGATAAAATAATAATTTTAAATAATAAAAATTCTTAATTGTAATTCGATATTATTATTCGTGACAAAATATTATTATTACGGAAACATGTTATTTATTTAACTAAATTTTAATTAATTAATATTTTTTCAACTCATTTAATTTATTTTACTAGGCCGACTCAAATGCCGCAATTGCACAAGTGTCTGGTCTAACTGCACGGCATCCGCTTGCCATGCGGTGCCCTTACACCAAACCATATCTTCATAACAGTAATAATAATAATAATAATTTCTTAATTACAACAACAATAATAATCATATCGATAAAAATATAAATAATAAAAATATTCATTTTGTTTTAATAATAATAATTAAAATTATTAACCATGAAAATTTTAAATAATTCAATAAATTACAAAATTTTATTCATTTTAATTTTCCGAAGACAGGAGGACTGTTCAGTTACATGGGCAAATCCGCACTTGGTTTTTAAACGCGCTCCACCCAGGTGCTCAGCAACTAATGATCAAAAACGCGTGTATTTTGACAAAACTCATAAAAATTTCTTGATATTCAACCCAAACCTTGACAAATGTTTTTTATAAAAACCAATGAGAATAATAAAATATAAATAATAGGTACGTTGGAGTGGTACAATTCTCTCCACCATAATACTTCCTACCCTCGGAAAGCAACAATAAGATCTAAACCCAAAGATAAAACTTATCTAGTGTCACCCACCTACAAATGTATAAGAACCTCAAGTTGATCGATCCAAACATACACTGAAAACCCATTACACCCAACTAATCCTTAAAACATGATCACCTTAATCGTCACCAAGAATAACCCAAACCATCTATTCCAACAAAGGATTGAACGAACTTAAACTACCACTGACACTTATTATCATAATCTTAGTCCACTGAAATCATTGGGTGTACTTCAATCTAAAAGTATACTTGAGAGGATGAACTCAGGATTAGGTGGTTCCACACGAGACCACCTACCACAAAATGATTAATGAAAAGAAACACTAATACTGACACGAGAAGTCCCAAAAGGACTCCCCACCGTTAGTATTGGGATAAATCTAAATTACATCATGTGTAACTTTGCAACACACATTGTGGGTCTCCCCACAATAAGAACTGGTGAGATTAACTGAACTTGAAAAATTTCCGCACAGAAAAGAAAATCCCCACCATAAGGGTGGAGAAGGGAAGGGCCTGACTGATAGAGCATCAAAACTATCATCGTCACCCCATAAACAATGTCGCACCCACGGAAGAACACAAACCATGACACATTAAGGAAAAAGGTTAAACTAGGGCCCTTTTTAACCATTGTGGTTCTCCTGACTCTGATCCAGCTTCACTCTGGGACCTATAGTTAGAGCACCGATGATTGAAGTATCTCCTACCTCGTAGTCAGGCATCAAAAATTCCTGAACATAACCCATAAACCAAAATTTCACCCAACACGTTTCCAATAAAATAAAAGTTTCAAAGAGGGTCAATAATAAAAAATCCTACAACGGATGAAAAAAAAAAGAAACACCATAGAACGCCACAAGAGGCAACCACTACATCCAGGGAACACTACAATGAGAAAACTTCAAACTAATCCCCAAACATCTCTCTACACCTACTGAAGGGCTGAGGTGACCTTCAACAAGATTGGTCTAGCTTCAGCGCGCTACTTGGAAACACTACAGTAGAATCGTTTCAAGTGACCTAGACGTCCACAGATGTGGCAAGGTCTCATAGCAGTCGGGCACGTCAGCCTCTTGTGACCCTACCTACCACACTAGTGATAGATCATGGAATTGTGTTGTGAAGAAGATGGTTGAAGGTCTGAAGGCCTCTTAATACCTCTATTAGAGCCACCATCATTAGGTCGCTTCTCATTCTTCCTATCATCATCCTTTGAACTACCTCCCATGGTCGGGGGAGGATTCACCACCTCAATTACTTATGCTAGCTCAACTTCAGCAAGAAATGCATGCCCCAAAACATCTGAGAAGGTGGCTAGGTTGAGCTCTTCCACATTCAATCGTAGTTTAGGTTGGATTCCAGACTCAAATTGTCGAGCCTTCCTAGGATCATTCACAACAAACCACTTATCATACGAAACTAGTTTTATGAAACATTGAAATAATTCCAGTACCTATTCAATGCCCTACTAATGACAACACAACTCCTTCCTATTTCTCAGCTTCATCAACTCAGAGAAGTGTTTTTTGATGAATGATGACTTGAAAAACACCAATTTTAAATCTTTCTGAGGTTTATTCAGAGACACGGACTTCCACCATTTCCAGGTTGGACCTTCAATCATAAATGTAGATTACTTCACCTTTAATGACTCAGGCAACCCGATGAAAAAGAACTTCCTCTCAATCTTCTGTAACCACTCCTCCACCTCAAGTGGATCTTCTTGAACATAAAAAAGGGGAGGCTACAACTTCCGTAATTCTAGAAAATAGTCTATAGTCTGATCAACTGGAGGATTTCCTAAGGATGCACCACCTGAAAGCTACACCTTGGGTATCCATCGAACCTTCTTTGGGGTGAACACTATGGAACAAGAAAATAAGGAGCAGGATCAAAACATGGTCATTTCCATCTCAAATTCATCTTTTCACAATTTCCAAAATAAAGCATTACGACGCAATTATTAGAAATACTGAAAACCCCAAACGATCCACAAGGAGAAACTAGCGTCTATTGGTGACTCGGATATATGGTTGACAGCCATACGCCAGTCACACCACCGTCACTAGGAGAACTATAGGGTAATGAATTTAGCTCCACATGTCTTGTTAAACCATGGGAGCTCATGAAGGCCACTTTCTTGGTTAATATTTCATTTCCCAACATAAAACAACTCAAATGACCCAAAAGACACCAACAACTCAAAAATCCCATGTTGACCTGAGGATCGGAACGAGAAAGGGTTCATGACGTCCTTCTCATCTGTACTCATTGAGTCCCGATGACTCTACTCCTGCCATTACAACCCCAAATAATGATGGGTACTCTGAAAAACAAGGTCTTCTCAAGAGTTGACCTCGTCTGATACCATTTTGTCACATACCACCCTAGGTCGACCCTAAAACGGTCACCTGATCTGGTCTGCATCATGGGCCGAGGGCGTTCCCGATCCTCCTGAGCTGGAAACAAGCGCCAGGGAATCAAAAGAGAGTAAGAGGGAACGATTTCTACTGATAAAAATAATGCAGCAAAAAAAACAGAACAACATTATGTAAATAAACAACACGAAAAGAATGAACGACCAACAATAACTAACTAACCTGACCACGACCAAAACTCCCTGTGACCTCGACTGTCACTCTCCAAACCATAACCAAGTCACTCCCACGGTGAACAAGAAAAAGTAAAACCTTCAACAAAACAAAAAAAAACATTATCGGCATGAGTATTAAAACTTAGTAGGCGTTCCCAAGAAACTATTACCAATGCAATACCATTAATCAAAGAATATACTAATTCTAGGTTTAAACTAAATTATATAAAATATTTGTTTCCACACACACACTTTCATTTCTAAAACAAGTAACAGTCCATTATCCTTTTTAATTTAAAAACTTTTTTAATGTTTAAAAGAAAAGGGGTCATTGCATTTTTAAACATTTTTGCGAATAATTTAGAAGTCCATATCTTAGTTGTTAGTTAAAATTAAAACCACACACAACACACAAAACACATTATAGGAAATGGAAAAAGTGGCACACCGGGGCCAGCAAACGAACTAGTCCTTTCAATTTCCCACGACATTCAAAAAAACACTTGAGGAAACAAGGGTCGAACCTAAGAGCTCGTGAACAATCCAGAACGTACTATACATGTGACGCATCATGAAGGCATGCCTACTCTCGATGATGTCATATCGCCCTAATGCCTCATGTTGCCTACATGGCCTAAACTAGGGGCCCAATCCCCTATCAGAGTATAATCTGTACTAAGGGGAACTAGCCAGTGCGTAATCTAAACTAGTGAAACAATCGTTTTCAGAAGATTCACTATCTATACCAGGTTTCCATGTCAACACACATAGGGAAAAGGAAAGGGGTGAGTCAACAAAATCAATCAAGAACCACAAACATCACACACAACTCATGTAGTCAATGTACACCAAAGATCACCCTAGAGTCACCCTGAAGAGAGTTTTCAAAAATAATTTATTTTATTAAAGTGAAAAACAGGCCTTCACCAATTTTAAAGAAAATGCTCATTTCTCAAGAGAACCAAAACACATGTTCACGCTTAAAATGAAATTATCTATTAATAAACCATAACTACATTTGAAATTTGTGAAATATTTTTAAAGGCCAATCATGCATTCTTTCTCTACTGGGTGTCCGTTCATCAAGAAAATATTTCATATGACGTGTATAAAATAAAAAAATCTTTTTACATTAAATAATTATTTAAAAATTAATTATCTTATATAATTTCTCATATATTAAAATTAATAAAATATCAAGAAATTAATAAATTCTGAATTTAAAGGATACTGCAGTGGGGGACCTACCTCAGCTTGGAGTCCAAACGCAATGGCGTGTCAGGCCTCGCACATACGCACAAGCTAACAACCACCATTTCGTGAAATTACCTCACCAATGCACTACAACAAACGCGTAACAACTAAAAACCCATAACCACTATCTTAAGTCAATACAATGAACAAATAATGTGAAAACCACCTAGACATGTTCTCAAAACATACTTCACACCATTTACATTATTACCTAAAACACATTAAAATTTATGAAACATTTTTTTCAAAAAGTAACTCACATCTTATCACACTCAAAACCCCCTTCAAACCCCCTTTTATGACTGAACACAAATCCCCAACATACACAAATAGAAAACGCATGAATTGCATAGTCATAAAAACTAAATACACAAGTTCATGAAAATATATTAAACATCACAAAAATGGTTTCCAACAAAACACACCTTTTCATACACATTTAGCATTCAAAATCTAGCCATAAAACTAGTCACACAATGGGCATGCAGTATTTAACAAAAAATCACTATTCATCAAGAAACGAGGGATAAATTTCTGTGTTTTATGCTAAATAATATAACCAATGACTTAAATAAAATATATATCATAAATATATGGTACGAATAGATAGAAAAAGATGAAATAAAATTTAAAAGGTAGTTCATAGGGAGGCCTACGTCAATCGACGAAGAACAAACGGAGATCAGGGCGAAATGTTGTTATCACCCCAATCGCACATGTAGAATGCAAAAAAACCTAAAACATCAACACTAGACCATAAATTTGAAGAATAAACCTAAAAATATTGAAACCCTAACATTTAGGTTTTTTGAGAAATAAATAACTTAATCAGGAAGCAATTAACAAAGGGAAAAAAAGAAGAATGTCACTAGGAGGGGATTTGTGGCTGAATGAGGGCACCAATAAGGGGGGGATATCAGAGAAGGAATTTTCTAGGATCTACCTGTCAGGTTGGCCGGAGAGTATGAAAAAAATAGCCAGATAGTGGAGGTTAAGCATGCTGGTCACTGAAGAAGGTTGCACAGCAAGGTAGGGTGACGTCGGTGAGGGGGCATCACCGATTATAAATGTAGGAGAGGAGGGGTCGTACCGGAGATAGTCGGCCGAACAGCGGCTGCAAGGGGGGGTGCGTCGGCTGGGTACGAAACGGCTAGAGCACGCAGGGCAGGAGGCTATGCCGAATGGTTCCGTGGGAGGCGTTGCAAGGGGGAGACTGGAAGTGTTGTACATGGGTGGGCACTGGTTGTGTGTTGGGGTGACACTCCGGAGGTAGATGGTCAATATGTGGGGTTTGATGGGAGGGAGGTCCGCACTGCAGGTTGTCGCGACAAGAGGAGTTGGAGGCAGCCAATGCGCTGGGAGGGAGAGAATCACATATGGGAGGAAAACGTAGGGTTATGGGAAATATGGAAAAAGAAAAAGGTGGAAAAAATGAAAAAATAGTAATTAAATAAAAAAAGTTGTCAAAAATAATAATAATACAAATGATAATAATAATAATAATAACAAATGTAATAATAAAATAATAATTTCAAAATAATAATTTTAAATAATAAAAATTCTTTAATAGTAATTTGATATTATTATTCATGACAAAATAATATTATTATGGAAACAAGTTATTTATTTAACTAAATTTTAATTAATTAATTTTTTTCAACTCGTTTAATTTATTTCACAAGGCTGACTCAAACGTCGTAGTTGTGCATGTGCCTAGGCTAACCGCACGGCTTCTTCTAGCTCTGCGGTTCCCGCGCACCGGCCTAGATCTCCATAGTAATAATAATAATAATAATTTCTTAATTACAAAAATAATAATAATCATATCGATAAAAATATAAATAATAAAAATAATCATTTCTTTTTAATAATAATAATTAAAATTATTAACCATGAAAATTTTAAATAACGCAATAAATTACAAAAAAATTATTTATTTTAATTTTTCTAAGACATGCGGACTATGAGGTTACATGGATGAAGTTGCACGTGGTTTCTAGAAAGCCCTCTGCCCAGGCACTCAGCACCGTAAGCTCAAAAACACGCGTTTTTTTTTAACTCAAAATTCATGCTTGAGATTCAACCTGAACCTCGAAAACTATTTTCTTTAAAACCAAAGAGAATAATAAAATAAAAGTAATTTCTAGGTTTGGGTGTGATAGAAATGAGGGAAGCCATTTTTTTAAATTAAATGGTGTGAACAACTGCATATGTACATAAAATATAGTTAAAAACATTTTTTAAAGAAGCAGTGACATAATACATTGAATGTGAAGATAAAAAATGATACTTGTTCATTAAATCCCAAAAATAAACCTATATTTTAAATCTTTCCTTAAATATTAAACCTTGACATTGAATGTCCTTAATTATATTTTCAAACAATATTATTGATAAAGGTTACGACATTTAAGAAATCATGTGATTTCATACCAACACAAGTTTTAGGTGAAAGTGTTGAATAGGTCAGGATAACCAGCTGAGTTACATATTTCCATTTCATCTTGATAATTCTGAATCATGTATCATCATCCAATAGTGAATATTGAAGGAAAAATAATTCATTCTATACAAAGTGTAATATCACTCTCACCTCTTAATTATTCTCCTTTCATACCACCATATAACTCCAATCTTAATTTTTTTATTAAATAGAATGAAGTACAAACATTGATATTCAACCATTGTGTATACAACACCATAAAATTGTTGAAAGACTCATCTTTAATGTAATAGTATGATCTGATGATTTGGTCTATATAGAAGATAATTTGAAAAGTACTCTCTCGTTGTTACTTTTTGAACTCTTGAAGTTATCCATGATAAATATTGGTAAACATTATTAAAATAACCATCACCACCAGTGGAAAAAAAATACTAGGATATTTCAACGAATGATATAGAGGTTGAATTTTATCTTTTTGATGCATGTCATATGATCATGTTTGTATGGTGATATATATATCATTATTAATGTCTTCAACATCACCGACTATTAATATATAAATTTCTAAATATTTTGGAAAGTAGTATGTATTTGAATCCAATCCCCTTCACCTAATTATACTTAACATCAAATATGGGGCATAAGTTGTATTGAATAAATCCCTTACAGATCATAATTGATGAAATAACTAATTGAATTAATGAGATATTGATTTGATACATTTCCACAATGATAAGGTCAATAGAGGATTCCATATCATTTTTGTTGGAGATGTGGAAGAAACAATTATTGTAAATTGATAAAAAGAAATCAACAAATTGGAAATTCGTTAGTGATGTTTATTTAATTTACCTCAAAGACAAGATTCAATTTTTTACATTGTTCAATGTGTCAAAAACATAGATTTTCTCAAACCTTTGGGATTGACCAATAAGTGGAAATAATATTTCAATACGGGGATTGTTTTTCCCTTAAGCCTATAAATATAAGGAACACATCTAGTATTCACTGAATTACCCATTGTTCCACCCATTGATGTAAAAAAGAGAACATTTTGTTGTATTGGTGGATAAGATCTTGAATGTTTAATCCTTCTTTCGACTTATCATAAAAAATAAGTTATTTATGGTATCCAAGAGGGGTATCCAATTCATGCAGTTTGATTTTACCAAGAGAACAACATAGTGAAAACCTAGGAGAGTTTTGTCATCGGAATCATTTAGTTCTATCATCAAACCACATCATAGCACATCGGTATATGGAACAACGTTGAGGATCACTTATATCCAAGTAATTTGTTACCAGTAATTAAATTTAGTGTAAAAATTCAAGAGCATAATAAAACTAAAAATCAGTTTCAATATAATGTAGTTTGATATGAAATACCAATTTGTTCAACTGATGTATACATGATTGTATGTTTTTTTAGTTCTTCTCATTTAATGAATGGTTAATGTCAAACTTAATAAATTTAATATATTTTTTCTCAGAAATATTTTATTTTTAATAATTAATATAAATAATGATATATAAATATATATATATATACTGACCATAAAAGCATCATATAATCTCATACCATCATCATAATCAATGTTGACATCAATGTTTAAAATTTTTTGTAAAGTGTTCCTTAAATACACAAAATCTTTATCAATGTAAAAATGATTTACTATATAATGATAATTTTCTTTCTATCTACATTCATGTTAGAGAAAAAATCATTGATGACACAATATTGACATGGATGGATGAAAATTAAAATTCAACGATGAACCTGGAATTGAGTAAATTGTGTTAATTAGTTTACTAATAGGAAAATAGTTTATGTTCAACTATTATTATATTGAAATAAATTCATGTTTCTAGTATCTTACAACCTAGGAATAAGGAGATGACTAGTTTTCTATATAATAGTAACATCAATGGGCATATTTGATGTGGTATTATTGAGGGATAACTAGTTAGAATATAATGAACTATAGGGAGAACATGAACATATAATGTTTTGGTAGTGTTAGTAAATACATAATTGTTACAGATTGAAGTAGTCAATTTTTATGGGATAGAGATAATAGTATATATGATACATGTATTAGTGTCTCTTCATGTTCGCATACATTACTTCTGTTGTAGTATTTCCTCTATTTAGTTTCATGTTTGATTTGTATTGGACATAGTTTGAAGAGCAATATTATCATGGCCACACTTCAATAATTTTTCATGTTCATAGGCTGAATTGTTTCTAATGTTTCCTGATTTTAAATTTAAATTTGGACAAATAATAATTACATATATTTTACTGAATAGAGAAAAATTAAAATAATTTTTTAGTAACTCAATTAGAAGGTTGAAAATTGTTTAGCACAACATCTGACAATAGAATATGTGATTTCATTCGCCTGTTGTTGTGAATATCAAATGGTGGGTATGATTGGAAAACAATGTCTCTATGATTAACCTCATTTGTCATACTATTGTGAATATGTGAACCTGAGATCAAGGAGATAACCCTATAATATATTTTTTTAATATTTTCGTATTTAGAAATCCTCTAAAAACCCAAATCTTATATTGTATCTAATATTTGATTCCACAATAGACATAAGGAAAACCCTATTACATTATTGTCTTTATTTTTAAATTTTATAATCCTTTGATACCCCGTCTCCTTGACCAATGATTTCTGATTTTTGGAAAATTGTTAAATATTTTTCATGTCAAATCATGAATTATTTAGAAAAACATCAATATGAAATGTAAAGGGATGAATGGAAAAAAATAAATGCATATCATTTTTTCTTGATAAACTGACGTCAGACTAAAATATGATTTTAATTGTCTATATGAAATAAGTCACCAGTAAATGGACCTTATCTAGAGGTAGTTGTGAGTTAAATAGATTATTTGATATATAAATTATGCATTACATCTGTAGTAATATTAAATCCCATTTTGATAAATGAAGAGAAAAAAATAGAACCCTCAAAATAATAGACAATCCATGAAAAATATGTTGACAATCAAATTGTCTTCTAATTTAAATAATTTATTTCTCTAACACCAAACATTTAATTTTGATAGAAATTACCTTCATGCATCTATTTTTTTCTTTGTATCATTTACTAGTTAGTTATATTACATCTCAAAGGTCTCCTTTTTTAGGAATTATTCTAAGCCATTTGATATTGTAATGGTGGAATTGAATTTTAAAAAAATATTAATTTTAATAATCTATTTATCTGATGATTGTTTTTATTCCAAACTGTCCATCATTAATCTATTTTATATATTAATTATTAATTTTAGTAGAATTAATATTAATTCACATTCCAATAAAATAAATGAAAATAATTGAACCTTCAGAATTGTATAAAATTATGAATAATATGTTGACAATGAAATTGTTTTATAATTTCAATAATCAGTTTATGTAATCCCAAACATGTAATTGTGATAGAAATTACCCACATATTTTGGTTATCTTATTTGTATTGTATAAAATTCATATATTTTACATTTCAAATGTTTATTTTTTTTTTGTAATTCATCTAAACCATTTGAAACTATAATGGGGAAATATAATTTTAAACATTACTAATTTCAATAATCTACATATCCCATGATTGATTTCCTTACATCCTTTCTAACAAGATTCTAAATTTTTTATGTTAAACATTTTTCGTTGACATAGGTGTGATAACAGTATGATGTATACCAAAGTTCCTCATAGTTATTCCACTCAAACCAAAAAAGTCACATAGTTTTCTCATTTAGTTGAACCTTCACATTCTAATCATTTTCTTCTCAGTTTGTTGATATTTATTTTATTCAGAAAATTCTTACTTATTATCCAGTTCAATACGTAAAAAAATACAGTTTTATTTGATCTATAGAAATTGTTTTATAATTACATAATATATTTCCCAAGGCCCAAACACATTATTGTGATAGAAAATACCTGAATACCTCAATTTTCCATGATCAACTTTCTTAACATTATGTTGGAATTCGAATTCTATATCTAGGATGACTTGGAAAAATCCATCAATATACATAGATGATAAATCGTGGTTTTTAAAGAATCGAGTTATTATCACATGGAGAGAACATTGGAAATATCGTAGAAGGAATTAGAAATAAAGATTACAATACTATAGTTTTCCATGATGCACTCACTTCACATTGTGTTGGTAGTGAAATAGTATTGCCAGAATGACATGGGTAATATGTCAAATAGGATTTTTATTAATACATTTTAAAAAAAATATTTTTTAAAAAATGTCTAAGTTTAATTTTTTTTTAGAAAAATGTGCCTCAAAGGCTGCATTTGCGATGCCACCTTTGCATTTTGGGTATAAGGCGGCATCGCGGATGCCGCCTTTGCACTTCCGGCGTGGATCGCTAAAGTGGCGAAGGCGACACCCGCAGGTGCCACCTTTGCCTCTGCGCCCTATAAAAGGGCAGAGCCCCCTCCCTTTCTCCTCACTTCCAAACACTCATTTACCTCTCATTTTCTCTCTTTTGTGGCGAAGTTTGCGGTTTGAATTTTTTGGAAAGCTATTAGTGGTATGGTTTTTAATTTAATGTTTTTATTTTGTTGAATTGTTTTTAGTTAAATATTTTTTAAAATTTAATGTTTTTTATTTAGATGAATTTTTTATAGTTAAATATTTTAATTCATTAGTAGTTTAGTTAGTTTTAAAATTTTTTTGTTTATTAGATTGTTTAATTAGTTATATAAATTTAGTAATTATAATTATCATTAGTATAATTTAATTTACGATTCTTTTAATGAAATTTTGGTTGCATAAAGACTATATTATCTATGCAATCAAATCCTTGTTTGGATACAAACAAGTGAATATGGATCTCGCACAGATGTACCTAAGGGTAATACCTGAAAACACTGATTTGAGCTAGACTCGAATGGGAACTAGTGCACGACAACAGGCCTTGCTGCATTCTGGTTTGACACTCTCGGGGGATATGCTTAAGATATGCATATTTCTTTATAAACTAATAAAATATATACAAAAAGAAATGATAAATTGATAATTTAGTAATGATGTTTATAGTTATTATTAGGAATGATTAATTATAAATTAATCAATAAATAACATAGTGTTAAAAATAAAACTATTGTTCAAATGATATTAAAGAACATGGATTTAAAAAAAACATGTTGTTAAAAAACAACATGGTGTTAAAAAACAACATGGAGTGAAAGTGAAAAAAGAAATAACATAGAGTTAAAATATAAATAACATGGATTATAAATAACATAGAGTTAAAAAATAAATAACAGCATGTTTCGGGCTTCTGGCCTTTATTGCAGTGAATTGGATACCAAAATTTCAGAAAACCCATTGTCACACGGGTTTTATGAAATTTTGATATCCAATTCACTATAATAAAGGTCAGAAGCTCGAAAATGGTGTTATTTATTTTTTAACGCTATGTTAATTATATTTTAACTCTACTATGTTATTGAATAACTAATTAATAATTTATTAAGGAATAACTAATGATTGAAGAATGTTTAACTAATTAAAAAGTGTACTAAGAAATATCCTAGTTTAGGATATAAGATCTTTTAAAATTTATGTATCATAAAGATTGTATAGTTTAGAAGTAATAGTTATTATATTGGAAACCGTCATTCTGAATTTCACTTAAATTATCAAAATCATGATCATAAAACATTTTTTATGTAGAGCGTAATGTTTGCCTGTGTGTACTACTATGGGGAGGTTGTTCAAACTGAGCAAGGAACTTCTTACAGTACAAAACCAATAAAAGTGGTTAATACAACTAATTGTGTAACCCTATGTGACCTTCAAGACAGAATTCATGGCTCATTAAATCTAGGACCCGATCAAAAGATCAATTCAATGAGTTATAGACATTTACAGTTCCCTTCAACATTGTGGAATCTAGCTTGTCTATTGGTTGATGATGCGCAATGGATCCAAACAATTAATTTGTTTTCTCAATGGTCAGATGGTACCATGATGCAGTTATATGTTGATGTTTATAATGTACAACAACAATATCCAATTGTACAAAGACATTGACTTACAAGAGTCGATGAAGACAGTCTTCCCCATGAAGTTGAGACTATTCTAAATGATGCATAAGAGGACAACCTACTTGATCACCCAGATATACATGTTAAACCGACATCTGATGAGGAGTTTCGTAATAAAGAAACATATGATGATAATAGTTCTAATGAGGAAGGAAC
Organism: Viscum album; assembly: GCA_963277665.1. Taxonomy (NCBI): domain Eukaryota; kingdom Viridiplantae; phylum Streptophyta; class Magnoliopsida; order Santalales; family Viscaceae; genus Viscum; species Viscum album. The sequence continues at coordinate 1,179,330,651 of OY728166.1, forward strand.
AACAGATGTTTCAAGAAATGCATTAGATGTACAGTAGGCTCGACCTACAATAAATCATCCACCGCTCTTTGCATCTTGGTCAGAAGCAATAACACACATGCCTAAATTTGAAGATCATGTTCTCACACTGGCAACTGAGTTTTCCAGAGTTATACGAGATAGATTTAGTGATATGGAAGAAACTTTATATGTTGGAAGGCATTTTCCAAGTAAAGATGCATTAAAAAGTACGCTAAAGAGATTTCACATTGAGAGGCACTGTAACTATGTAGTTTACGAATCAGACTATATAAAATATTTCATATGGTGTGAGAAGTATGGGGATGAATGTATATTTTGATTGAGGGTGATTCTGGACATTGCATTTGGAGGTTGGAGAATCTCAAGGATTGAGGCATCTCATACTTGCGTTCATCCAAGCCTGACACAAGATCATAATTCATTGGATGCAGAAATTGTGTTCTCCATTGTTCTTGACATTATTATGAAATGTCATGATATTCCAATATCCCTTGTGAAAGAGAGGATAAAATAGACATTTGGTTATAAGATTTCGAATAATAAGTCATGGATGGAGAAACAGAAGGAAATTGTGAAGGTCTATGGTGATTGGGATGAATCATATCGAGTATTGCCACAACTGCTATCTATACTGATTCATCATAACCAAGTTGTATTTCATCTTGATACAAATGAATATGTGTCTCATGATAACAGACATGATCCATATCATGTTCAATTTCATCAATTGTTTTGGGTATTCCTTCCATGTATCTCTACATTTCGTTTTAGCAAACACTTTATTCCGATTGATGGAATTTTTCTATATGAGAAATACAAGGGTGTATTGTTGATTGCAGAAACTTGATATGGAAACCGTTCACCACTTCCTCTTTCCATTTCTAATGTAGATAAATAAAACTATGAATCATGGAGTTGTTTTTTGGCATGTATCAACAACCATTTCCCCAACATTCGGGGTTTTTGTATGATATCTGATCGGCATCGGGCAATTAATGAGGTAATCAATGCGGATCCTAATACATGTAGTTAAACAAATGCACACCATCGGTTCTGCATTAGACACATTTCAAGAAACTTGCATAAAAAATTCCACAACGAACCGATGCAGAAGGAAATCACGAGACATGGTATGCATTGTATATGTTATTTTTTTGAATATAAACGTAAAGATAAATTCAAAATATGTGAAATATCATCTATTCTGTGTAGCATATGAGTTAGATCAACGATGTTTTAAAGAACGTTTCGAACAAATCCTTCAGGTTAATGATGAATTTTACGATTATATGATGCGAATTCTAAGAGGGAAATGGGCATTGGCATATGATGGGGGGAAGAGGTACGGACACATGACCACCAACATTGTAGAGTGCATCAATAGTGTCTTCAAAGGGCTTCGAAAGATACCTTTAACTGCCCTAGTTTAGGAGACATTATATCATTGCATGAAGTAGTTTGTTGTTAGACAAAAACTAGAATCGGATGGAATACATCAGGGTCTAACATATGGAAGACATTTTCAACGAGATATTAAAAAGAGTATTGAAGAAGCTTCTGGTTAACAAGTTTACAAATTTCAACAAGAATAATCTTGATTTTAAGTTCAATAGGATTCAAAACCCATCACAAATATCATTGGTGAAAAAATGGTGGTATTACTAGAAATGAGGCACTGTCAATGTGGAAACTTTCAGGCCTTAGGGTTTCTATGCTCACACGCCATCGTATCATGTGCCTCTGTTAACATATCATGGGAAGCATATGATGATCCAGTGTACCGGATGAACACCATTTCTAACTGTTATGCTGCACCATGGACACCTATTGGAGAGTTTCGTTATTTCCCAATGCCCGAAGGTCAGCCTATAATAGTACCTAAAATGAATCGGTTGCATCCCCATCGGGGACCAAAGGCTAGCAGGATGTGAAATGAGATGGACTGTCCATAAGAACAAAGACAGAGTTTTAGATGCACCATATGTAATCAAGAAAGTCATAATCGAAAACAATTCCCTAACATTGTTGGGTCAAGATCACACTCTAAACCAAAATGATGTATTGTTGTTATTGGGAGATTATCATATTGTAAATTTTATGTTGTTATCTCTTCCTTTTACCTCGTTTTTCTAAACCACAAAACTGCAAATCATAACAGTAAACCCAAAAACATCATTTGTATACCGTAATCCTAACATTCTAAACCATAATCCTGAAAATATTTTCTCAAATCATTAACCTAAACTGTAAAATGTTAAAAAAAATCCAAAAGCCTAAATCCAAAAGGCAAAATGTGAAACCCTAATATCTAAATCCAAAAATAAAAAAGATGAATCGTAAACCCAAAAACATCTTCCCTTTACATCGGTTTTCAAAACATTATGTGATTGAGAAAATAATCATCAAACATACAATCATATGGACAATCATATATAAAATATAAATCACATATTTTTCTAATAAACATCTATATAACATAGACAAATGATTTATATATATAAATATATTAAACTATATCTTGCAAAACACATAATTCTATGTAAAAGAATATCTTAATAAAATTTAGTGATATGCTTTGAAAAACATGAATACATGCCCCTTACTTTTGGTAAAAAACATCATAAAACATTGTGAATAATAATTTATTTATATGCAGATGAATGAAACCATACTACTCAGTTAGCAGGCTACCCATTTTTCACAAGTTGTGATAGAGGGTGGTCCCGATCGATTGATCAGGGTTCATCGAGTGCACTATTTTCATCACACAGAGCCTCCTCCTGATGTTATACCATACTTGTGTCATGCTGGATTCTATGGTATTTCGGTATTAGATTTTACATTTGTAGACCGTCACCTGCTAGCTGCACTCGTGGAGAGGTGGAGACCAGAGACACACACATTCCACTCTCCTGAGGGAGAGATGATCATCACCCTCCAGGATGTGGATATGCTTCTTGGTCTTCCTATCCAGGGGAGACCCATTATTGGATCCACTCAGGCATCTTGGACCGACCTTTCTCAGCGCTTATTAGTCGTTGACATTTTGTCCGATCATAGTGATACCGATGGAGCATTAATATCCATGTCTTGGATGGAGTCACATATTCCACTTTTATCTGATGATACTGACGAGCAGATGGTGATGCGTTATGCACGTGCATATAAATTACGACTTATTGAAGGGACCATGTGTACGGATCATTCAGGGGTGCACGTTCACATGATGTATCTACCCTTGCTAGAGGACTTTGATCGGGGAGAGTCGTACAGTTGGGGATCCGCCTGCTTGGCATACACACATAGATAATTATGCATGATATCGGACAGGCAGCGCACAGGTCTCAGGGAATGTGTCATCCTTATTCAGAAGTGGGAATGGGAGCACATCCCTGTATTCTGCCCTGATCTTGCTCGTCTACCGGTCGAGATGACGGTACTACATGACGATCTGCATGGACACTGGTATGATCACTCATTTCTATCAGTTTATGACGCTACTACAATTTATTGACTTTAATTTATCATTATTTATCACTATCGATGTTGTATTTTATAGGTGTTGTCAGCGACACAATTTCAATGCGGTTCCGAGACAATATTTGGTCGTATATCGGCTTGAGTTGGACTTTATCTTACCCCATCAGGTATGTATATACAATCTATAACTATCTATCAAATTTAAATATAGAATCATTTTTTAGTTAAGATATTTTCTAACAAGGGTAATATATTATTTCAGATTTCATGGGTTCCATAATGGTCTGTTATAGACCAGTTGCCTCCATACTGCACGGTTTGTATTGATGATGTTAAGGTTGTAGTGTCACTCATTCACTTTCATATTGTTGAGTGGAACCAGCCTGACAGATTCATGTGCCAGTTTCTCTTGACTCAATGGATTCAATTACCACCAAGGCAGACAGATCAGCTTCATGGGATGAAGCTGACAGTGAGGCTGGATGATGAATGGCATCGTGTAAATGCTGAATTTCTCGACTGTTGGCGCAGATGCGCAGAGTTTTGTATCCAGGGAGTTTCTATGATTCCGTTCTCTCTTTTTGCATAGCATGAGTATGAGCCATGGTATAGACTGAATTCTATACTGTATTTTACCCTAGCCGGAAGAGAGATGCATATGATTGTAAGTAAATTAAATTATATTATTATGTTTATTGAGTTTTTTTCTAATTGATTTTTAATTCATTTACAGGAGCGTCACATATAAAGTCTTATTCATATGAGTGATGAGGATGAGGATAGAGTTTTCAGCCAGGAAGTCGTTCATGCTCAAGCATTGGAGCTGAGGTCATCTATCCTTGCGTTTCCCGAGTGCCTCTTCGAGCATCCGACATGGAGATAGCAGGTTCCTACCACAGAGGAAGATCCTGCAGTAGCTGCTGGTGCTAAGGAGCCACAACCACGGTGATGTAGACAACGTCATCCTACATGTCAGGCATCACCAGTTCCATAGGCAGAGGTCAACCCTCTAGTATTCCAGTCTGATCTGATGCAGGATGTGCCTCAGCTGTCATGGGATCCATATTTTTTGACGGGATATCCTCATTTTTCTCCATCATTGGGTCCATATGGATTACAACCTTTGGGTCCAGAGTCATCAAAGCCTTGGGTTCCAGACCCATCGCAGAGTTTGGGTATAATTCCACCGCATGATCAGTTCCCTACTGGGATGATGTCGGGTCCTTCTACTATAGAATTGGGAGAAGGATCAGGATGGAAGTACGAGGTGGATTTGACATTTTCTCCCACTGGCACAGAGGTGGATGATATGACAGTCGACGTTCCAGTGCCCGAGTATCAGCCCTCTCCAGGTGATCAGACTCCCCAGAGATCTCGCTGCATACGTCCTATTATTAGACCACCATGTGGGATAGGATATCCTTACCATAGACATATACATTGATTGTTTATGTTCATTTATATATTTTATGTCTACGGAAATGAAAAATAATTTATATACTTTCAAAACTGCCTACTTGAAAGTTAAAAATGTTTCAAGTACATTACGTTGAAATACTATAAAATATAAACCATAAGACCAATATAAACGAAACTTTAAACCTTCATTAAAAATATAAGAAATTGTTGAAAACAAAAAACATTTCATGAAAAATGTTCATGAAAAATAATTTATAAGCTTTCAAAACTTCCTATGTGAAACTTAAAAATGTTTCAAGTACGTGACTTTGAAAGACTATAAAATATAAACCATAAGACCAATATAAAAAAAACTTTAAACATTGTTTAAACATATAAGAAATTTTTGAAAACAAAAATAATTTCATAAAAAATGTTCATGAAAATAATTTATACGCTTTCAAAACCGCCTACCTGAAACATAAAAATGTTTCAAGTACGTGACTTTCAAAGGCTATAAAATATAAACCATAAGACCAATATAAAAGAAACTTTAAACATTGATTAAACATATAAGAAATTTTTGTAAACAAATGATTTTTGTTTTCAACAATTTCTTATATGTTTAATCAATGTTTAAAGTTTCATTTATATTGGTCTTATGGTTTATATTTTATAGTCTTTAAAAGTCACATACTTGAAACATTTTTAAGTTTCACATAGGGGGTTTTGAAAGCTTATAAATTATTTTTCATGAACATATTTTATGAAATGATTTTTGTTTTCAACAATTTCTTATATTTTTAATGAATGTTTAATGTTTCATTTATATTGGTGTTATGGTTTATATTTGATATTTTTTCAATGTCACATACTTGAAACATTTTTAACTTTCAAAGTAGGCGGTTTTGAAAGCTTATAAATTTTTTTCATGAACATTTTTTATGAAATGTTTTTTGTTTTCAATAATTTCTTATATGTTTAATGAATTTTTAAAGTTTTGTTTATATTGGTCTGATGGTTTATATTTTATATTCTTTTAAAGTCACGTACTTGAAACATTTACAACTTTCAAGTAGGCGGTTTTGAAAGCTTATAAATTATTTTTCCGGAACAATTTTTGTGAATTATATAAATAAATAAATATATAAACAAAATAAAACAAAAAATAAAAACAAAATTTTAAAAAATGATAATTTTTACAATTTTAATAAATTATATATATAAATAAAAATATAAACAAAACAAAACAAAAAAATAAAACCAAATTTTTAAAAATAATAATTTTTTTGTTAGGTGAAAGGAAGCATCCTCCGGAACATTTTTTTAAGAATTATATATATATATAATATAAACAAAACAAAACAAATCATAAAAAAATTCAAATTTTTTTGTGTTAGGGGAATGGCGGCATCTCGGGTGTCGCCTTTCAACCGTAGTGAAAAGGCAGCAGCCGTGATACCGCCTTTCACATGAAATTCAAAGGCGGCATCGTGGATGCCGCCTTTGTGGTGCATTTTGAAAAAAAAATCTCTAATCGTTTTCTGTAATTTTTTTTATAAAATGTAAAAAAAAACTCCACGTAGATGACAAAGCATGCCTTAGACCGCGATCAGTTTATTATTCCTTGCAGACAACCTTGGAAATACATATGTCTAATTTAAAAATAAATTCTTACAATACCCTAGAAATATAGCAGCCTGTCATCAATTATTTAGAGAGGAACTATGATTTGATATTAGGTTTCTTATCTAGAATTAGTATTATAAATATACCTTTGATATCCAATGTTGGTGAATGAGTCAGCATGGTTGGATGAATTAGCTATGTTGGACAATTAAACATCGGTGGTTTATTCACTCACACTGCACAATTCTGGGGTGGTGGATGATTCACCATCAGTGGTTGCGACAAATTTATAGTTGAAATGGTATGAGAACGATGATTTCTATATCCACATGAATGAAGATAAATATTTAAAAGGAAATTATTACAATATCTTCGAAATACATTACTCAGTCATCGATTATTTGGTGAGAACCTAGGACCCGATATCTGGTCTTGTAGATGGAATATGTATTAGAAAAATACCTTAAAAATACAATTTTGGATAACGATTTAGTGTGGGTGAACAAATCACCTTTGTTGGAAAATTCAGTATCAATAGATGTTTCATCGATGCTGGAAGATTCTACAATCATGGATGAATCACTGTCGGTGGGAGCGATCAATAGAAAGTCGAAACGATATTAGAACGATGATGTTGAATTCTGTATGAAAGGATATAAATAGTTAAAGGAGAAAATATTAAATGGTTATCAAGATGAAATTCATGGAAATCTATTTCGTGGATCCCTAATATCTTTGACGAGCGAGACATGATTTAAAGAGTGTAAATGGGATGAATTGGTTGTGCCGAAGTTAGAAGGGGTGGAACCATAAGAGTCAGAGTTGATTAGCTTGGCGAATGGGTAGGCATGGATCTGTATTTCGAATTTCGTAGGGAGATTGTCAAAAATGATGATTGTTAATGGAATAACAGAGGTGGATACATGTGTAGGGGGGATTCCCTTTAGTATAGTTAATGGGTAAAACACTCTCATACAAAATTTACTTTCATTAGAACAATTATTCTGGATATTTTACTAATGAAAATGATTGAAAAACAATACATAAATATTAATTTTCTTAAAAATAATGTTCACCTATTTTTATACTTATTCTTAAAAATGAAGTGAATACATGGAAAATTTTATTAATTCATATTATTATAATATTTTATAGAATATAATAAATTAAATAAAAATTTCATTTATGATCATTCGTATTCAGAAGTTCACTACACTGGTGGCATAGATCCCATAATATCTAAAAACTATATTTTTTTGAATGATGTTATATTCTTGATACATGTTGTCTACGGCCCTCTTGGAATTATATTGAATGTAAAAAAGATTAACTCGCATATTATATGTGTGTTCTAGATGAACATCATTCCTCATAAATAGATAAAACTATTTCATAACCACAATATCCTCATTCAAACATTAAATCTATAAATCAATCTATTTGTTAATAGGTGTATCATATAGTTATATTCATAATTGTTTTTACATAATTTCATTAGTTATTTAAAAAAATTTATTATGTTGATCGTACATTCCTTCTTAATCCTTGGCTAATTATTAAATCGATGCCTTTCCATACATGATCCAGATCCAAATATATTTTCTCTATATACTCATATGGTATAAATACTCTCCTGATAATCAAAAAAATTCATACCACTAATGGTTCACTAATTTCATGCTACCTTTCCCAAAATGTAACTTTTTATAGTCTTTATAATTAATCAAATCATTTCATTCAAGGAAATTTTTCACATAATGACATATCTGTATGTGAACTCCCATCACCAACCACCGATATATTATGGAAAATAATCTATTGTTGGGGTAACCAAACTATTAATGATTGGAATTTCATATAACCATTATATTTCTTGGTTTATATAAAACATGAACCATGATTATAAAAAAAATAACTAATAATTCTATATATAACATTTTATATAATAAAACTCTCTAAAATATGACGTGACATATTCAAATAAACCACTTTACATGGATAAATATTCTAGAATGGATATAAGGAAATATTGGTCTGGTAATTGATTTATCCAATATGGTAATATAAAAGAAGTCTCCAAGTTATAATCATTTTTATCCCCGGATAGAATCCATAATTCATTATCCTCCTCTATTCATGCTTATTAATCTTCATGAAAAGTGGATTAAAAAAAGACACATTCGTATATAGTGGTGAGTAATAATACACAGAATGGTTCTTTAAGTCAGATATCTAGAACATAAACTCATTTTTTATTTATCTATTACCAATATATATATTTCACAAAAGTAGGAACTCAACACATATCATTATTTATCACAATTGGATTTATTGTTCATTTAAAACCATACAACCTATAACTCAATGTTACTTCATTTTAAAAATACTAATGTATTCATTTGTATATATGTATAGATATAAATTTTAAGTTATTTAATATATATGTTATACCTGATATAATTCCTACTAGAGGTCACGTGGTGATCAAATTTATACCCAAATACTAGCCCACTATTTTTGTCTTATGGATATGAGGAATCCTATAATAAAAAAATAGAAATACATTATAATTCAATGTTATTTTTTATAGAACATGTGATTGTAATTAATTATAACCCCTAAGAATATATGTGAAACATGATTACCCTTGAGTTATGATCATCATATTGGGTTGTAATAATATGTTATGAATAATATGCATAACATCACCATTATACAAATACAACTATTCAAGTTTATGATATATGTAGGTGATTTTTTAATTGAATTAACATGATAAATGTAAATGAAATAGAGTGTCATGTATTTATAATTAAATGTTACATATGTGAATATCGCCTATAGATAATTCAATGTGAGGATGTTAAAATGGTTCAATAATTGTGAGGATTAATATTTTGATGTCTCTTTAAATTCATTTGATATTTTTCATTAGTAAATGTTTATGGGTATGAACCTAATCATGTGGATGGATTTTTTTAACCTGTATACAATGTTTATTCTGACATAATGGATTATGACATCATGGTCCTCAACTGAGTAATGACTATTTAAGTACATTGTTATTCAAAGATTATTACATGTGAGGAATGTCTATAATATAATGTTATATATAGAATTTTGAAAATTGAGATAATAAATATTATATTTAATCTACGCATCTCTCATGATTAATCATGATATTGTGGTTAAAAAACCATTCTAATGGTAATACTATGAATCAGATCCCAACAGACCCTAGTTTTAATTGAGTAGCTATGACATGTTTGTAGATATAAATCATGCCTTTTGATTACGAATAACATTTTTTATTATTTCTAACATCACAAATGTCCCTTAGGTATACACATATGATAATTATAAGTAGAATTTCTCAACTAATGTGGGTAGTATATTTTTAAAAATATCTATATTTATTATAAACATTAATAATATTATTTTTTATCCATTTGAATAATTTTAATAAATAATATTTTTAAAATTTAAAATTCCTTCGGGATTTATAAAAACTATATTTTATTATTTACATTAATAATATATAAATATAAATAAATTGAAATTACAAAATTGGAATTTTTGTACTGTATAGGAGGAATGTCAACCATAGCCCATAACTTTAGTAGAATTCCTACAGAGACATAGATATAAAATTTTCTCACAACCATTTCATTATTTAACCATTTTGGAAGCTCATTAATGAAATTACCATTGTTGTTTTGTACTTATTAAATTTTTTGTGCCTATTTGATACTCTATATAAAAATTTTGGCAAAATTATTGAACCTAATTTGTTTTTATGAAAATTTATCTTCCTAGAAGGAAATATAAATCATCTTTTATAGATATAAATTAAAAGGGGTATAGTATTCATTAAATTTTTGGACAAAGAAATGGTTATTATTGGTTTTTTATAATTATAAATATCAATGAGAGACCCCAAATTTTACACATGTGAAATTTTCTATATTGATTTTCAAATAATGTCATATATCATATTATTTATATACATAACTAGAAAAATTGGATTAGAATAAAATCCAACCATAGTGTTAGTGATTCATATAATCAGTTGATATTTAAATATACCTAAGTAAATTAATTAAAATTTAATCTAAATATTCCAAATAAAATTTATATGGAATTTTTTAATTTTTTAATTATTTTATTTACCATTTTCTTTTTATAATATTTTATGAGTTTTATAATTTATTTGTAAATTAATTGTGAGTTAGAAACATTATAAAACACAATAGTTGTATATAATCAACACTTGATAAATGGGAAATATATAAACAAAATGTCTTATATTGTCTTTTATATTGATATATTCACACAATAAAGATTTAATTTAATACCCCAATTAAACATTCATAATTTTTTTTATTTTCATAATTACACTTATTAAATATATTTCTGGGAAGTGGGTTACTTCTCAACCACATAGTGAAGTAGTACATTCCATGTGTTCTTATATATTAAACCCCATAAGGATAATAAATTAATATACCTTACTAAAATCTATGTTGAGATATATAATACTTCTATCATAATTTGATTAATTCCTAAACATTGTGTTATATATAAGGGAAAATGAATTAACTAGTTAATATGATTATGAACCATTTGATTATATAATATAAAAACAATTTTATTAAACTAAATATTATAATTTATGGTTTATGAGGTACATGTAATGATAATAATGAGTAAATATTGAAAATAAATCATTAAATTTCATTGTGATATATTTTTTAAAAATATGAATCATATCCATTAAGAGTATAATCGGCCAAATATATATGTCAATCTTCATCAAGCATCAATAATCCAACTTTTGTTAGGAAAACTTACAAATAGTTATCTAAATGTTAATTTTGGATGACACATGATAAGGTAAATCATTTGGATTGGTGACTAGATGAAATATTTTCATAATATTTATTAGATAAATTAGATAATATGTTATTCATTCATCATTTAAAAGTTTGTGTTAGATGTATTTAGATATAGTAGTTTTCATAATGATTCATAGAATAAGAGAAAAACATAGAAGTGTTAAAATATTTTAAAAATATGTATATTGGCCCCCAAAACATGAAACAATAAATGTTATAATTTTAGTGGAACAACATTAATAAAAAATTATATATTGAATAATAGAATATATGATTATATGAATGAAACAAAATATTTTATATATATTATGGGAATCCAACACAAACACAAATTTTTCATTGAGATGCATATTAATTGAGTAGAAATTTCATGATTTACTAGTAACATATACTAATAATTGTTCACATACATAAAAAAATATTATATTTTGTGTATTAGCATATCCTACGTAATTATACTACCAATATAATAACTTATAATTTTCATAAGTGGATATTACATCATTTTTTAATATAAAAAATCAAACACACAAATATTGTACTATTTTAGTACCTTTAAAAAATAGACAAAATATCTACTATTGTAAAAGATCTTCAATATTTACAAAAAAAAGATATTTCCCTTTTTCTACTACCTAAAACAAATACTTATAATATTGGGAAAACAAAACATAAGGAAAAGGTTATCTATGATTCTCAATAAGGGTAAACAAAGGAGATACGTTAGAATAATCATGAAGATATGGTTATATGAAAATGATCATAACATTAGATGATCATACCATACATTTAAAGACCATAAACATGAATCACAGAATAATTATAAGAATTTAATCATTCAAAAATCATAATGAAATCAATATAATATGCCATAAAATCATAACATAATAATGTTGCATGAGAATATTTAATTCATATAAGCATACCAAAGGATTTCCATAGTGGTTATGGAATCACTGCTAAGGTCATCATAGTAGTATGGGTTCACATCCTATACAATCTTTGTAGTCATGGTTCTCATCCATTACAATATTAGTTTTCAAGTATCACTCCCAAGTTCATATTAGTATCCAAGGATCACTTCTAAGACCATCATAATGGATAAATTCTCTTACTAAACCAAGTTCACTACCCATTTCATCCATGTTTGTATCATAATATATAAATATTTACCCAAATCATTGGAGGTAGATATAGGTCTTACCCATCACAAAAATAATGACCACGCATATGTGTTATACAATAATATACATCATTCATCATATGAGAACCTTTTAAATGAAATAAGATTCATAAGAATGTCTGCATTTAATAACCCTTGGAAAAAAATGTGCCTCGTAAATAAAAAATCCAATCATAAAATAATAATAAATTTTCTTTGATAAATATTAACATCAAAAAAATTTATCTTTTATGAAAAATAATGTTCAAATATCACTAATAATAATTCATGACTAAAATATTATTTTCACATTGGAAAGTTCCTTTTAAATCAATAAACTATAATCAAACAATTTTCTGTGAAATTCAACATTATCTATTATAATTTAATATATTAAAATCATTATAATCATCAATGAAATCATTTTCCTTTAAAATTAATTAAATATCATTTATGTCACTTTTAACCCAATTTTAGAAATTATAATTTTGGAGGAACATAGATTTATTTCCAAAAGACATAATGAAATTAAATGGAACATATATAATCATTAAAATAAATTTATTTATGATATCACAAGTAATAGGTTATTTTATAAACCTAAAAAAAAATATTGGTTTGTTACATGTGTCTCAAAGATGAAAAGATGTCGTAAAATTACATTATTGATTTGGTAACTTTTTACCAATAAAAACCATGAAGGATAGACAGTCAAATGGATATGTAAATACATACAATTTTAAGGATAAATATCATAGATTAAATTTATGTTTAGTATATACACCAAACAAATGAAACATGTGGTGAATATGGAATCAGTCTCACTGAAATAAATGTGCGACTAGAAATCCCCATACCTTATGACTTTACTGTTTACATACTTGTACAGAAATCCTGTATAAAAAATATAATTTTATTAGAAATATATTATATATTAATGTCATTATATCTAATACAAAATATGATTTTATTATGACATTATAATAACCTTTTATTAACAATTCAATATTAATGTTGCGCTTCAGGTAATATCCATTTTTTTACATGTGTTTTTATTTGTAACATTTTAGTCCTCTTAATTATATAATTATTTAATTATCTCCAGAATAATAACCCTAATATAAATGTCATATATATTTAGTATATATATTTATAATAATTTATAAATGATATAATTAGAAAATGAATTACACCGTTTATAGAGACGGTAGGTTGTACGAACGTGTGAATGTTGTCTCTATTTACATACCATATTGAAAGAATGAAGGTTAATGAATTATATATAATATAATCAAGGAAGAATTGATATTTAATATATACCCTATAATTTGACTAAACTCATCCTTTACACAATTCATGTATAATTTGAATGAATCACATTTATTTGAGGATATGGTAGTCCACAAGTCTACAAATGAAGTTATGATATTTTAAAAAAGGGTAGTATGAAGGTTTTTTTATATAAAAATTAATAAATAATATATGTATCATAATTATCATATATATATATAATATGATATAAATTTATAAATTCCATCAATTTCCAACATTTAAAGGTTAAAATAGATGAAAGAAATACATTAATAAGAGAGGTTGCAGTCTCTAGTACACATGAACGATGATTATGTGTCCTATTTGGTTGAAATGTGAAGGACTGTATGTATAAACCATAATATATAACATATAATTATATTCAGGATTAATAGCTCATTATAAACACATGCAATAAATTTTATTTGACTCTGTTTAAGGACTAAATAAAACAAAAATGATTGTTGAATAATGTTACCTATTATTTGGGTATCATATATTTATTTTCACATAAGGAATTCATTGAATAGATTTTATCATAATGTAAGGATTCTAGGACAAATAGATGGAATTTGGGAGGTTATTTTCACACTAGTTGTCCAAAAAATAGATTTTTAAGTCTGAATAAATAAGAAGAACAAGTACCCATTTTATAAGAGTGGGTATGGGCACTCTTGGAAATTACCAAATGAATAAATTATAATAATTTCAATATAAATCCAAATACTTAAAAAATTACACTGATTTAAATATAATATATGATAAGTTATTAATATAATAATCCATAAATTTTTTATAGGTTTTGATGTTTTTTTAATCCTTATCATTTTGATTGACCCTTAGTTAAGCCGTCATAATTTTAGCTAAGGTAAAAAAATATTTCAGTACTATGAGGATTTAATTTTTACATATAAATAATAAATGGGGCTATAAATTAAAAATTAATTATATTTCAGATCATATATCTTCCGATTTTTCTTTCTTTAATATTTTTATGGTTTCTAAATAATTTAATTAAATATTATTTTCATAAAATATCTTGACCTTCAGTTTGTAAACTATTCATTAACATGACATTAAGAAAATAAATACAGCATGAAAACATCAAAATTAGTAATTTAATACACTTCAAACATGTTATATTCACCAAAATAATTCTTTAATCACCTTATTTATTGAAAATTATGTTTCTTTTAATATTTAAAATAAAATTTAATTGATTAATTCATTTGTTGAATAATTAATGCATCCTCATTATGCAATTATTTATGAAATTATTTCATAACTAAAATCCGATAATAAAATTAAAAATTTTAAAAGACCTTTTATCTGTTATATGATTATATATAGTGTATAAAACCTTCCATTTAACCCTATATTAATAATATTATGCTTTGTAAAATTAAAACATGTGACATGTTATCACTCTCATTGATTTTAATAATATCTATGTAATTTTCATTGAAAAATGTCCATTATAAAATTCAATTAATAACTATAGAAATTAATGGTCAAAAATAGTTCATCGAGTAATATTTTTTATGTTTTATGGTAATTTTATAGTTTTAATAATATTTTTTACCCTTAATTATCCAACATAACCATAACTATTGTAATAAAAATTAAAATGTTTTGATTCATATTTTATAAATATGAAGGGATATAATTACTAAATTTGAGACTTATTTTTCAATATATGGAAAAATATTTTCCCAATGATAAAAACATAAGTAGGTAAAAATAATCTAAAATTAATCTCACACATTAGGTGAGAAAAAAGCTTAATATATTGAAAGTATTCAAAATATAAAATTATTTTTATATCTAATTTCAATGTGTAATTTATTCCAAATACCTAAATAGTATTAGATGAAAATTAATGATCTAATTATTCTTTGAAAACAAAAATATAATTTAATACTATAAATTATCTCAATGAAAATGGTGTTTTTACTTAAAAATCAGTATATTTCACTCTTCGTGATTAAATGGAACTTATGTCAAAAATACCAAAAAATAATCCAAATTAAATTTTGATATTCATATTATATATATTACATTTATTTTTTCCCAAAAAAATCATAAATGTTTGAACTGGTATATTTAAAAGGAGTTTCCATTGAAACACAGTGAAATTACTTATTGAAAAATACAACTTTTTATTCATCTAGTCAAATTTATTTCTATCTTATGCATATCAAATCTATTGTATGTGTGTAAAAAATTATTTCATATATAATATATAATATTATGAAAAATATTGAAAAATAGTTTAATGATTAATTTATTTAGAAAAATTTGTGTTTGCATATAGAAAAATTGTTTTCTTCGAAAAGAAATTTCTTTATTTTCAAATAGTTTATAATTTCATATTTCACTAACTGATGACCAAACGAATAAAATAATATTTCAATAATTTATTTTAACTCATTTCTAATTAACATTACAATATTTAGGTGGTAACTATAAAAATATTATAAAATTATTTATTGTACATTATATTTTGTTAAAATAAGAATTGTTTTGTAACGAAATAAGTAAAAAGAATTTAGAACAAGACAATCATATAGTAGCATTCAATGAAAGATAATCCAAGAGTTTCATGTAGAGAAACATCAATATGGGTTTTTTTCAAATCAATTAATACCTTGGTTCTTTCATGTAACCCAATATACATACAGTGTTTTGTTAAATGAAAATTATCGAGAAGAATAATTTAATTCAAAAAGTCACAAAATATTGTTGTGTTAATATCTACCCACATAAAAATGAATTTTTTATTCAAAATATTTCTTGTTTTCCATTGGATTAATACATTAATATTACTTCTATATAAACCCAAATAAAATAAATGAATAATAAAACATCCTTTAAAAAAGTAAAGTTAGAGACATAATGATTACCAAAAGTAACTCATAACTAGGATTCCACAATGATATTATTGGTGGAAATTGGAAACATAGACATGTATTATAAATATAACAATCTAGCTTTAATGGAGAGTGATAGAGAACATAGTTAATAAGAAGTATAATGATCAAAAATACATAACCCAAAGAGGCTTGAAAAATATCATTGATATCATTCAAATTATGATAACATAAAATCGTTTTATTTCCAAGCCCATTTTCCCAAAGATGATGAAATTTCATGAGATGATAAACTTACACGATTTCATGAAAAACATACACTTTGTTATTCATTAATCAGTTTATAAATCATTTATCATTCTATTAAATGTAGATGAATATATCATTTTTGAAGTGTTAATAGATCATGATATTCATAAATAGAGTGGTTTTTCATTTCTTCTGTTTTAATCACAAAAAATAGTCAAATTATGTTATAAAATAATAATAAACATTAATATGGCTTGATAATACAAAAAACCTAATAAAACTCATCTAAATTATGACATAAACTATTACATAAATGGTTAACATTATAAATGTAACAATATAAGAATGTAAAAAACTTTAGAAATAAGGTTATTGTATTTTTCAAATTGTATTGATCCCATGTTTATCATAATTTTTAACTTGTTTGTCACATAAATAACATATTAATACCTTCATCAGTTATTCACTAGAAACATGGTAATTAAAATAAATCCTTATTTAAAACATGTATTATTTCTTATCAAAATTTTATTATATATATTACTTATGTCCAAAAATTTCATGAAATCCATACATGATAGAATAAACTAATTTTTCAACAAAAACTCAATAATCATTTTCTTGGTAATCAGTATCGTCCAATTTACAAATTCATATCCAAATGATCTTTATCCAAACTTAATTATCTCAACCCTAGGATCATATTAAAGGTTATATTTCCTTTATTATTATTATTTTCATTAATTTCATCTTTCCATTGTATCACTTTTCTATGTCTTCAACACTATTCCACATATTCTTTTCATTCATTAATGAAAAAAATATATTAAAAAAACATATATTTTTTCATGATTCATATAGAATAATATTTGAATTCAAATCAAATACAAATCAATCATCCATATTTATTATTAAACCAATACTAGTGATTTAACATTTATTCATTATTAAAATATGATAATGGGATCATGAATTAAGGTCACATAACCTCTATATAATCATTCTTCTTATGTTTAATGTAAACAATGAAGATATAACGTATCATATCATTCACACATCATTTTCAATCTCTTTACCCTCGGTAATACATCCAATACTCATATCACCTTTCTAATTCTTGTTATGATATTTCATCTAATAACATCAATTTTTATAACTCCAATACATTAAACATCATAAATATTAAAGATAAACCACATTCCTTCTATTTTCTGCTATTGACTATGACTATAATTCCTAGTGTAATAAACACTTACCATAAGGGGTAAACATATAGACATGAAAAATTAATTATTGGATTCTAAAATCATGACAAATACTTTTATATATATTAAACCATAGTTTTTTCATTAGATAAATACATAGAAATGACCATAGAAGTATCACTGTGGATCTCACTAAAGTTATCTAATCTGAGTTTCCAATGGCTGATTAGTCATTTTTTCTAATAGAAACAATAACGACCAAGAGTGTTTATACATTGATATTGCATTATTTTTCATAAAGTATGAGAATAAAATCTTAAATACCATATCAGACTAATACTTTTGGAATCATAAAACAAAAACATATTGTCTGGTAAAAGATCGTCAATACATCCAACAATGATCTTCCCATTTTTTAACCCTACCAAAATTCATTCATTATATCCTCTGAAAAGAAAAAATCAAAAAAGGGTGAGATAAGATGCTCAGTAAGGGTAAAAAGGGGATATACATAAGCATAATCATGAAAATATTGGTATGTGAACATGATCATTACATTAGAAGATAATACCCTGTATATAAAAGTTCCAAAATATGAATCATGGAATAACTATTAGTTGTTCATAAGACATGAATCATTCAGGAATTAATAGCATGTTCCATGAAGGAATAACATAGTAATAAGACATGAAATTTTTTTTGAATTAAAATCATATAGAATTATTTCCATAGTTACCATGTAGACACTTCCAAGGCCATTTTAAAAGTATGGGTTCACCTAACATACCACATTGGTAGTCATTGTTAACTCCCATGACCATCTTTGTTGTTATGGTTCTCTCGAAAGACCATATTAGTATTCAATGTTCACTCCAAAAAACATCTTAAGACAAAAATTCATTTACTCAAACAATTTCACTCCCCATTTCATCGATTTCTATCTAAGGATTTATAAATATTTACCCAATTAACATGAGGGATATATTGGTCCCCCTAATCACATAATGAAAACCAAATATATGTCTTCTATAAAAATATAAATCATTCATCATATTAGACAATATAAAAATATATAGGTATCATAAACTTTTCATCGTAACATAAAACCTAGATAAATAAGTGTTTTATAATTAAACATAAAAAATACATAAAATAATAAAGATAATTTCATTGATAAATATTAACATCAAATAGTGTTATCTTAAATCAAAGTATCTTTCAGATTTCAATTGAAAAAATTCTTGAGGAAATTATCCATTCTTCTTTAAGAAAAAATATAAATAAAAAAACATATCCAAGCTTTTTCAAATGAAATAAAATTTAAAAGTTATAAAAAAAATTAAAAACAAATTTTAAACATCTTTTAATATTTTTTCATTTAAAATTCATAAAAGATCATTTAATAAACTTTTCAAAAAATTTATAAAACAACATTTTGTATTAAAATATATTTAAATCCAAAGAGATAATAAATTATAATGAAACATATAATATCATTAAAATATGTAAATTCATGATATATAATGTCAAACAGAGGTATATACACATCATAAAAGAGAATATAGGTGGATAACATTTATCACAAAAGATGAAAATTGAGACAACATCACATTACCGATTTTGTGTCATTTAATATTAAACCCCATGAAAGAGAGTTCATCAAATAGATATTTATTTTAGAATAAATTTATTTTAAATGATCATATTTCACATTCATGGGTAGTATATACACCACAAAAAAGAAGGATTGGAAAAAATGTCGTAAGAATCCCAGAAATAAAAGAGAGACTAGAAATCCTTTTTGCATATTTCTTTGATCTCGTAGTACTCATAAATTAATCCTATATAATAAATATAACTTTTTAATACATATATTAAAGAATTATTTTATTTTATATAACACCATATATTATTTTATTATGTCGTTTTATTTCCCATTTCTTAACAATTCCTTGTTAATGTTACAGTTTCTGTAGTATCTATGTTTACTTTTGCAAGTTTTTTGATTTGATGTATTTTTTATCATCAAATATATTTCATAATTTAATTATATCAAGAATTATAACCATGATAAAAATATCATTTATATTAATTATAAATTTATATATTATAATATATAAAATATTTAAGTAAAAAATGAAATACTCATTCATGTAGACAATAGGACATACATATTCACTAATGTTTTTCCAAATTAATTGTTGTATTGAATGAAATAAGATAAATGAAACAAATATAATATCAATCAAAAAGAATTATTCTTTAATATATATCATATAATTTCCCAAAACACATACTTAATATGTTACATTAAATTTATTAATGAATCACATCATTTTGGAGAGGAGGTAGTCCACATGCCCACAAATGAAGTTAATGTAATTACAAAAAATTGAAAGTGTGATGGTATGTGAAATATAATATTTATAGAAGCATAAATACTTCATTAATTTCATATAAATCATATTATAATATAAATTCACTCATTATTCCTCACCATGAGATGTGGAAATAAAATATTGAACAACATTTGTTTGCGAGGCGGTAGTCCACCATACACATGAAAAATGATTGCATATCCTATTTTATGGAGATGCATGTGAGTGTAGGTCCAAAACATAATATAAAAATGTAATTTCCGAGACCCTCATGGTCCATCCCTTTTCCAAATTCTGGATCCTAAGGGTGGTGTCTCAGTGGTAAGACGTCATTTTAGTGTTCTACTGATCGGTGTGACATGATCGGCGTGTCACCGATCGGTGCGACCTATCGGTGTGTCTCTGATTGGTGTGACCGATCGGCAGGACACGATCGGTGTGTCACTGATCATATAGACCGATCAGTGGGACAAGATCGGTGTGTCATTGATTGGTGCGACCAATCAGTGTGACATGATAGGCGTGTCACCTATCGGTGCGACGGATCGGTGTGTCGTCGATCGGTGCGACTGATCGGTGTGTCGCTGATCAGTGTGACACGATCGGTGTCACACATCCTTGTCTAGTTTTTATTCATATTTTTTCTCATAACACTACTTTTAAACCTTTTAATCCTATTTGAAATGGTTTGAGGCCGTTTTTTCAGCCCCATAATCAATGTTTAAATTCCTAAGAGTGGGAAGACCCTCAACGGACCTAGATGTGTGTCCCTTTAATGTTCCCCTATGTTTATATAAAATCCTTTAAAGTCATAGTTGTTACCACCTTTTCCCGATGAGAGTTATTAAATAACAATTAATTCCATCGTGTGTAACCACCCAACCGCGTGGTGAAACCACAATCCACCCTTAAAACCACCAAAGATCTTGGTATCCAGTAAAGCCTGGGCTCATTTGTTTATCGCACTAGCATTCCTCCTTTTCTTCTTCTTGGCCGAGTTCACTCTACCCTTGGGGCATTTGGATTTCCCTTCCTGAGGCTTGTGGTGTTCCTATGCTGGAGCCTTTCTTCTCATCCTTGGAGTCCCTGGAGTTCCTCCCATGTAATCCTCTCATCCTCAATTCTTGGCTCGTGGAGATAGACTTCATCATTGATCATCCAGGTAGGGTTTTCCTTCGTCTATCTTTACTTTGTATCATTTTGTTTCTGCAGGATGGATGAAAGAAAACATTAATGAAGATAACAAATGAACTTTTAATGAATGAAGGGGGGGTGGTGATCGATGTTTTGGCTGTTTTTTTTTCGTACCCTCGATTATTTATGTTGTGAATTGTGTGGGCATGTGCCCACCGAAAAGCATGGCCGTTGGTGGTCTTTCTTTGTTCATTAATGAACTTCCATCCTCTGTGATGATTAAATGGAACCAACATTGGAATTTGGTTAATCACGTAAACTCATCTGATTAAATGAATGTCTAGTGAACAACAATCCTTGTGTTATCACCCTGGTTAACCAACAGAAAGAAGAACCTAATGAATAATATACTTGAATCTGGAAGTTTCCCTACTCTATTTAGTAGTAGGTGTGTTTTCCTGCTAGATGCTTAGGAGGTGATGTGGATGAGGATGGGATCCAATGTTGTGGTATGATTGTTAGTGGTGAATCTAAATCCATGTGGGGTTGTATCTCGAGAATTGGTTTGGTTACAGTACTTTGAGGGATCTCACTGATCCATTTATTGTTGTGACTTCATAAGAGAACCGGGTGTTAATGCTTAAATTTTTGTTTTCATGTTTCTCTTTCTCTGGCTTGTGGATTTCCGATTAGTTTCCAGTAATGCATAATTCACCTAAATGGGATCACTTGAACATGAAAGAAAAAAATGGGTTAAATGGGGAATTGGTTTTGGGAATGAGTTGTGACTTGTCCATGAGAGTTCTGCCTTTCTTTTATGAATGAATATTAAAGGGGGTGTTTGTGCTTAGGATGGTTTTGTAACCCCTAGGTTGGGGTGAGTGCTTGTTACCTATACATATATTTGTAGTTTTTATGTTTCTTATTCGCGTCCCACCCTAGTTGAGCACTTCGTGTTGAACACCCCCATTTCATGGGGGAGGGTGTTTTACCCAAAACTACTATGAGTGGTTGGTTATTAGCTCCTTTTCTGCTCCCTTTCCCGAATAGCACAATATTAATTGGGCAGGTTGTGATGGCCTGATTTCCATTATATCCCAAGGTTCTTCGGGTGAAGTAGTTGTGTTTGTTGGCCCATGTGTGTGCGGGAAGGTTGTTTCCCAAGTGTCTTCGGGATGAGGCCCATGTGTCTTCAGGCGTGGAAGTAGTTATTCTGGCCTAGGTGTTTGAGGGTAGAGTTACGCGTAGTTATTGTGGCCCAGGTGTTTTTGGGTGGGAAGTGTGGTTATGACCCAGGTGTGTGTGGGTGGGGTGTGGTAGTGGGACCATGGAGAGAATGGTGGGAGAGGTTCGATGGATAGGATGTTTCCAATAACCATTGTAAAAGTGGCACGGGGTACCCAAATATCGATGTTTTATTACTATACATTACTTGACTTGAGTTATTTTGGGAGTGTGACATTGTGAGGTTTGGGTGGATAGTTTACCTTATTAGGTTCTTGGGTTACCTCCATTCTCACAGGGCATTATAATGCCTCACCACTTGTGCATGTGAGTCTTTGGTTTTCCCTAGTGAGTATACTTTTATTCTCATCCTATTTGTGTAAAACTGTTTTCAGGTTTCAAGGAGGACTTCAGGGATCATGTAGGATCGTGCTAGTCTGTAGGTTGGGACAGTTGTTGTTGTTGTTTTCCTCTCTTTAGTATTTTTCTTTTTGGGGTTTTCTTGTTTTTTATAACATTTAATTTTGGAACATGAATATGGGAATGGTTTGTTTTGGCTTTACCTATATTTCCACTTTTGGTTTTGTTGGGATTTAATATCTTATCACCCCATCCTATTAAATAAAAAGTGTAATTATTTCCATCTTGTGTGTGGTTCTATACCCTTGGTGATAGTCACCACTCCAGGACCCATTGATGGTGGGTCTCAAGGGTCATTATCTCTCCTTCAACTTGAATAAGGAAGGGTCTGGTAACCTGTTGTCCCTTCCCACATCTTTGTGAAGGTGGTTCGTGATAGAATGGTATCAGAGGAAGAGGTTTGGGGGATTGAGAGATAGGATGGAGTCTGGGGTTAGGCACAATGAGGGTTTCGTGGGATGGTAGGGAAACAGTGTTGGGTGATCGAGGTGCATGAAATAGGCTAGAGAAGACCAGCTAGGACATGGGATTTTAGGTCCCCCCATGATCCGATGTAAGGACTATGGGACTACCTAAAGACCAAGTGAGGCTACTCTGATTGTAGGGTAGAGACCCTAGGAAAGGTTCATGCATTATAATGACTTGTGTTCTTGTGTTTCTTGGGTATTTTGGGGATTTAAAATGAATAATAAGTCTATGAAAATTTCAAAGCAATCCTCTACACTACTCAGGCTTAGGAATTCCTTTGTTTACCTTACAGTTATGGCACTCAGACGGTGACCTTGGGTAGTACGGTAGATCGAGGCCTCGGAGGTTGATTTTGATGATCAACAGAGGGCTGACTGAGAGGAGGAGGACGATCAGTGGCATAGGACTCTTCATGCCTTTCAGCGGCAGACGCTCAGGAATTAATAGGGTAGAATCTCAAACATGGAGACAGAGAGTTGGCTAGAGGAGCTGGTGATAGCTTTCAGCTTGATCCGTGCATCGATGGAATACTAGGTTCCTCTGGATGTAAGCCAAATGTGGGGATCCGCGCGTCAGTGGTGGACACATTATCTTCAGCAGAAGATGGAGGCTGAGGTTAAGTGGGCTGACTTTGTGAAGGAGTTCCGTGAAGAATTTTTCTCTTCCATGATGAAGGATAAGAAGAGGCAGGAGCTACTCCCCCTCCAGTAGGGGAGAATGTCAGTGAGAGAGTAGGGGATCAAGTTCAAGGATCTCCTCCGCTTTGGTCCGGACCTCCTTCCAGATGAGGAGTCCTGGGAAAGATGTTTGGAAGAGGCACTTCGACCTTCACTCTAGTATGTTATTACTCCCTTCACCTTCATGACATACTTGGAGGTCTAGAAGAAGGCTGAAGTGGTGGAGAGGATGCACACGTTCGGAGGTGTATCGCGAGAGGGAATCTAGTTGGGATCGTCGAAATGGAAGGTCGTCAGCAGTAGGCCTCCAGCATCAGGTCCCTCTAGGTTCTGACTAGTAGGGAGAATGCATCAGTAGTTCCAGTTCTGATCTCTCGGTCCTCGCCCTTTCCTTTCGGGCCCAGGACCAAGATGCTTCGTCTATGGAAGCCATGGGCACCTTCAGAATCATTTCCCAGACATAGTGCAGTACAGTGGGGGTGGGTAGGTTCAATGCCCACCTCAACAGTAGCCATTTCTGGCTAGGCCCTTTCAGCAGAAGCAGTAGGGGCAGCAAGATCCCTCCCCTCTGAGACTAGGGCATGGTCGGGGAGGTGGCCGAAAGCTGAGAGGTAGAGGATCTGGGCGTGGGAAGTTTCACACCGTAGAGGAAGCAGTTCCAGTAAGTCCAGAAGTCATTCGAGGTATGATCAGCTTGTTTAGTACTCTTGCCTATGTCTTGTTCGATACAGGAGCTTCACACTCCTTTGTTACACCCAGTCTAGCCCGTGCTCTGGGTTTAGACACTGAGAGACTTCTAGTGCCCCTGGTGCTGAGCACGCCATTCGGATGTCAGACTGACTTGCTTTATGTTTTCCGAGGGTGTAGACTGATGATAGGGCCACATCAGTCTATCAGGGATCTTCTAATATTGTGGATACAACCATACGATGTCATCCTAGGCATTGAATGGTTGTTCTCTGTATGTGCCGTTATTGACTGCTTCGGAGGAAGGATCGTGTTTTCAGATTTGTGTGGCCAACGTGTAACTTTCATCTGTGAGTGGGGTTTCCAAAAAAGCAGTAGGTGAGAGGAGCCCCTCTATTCCTTGTTAGCTGAACTATCTGTGGAGTTGGTGGATGCATAATTGGTAGATGTCCCAGGGATCGTCAGTGATTTCATGGACGCCTTCCCTGAAGAAGTTGGGACTCTACCCCCTCGACGTTATGTTGAGTTCTGGATAGTCTTTCAACCTGTTGCTCATCCTATTTCGATGGATCCCTATTGAATGCCACCTTCTGAGTTGCGGGGGTTGCGGATTCAGAATGACGATCTGATAAAGAAGGGTTTTGTTCGACCAAGAGGGTCACCTTGGGGTGCTTCTATCTTGTTCGCATAGAAGGAAGATGGTGGTCTCAGGTTGTGCATAGAATACCAGAGACTGAATCAGGTAATGGTCAAGAACCATTACCCTCTCCCAAGGATATACGATCTCTTTGACCAAATGAGGGGGAGTAGGTTGGTTCTCTAAGATCAATCTATGGTCTGGATATCACCAGTTGAGGGTGAAGGAGGGTAACATCTCAAAGACTGCCTTCAGGTGTTGGTATGGACACTTTGAGTTTGTAGTTATGCTAGTCGGTGTTATGAATGCACCGGTTGTGTTCATGGGACTCATGAACTCTGTCTTCCAGGAATACATGGATCAGTTCGTAGTCGTTTTTATTGAAGACATCCTAATCTACTCAAAGTCAGATGAGGATCATTCAGAACACCTGAGAACATTTTTAGAGGTCCTCTGACAGCTACAACTCTTTGGGACATTGTCCAAGTGCTAGTTCTGGAAGCGAGAAGTGCACATCCTTGGGCACGTAGTTTCCGATAAAGGAATAGTGGTGGACCCATCAAAGTTAGAGGCGGTCGTTTCTTGGGAAGCACCCAAGAGCGTGACAGAAATTCGTAGTTTCCTAGGTCTGGCAGGTTACTACCAGAGGTTCGTGCCCAACTTCTCTCGAGTTGCATCACCTTTAACAGCCTTGATCAAGAAGGGCAAGGAATTTTTTTGGAGTGGTCAGTGCGAGGCAGCCTTGAGCTATTTGATGGGGAAGTTGGTTAGTGCCTTGGTGCTGAGGTTTCAAGAAAAAGGGGTAGCATATGAGGTATTATGTGATGCTTCAGTACAAGGCCTCGGGTGTGTGTTAATGCAATGACAAGGGTTATTCTCTTATGGGTCTAGACAAGTACGGCCCCATGAGCATAACTATGCCAACACGATCTGGAGCATGTGGAGGTCATGTTCGCACTAAGTTTGTGGTTGCATTACATCATCTGGGAGCGCTTCGTGGTCTTCACAGATCACGAAAGCTTGAAGTATATCTTCTCCTAGCGGGACCTGAGCAGCGAAGGTGGATGGAGTTCCATCAGGACTAAAACTTTGAGATTTACTACACCTCAAGAAAAGGGAATGTGGTGGATGATTCTTTGAGCAGGAAGACGTAGAAGAATGTGGTTCAAGTGTCGGCAGATAATTGGAAGGCGATGGAGGAGTTGGATGCCCTGCACTTGGATATAAGGGAGGATGGTGGTAGAAGTTTTCTGTTTCAGATGACAGTGTAATACTCTCTCATAAAGTAAGTGGAGGAGTCTCAGTGGGGAGACATAGAGAGTGAAGTAATGTGTGACCAGGATAACCATGATTATGCTCTGAAAGGGTTGAAGGAGGAGGGTCAGAATCAGATGATTTTTAGAGAGAAGTTGTTTGTTTCAGAGACGATGTGCAAGAGAGTTATTGGTGAGTTCCACAACTCACCCCTAGCATTGCATCTGGGAGTTTACAAGATGTACCAGGGTCTGAGGAGTCAGTTTTGGTTTCCCGGGGTAAAGCGGGCGGTGGCAGAGTTTGTGGCTAGGTGCCTAGTGTGTCAGCAGGTGAAGGTTGAACACTATTTTCCAAGCGGTCTGTTACAACCCTTAGATGTCCCCCAAGTGGAAGTGGGATGAAATCTCGATGGATTTCATCACAGGACTACCCATGTTTCAAGGAGGCTATGATGCTATCTGGGTAGTGGTGGACCAGTGGACGATGTCGGCTCACTTTCTGGCGATCAAGGAGTCAGGTGTAGTGGATGTCTTAACCTGGAGGTACGTTGATGAGGTGGTATGAATCCATGGAGTTCAAAGGTTCATATTCTCGAATAGGGATTCATGGTTTACCTCATGAGTCTGGAGAAGATTGTATCATTATTTTGGCACCCAGCTACATCTTAGCAGTCCTTTCCACCCCCAGACATATGGACAGACAGAGCGTACCATCCAGACAATGGAGGATATTCTACGGGCATGTATTCTGGACTCTAGGGGATCATGGGTGCGACACTTTCCTCTGGTAGAGTTTGCCTACAATAATAACTATCACTCTACCATTTACATGGTTCCATTCTAAGCTTTGTAAGGAAGGCCATGTCGCTCACCCATATATTGGACCGAGGTTGGAGAAGCAGGTGTTCATGGCCCGGAGGTGGTGCAGAGCACGACAGAGATGGTTCAGCTTATACAGGAGAGGATGAAGGTGGCCTGGGATCGACAGAATTCATATGCCGATAATAGGAGGATACGCTTAGAGTTTGATGTCGGGTACCACGTATTTCTAAAGTTCTCCCCTTGGCGTGGAAAATGGAGGTTCGGTAAGGGGAGTAAGCTTTATCCTAGATTTGTCGGACCATTCGAAGTACTTCAGTGGGTCGGAGAAGTGTCTTATTAGCTAGCGCTACAACCGCCACTACTAATAATACACGACGTCTTCCATGTGTCACAACTCCGATGGTATCTACATGATGATTCACACGTCCTCAACTGGGGATAGCTGGACATCGATTCCGACGTGATGTTTGTGGAAATACCTATGAGAATAGAGGATCATGAAGAGAGGGTGCTCCGTGGATGGACCATTCTGTTGGTTCATGTGTTATGGAGGCATGGTGGGCTCGAAGAGAGTACCTGGGAGTGGGAGGCACAGATGCGCTCCCAATACCCTGAGCTATTTTGAGTTTTTTTCTGTTTCGTATTGTATTCGATTGTGATGTAATGCTGAACTTGGTGGTTTAGGAGGTGTTTTGTTTCCCTATATTGTGAATGTTATGAAAATTCATGATATGTGGGGAAGGGGGGACTTGATCCCTAACCAAGATGCATTATGGTGGATGTGATTAAACCCCTGCGGGTGAGTCAGTGCCACCCAAAGAGGATAGTATCTTGACATGGAGGAAGTAACTCCTTGAACCGTGTGTCGGGACAATATAGACCATGAGTTCGGTGTGTCTATTTGGGGTGGTTTTTCCCCGAGGGGTATCTTTTGGGGAGGGGTTTTCAGACCCCTCTCTCCACTTCAGTCCTAGCTTTGATTCTCGAGGACGAGAATAGTTCAAGAGGTATCTAATGTAATGTATGAGACCCTCATAGTCCATCCCTTAGCCAAATTCCAGATCCTAAGGGTGGCGTCTCGGTGGTAGGACGTCATTTCGGTGTGCGACCAATCGGTGTGACATGATCGGCGTGTCACTGATCGGTGCGATCGATCGGTGTGTCGTCGATCGGTGCAACCGATCGGCATAACACAATTGGTGTGTCACTGATAAGTGCGACCGATCGGTGTCTCCTGATCGGTGCGACTGATCGGAGCGACATGATCGGTGTGTCACCGATCGGTGTGACCAATCGGTGTGACATGATTCTTGTGTCACCGATCGGTGCGACCCATCGTCATGGCACGATCGGGGTCTCACTGATCGATGTGACACGATCGGTGTGACACGATCATCGTTTCCTCGATCGGTGTGACCAATCAGAGTGTCGTCGATCAGTGTGTCTCTAATCGGTGCGACACAATTGGTATCACAGAGCCTTGTCGAGTTTTTCTTCATATTTTTTCCCATAATGCTACTTTTAATCCTTTTAAATCTTTTTGAAATGGTTCAAGTCCATTTTCATATCCCCATAATCAATGTTTAAATTCTTAAGAGTGGGGATACCCTCAACGGACCCAGCTATGTGTCCCTATAACATTCCCCTCTATTTATATAAAATCCTTTAAATTCACAGTTGTTACCAACTTTTCACAATGAGAGTTATTAAATAACAATTAATTCTGTCGTGTGTTACCAGCCAACCGCGTGGTGAAACTATAATCCACCCATAAAACCGCTGAATATCTTGAAATCCAGTAATTCCCAGGCTCATCTTTTTATCGCACTAGCTTTCCTCCTTTTCTTCTTCTTGGTCAGGTTCACTCTTCCCTTGGGGCGTTTGGAGTTCCCTTCCTAAGGCTTGTGGTGCGCATGTGCTGGAGCTTTTCTTCTCACCCTTGGAGTCCCTGGAGTTCCTCAGCTACAAGTTGCGCATCCTCAGTTCTAGGTGCGTGGAGAAAGACTTCATCGTTGATCATCTAGGTAGGTTTTCCCTTCATCTCTCTTTACTGTGTATCATGCAGGGAGGTATGATTCTTTGTTTCTTTGGGACGGATGAATCCAAGCATTAATGAAGAAAACAAACGGACTTTTAATAAATGAAGGGGGTGTCGTGATCGATGTTTTTTCTATTTTTTTCCTTACCCTTGATTATTTATGTTCTGAATTGTGCGGGCCTATGCCCACTGAAAATCATGGCCGTTTGTGGTGTTTCTTTGTGAATTAATGTACCTCCATCCTCTGTGATGATTAAATAGCACCAACATGGGAATTTTGTTAATCACATAAACTTGGACGATTAAATGAATGTACAGTGAACAACAATCCTTGTGTTATCACCCTAGTTAACTAACAGAAAGAAGAACCTAATGAATAATATGATTGAATATAGATGTTTACCTACTCTGTTTAGTAGTAGGTGTGTTTTACTGCTAAATTCTTATGAGGTGATGTGGATGAGGATGGGATCCTCTATTGTGGTACGATTGTTAGTTGTGAATATGAATCCGTGTGGGGCTATATCTCGAGGCTTGGTTTGGTTCCAATACATTGAGGGATCTCACTGATCACTTTATTGTAGTGACTTCACAAGAGAACTGGGTGTGAATGCTTATATTATTGTTTGGATGTTTCTCTTTCTCTGGATTGTGGATTTCTGGTTAGTTGCCCAGTAGTGTAGAAATAACCTAAATGGGATCACTTGAACATGAAATCAATAATGGGTTAAATGGGGAATTGGTTTTGGGAATGAGTTGTGAGTTGGCCGTGAGTGTTTTTCCTTTCTTTTTTGAATGAATAGTAATGAGGGTGTTTGTGCTTAGGTTGATTTGGGAACCCCTAGGTTGGGGTGAGTTATTGTTACCTATAAGTATATTTGTAGTTTTTATGTTTCTTATTTGTGCCCCACCCGTGTTGATTTCTTTATGTCGAACACCCCCATTTCATGGAAAGGGTGTCTTTCCCAACACTCCTATGAGTGGCTGGTTATTAGCTCCTTTTCTGATCCCTTTCCCAAAGAGCCCAAGATTCATCGGGTAGGTTGTGATGGCCTAAGGTCCATTATAGCTCAAGGTTCTTTAGGCATGGTATTTTTGGTGGTTGGCACAGGTGTGTATGGGAATTTTTTTCCCAAGTGTCTTCGAGATGAGGCTCAGGTGTCTTCGGACGTGGCAGTAGTTGTTCTGGCCCAGGTGTTAGCGGGTGGGGTTACGCGTCGTTGTTGTGGCCTAGGTGTTTGTGGGAAGGATGTTCAGTTGTGGCCCAGGTTTGTGCGAGAGGGGTGTGGCAATGGGATTGCATAGAGAATGGTGGGAGAGGTTCAATGTATAGGATGTTTCCAATAACAAGTGGGAAAGTGGCGTGGGGTACCCAAATGTCAATGTGTTATTATTATACATTACTTGACTTGAGTTATTTTGGGAGTGTTTCATGGTGAGGCTTGGGTGGATAGTTTACCATTTTAGGTGCATGGGTTATCTCTTTTCTCACAGGGTATTAGAATGTCTCCCCACTTGTGCACAAGAGTCTTTGGTTTTCCCTACTGAGTATACTTGTATTCTCACCCTACGTGTGTAAAACAGTTTTTAGGTTTCCATGAGGACATCAGAGATCATGCAGGATTGTGATAGTCCGGAGGTTGGGATAGTTGCAGTTTTTGTTTTCCTCTCTTTAGTATTTTTCTTTCTTGGGTTTTCTTGTACCTTTTAGCATTTACTTTTGGAACATGCATATGGGAATGGTTTATTTTGGCTTTACCTATATTTCCACTTTTGGTGTTGTTGGGATTTACTATCTTATCTCCCGGTCCTATTAAATAAAAGGGTAATTCCTTCTG
Source organism: Viscum album (assembly GCA_963277665.1). Lineage (NCBI taxonomy): Eukaryota > Viridiplantae > Streptophyta > Magnoliopsida > Santalales > Viscaceae > Viscum > Viscum album. The sequence continues at coordinate 1,179,362,447 of OY728166.1, forward strand.
TCTTGTGCGTGGTTCTATACCCTCGGTGCTAGTCACCACTCCAGGACCTATTGAAGGAGGGTCTCGGGGGTCATTATCTCTCCTTCAACTTGAAGAAGTTATTTTTAATATTAGAATTAAATTAAAAAATTAATGGCTTTAAGGAATAAATAAAATAACTGAATTTGTTAATTAATGTTCCTCTTCTTTGGGTATCCTTTTTTGATTTATAGAAAATGAATTATCCGGTTGGGATTATGCCAAATATAAGGCTTTTAATATGAAGGTATGGCTGCTTGGAGGATAGTTGGATAGATTTTTTGTGAACATAATTGGTTTTTATATGTGAATAATAAATAGGAATATGTACCCTTTTATATGATATGGAAGGGGTACTCTTTGAATTTCTGAAAAGATTAATTTATAATAAATTCAATAACTATTTAAATATCTGAAAATTAAATTTATTTCAATATAATATAATATATTGTTTACATTTTATTATCCAATATATTTTATACATGTTTCTGTGTTATTTTAAAACATACCATTTTCATTGACCCTTTGTTAAGACATTAAAATTTTAATTATGGTAATTAAATTTTCAATAATAAGAGCATAAAATTTATACACATAAAGTGTAAATTAGAAAATAAATAGAAAAAATATGATAATGTATAATATATTTCTTCTCATATTATATAATTTAAATTTTTAATATTTCTAAATAATTTAATAAAATAATATTTTTATAAAATATCATTATTTTTAATTATAAAAATATTCATTAATTTGACTATCAGAAAATAAATATAGTAAGATAACATATAACTAAATTCTTTAATACACCCCTATCATTTTATGTTCTCCTATAAAATTATTTTATTACCTTATATAGTTGAAATTATATTTATATGAATTTTAATAATACCATTTAGATGCTTTTTTCATTAATTGAGTAATTGCTACATCGTCTTAATGTAATTATTTATGAAACTTTTTTCATCTAAAAAATTAAAATTAATATTATTGATATATATTAACATTTTATATATCATATTAATATAACTAATATAGTTTATATTATATTTAATTCCAAATCATAAATATCATACTTATTAAAAGTACGTATGTGATATTTTATCACAATCATATACGTTAACAATATCCTAGTCATTTTGATGGAAACATGCACAATACGTAATTTAATTTTAAACCATAGGTGTTAAGGTTAGTGTTATATCCATACAATAATATTTTTTAATCTTCTAGTATATTTTTTTATTATTTATAATAATATTTCTACCCTTAATTACCTGATTTATGATTAACCATGGTAAAAATAAATTACTACTCACTATTTATATTTTCAAGAAATAAATGGGAACTATTTACAAAATTATAAAATTATTATTCAAAATATGGAATAAGTTTTTCAAAATTTAGATAACATATGTTTCAAAATTAATTTAAAATTAATCTCATAGACGGTGCGATAAAATATGTTTTTAAAGTGAAAACATTGAAAATATTGAAATGTTTTTATACACAAATTCAATGTAAAATTCATTAAAATGACCAAAATTTGATTAAATTATAAAAAATGGATCTTGTTATAGATTAAAATAAATTAAAATTTTAATTTAAAAGTATCACTTATTTTAATGAAAATGTTGTTCTCAATTAAGATTCAAATTTTTTTCACTATTCATCAAAACATGAAACTTATCTAAATAATATCAAAATTCAAGTCAAAGTAATATTTCATATCCTAATTTCATAATTAATTTTACATTATTATACAAAAAATAAAAAATGTGACCAAAATAAGATTTAAAATGGTTTATCCATTATAAGGTCTTAAAATTACCCTTTTAAAAATACAACTTCTTTATTAATAAAGATGGGTTTTTTCATAGCTTATTCCTATAAAATATATTGGATGAGTGTTAAAAAAATCATTGAATGTTTTATATATTAATTTTTTTAAACATTCATCAACACTGATCTTTTTATTTTATCCATATAAAATGGATTTTATAGATAGAAAAATATTATACATTGAAATGAAATTTCATTATTTTCAAATAGTTGTTAATATAATTTATAGCTATTTTTAAAACAAAAGATGAAAATAATATTTTCATAATTTATATTATCATGTTTTTAATTTCAATTAATATGGATAAAATGTAACAATAATAATATTTTAATAATATTAGTGGTAGATTATAGCTTGGTAAAACTAGATTTTGTGTTTAATTCTTGCTATCAAAAGAATATGGCACAAGATAAGTATATTGTTGCATGTACTGACATCTATTCAATGTGTTTCTTGTAGATAAACCTATACTTGGTATTTAATATAATGTAAACCTAACATGGTTCTTTCATATAACAAAATATACATTCAATGTTGTGTGAAATGAAAAATATAAAAAACAATAAATTAATTCAATAAAATCACAAAATATCATAGTGTTACAACCAATATCCCTCGTGTTAATAATTATTATTTGGTTTTGTACTATTTATTGATAGCTACCATAAAATATTATATTCATAGTAAAAATTAGAAAATGTGGTCATACAAATAAAATTAACACGATTATGAGGTATATCAAGGGAAAGTTATAATTGAATCTTATAAGGGAGAAATTCATTTTACAATACAAGATGTTAGAAGGCACCCTAATTTGTACTTATATTCTAAAGGAATCTATGAATATAAAAATTTTGAAATATTTTGTTAGCTATCAATTACGGGATGAACATAGAGGTTGTCCTGGAAACATTTAGAGTTATATTAACCAATTTATTATTAATTTTCTTGTGAAATATATTAATTTATCCTTCAATATTTTCTTAATATATTGTGGAAATCTAAACAAAAAAGGTGACACCCAATAATAGTGATTTATAATCGAAATGGTAATGTGAGATTTAATATTAGGAAAAATATTATCAATTAAAAATATTTAATATCAACACTAAAATCTAATAAATTAATAATCAGAGTGATAGAAAGTGTTTCCTTTATAAAAAATCATGACATTAGAAGCCGAATCTTTCTCAGTATCGAGGGATGCTTTAGAAGAAACATGTTTATAGTTTGAAAATTTCCATTATTATTAATAATAAAATAAAAAACACTAACTCAAAATCATATTTATAAAATACTCTCTGTAAATTATATATTCTATACAATAGATATAAAAGTAATGATGAAAATTGGAAAAAGGATAATTGAGAATTTTATATGGGAATGGATCAAGTGTTGTTTCATTATATATGGGGATAGTGAATTTTATTCTCTATATAAGATTTTAATTATTTCATAATGATTATTATAATTTTTATCAATAAATAGAATTTTTACTTTAATGTCTTTCCTAGATAGGGTATTCTTTTCATTTATAATAAATATCAATAATTATCTGAATTATATGGAAGAAATATTTTTCCCCATATATGTTTAGTGGCTTAAAACTTTCAGATCTAGAAAACACTATAAATAATGTCATTAAAAATAAGGTAAAATAAACGGATTTGAATTCTACTTATCATTTAAATTATCATCTATTATATATAATAAGAACCACATCAATTAACTAAATAATGATGTATTATTGGATTCAAATGATTATGATAGTTTTGATGTCAGTGAATTATTGTAATTAATATATATTGAAAAATATTCTTTATTTTCTTATTGTAAAAGATTTGATTATTTATTAAGACACATGTATACATATTAAAATATTGAAATTGTTAATATGGCTCAATATGTATTTCAAGACATTATATACTTTACAAACAACATCATCATATAAGGTTAGATCTATTTTCTAAATGAAATTTCTTAATCATTGGAAATTTTGAAAATACTCAAAAATAAATTTCAAAATCAATATGTAATATCTATGAATACCATTAGATATAAATAAGGTGTATTTTATATATCAATATTTTATGAATATAATATATATTTTTGTATATAATTAAAACTAACAATAATGAGTACTCCACAGTTATAAGATATGTAGAAAAATAGAATCAAATTATTATATAAAATCTATTCAATGATTAGTTATGAAATATTATCCATTTCCTTTAAGAATAATTCACTAGAATGCATATAATTTATACTAAAATACAGAATATAAAACTAAATTCATATTTTACCACATTCGATGTTGACTTGGAAGCATCCCAATTTATCATTCATAATCATTTTCTATAGTGGGATATATGTATGATGTATTTTCTCATGTAAACAAGAACAGAAATCATATAAATGATTATTTTTTGGTTTCCCTATTGATATATTGGGATATTATTTCCACAACCCATCAGAGCATAATGTTTTTATTTATTTAAATGTTGTCATTATAGATGTGTAATTTTTTCAAAATATAGTGGGATAAAATATGAACATATTTGTTTAAAACATTAACTAGGAAATGTACATCCTATTATGGATATGTTATAAACCCAAAGGGTTGTGAAAAAAACAACTAACACATTTTTCATGACATTAGTGACGGTTTTTTAAATTTAAATAAAAATATGAGAGATATTTTGATAGAGATTATATTAGCATCATTATTCTTATGTTTTTTAGTGATATAATCACTTTCAATTTAACAATTTGAGATACATTGTATTATTTTGATATGTTTATTCAATTTTGGGATAAAATGTTAATATTTATAAATATTGAATTTTTAAATTTTTATGTAACTTATGTATTTCAAGAATACATTTTGAAATTGTGATCTAATATGAATGATTAGTTTGTGGTAGGATTACTCTTTTCATGGGATAAAACTTATTATTCTAGACCCAAAGCTAATTCAAAATGCACTAACCAAAAAAATACTCATGTTGAAATATATTTCTGTATGATAGAATAGACCCCAACTCACTAATTAAGACATGACTCAGGATAAATACATCCAAATGGTGTGATTCAATATGGATTTTAAATAGGACACAATGCTTATTTAACAACCTAGGTATTTATATATTAATGTTTTTATTACTATTCTTGATTTAAATAAGAATTCCAAAAATAAATAATTTATTTTAACAATATTTGTTTAAAAGAATAAATTTTTCAATTATATAATTATTATTTGATAATAATTGTTTCATTTTTTATTTAAAAATAGTGGAATTATATTGGTATGAATTTTTTTGAAATTTTTTAAAAAACATGTTTTCCAGTGAAATGTAAAAAATGATTTTTTTTAAATATAATATTTTTTTTCACATCATGATGTTATAATTTTGATATAAAATTTATTAAATTTATTGAATAATGAAAAAATGTTATTATAAGAGTATTTTTTTTAAAATTAGTCCTTATATTAAAATTGTATTGAATTCATGGTAAGTGTGGAAGTTAATGATAGGGCCAACGCAATTTCTGCAAAGCATTGGAAATGTAAAATTTGGTTCATCCTTAATAAATTAAACATTAAAATTTTTTTTATAACTTAATTACTATTTATTAAGATCCAAATGATGAAGTAATGTTATCATTTTTTCATTTTTAATGCTTTGATTTATTTTTAAACAATTTGATAAAAAAAAATTTTCTTGGGAAAATATATTTTGTCAAATAAAAAACAATTTACAATGACGACTTTAAATTCCTCAAAAATAATGTCTTCAATTGGAATTAATTTTTATGATTATAAATTATAAATATTATAATTACCAATATAATTTATTAATTCAATTAAAAAATATCAAAATATATTTATTTTACTATTTTTACAATCATTAATTATATTTATTCATTAATTAAATGTTTTCTACATAATAATTATTCAAGGTATTTAGGATATAATTTATTACTAAAAATTCATAATAAAATAAAATGAGAAATAAAATTTTATTAACATACTAAAGACTATTCATGTTCTAAAAACAATCATTGATAAACTCATATAAAAATATTATACTTATTTAACATTTTTGTGTGAGCATTTTTTCACTGTTTTTTATAATATAATGTAAATGGACCACTGTGATCCATGAGGGTCCAAAATGTCGAAAATTAGATTATAAAAAAAATATTGGTTCAAGGTTTCTTACATTAAATGTTTTAGCCACAATTTAGGTCAGTTAAAAATTTATTTATTTTTACGGGAAACATTTTATTTATTTTTCTCATGCTTTTACAAGCACTGCATAAATATTTCACATGCATTAATGTTAATTAGTTCAAATATAAAAACTAAAAAAAATTAATTTCACAAAAAAAATTACTAATCATAAGATTTTTTTTCTCATTAATACAATTCTGAATTTCCCAATCATTATCCATTTCCGCATTCCTGAGCCAATGGTATCATAAAAATACCACTTTCAATAGAATTATAATGGCTCTCTAGAAAGAATTTATAAATGGTATGATTCTTTATTCTTCTGTTTGAATTTATTTCTCACCTCTACATTATATATAAGTCTTATACATTGATCCATGAAACTCCAATACCATTTAAATACAGTAATTTTCTATGTGTTTATTGTAAAAGAATGATGACATCTATTATCTTATTCTTTTATCTTAAATAATGAAATTGTCATATGTGGTGCGTCAATTTCGCACCTTCATGGACTATGAATTTTCATTTCCCTTTTATCAAAATTATGTACTTTTTTAATTCATATTTAATAATATAAAATATCATATATATATATATATATATATTATCAATTCATTATTCTTTTTTCTTTTGAACATGGAATACTATAATTAATTGACCATGAATACCATAAAAAGAACGCACCTGAAATAAAGGAAATAAAAAAAATATTTATAATAAATTGGTGGAAAATGTTATAAGAATTTTTTTTAAATTTATTATAAATATGATTTTAGTTTTGTATTAAATTAATAAAAATATGCAAACCATTATACAAGAGGTTTGAAAACATTTCATGAAATTCAAACCGGAGGTAAGGGACACTTTAACAAAAAAAATATTTTATAGAGATATTCTTTTATATATTTATATTTTGGGTCCATATTTTATAAATGGGTTACATGAATGTATCTATATTTTTATTAGTGTTTAAATTTCACTTATGTATTTTTAAAATGGATATTTTTAATGTGATTTTTAAGGGTCATTCTTTTTAAATCATTTTCAATGTGACATTTATTGAATTAAAAAATATTGTTCAATTATTTATATACAACATAAGGGGTTTCTCTGATTTCATGCCATTTTATTACTATAATGATTCATTTATATGTGTTCATAGTTATTTTTAAATAATATGATTTAATTACTATGTGTGATTTTTTTAAATTTTATGATTTTTTTATAGGAAAATGGTATTAAGATATCAAAATGTGCTTTTCATATGGATTTAAATGAGTTTTCAATAGTTTTATTCAAGATATTTTTCTTAGAAATTTTTTATGTTGGGTTGATCCTAATAAAACTCAATATATGTCGGGTTGAGAATCATTATAGATCATGATATTTTTGGTTGTGCCCATTATAGTTGAAGATAAAATGGATGAACCCCATTATAGCTTTTTAATGCATTGGGTACCCCAGAGATAGAATTCGACTTAATGGTTATTTCACGTGTTAGGGTTTATTTAATATTGATATCGTAAATATGCCCCATTAAAAATTAATGATGTTTCTATGTATGCTAATTAGTTTTTTATGAAATTGGTTTTATTGGGTTTCATTATTTCTCTAGAGTAATGGTTTTTCATTATTTATGTCTCTTACTATAGTTTTTTTGTGTTTAATCAGGTTTTTAAATGTGTTTCATATTATATTAGAATGTGTAATAGAAATAACGAATTCATGATAAATTTTGTGATGATTATTCAAATAGAACATGTTTAATTTAAACTATTTCATATTTAAAAAAGGATATTATTTTAGTAGTATCCTTTAGGTATGAATGTTGTTTTTATATGTATTATGTCATTTTTATCCTTATATATAAACCTGAAAATATTCTAAATTTTAATTAATGTAATTTTTTTACTAAAACTCAAGAATATGTAATGTTTTAAGGATGTTTCATTATAGTTGGTATTATAGGATGTCTTAGATAACTTTTTGACATATGATGATGTTAATAGAATTCCATAAATAATTTTTAATTTATGTTTAATTTAAAATGGTATATCATTTTAGTAATACCATGTTTCATTATCTATGATATATCTGTTCAAAAGGTTTTTTCATAGAATAAACAAGGAAGATAATGTAGGAAGGCACCGAGAGTCTGATATAGTTCAGACTCCATAGCCTAGATGTATGTGAATTAGAGCTGCACAATTTTTGATTGTAATGGATCAGTTAAATTAGGAAATAAATTGTAGTGTTCATTATGCTATAGAGGAATAAAATTTATCATGAACATTTCATTTTTGGGGAATTTTTTTAGGTACAATCATCCATCATTCAATGAGACCTCATATCCCCTGATAGTAGAATGATTTATCAATGCTTTAGAAAATTTACTTGATATCATGGGATGTTTAGAAAGAAAAAAGGTAACACTATCCATTTATCATTTTGAAGGTGAATCCAATCAATTGTGGTCAATGGTTTATAATACAAAATAAAAATTTGATCTTTATTCTCTAGAATGGGGTGATTTTAATAGTTTATTTCTAGAAAAATATTTTCCTAAATGTGTTTGACTCATAATAGTGAAAAATTATTGGAACTGGGATATAAGGATGATGAACCTATGGCAACATATAAAGCTAATTTTTTAATATAGATTTGGTATATACTAGATTTTACTAATAACTGTGATATTAAAAATAATAGATGTTACTCTGGTTTGAAACCATTTTTTAAAAGACCATTGACATCATAAGAGATTAAGAGCAATGAGAAACATTTTATTTTAGATGAAAATGATTAGATAGAGTTTAATGAAATATACATGCCTTGTTATGACAAGAATAAGAACTGGACAGGTTGGATATATTTGGGGAATAATTTGTTAATGCAATTTGACGTATGAAAATCAATTTACCTTCTTCTGGAAAGTGAGGAAAAAATAATCCTTATGAATGTCTTGTAAATTCTGGGATATGAACCCAATGTGGAAGGTTTGGAAAAATGTATCATTATTGAAGGATAGTGTTCTGAAAATTAATAATAAAAAATGGTTAGATTCTTTAATAGTAAGAAATTAGGTCATTTTGCAAATGTGTGTCTGAAGCTAGTCACTCAGGTTAGAAAACTACAAGATTGGAAGCAGAAGGGTGTATAAAAATAATTTCAAATCACATCAGAATAGGTTGATCAATCATTCAAATTGGTATCTGTTACATTGATTATTTTTATATATTTTGAAATGTATTTTATTATTATTGTTATAAACAATCTTTTATTTCTGACAGATTTTATGCTAAATTGGAAATTCCACCCCAATAAATGAATCCCAAACTCATGGTAAATAATCATAGAAAAAATATTGAAAATATTGAGGAAAAATAAAATTATAAGAAACTACTTATCTTGTTCTCTTGAAATATTTTACCTAAAAACCTTGTTACATTGCCTCTAGTATAGTTTGATGTTATTATAGATATAGATTGGGTTTTTATTTATCATTATAATATAGATTGTATCGGAAAAGAAGTTATTTTTCAAAAAGGGTTTCATTTTTTGTACATGAATCATCCCATACCACTGATAACATATAAGGAATCTAAGATACTATTAAAATATGTAAATGTATTTCATCTTTATCTCATTATTAAAAATAGGAAAATTTATTATATTAATTATTTGTCATTGATAAATAAGTATCTTTATTCTTTTCTTGATGATTATCCTAGTGTAATTCCTAATCTATAAGATGAGTTTACTATTGACATAGTTCTTGATGCCAATCCAATTTCAAAACCCCCCATAAAAAGGCTCAAATGGAACTTCTAAAATTGAAAATTCTATTTTAGGAATTATTATTTAAAGGTTTCATCATACCTAGAAATTTTTATGGGGTATCCCATTCTTGTTTATTATAATGAATGATAGTTTAATAAGTCTTTTAATTTATTATAAAGGATTTAATAACATCACATTTAAGAACAAGTACTCATTTAATCATATAGATTATCAGTTTTATCAGCTCCAGGGATGAAATTATTTTTCAAAGATTTAATTGAGGTTGGGTTACAATTAGATGAATGTAAAGGAATATGAAATTCTGAATAATGTGTTCAATATATGATATTTTCATTAGGATTCTTTTTAAATAACTAATACACCTATTTTATTCATAGATATTATGAATTTAATATTTGAAGATTTCAAGGATAACTTATTGGTTTTTTTATTGATGACATTATGGTATATTATAAAAGTAAATATTAGTTTGAATAAAATCTAACAGTTGTTTTGAAAAACCATAAAAGTTACGAAATTATATGGAATATTCAGCATGTGTGGATTTTTGTTGTATAAATTTTAATTACATGGTCACAATGTTTATAAATATGGAATAATTGTTGATCCTACTAAACAAAAATTAGTTAATGAATTGTTAAGACCCACAAATATTATCGAGATTCATATTTTCCATTGTTTTAAAGGTTATTAATAGAGGATTGTTGAAAAAAAATCATGGTTATCTATCCCACTGACTATGTAAATTCAAAAAGGGGTTAGATTAATCTTTAGAAAAATAATGTGATGATTATGTTAAGGAATTGGAAATTATATTAGTCAATGCTATTGTTTTGACCATATCTTCGATACATGGTGAATTCTACATCTATTTTGATTCTTTGTTGAAAGGACTTGGTCTTTTCCTAATGTAGAATAATCAGACATCTTCTTATGCTTAACATCAGTAGAAGAATCGTGAGTTAAATTAAACTAAACAAGATTCTGAATTAGCTTATGATGTTTTTTAATTAAAAATTTAGAGGAATAATTTTTATGGAATAACATGTGAAATATATACTAACTATAAATGTATAAATAATATATTTACTGTGAAGTAATTGAACATTCAATAGAGAAGATGGATTAACTAATCAAGTATTATGATTTCATGATTCATTACCATCATGAAAAAAATCATAGGGGATGATGGGTTGAGTCATGAAAATAATGCTAATACAATCATGATTAGTTTAGAACATGACAGTTTGGTAATGGATTTAATAAATTTGGTCTTGGATGTTGTTAGTGTATGAAATTCATCTATTTTGTTTTTGATGTTACTATAGTTTTCTTTGTCTAATAGAATATGGAATGCTTATAAGGATGTATGTGAGTTATAGAAAAACGTATAATAGGATCAAATTCATAGGTTTACTAACATTAACATTGATAAAGCTTGTTTTTTAAGGATTGAGATGAGATTATGTGTTCTTTTTTATTCTGAATAGAATAATGAATTTTTATGTGAAGCTCAAAGTTACCTATATTTAATTCATAATGGAGTCCCACAAATTTATAGAGGCATTTGAGTGTATTAGTGGTGGGATGGATTTAAAATACATAATGAATATTTTACCATGAAATTTATTAAATTTAAAAAGGTTAAATATGATTGGCGGTTAACCAAGGGGGTGATTCTTCCGTTTCAAGTTCCAATGTTGAAATGGGAATGTATATCCATGATCATTGTGGTGGGACTAACAATGACATATAGAGGTAATGATGAAATATGGGTTATTTTTTATCATTTTACTAAATCTGCTCATTTCCATCATATTTGAGGAACTCTTTCAATAAATCATGTTTCTTGACTAATGATCAAATACATTTTCTGGTTTTATGGATCTCTTATCTGCATTGTATTGGATCGTGACCCTAGGTTCACTTCTAACTTTTAGAAAGGCCTTTATAAGTCATCGAAATAAAACATAATTTAGTACAAATTTTTGTCCTCAAGCAGATGGGAGTTCATAATGAACAATTAAGACATTGGAGGAAATTTTATTAGCTTGTTTAAAATATTACTATAGATGTTGGGATCAACATATTTCTTTATTTGAGTTTCTTTAAAATATTAGTTTTTATTCAAGTATAAAAATGAAACCATTAGAGAATTTTTTTGAATTTGGTGTCAAAAACCAACATTTTTTAATGATTTCAGGTAAAGGATGTTCATGGTACTATATTTAGTATAGGAAAAGGATGAAAATATTCAGTTGATTCTGCGACACAAGGGGACAACTCATAGACGGAATAAATGTTATGCAAATAAAAGGAGGAATAATCATTCATTCCTAGTAGGTGATCATTTTTTTAAAAATCATACACTAGAAAAGATTTATGTGTTTTGGTAAAAATGGAGGATAATTCAACTATTCATTAGACCTTATGAAATTACAGAGATAATTGGATGAGTTTCCTACCAAGCAGGTTTGCCTCTAATTTCATCTCAAGTGCACAATGTTTTCCATTATTCGATATTATGAAAGTATATTCTAGATCAAAAATCATATTTTGAGCTCATAAGGAATTCAACTAGAATATATCCTTTCTTATGATGAGAAACTATTTTAGATTCTTGATCATAGGTATTTGGTTTTTTGTAATAAGGTAATTTATCAAATTAATGTTTTTTGGAGAAACCACATGGTAGAAGAAGCAAGATGGGAATCTGAAAATGATACGAAGGAAAAACATCCCCAATTACTTATAACTAATTAAAAATTGCGAGGATGAAATTTCAAAAATATGGGTGGGAGAATGTAATAACGTGGGTATTTATAAAATAATTTTTTTATTATTATTAATGATTTAAATAGTAATTCTTAAAATAAATAACTTATTATATGGTTATTTATCTTAATAAATTATTTTTTCAATTATATAATTTTAATTTGTACAACTCATTTCATTCATGAATTAAAATTATTAAATTATCAATTAATGAATTTTGTATAATTCACTGAATATATTAATTTTTTGATTAATAATGAAATATAATATTTTTATAAGGTATTTTTTTGACATCAGGAAGAAATAATTCTGATATAAAAATTATTAAATTCCTTAAATAATAAAATAATTATATTTTAAATGGAATATTTTATAGAAAAAACATACCATGTGAAAATTATATTCTATTCATGATAATAATAATTATTTTTATCATTGTCACCAGTATGACTTTGCAGCAATGGAAATGCCAATTTTGGTTATTTATAAATAAGAATTCAGTGATAAAATTTATTTTCAATAATAATTTATTAATTATTATGTTTTATTTATGTTTTTTTCTATTAATTCATATATTAATTTTTATAAATCATTAAACTTACCTAAATGCTTGTGCAATGCTTGCACAAGGTAAGTAAAGTCTAAATAAAAAAAGAAGGTGTTATCTTGACATATAGATGAGTGAATTTAAGTAATTATTGGATATAGAATTTTGTTATGAAATTTATTTATAAAGTTAATTTATTTTAATTTTTTATATATGAAATAAATAGTATTAACACATTTTCAATGTTGACGTAGTTCTTATACCAGAATTAGGAAAATAAATATAATGTTTTCATTAAAATTATACGTATTATTAACAAACACAAATTGAGGTTAAAACATTTTATGTAATCAATTTTAGGACAATATTGTGTTTATATTCTAATTTGGTACTTTTTGGACCAGCATGGATCACACTAGTCCCTTTAGATTATTATATTAATAAGAAAGACAACATGTTCAGACTATAATGATCAATAAGTATAATAATTTAATATGAGGTTTTCAAGAATATTTATTCAAAAATACTATTATATAGAATGAAAATAAATTATCCTTATCATTGATTTTTTCTTATAATTTTTAGGTAATAAATAATTACCATAATTGATTGAACAGTTATGATGCAATAAATATTTAATTAATGAATAAAACCAATTAATGATTTTAAAAATATTAAAAGAAATATAATTTGATATTTTTAAGTCAATTAATAATTTATATAGGAAATTATTATATGTATAAGATATAATAAAAAATATTTCTAATTGGAAACTTTTGTTTGATGTGTTCAATGTCATTATTGTGAATATATTCTAATTTGAGAGATTTATTTTCCCATGAATAAATTAATTTTTTAATTTTTTTAAAATTATAAAATCATTAAAAACTATAATAAAATATATTATTACTTCTAAAATAGATCTTCCTATGATTTGGAGGTCTTTTGAAAGTCTTCAAATCTATAATAAATTTATTATATTTTAATAATATCAGTAATTCCTATATCTCCCCACATCTCAATTATAAAAGGAGTCTCCCTCCATCACAAATTTTCATCACCATAATCCTTCATTATCATCTATCATCTGCAAAATTACATCCTTATCATCCCCTTATACATTCTTGATATTGTTTTCATAGAAATACCAATTCCAATAGCTTTAAATTGGTTCTCATGGTGAAATTTATAAGAGGTAAGATTTATTCTTCTTCTGTATAAAATTATTTCTCACTTATAACTTATCCCCACATCTTATAAAATGATTCAGTAAAACACCAATATCGTTTATAGATATATTTTTTTCTTTTAAATTATTCTCATCATAAAATCTCTCATATTATTCTTTTATTCTTAAATATTGAAATACTCATTTGTGGTGTGTCCATTCACCACCTTCATAGACAATGATTGTTCATTTCCCTCTCTCTAAAAATATGGAAATTATAAATTAATTTTTTTTAGATTTTACTATATATATATATATATATTATCTCTTATTTTCTATTATTTCCTTTTGACAATTATGACCATAAAAACCAAACCATGAAAATAACGCACCCAAAATAATGGAAATAAAAAAATATTGGTAATTAATTGGTGGAAAATGTTATAAAAAGATTATTTAATGTATTATAACCATGAATTTAGTTTAGTAATAAAATAATTAAACTTTTCAAAATATTATACATGATGTTTTAACACATTTTAATGATGTCAAACATGGGATAAGGGACTCCTTAAATAACACATTGTTTTAAATATTTATTCTTTTGATTATTTCACTTTTATGTCTGTGATTTTAAATTGGGTTTTTTGAATTTATCAATACTTTTTTTAATGTTTAAATTTATATTTTCAGGTTTTAAGAGGGATATTTTTCATGTGTTTTGTAACATATATTCCTTTAAAAATAATTATAAATGTCTCTTTAATGAAATTCAAAAATAATGTTCTTTAATTTATATATGGCATGAGTGATTTCTATGATTTCATGAATTTTTATTAAAATAATGATTAATTTATAAGTGTTAATAGTTATTTTTCATGAATATTATTTCATAATTATGTTCTTATTTTTTATATTAAAAATACCAAATGGTATTTGGATATCAAAATGTAGATTGCATTTGGGTTTAAATGAGTTATCATGAGTTTTATTCATGATATGCTTCATTAACATTGTTTATGTTGGGTTTATCCTATTATATGTCAGGATATGGTGGGTTGAGTCCCATTGTAGCTCAATATATGTTGGGATATGCTAATTATATCTCATTATATGATGGGCGACCCTGCATTATAGCTCTTTATTGCATTCGGTACTCACATGATGGCAGTTGAAAAAATAGTTTTTCAATGTGTATGGTTGAATGTAAGAGTGATATGGTTAATATGTCCCAAGTAAATTTTATGATGTTTCTATGATTTCTAATGATTTTTTATGAAATTGGTTTTGTTCGTTTTCATGTTTCCAGTTGACTAATGAGTTTTATTTATATAAATCTCTTACTGTGCTTTTAGGGATCGTCCATTGTTTTTAAATGTCTTTCATATGTTATAAGGATGTGTAAGATAATAAATAAGTGAACATAAATTTTATGAATATTTTTCATATAAATAATTATTTATTTTAAAATATCTCATATTTTAAAAAAATTGATTCTACTTTAGTATTATCCTATTTGAATGAATGTGGTTTGTTATGTGTGTATGATTTCCAAATTCTAGAAACCGATAAACATGAAAATATACATAATGTTAATGAAAGTAATTTTTTTACTAAAACGTATGATTACATAATGGTTTAAGGCTGGGTCATTATAGAATCAATTTGATGTTAAATATCTAGAATATTTTTTCTCATTATGAAATTCATGATAGCACCAAATTGGAGGAAGATTAAGATCCTCTTATTATAGAAAATTTCTTTCAATTATTTTAGAAAAACCACTTCTATAAGTTCCAAATGAGTCTAATATTTCTAAATATCCTGAAAAAGAGAGGGGGGAACATCTTTTAGGAAGAATCCATTATCATAATATTTTATTTACCAGGATAAATAAACATTATATTCTAGATCACAAAACCTGAAAGGATATTTTCCACCACTCAACCCTATAAATATGTTTGTGCACTTCCATTCAAAGGGTTTTTTGAAAGATAAATAGTTACTCTGATGGATAATTGGAAACTTGATGTGAGTTGTCATTTATATATTCTATCTTATTATTTTTTAAATGATATATTATTTCACATTAAACTCTATTACCATTCACATGGATGGGTAAAAAAAATTAGTGATTGGGAAAGTGGAATTTTTCCTTTTTTAACACTGGCATGACATGCATTAATTTAGAAATAACTTTTTTCTTTTTTTTTATTTTCTATTTTCATTGATTCCTACTTATCTTAATGATATAGTATTTTGGATTTTGTTGTCAATTATTATTTACAACATTGGATGATGTTCTCTAATATCCTTCTTCCCAGTGTAGTTGGTATCAATGAATTTTTTTGTTTTAGGTGGTGAGTGTAAGGGATTGTTGGAAGTTTATTATAATTGATTAATTTATTCTATAATTATAATATGAAAAAAAATTGTATTGATACATTCATTAGTAGTTTTGTAATGGTTTTGTTTATTTCATGCACACTAGAGTGGTTTCAATTGCATTATTTAACCCTGGGTGATTGAAAAAATTATGGACAAGTCATTCATTTATAATTTAAAAGGAAGATATTGGGAATATTTTTTATGAAAATGGTGATATTTGATAAAATTTATCCTTCCATGAACCCATCACTTTATTAATCACTTTTGTTTCAGAATTTATTTTATATTTCATTCCTTTATTTTAGATTCAAATAATTTTTAAAACAAACTCCACTTATTAATCTAATATTAGGTCAAGGTGTTATTATTTTGTGGTCCTCTATTATGAAAAAACACAATTAACCACTTTAATTCATTTCAACATTGGAAATAATTTTTTTCCCCACATTCCATAATAGGCATGTGTCAAAACAAAACTTTATTTTTGGTAAGGTTATGGCAATAATATTTTCACTCTCTTAAAAATATCATGAATAGAACTATGAGAACCAAACCCTTCAACCTTAATACTGAAACTGAATAAATAATTTTAATTTACATAGAAACATTAATTTTTTATCTGATTTTCTGGAATTTGTTTAGACACGATAGAAACATCAAGTGTTCAATCTAAGCCAATCGACCTTGTTGGAATCCATAACCGATCACTTATAGATTTCTGTGCACCAAAATGTCATAATCAAAATAATAATATTTCCACAATATAGTTAAAAAATGATTTTATGTTGAAACATAACAAGATAACATTTCTTAAAAAAAATTCATGGATTTGTAGGTGATGATAGAAATAAACTTATATGAGACTTCGAATGTGTCTGATCTACTTTCATACCCATTATATTTGTTTAGGAGCATGTAATGTGGAAGGAATTACCATATTAATTATAATTATCTTCCAAAATAGGGTTTTATAAACTATAATAAGGATATGTGCATGATTGAAATGACTTAGTGATTTTCATAATGCAATGATTCTTCACCATCTATAGCATCAAAACCATCAAAACGTCATCTATGGAAACCATTTATGTGTAATATAATTGATTTAAAAGGCTATGTACCTGTAACAAACGTCATTAAGTTTAGGATCATAAAATTATTTTATTCTATAATCAAGGATTAAAGTATAATTATAGAAACCAAGTAAATGCATCATCTATAGGAGCTTTGATTGATATTTCACCTGAATAATTCAACAGCATTATTGAGATGATTTCCTAGAAATCAAAATATATTGGTAAAACAGGTACTAGATGAAGTGTTATTTATGAGGTAATAACTTCTTACACATAATCCATATTAGAAACTAGGATGTAATAGAAAAAAAATTGAGAAATATGGCCCTAAAATATTTTAGTGAACAATAAGCACCAACTACGGTTTGTGTATATTTCCATAAATAGACTTCTTCACTGACTAGTGTGCTCAAATAATAAGAATGGAATGTTATGAAGTATCCTTTATTGTTATTTTGTTCAATAAAAAAAATTACACATAGATCATAAGAAATTTCACTATGGATTTTGAAAATATCATAGTCATTCTAGACCACCATACCAAAACAAGTTTGATCCCCATCCCCCATTCTAGTGACAATCCCAAAAAACAACCTCCATTTCAAGATAAGAAATATTATTACCAACCATTATAACCCAATCAAAGAACCTTCCAATACAAAAATGAGAAACCATCTACCAGCAGACAACCTCTTTTCAAATATATACAATCAATGGTATGGGACCTAAAGAATATCATTGAAAATCATGAAAAATATAGAGATAAGTATTTTGGAAATAAAATCTAAAACCCAAATAATACTAACTGATAAAATAGTGCAAAACCCATAAGATAATTTAAGAATGATAGAATTAGTAATTGGAAAATAACCCCCACCACCAGAAACACGTGAACCTGAAGCATAACCACCCATGCTGAGGGAGAATGAAGTAATGAATTTTTAAATTTCATTGAAAATTCAATAGTAGGAATAAAATAAAGTAGAAGATAATAATGTTATGCCAAGGGTAAATATATAAAAAAATACACTGAAAGGGAAGCAAATGGATAATAAATAAAGTTCACCACCAATTTACATCAAGGATCATTAAATCAACGTTATTACATTAATATTTTCTTCAAAAATAAATTATGGACACCGTCCAAAAAAAGTATAAATTAATATCCAAATATATGAGTAAATCATGAAAATTACAAGGCATGACAAATAATTTAATTATATTTCACCATGAAGATGATACTTCATGATAATGAGATGAAAATCTTAGGAATTAGTGTCTCTACCCATATCACAACACATTTTTAAACCAAATATCAATATCTAGAGATGTTGTACATTTAATGTTAAGTTGGTTATTTAAATTTATCTATTTATATTTTTTATGTTCATTCATAAATTATTTTATCTAATTAATTCTTATATATTGATATCTATATGGGATACTTGAATCCCACTATAGTTGTGGTCCATCATGAAAATAGATCCACAGTTTTCCTATAAGGATTTCTAGATGATTCCTATGTTAAAATAAAATATATTTTATTCTTAGATGAATTCCATGTTTTTTATATATAATAAAATATGATATATTCACACTCACCCATCATTTTGGGTAGACCATTCTCAGTAAAGAATAAATATTTCATCAATTTACATGAAGGGACACTCACTATGGAGCTAAGATATATCACTATCCACATAAATATTTTTCAATCCATGTGGCTCCAATTTTATGATCTCTTACTATTTTCACTATAAAATGAAGTTGGTGTGAAACCAATTGAATAACATGGAATATTAAATGAGTTAATATTGTTATGATATATTTTTTACATTGACAATATCACTTAAACGGTGGATTCATAAAAAAAACTAGATATTAAGAATTCATGTGTGAAGAATAAGTAAAATTTGATTTTTTTTATGATTGGTTAAATGATGAAAAATATAACATGAATTTATTTGTTATGAAGGTCTATAATTTTGATGTGGGGAACATAAATTTAATTCCATCCCTTGAATAACCCACTGTTATGAACTAAAACCACTCTCTACTGAGTTGAAATATGTGTATCTTATGGACGGAGAGAAATTACACGTTATAATTTATCATACTCCTTATGGAACACAAGAAGAATATTTTATTAATCAATTGAGAAATTATTTCACAGATAAATGGTAGAGCTAGTTGATATTCTATGAATAAACCCAGAACAATTTTGACATAAAATGATTCTTAATGAATAATAAAAACCCATAAGAAATATGAAAGGAGGACAAATCCCACCAAGATAAACTTTGTGATGAAAATTATCTATAATATTATATAATATGTGGCCATATATCCCATTTTATATTCACAATTTATTATACCCATTCATGTAGTTCACAAAAAAAGTTTCACACACACTATGAGGAATGCAACTAAAAAATTTATCCATGAGATATTTCATAATTGTAAGATATTGTCTGCAGATTTATGAAGTTAAATTAGGTAACCTAGAATGATTATTTCCACATACCCTTCATTGACCAAATATTACGTGGATTGGCATGGAGATCCCATTATTTCTCTTTTGATAAATTTTAAGGTCATTTTTATTTTCCTAGTGATCCAGATGATTATGAGAATAATTCCATTAGTTTTCTATTTAGAACCATTTCATATAAATAGAATAAAATCATACTATATAATAATCTATGTAAATTTATATGATGAATTTTTAGTAATGTTTTTAATCACATTGAGGCCTTTTTTATGGTTTTCTTAGTTGATTTCATAGTTTTTGGAAATTCTTTTAACCATTTTTTTCAATGGTTGATTTTTTTTAAAAGAATTTTTGAAAATATTTTCTTTTTTAATTTTAAAATCATAATTTCTTGGATGAGAGAAGAATTATCATTTGTAATTTCATTTAAAAAAATGGAATTTATGTGGATAACTGAAAAATTGATGTGATAAATTCATTTCCTTACCCAAATTTTTTAAAACACTAAAGATCCTTTTTAGACCATGAATGATTATATAGGATTATTCTTTTAGGTTTCAGTAATATTTATCTCCAACTCATTATATATAATTTTAATATATTCAAATTTTGATTTCCATAGTTTGTGTAGGGAGGAATTTGAGGAGTTTATTAGGCTATTGAAGAGAAAGATCCACTAACCGATCATATCCTAATAGGAAAGTTGTAAATGATTGAAGGAGAAGTTATTTTCTAGGATGAAATTGTAAATTATAAAGTTACATATCTTGTCCCATCTCATTTAAAATGACAAAAAAAATTAAAAGATTGAAATTAAAATCCAAATATCAAATCAGGGTTGATCCGTTTCAATGGAAATTTTTAATGAAAATGTGATAAGAAGTTGTTTTACTAAAAGTGACGTAGATTATATGTTTGAGTTTTTTCATTCCATTTATTTTGGTTTTCAAATTGGAAATAAAATTTGTGATATTAAGGTAATATAATCATTAATTTATTATACTATCCTATTTACAGATGATTCATGCTCAAATTTACCCAAGAGAAGAAAGTAGGACGGTCCTTGTAGTCTAGCTTGGTTTGTCAAATCCTCAAAGAACTAAGAAGTACCTACAGACACGTACATTCTATGGATTGTTTTTGGCTATGAAGTGGCCAACTTGGGTTGATTTTAGATGGGTTTAAGGTATCACTAATAGTTTTAAGTTAATTAAAATTAAGGTAATGAGTTGATCCTAGGTTATCACTCGGGGTGGATTGGATGAATTCCTTTTTTAATTATTTCAATTTCTTATAATTGAGATGCGTTCATTTAAGAAGATCAAACATAATCATAACTTACTATTTTAATGCCTACACACCCTAATACTAATCACCCATACACTTGAAGGATCAAAGCATTGATCCCTCCAAGGTAAAGGTTCGTATTAGTACTTGAAATGTGTGACCTTAAATTCAATAAGGATGAAGATGTTTTAAAATCATCAAATAAAAATCTCATTTAAAATAAGGGATTAACCATTAATGGAGTGAGAAATAACATCCAATCCAGCCACTTTCTACTCCCTTGGATCAAACCATAAAAGAGTTTTCCCTCCATTGATGACATGTCTTCAACGGAAGTGGGAAGTAGACTTACGATGATGGAATAAAAGAAGTAAAAAAACAACAACAAAAATCGATCACTCCACCGTTGTGTGATAAATATCACAATGTATGCTGTGAATAAATTCACACCTTGAACCAATAGTATCAACTTGATATGTAGAAAAATAGAATAAGAGTATAAGAAGAACTTTTATTAAGAAAATAGGATGAATTAAAACAACTTACATGTGAATGAAGAACGTTACAAAGAGAAATTGGCAGCATAACATTAAGATGAAAACAAAGCTCAAAGATGATAAAATCTTCCATAACCACTGGATTAAATAGGAATTTTGGAAGCCTTGGGTATATCATCCAATATTAAAAAGCATTCCACTTGATTATGGTAGGCCTAGGGTGGTGTAAAGCTTGTGGAACTTGAACTTTTCCACATTTGACCCGAGGTGGCAGTCAGCTTTCATCCACCGAACAGACACACTTGTAAGACTTTCTAGATGGCAGAATCAGAGTGGGCCATAGAAGACAAAAATAGAGATCCGGATGTCTCCTAACCGTTTGTAAAATTTTGGCCCATTGGAAGTTGTATATACGGAGATATAATTAGACTAGTGGGATAGTTTTCTGGGCCGCAGAATCTGGACCATAATTTTATCTCTAAATAGGGCCGCCTAAATGACCATAATGGAGGCCGAATTGGCACTAGATCCTACATAATTATTGGTTCCTCTATATGTCCTCTAGAATCCCACGAAATTTAAACTTCATTGGATTTGTATGTTGGGCCCCACATTCTCATCAGTGGGCTGGTGTCCAATCTGCCTTCTCAAAAATTGCTTCCATTCATCTCCAAATATCTCCATCATCCTTTATGAATCCTCCATTGATCCCTGAATGAAAAATGTTCATATTTAAGTGTAGATACAGTTCCCATAATATAAAATTAAAATATAGATAATTAAATTCTTCAAAATCATATGAATCATTGGGTACTTTAAATGATGTTCAAAAATGTACCACATAATAGTGCATTTTAAGAAGGTATTACAATCATAATGTGAAATGATGTTCAAAGTGTAAAATGCACTAAAATGGTGTTTATGAATAATAAAGAACATGAATATTATATATATTAACAATGAATATTAGCCTCATTTAGTGTTTAATCACACCCCCAACTTGAGTTTTGCTAGTCCCGAGCAAAATATATCTCAACAATATGAAATTCGAATTCCCTTTTCCAAAAACATTTTAATACACAATAATAACCAAAAACCCTTATACCAAACAATCCTAAAACCCCTAAAAATAATTTAATACAAGATAGTTTCATAAGCAGATCTCAATCCCAAGATCATTCCTTTGTTCAAATTCATTGTCATATTGCATCCAATATCAATTAAGTATGAGGATGTGTTGTGTATCACAATAGATATGGGGGGTTCATCTTTGTTCAAGGGGGAAATGAAGGAAGCGTTAGGTGGAATCACATTTCAATATTAAGATGTGTATTCCATTTTTTTAGTATTATATTTTTTTTGTTTTTTTTTTGTTTTTTTTTTTTTTTGCAATTTTTCCATGGTAATTGAAGTTGCACTCAAAAGAGTCAACCCCTATAGCGAGACTTTGCCGATGACTCTCAGGCTCAAAGACATTAGGTAACCAAGTGAAGCCCACATACTTAGGCATATTCTTGAGTTAACTCAGTCAAAAAAAATTCAAATTACCAAAAATAGAGATAAAATTACTAACTCTGGGCCAGACAACTATGGAGTCACGATCTCCAAGTGTCGAAAGTCACGCATTAGGTCATTTCATTGCTCTACGCGCAATTTTTTTTTTTTTGAATACTCATATTAAACTAAAACGATCACCAAACCTATGCTATTTATTTGGGTTACCCCATGAACTCAAACTAATACCCCACTATCCAAAGGACGTGCACTGTGATCTTTTTTTTATTTGGATGAAAATATAAACGATGAAATATCACATTGGACAGTCACACTTTCCAAAATCTATGCTCATGAAATTATACAAGGATTAAAATCATAATCAGGGCATGCTAAATTATTTGATATTCAGTTTCAAAGTGTGCAATGTGTATTACCATGTTCAAAGTTAAAGGAATTTTTCCTTCCATTTACAATTTTTTTTTCAAATCATTTTTTTTTCACAAAAGCAATTTTTTTTATTTCATCCCCCCCAACTTAAAACAAAATTGTCCCCAGTGTTTGAAGAAATGAAATTTTAGAAGGAGTAGAGGTAGATAATGGAAGTTCAAAAAGGAAATTGAAAATGAGGATCATGTAATGAAGTCACCTTGTGGTTGAAGTTGAAATTCTTGCTACTCCCTTTTAATCCTTTGATATCCATGTCACTTGTAGAGTTTCCTAGTAGAAAAAGGAAAAACATAACAAACAAAACAAAACAAAACAATATATATATATATATATATATATTTATATAATAAAGAAAGTAAAATATAAGTATATATATAAAATTTATAGAATAAAGAAGCACAAAAAGTCATAGGTCAGTGGTAAGCGTGTGTCCCTGTCTTCCTTCGGTCCCGAGTTCGAATCCCTGCGGCTTCGCCGGTTGTGATGGGATTTGACCCACGACCCACGATGTGTCCCTTTTTATTATTATTATTATTATATTTTTATTTATTTTTTTTATTTTTATTTTAACCTACAAAAACATTAAAATAAAATAAACTGATGATACATTGTCTTATTTTTAAATTTATGGGTAAGGAATTACTCAAGGATCACACCATGTGACACGGATGAATATGTTGCTCCCCTTTCATACCCATCCATACTCATAATAGATGAACATGTCAATAGTCTGTTTTTTTAAATATAAAAATTATTAATTAATCCTATTTAAAATATAAATTTTATTAAAACAAAAAATTGATAGGAAACTTGAAAACCATGGGTTGGATCCCATGCAGCGCTTTGTTTAACGTCATTAGCCCTACATGGACCCTAAATCTATCAATATTTTCTTGGTTCATAGGTTGGATTAGTTAACTCAACCTCTATTTCATGTTTATTGAATGATTCAATGAATGGTTTTAACCTTTCACCATTGACATTAAAAATGTAACCACTTGTGGGATCTTGAATCTCTACTGCCCCATGGGGGTATACATGATGCACTATGAAAGGACCTGGCCATCTAGACCTTAACTTTCCCAGGTTTAAATGATGTTTTGAACTATACAAGATCACATGTTTTCTCGATTCAAAATGTTTGACCTTGATATTCCTAGATTGGTAGGCTTGAACTCTAGCTTTATTGATCCTTGAATTTTCATAAGCCTCCATCCTTAGTTCCTCCAGTTCATTGAGATATATTTTCCTTTTTGTTCTGGCCAATGAGAGGTCATAATCCATTTTATTAATTTCCCAAAAGTCCTTATGCTCAATTTCAATAGGTAAATGGCATGATTTTCCATAAACCAACTTATATGGTGACATTCCTAGGATGGTTTTGTATGTTGTACAATATGCCCAAAGAGCTTCCAAGAGTTTCTCGGACCAATATTTCCTAGATAGATTGACAGTTTTCTAAAGAATTTGTTTGATTTCACGATTGGCTAACTCAGCTTGACCATTGGTCTGTGGGTGGTAAGTTGTGGACACATTGTGAGAAATTACATATTTTTCCATGAGTGATGAGAATGGATGATTGCAAAAATGAGTTCCACGATCACTAATGATAGCCCTAGGAATTCCAAATCTAGAGAAGATGTTTTCCTTGAGAAATCTAATCACAGTTTGATGATCATTGGATTTTGTAGGAATGGCCTCAACCCATTTGGAGACATAATCGATAGCTAAGAGAATGTAAAAATATCCCCTAGATTTTGGGAAGGGACCCATGAAATCAATTCCCCAATAGTCAAAGATTCAAACAACTAAGATGGGAGTGAGTGGCATTTGATTCCTTTTTATGATGGACCCTACTTTTTGACACCTATGACAACTTTGAAAAAATGTATAGGAGTCCCTTGAGAGGGAGGTCTAGAAGAGACCACATTGAAGAATATTAGAAAATGTTTTCTTAGAGGAAAAGTGACCTCCACATGCCTCACTATGACAGAATTTAAGGATGGACTCTTGTTCAGATTCTGGGACACACCTCCTAATGACATGGTCAGGGCAGAACTTATAGAGGTATGGATCATCAAACACATAGTGTCTAACATCAGAAAGGAATTTCCTTCGAGCCTGAGTCCCTAAGAATTTTGGAATGACTCCTGTAACTAAGTAATTGGCTATGTCGGCATACCAAGGGTAGTCACCTATAGAGTATAGGTGTTCATCAGGAAATGAATCAAACACATAAAGGTGATTTGAGTTGTCTTTCAATTCCATCCTAGAGAGGTGATCAGATACAACATTTTCAACACCCTTTTTATCCTTGATTGTGAGGACAAATTCTTGTATGAGAAGGACCCACCTAATCAGTCTAGCCTTAGCATATTGTTTTTGGAAGAGGTATTTTAGTGCAGAATGGTTAGTGAACAAAGTGATGGGGGATCCTAATAGGTAGGACCTAAACTTCTATAAGGAAAAAACAATAGCAAGTAACTCCTTTTCAGTGGCGGTGTAGTTGATTTGGGCATCATTTGAGGATTTGCTTGCATAAGCAATGACATAAAGAGTTTTATCACAACGTTGTCCTAACACAGCTCCTACAGCAAAGTCACTGGCATCACACATAAGTTCTAAAGGAAGGTTCCAATTTGGAGATTTCATAATGGGAGGAGAGGTGAGAGAGGATTTGAGGGTTGAGAATGAACCCTCACAACTTTCTGTCCAAACAAATGGAGTATCCTTTACTAGTAGAGCACAAAGGGGACAAGATATTGAACTAAAGTCCTTGATGAATCTTATATAGAAACCAGAATGTCCTAAGAAAGACCTCAATTCCTTGACAGTTTGGGTTGATAGAAGGTGATGAATGATGTCAACCTTGTCTTTGTTAACTTCAATCCCCCTACCTGAGACCAGATGGCCTAGAACTAGTCCCTATTTAACCATGAAATGGCATTTTTCCCAGTTTAGGACCAGATTCTTTTCTTCACATCTTGACAAGACTCTCTCCACATTCTGCAGACATCCCTCAAATGTATCCCCAAACACAGAGAATTCATCCATGAAGACCTCTAGAAAATACCCTACCATGTCTGAGAAGATTCCCATCGTGCATTGTTGGAAGGTTCTAGGGGCATTACATAACCTGAAGGGTAGGCGTTTGAAAGCAAAGGTTCTGAATGTACATGTGAATGTAGTCTTCCCTTGATCTTCTAGGGAGACCTCAATTTGATTATACCCTGAGTACCCATCTAAGAAACAGTAGAAGGCATGACCTTCCACTCTCTCAAGGACTTGGTCAATGAATGGTAAGGGGAAATGGTCCTTCTTGGTGAATGATTTTAGCTTCCTATAGTCAATACAGACCCTCCATCCACTACTCACCCTTGTTGGAATAATCTCTCCATCCTAATTGGTTATCACTATGATTCCAGCCTTTTTTGGAACCACATGGATTGGCCTCACCCATTCACTCTTAGATATGGGATATATGATACTAGATTTTAACAATTTCAAAAGTTCTTTCCTTACTACCTCCTTGAGATTAGGATTGATTCTCCGTTGAGGTTGACAACATGGATTTGAATTAGATTTCATAACAATCCTATGTGTCCCAATAAGTGGGATAATCATGCGAATATCAGACAGGGTCCAACCAATGGCTTTCTTATGTTTCCTAAGGACATCTAGAATCATCCTCTCATGATTGGCTTCAAGAGAAGAAGAAATGAAAATAGGATGTGTTTGATTGTCCCCTATGAAAGCATAATTGATTGCAGCGGGAAGTTCCTTCAATTCAAGCTCAGGTCAGTTCAGAATTTTAGCAGAAGATTGGGACATTGGATCAAGATCAATTTTATTTCCTAAAGTTTTAGATACGATTGATTCCCCACATGTAGAAGTTTCAGCTAATAGATTGGCTTGATCAGATTTAGGGAAGTAAGTTGGAGTGGTCTCCATGAAAGTGGTTTCATGAAAGGTTTCACTGATTTTTGGACCTAAGAATTCATCATAAGAGCAATTTGAAAATGATTCAGGACAAGGAGATAAAATTCCATCATATGAACAAAGGAAATCAATCTCATCCTGACTTAAACATTCATAAAATATTCCTTGATGTTCTATGGATTCATTATCAATGATTCCTATCATGTTTACTTCATGAATGTCTTCATCATCCCCTATTTGTGATCTTGCATTATAGATGTTCAAGTCTAGACTCATGTTTCCAATGGTGATGGTCATGTTCCCATTTCGGACTCAGATAACAGAGTTGATTGTTGCAAGGAAAGGACGACCAAGGATAATTGGGGTTTGTTCCTTATTTCCTAAGTTTGGATAGTTATCAAGGACAATGAAGTCAGTAGGGTGGATGAATTTTTCAACCTTTACCATAACATCCTTTAAAATCCCCTTTGGAACCCTAATGTTATGATCAGCAAGTTGAAGTGTGACAGATGTGGGTTGGAGTTCTTCTAGGCCTAACTGGAAGTACACATCATAGGGATTGAGATTGACACTAGCACCTAGGTCACACAAGGCCTCGACATCCTATGGCCATGTCTATCCAAAGCTCTGTTATTCTGAAACAATTCCATCAAGACCTGATGGAATTATCATTTAATTTTCTTATTGAGATCTATCTGATGGTCAATCGATGATCAATAAAACTAAATAAAAGAGGAATCAAGGAGAATTGATACGTAAAAGGATCTAAAAGGCTATAACTTACCAATATAACTCATTCATGATGAACAACATCATGATCTAACACCATATAATGAAAAAGGAGATCAAGATTGATGAAGAAAGAAAACATCATCTAGATTCACCATTAGATATTTACTAGATCCACCTCGGATCAAGGGGAGATCTTAGGGGGGGAGAGAGGATAATTTTTTCAAATTAATCAAAAAAAGTTGATCCAAGAGGTTAAAACCTAAGTGGGACTTACTGGCTAAAAAGAACAAAAGTTCATCCATTTAGAGTTTCCCATCATTCCCCATCGGCTAGTTGGTCAGGGTCTATAGGTTATCTAGTGGCCCACCAGCCACCCGATATAGTCTCACTAGCTAGATGGTGAGCTCTACTCAAAAATAGTTCCACTACCTTCCTCAGTGGTGGGCTAGTACAGTCTCACCCACTGGTTGGTGAGTCTTTCTGGGAAACAAGACTTCTTCCCACTCCACCGGCTATTCGGTGGTCACTATCATCTAGTTGGTGGATGCTATAGAATCCCTGATGACTATGAGCCTCCTTTTATAAGAACTTAAGCCTCAATTCAATATCAGAGCCTATGTTCAAGTCTTAAAAACCCCTTTTATATTTTTAAATAGTTTTCAGCTTGGTTCATCAACTGGTTCTCCAAATGATACATTCACCAGATGAAAATTACATGTTTCCTCCAAAATTCACAACCCCTAATGATGTGGGTCATTATAGTGAAATACTTAGAAAGTGGATGGAATCTAATAGGATAATTGTGAGCTATATTTTTTGTCAATATTAAGAAATTTAATGTGTGCTAAATGAAATAGAGTATGTCTATACTCACATGGGTTTAGGATATTTATGAAATTTTTTCTTCACTTGGATAGATTTCTGAAAAGATTCAAAATGTAGACCATACATCAGATAATTGATAGAGATTATATTCAAGGAAATACAACTAAAAGTTCTGAAGTAAGTGTAAAATTAATTTCTAAAATAGTTTTTAAATATATTTGTAAGGATCCAACTATGTGGAAATTGAAAATGTGTTATTTAATATGGAAAATTTTGCTGAAGATGTGGAGAATCTATCCTTGAGTGGGCAGCTTAAATATTTTTGATTCAAGTGATTTATATCACTAGGATGATGGTTTGTGAATGATGAAATAAATATGGAGTTATGTAGGTATATAATCTTATTTAAATACTCTATATTGATTATTTATTATGTTTTAAGACTTTAGAAAAATCTTTTTTTTGGTTTGGAGTAATTTTAATAATTTCGATAATTATTTGGAGCAGTTATAGAGTTATTATAAGTGAGTGAAAGAGGTTAGAATTGATTTAAATAATATTATAATTCATTTAAATAAATATGGAATTCATATTCTAGAGAAAAAACAATGATAAATTAAAATATATTATAGGACAAACACGTAAGATATTTGAGTTTGAAATATATCAAATGTAAAGGAACTGAAAAATGGAAAATGAAATTTTCCTGCACATAGGATAACTCACATATGTGAAATATATATATTTGTTGGTTGTAAGAAATTTTTCTATATAATAGATTTGATAAGGTCCTAAGACATTATATCTAGATATAAGTGATTTGTGCTGGTGTACAATATTTGATTTTTCAATTTTTTAGTAATGGATAAGCATGTAAGACACTTTTAGATATTCATAAGAGAATTGGTATACATGTAAGACATTTTATTTATGTGAAGAATATTTTCTGTCATGTATGATCTTTCATACCCCATATGATATTTCAAACAATGGAAGATTTTTTACTTGGATAATTTTTTAGAATTTTATGGAAGAGGAAAATATCTTACAACATATGATATTTAAATAAGAAAATTTAAGATATTTTTTTATATAAAAGTTGAACTTTTCCAAAATTATGATATTTTAAAGAATATAGATATAGGATGATGCAAGAGTTGATATATTTTTTCCAAACATCAAAAACACCAAGAATAGTTTGTGATTCATCATTGTAATTATGAGAGTGGATATTCAATTTTGAAGATAAGATCAAAATGATATAGGATAATTTGAGATCCTTTTTAAAATTCTGAAAAAGTGAGTTTACAGAATTTATAATTATAACATTTGAAATGCTTGAGGTGAGATTAAAGTTCAAATAATCATAATTATTAGTTCACCATGATTCTAGAATTATTTGATAATGTTTAGATGGTTTGGGGAGATCACATTTGGCTAAATATATGATTCTTAAAAGAGAAAAAGAAATTCTTGAATTTTAAAAAATAATGTAGATGTTTATGAGTTAAATCTTGACATATTCATCAGTGATTAAGTTATTTATAAATCTATTTGTTTTATAAAGATAAATAAAGTTTTGGGGTGTTTCTTATATGTATAAACTCAAGAAATTATAGTTACTTACTAATAAGATCTCATGCTATGAGAAGAAGAGTCTATGTCGTAAGATTCTATTGATATGTAATTTTTATACATCCTTCAAAGAAGATACTACAAGTGTGAGATCAATGAAGATATTTTTACTTGAGGTTGAGAAAAGCGTTTAAGATATGTTGGTAAAAAAAATAATATTTACACTTATCCATAGACTTCAAGGAAAAGTTTTTATTTAAATGGTTCTAAGGGTGATGGTGATTAACTTAGAAAGAGTTCTAAGTTGACAACAGATGTTGACATCATAACATTTTATGTTATAAAGTTAAAGAGTTTGAATATGTTCAAGTATTTGACCATTGGGAATATGATTGCTAAATCTCACCATTTTTTAAACTTTCTTACTTCATAGATATTTCTCACTAAATATTTAATGGAAATGTTTTATCATATTGTCACATAGAGATATGATAAAAATTACATATGATGTAATAAGTTAACAAATCCCCTAAAAGTATAGTATATATATGACCGATCTGGTGGTTTATTATATATGATATGATAAATGGGTTCTTATGTTGGGTTTGTAAAATATTCTTAGAAGGGTTTAATAATATGAAATGTATCATAATATATATAAAATTAAAACTCCACTTTATCATTCTTTCATGTTTGATGTATAAATGTATATATATATATATATATATATGTTTTATGAAGTGTAATGATAAATAACCACTCAAAGTATGACATTGAGTTATACTTAACCGATGTTTGATATGGATTATTATATATTATAATACAATGTTAAGGTTAGCATGTGTAGGATTCTTTTATAGAGATAGAGAACATTCTCACAAGGGACAAAAAGTGTTTTTGTGAGCTGGATGACCCAATAAGTATGTCACATGGAGTCTCATAAAGATGACTTTGATATACTAGGGGTGCATGGATCATATTTTAGTGCCTACAACCTAATGTTGGTGAGATGTCTATCATGATAACCTTTATGATTCGATACCTACTTACACAATTCTATATATTGACTTAACTAATACAGTAGTGTTTGGGTATATTGTTAATCATTTTGTCGGTTATACCTTAACAAAGATTATATTTTTCCTCTTGTATGATGAGTATCACATTTGTTCCCTCAATTGAGATTGACTATGGAGTGTGTGGTCATACCTATATAATACATATGATGTTCTTGTCTATTTTGATAAGGTGCATGTGGTATATGTATCCATAAGGGTGAATGAAATGTGATGTATTTAGTGACCAATTTAATCTATGCTTTGAGGATCTAGAACATATCATTTGGCTATATGTAATTGACATGTTCTATGTCTCATGGTAACTTGATGTCTTGTACGTAGTTAAAATATAATAATTCACATTTACATATAATTCTAACTAGTGCACACAAGTATATAGATACATGTATTTAATGGAGATCACACAATATCCCTTTTTAGCTTGAGTTCCCCCAATGCACTAATAGAGTCTATTTTTTTGTCACATTTATAGATCTTTTGATTCATATTTTTTTCAATTATATAAAGGTATGTGGGTTTATACATTATGGTTTACTGAATGGGGATTGAGTTTGACTTAAATAACTTCTCTAAAAAAGTTTTAGAGTTAATCCAAAAGTGTTTTTGATGGGAAATCACAAGGTATTTAATATAATTTGATACATGATAAAGTTAATGATAGCTATCCAAAAATGTTTTGGAAGATATCCAAAAGTAAGTTTGTACATGGTTTTACAAGTTATTGTATATAATATAATATAAGGTGAAATGGCACAAATTCTTTAAGGATTTAGTGTAAGTGGTAGATTGATGTAGATATACCCTAAATCCTTATATAAATAAGATATATATAAGTTATTTTATACATTTCATACAAATTATGATTTTCATGCATGGGGTGTATCATTTTATTTTATACTTTTTATTCACTCATGTAAGTTGTCATTTAAAGAATACATTTCATAAGATAAAATATACATAAGGATTTTCATTCATGTATTAGATGCATGATTTCAACCATAAAATTTATTCATACAATATAATACATGAATAAATGAAACATCACCCAAGGAGCATCCTCGTGTGTTATAAAAATCACTATCATGTGATAGATGTGTATGTGTGTGATTAAGTTATGCTTGGACAAAAATACTCTTCACTTGAAGCTCTCATCATATTCCTCCTTTACATTAGAGGCACTATCATTCCATAGAGGAATTATGAATCCCATATGTGTGATGGATGATTTATCTTGACCCATGGATCCATCCAAAAGTGGGATATCTTTTGGATACCACTCAATGATCTTTATCAAGAACATTCAAAGGATTTTGAAGGTGATCAAGATCATACAGATGCTCCTAAGTGAATGGTATGAATTTAAAATATTTTCTCCATTTTTATTTTTTATACATATTTCATATTTCTTCCATGGAAATCCTAGATTTTTGGTTTTTAGTTTTTATATCACTATGATTAAGTGTTACCCTTAGAAACCCAAAAATTAAAACATTCATTAAGGTGAAATTTTTTCTACATGGTTTTGTTATACCCTGAGACATCTTAGGAGGGGAGGGGTGAATTAGGGTTTCAAATTTTTCATTTGATTTAAATAATCTAATCCCTACTTTGGTAAGAAATTATTAAACCTGACTAATTAAAATTTTCATTCACCAATCATGAAAATTTAGAAATAAAATGGAATGTAAAAAATTGTACTTAGTTTACTACTAAGGGATAATCTATGTAGAATACACAGATAATGTGTTAGTTGTACCAAAATACACTAATTTTCACTAGAGTTTCTGGAATACAGTTAGTGGTCCTTGTTCACTCTGTACCAAGTGAACTACCTTTACAAAGAATTTAGATACAACTCACTACCTCCCCTGGGTTACTTTGGTCGACTCCTCTTTATGCACTACTCTGGATGAAGTCTTCCTAGGTTTATCTACTTGAAGATCGATTCCATATTGTTAATAAATAATGATTTTATTTGAATCATGATAGCCTGAATTTGATTCTATAGTGACCTCTATGGCCTCTAGAAACACCCACCTATGATCTTAATGTGAAAATACCTTCCCAAAACTTCTTTGCACGAAGTAACCACACGGTACCTAGTTCACCACGTACTCAACCACATGGACTATATACTTAACCTCACGGACTATGTACCTCCCATATTTTAATATGATTTTTACTTCAATGATCCTCCTCACAAGATTATTGTGTTCACCACATACTCAACCATGTGTACCACATACAAACCTTCATAGACCATGAACCCCACTTTAGGAACTAATCCCTATAAACCACCGTGTAGATCACGTACTTCATCTCATGATTTTAATTCAACTCCACACATCTCTAACATTATCCCAAATCATTAGATATTTATTTAACTTATAATAAGTGATTAATTAAAGGGTTATATATTAATTTATAGGAAAATCCTCTATAAAACTTGTTAAAACTTGGAATTACTATTCAAACCCTATAAAAATACAGTTCGATGCACTTAGAAAATTTTCAAATTATAACCATGTACTCCCTTCAAATAATACATACTTAAATTCATGTTTTATAAAAAAACTATGTTAAAATATTGTATACTCCAATATTCAGGATGTGTGCTTCCCTTTCAAGTTTCATACTCAACTTTGTAGAGTGTGTGTTTGCAATATGGGGTCACCTATCACAAACTCCTTACACATTTCATGAACTTAACAATGTGAAATTTTTTCTTGAATATATTGAATGTGTATATGAATATATAGAAAACCTTCCTTAACCTTGAAAACTTTATGAAACTTCATTAAAAACCTCTAGATTTACAATCCCAAAAAATTATAAAATGCTGGAAAACAATGTCATTAAACAAACTACTTCAATTCCTTTACTGGGGTTCCATTATCTATAAACCATATTTCAAGGTCATAAAACTCCTTTGATCAACCCAAAAATGGATTTTCAATAAACACAACATCATCATAAAACACCATTCTAGATCACCTTAGTTCCAACATTCTCTCCCTTTGGTTTTATCGGCAATCCAAAGTGTAATTCAATACCATCACAACTGTCAAAAAGCACCAGAATAACTCATACATCACTCTAATTGCATGTAATAAAAACCTGGTGTATAAAAAAATAGTTCAAGAGAGTGTCATATGTTTCATTCCATACTAGAACTCCCCTATCTTCATACCATGTACTCCCCCTTAATTAGGTAATCGCAGTACTGACACCACTATGTCTCATGTAAGACTATAACTCCCCTTGTCTTCACACCATATACTCCCCATGAATTAGGGAGTCTCAACACTAACACCACTTGTTAAAAAACTACATGCATCTCCCCCATTGACATGATTCCACTAAATTTTACTAGAATTTCTCCCACTTTGACAAAAAAACAAATAGAGTGGGTTAGGTGATCTTCTTTTGGTACAACACATACCATGGATTGTATCTCCCCCTTAATCCTGCATCACTTCACAAATAGTTTAAAATATTTAAAATCATATGGATATGGGTACTTACAAACCTCTTCAAGTTGAGGCAGGTAGTTTATAACACCCATACTTTAGTAACCCAGAGCCAGTGGTTATCTTACTACATTGTAACAAGATACAATAGATCGCATCTGACAAGATTGAATAACCTAGTAGCCTTGGGAGATTGGATACATAAATTATTCTCACATTACATTTAAAAATATGAAATACAATATAAAATTCAATAGATAGCTTTATTATTTCTTTTAGAATATCCCTAGAATCGTTAATAGATACCTTATTGGTATCCTAAGGAAAGGAATCATAATAAAGGGTAAGATCAGTTTCTTAGTAAAGGAAAGAATACAGTATAATATATTATCAAATAAATAGATCATTAATAATATAAATGGGATAAAAAAAATAATCAAATTTTCCATATAAATAATACCATCAAAATGGAACTATATCCATAGATGAAATAGAAACATAAATAATCACATGTATAACAATAACTAGTTTTATTATGATAGAATTAATATGTTAAACATCATAATCATATCATTAATCCCTTCTTCAAAGATGTTATAAACATGTCGTCAAGTCCTCATGCCAAGACATCATAAATAATTGGGTATGAATTCACCAAATATTCAAGTTAGTTTATATCATGAGACCTGCCAATGAATCAAGGATATATAACAATCCCCAATTGTCACTTACTAATTCCAATACATTCATCATATGAAATGAGTTAATAATCAATACAATACATAACCAATATAAATATTTTTATTTGAAATCTAGCATATGAAATGCCATTATATTTTCCCAATCAACAAATAAAACAACCTGATCATAAGAAATACAGATAAATAAGGTGGATTGTATCATTATAGTATAACCCAAATAAAGGATAAGAATCATTAAAGGATGTTTCCATAGATGAAAATACCTTTAAAAGAACATTTTATCCTCTCTTTGAAAACATGAGAAAAATATATGTTTCTTTTGATAAAATTTTAAATAAAAATTTCAAAATTATTGAGAAATATCATTTATTTAAAAATATAAATGAAATATTATAAATTAATCTTCAAATAAAATAATTTTCATTGTATTGGGAAAATATTTTCAAGTCATATACGTTAAAAGAGAACATTATTTTCACACTTTTGTAAAAAGTAAAAAATGAGTCATATATAAAACATTTGAAAAATATTCCTTTTAATAATTCTTAAAGAAATTAAAAATTAGTTGAAATTTAAATTTAAAAATATTTTAAACATAAATAAGAACATTCTTGAAACATTTTATAAACATATACATGTTGGAAAAATATTTTGAATGGAAAACTTTAAAACATAGTTCTAATGTAAACTCCATTATGGTTTCGTAATTTTTAAAAAAAGATGTTGAAGAAAATTACTTAAAATAAATTTATAAACCACTATAATTTTAGTGAATTAACAATAAAACACATCCATAAGTTAGTTCATACACCATTTAAAAGAAAACATGTGGTGAAATGGAATAAGCCTAAATAAAAGGAAATTGAGAAAACAAATCCCTTACCTTATGTCTGACCTAATTCATAAGCTCTATAACCTACTATATAATTAATTTATATTTATTATAATTCTATAAAAACCAAATATATATTTATAATATCATATATTATCCAATTATTATATTTTGATAGCTTTTTATAAACAATTTTCTATTAATATTGTCATTTTGGGTGTCAACTACTTTGTTTCTCATGTATGTTTTTTTCAGCGATTGTATTCCTTTTATATTGGTCATGGTTTAATCATCTAAATAATGTTAATAATTTAATTTATATAATATTATTACATAATATAATCACTATTCAACATTCCTTAATCATTTTTTCATAAATATTATAACATCACTCATGTAGGTGGTAAAACAGATCTAAATAAGAGGGTGTTTTAAAGACCAAATGAGTAAAAACATTCCATGGTTTAATATTAATATAACATTTACATAATATTTTTCATGTCATAATTATCATATATAATCATTATATATAATTTTATGACCATATATAAAAGTTAGGTATTGAAAACGAAATATATCGCACTTGGAGATGGTAATTCGTACGTGTGCATGAACAATGCATTTTTTTAATGAGAAAAAGTAAAATAAATTAGATAATTTATTATTTTTTAAAAAATAATTATTAAATAATAAATATAATATATATTTATTAAATCCATAATTATAACCATCCATGAGAGGCGGCGATGGAAAATGAATCACGTCATTATGTGGAGGTGGTAGTCTACACGTACGCACGAATGATACTTTCATTTACTATTTTATGGAAACAAGGTGGAAATTTATATAACATATCATAATAACATATAAATATATTTATGATACTAGATTAATTATTTTATTATGGATAAAATGTATTTATATGATGCTTAGAAAGAAATAAACTTTGAAATAATTGGGTAATACAATTACCTCTTCTTTGAAAGACCTCCTTTGGCTTACAACTTAATCCATCTTAGGATAATCTTAGAATAGGACCATAAGATCAAGAATAAATGGAATGGATATAGGAAGGTTTTTAGGTAGGTATTAGCTGAGATAAATTACTTAAGTGGTGTGAATAATAGAGGATATGAGGTTCTCTTTTATAAGTGAGGGATATGACACACTTGGAATTACTTAAAATATTTAAATATAATTTATATCATAATCATGTAAATTGGAACCAAAGAACCCCAAATTCATAGATAAGATTTTATAGGGTCAAAAAAAATTCAACGAATCACATTTAGATGATTTTTTTAGACATTATAATATTTATATCTTGGTTAAACCCACTTAAAACCCAATTTAACCTTAACCACAATAAATAAACTTTTTACCATGATAACTTAATTATATGATCAAAAATAAAATGGGCCTCCTAAAAAATTTGAAAATTGTTATTCCAAATTTGAATTACATTTTAAAACGTTCAAAATATATAGGTTTTATAAATTACATTTAATATAAGTACACAAAATGTGTCAAAATAGTTTTAAGGAAAATACCCAATTTAAGCATAAAAAACCACCTTGAAATAAAGTGATAAGTTGATTTCCATGAATTTTTTAGTTCAATAATAAAAAATTAAGTTTTTTAAGACTTATTGATCAATCCAAAACTGAATATCACCTTCCAACTATACCATTAAATAAAAAGACACAAAAATAGTTTTTAATTTGGTTGAGATATAATTTATGTTCATAAAATCCAAGAATGGGTTCTCAAAATCAAAAACAAATGTTTTAAAATAAATTATTTAACTCCTTAAATAGATATTTGGTCAAATACCACTCATCAAGAAGATAAAGTCAAGTGTTGGTGAAATTTTTTAGCCTTAACCCATAGTTTTAACCATGTTTTACCATTACCGAGGTGAAAAATATTTACCATTATTACTATTCATAATGACTAAAAATAAAAGGGCCTATTTACAAAATTTTAACCTCTTAATTCTAAATATAGAATCCAGTTTTCAAGATTAAATTTCTAGAAATTTTAAAAATCAATTTTAATATAAACATGTAAGGAATGATAAAAAATAATCACTACTATAAAATTAACCCATACCAACGGTTTCAAACAATTATTATAGACCTAAGAACCATTGGTATAGGATATTATAATATTTCCCAGAACCATTGGGAGGTTGGATATTAGGATACCCCTATATGAACTATTTTCTAGAAATTGTTGGTATAGGTGGTTCAGAATTTTCTTTAACCAATGATTTTGTAAACTATTAGTATAGGTTTTTGTACCAATAGTTACAAAACCTTTGGTATAGGCTCCCACTACACTAACCTAATAATAATCTTGAACTTTTTCTTAAATACCATTCAAATAATATAATTCATACTAAAAACAAATTTTTTTGTTCAACTAATTGTAATAGACATTAAATAAAAAAATATATAGTATAATTCACATTTAATCTTTTAATGGTTTAAAATCAAGCCAGATTACATATATATTCATTTTTTGTCTTGAAATACCATACACACAATTTTTACTTAAATATTAAGTCAGAAATGGAAGGGATAAATATCTCCCTTAAGATCACCACTACCACCATTGTCACTATTATCATCACCATCATCGTGAACATCCTCTCTACCATTATTGTTTTTAGTATCATCATCAGCATCACTTCTAAGTCATCTCCCCCACCACTATTATTACCATCATCATCCAATGCATCATATTCATCAAAATCACTACCCTTATCATGAACATCAACACAATAATCATTTTCTTCACCATCATCTCACGTGTAGATCATTTTAAAATATATTTCTATTCTGTAACTCTAATATTTTTCATTTCCTACATTAATATATGTATATAATTATAAATTAATTACTAATCCATAAGTAAAATAATACATAATAGGTGAATTGAAATAATTAAGGCATAGAAATTATAAATAAAAATAATGGATAGGTGGTGACATAACATAATCCCATAATTGATAAGTTGTTTTTACTAATCATGATCAATTAATGTTTGATTTATTGATCTTTTTCATAGTTTTCAATTTTTCTAGTTAATGGGTTAATAAATAAACATTTAAAATTCCATTAAAAAATTTCTCATAAGGTATTTATGAAAATAAATCAATGGATTCCCAATGAGTCCCTTTTTCATAGTGATTAGAATATTAGACCATTTTGGAGAAATAGTGGTTGTGGAACATGAGGGTGTTTGGGTGTCACATGGATTTTACAATAGATTTATTTTTATTTGTATAACTTTTTAATAGAACAAAAGTACTATCATAGAATGAAATTGGAATGTTGTTTTCAAAAAAAAATCAACGTGTTTTTAATATAATGGTTTGGAAACTAGTTTGGAAATGGAAATGTGCATGACATTATACTTTTAAATATAATAAATTTAAATAGTTTGATCAGGTATTAATAAAATTTATTTGAAATCATTATGTTTTTATTGAAATAAATTTAATGTATTTTATTTATATATCATTAAGAATTTTAGGAAATCAAGTATGTATTTGACCTTATTGAATGGTTTTCACTTAATGTTTTTACTGTTTTAAAGGTATTTGATTTCTATATTTTCATTTTTCTTTTATTGTATGTAATGTTTATTTAATTTTTTATGTTTATCCATGGATGGTATGATTATATAAAATATAATGGATCCTAACACAATTTAAATCTTTTTATGATAATCACATAACCTTTATTAAATAGTTATTTATTTGGATCCCTAATTAGTAAGAGGTTTAAATTTATTTTTATGGGTTAGTGTACATTATGAATATAAATATTGAATGTTATAAGTTTAAAAAACCATGTTCTTAATGTTTATTAGTATAATATTCACTTATTTCATTTCTAATTAATACATTTTATGGTAATTTTCTATTTTGTTTAAAGTTATTTTATATAAGTAAAAGTAAGTATGTTTTTGTGTTTAAACTAGGTCTATTAAAATGTACTTTAATTGGGATATACTTTTAATCACTTTATTGAAATGTTATGAATAAATGACTTTAATTTTTTTTTAATGAATTTGTAAAGACCCGGAAATTCTGTGGAAATTTTTTTCTTAAATACATGGGAATTTTACGAGTCCGTAGTTTCTGACGGCGCCCGATTATGAGGCCCGGTGTGCCCGGAATCAATTTCTGAAGTTTTGTTCGGGTACGTTCAGTAAACGTACATGCGGGATTTTATATCTTTTAAACCCGTGCTCGGAATTGAAATATGAGGACACCGTTGAACTCACTACACCGGTTTTCACTTAAGGAGACCTTCACCGCAGTTGCGTTTTATCGAGGTTGGAAGTTAATTTTTGGGGTTTCTAAATAAATTAAATAAAAATATGGCTAGCATATTTTTATTTGAGTGGTGGTTTAATCCTCCAAGGGGAGGTTGGAGGTGGGTCCCACCCACGCATAACCTCCCATGGGAGGATATTATGTGGTGGGGCCCACACAAGCTCAAACCCCCTTAAACCCCCCTTAACCCCTTGAGTTCCCCATTAATGGGAAAAACTCTTCACCTTCCCTCTCTAAATTAATGAGCCAACACCACCTTTTAATTAAGTGATGTAACTTAATGAATTTGAATCATTTTTAATTCATTAAGATAACATTATATTAAGATGTGTTATTTTATTATTTTGGGGTTGGCTTAATCTTGTGGTGGAGCCTTGGAAGGATTGAGAAAATATCCTCCCAATGAAGAACGACATCTTCTCTCAACAAAGAACTCCCGTCTCCACCGAGGAACGACGATGTCATCTTCTCCCCCTCCAACAGGGGCAAGAAAGGAAACATGTCGCCCGTGAAGAACATCTCTAATGACAACGTCATCTCCTCCCGACGTCAACGGAACGACACCGTCTTCCCTCGACTCCGCCGAGCGAACACCAATTTCAAGGTAGGGGGATTTGATTATTTTAATGTATGAATTATACCCTCGTTCCTCGTCGTCTATTTTGGTTCGATTATGGCCTTTTGTTATCACCTAATCTGGAGGGCGCGGGCCGAACAAACACGGTTCGACGTCCCTCCTTTGATTCTTGTTGGGTTTATGTCGGAGGAAGAGCCGGAAGGGTGCGGTGCCATCGCACCGCGCTGGAGAAGAACCACGGTCGGGAGGGCCATGGCGGATGAAAGAGGAGCGGTGTTGTGCCATGATGGAGGTACGGAACTGCAAACACGGCAGGCCGTGGAAAAGGGGTGTGGCGCCGTCG
This sequence comes from Viscum album, assembly GCA_963277665.1. Taxonomy (NCBI): domain Eukaryota; kingdom Viridiplantae; phylum Streptophyta; class Magnoliopsida; order Santalales; family Viscaceae; genus Viscum; species Viscum album. The sequence continues at coordinate 1,179,404,940 of OY728166.1, forward strand.
TGCCACACCAGTGAGGATTCGCGGTCGGGAGGGCCGCAGCGGATGGAGAAGCACGGCGCCATCGCACGGCACGGTGGAGCCGAAGGCCGCGGCCAAGTCAGGCCGCGAAGGTGGTGGCACAGCGTCGTCGCACCACGCGGAGGGCAGGAGGACCGCAGCGCCGTCACACCATGGTGGTGGTCGGCCAGGCCGGCCGCTGTGGAGCAGGACGAGTGGGACCAGCTGGGTCCCGCAGCCTCTGAACCGGTGCAGCGCGCCGGTTCTGTTTGACAATCTCGGGAGGGGTGCGGCACTCCCCTCCCTCGCATGGTCGTCTGGGCCACCACGGGTTGGGCCGCCATGGTCGGGCCGCCCAAGGTCGGGCTGCCCCTTGGTCGGGCCGCCCTCGGGTCGGGCCATATCTTCATGTCGGGTCGTCCCCTTGGCTCAGGTCGCTTTCTCAGACCGGGTCAGACTCATGGACCGAGTTAGACCCCGGTTCAGACTGGGTCGGTCCGGGTCAGTCTGACTGGGTCGGACCGGACCCGGACCCGCTATTGGCATTTAGACCTTTTAGCCTGCATCTAGGGTTATGGGTGTCCGATTGATGTACCGCCTGTGGCGATGGAATTCTTGGAGTGATACTATTCTTTTGGCATACTCCACTTGAGGTTCAGATATAGTTGGGGTATGGCTGGGTTGGTTCAAGCCTAAAAACCAACCGGGCCCCTGGAACGGAAATGCCATTAACTCTCAGACCGGGCGTCCGATTGACGTGTCGTCTGTCACATTGGGTTCCTTATGATGTGATGTAACTACGGGATACATAAACTCAGGACTTAATGGTATTTGATGTATCGACACTTGGCTCAAGGAGAGGACCCTCCCGGAATCGAGCGTGCTGTGTGCGGGAACCATAGGGCTAGCTGTGACGATACTGTACCAGAATCCTCCATGGGTTCAACAATGATGACTTCTATACTGGAATCCTCCGCGGGTTCGACAGTGATGACTCCTGTACCGGAATCCTCTGTGGGTTCGATAGTGATGACTTCTGTACTAGAATCCTCCATGGGTTCGACAGCGATGACTACTATACCGGGATCCTCCATGGGTCCAATAGTTTTGACTTCCATTCCTGTATCCTGTGTGGGTCCGGCAGAATAGCTGGTCCTGTATCCTATGTGGGTCCTACATCTTAGCTGGTCATGTATCCTTTGTGGGTCCGACAGCTTAGATGAATCAGTGACTACATCTGATCATATCTATCACTCTACAAAATATGTATACATGTGTGAGCTAAGTCATGTCTTTCAACCATTATCATCGCGGTTATTGACTTTACTTCCATTTTGGAATGGTTTGTGATTGGGCTCGAGAGTTGGAGTCGGACTGTGATTGATAACTTAGGTATATGTATGGGCATTTACCTAAGTAGGGTTGGTTGATACTTTGTGATTGTATCTTTCTTCTGTGGTTTATCCTTTTTAGATTCTAGGAGACCTTCGGGGGTCTCGGGGTCCCCTACTGAGTATTGTTATACTCACCCCTGCATGGGCTTCGCTCGCACCTTGTTGTGTTCTGTGCAGACGACGGTCAGTAGTGATCGAGGCTGAGGGTGACGGACGGGAGGCTTCTCAGAGATGGACTAGATGGGACATACTGCAAGGATGAGTTGTTCGAGTTCTGTACCTACCCTTCAGGTGGGATTCCTTGGTGGACGATCCAGGAGTTGTTTTCCCTTTTTACTTGTACTTGTTCTTATTGTTCAGTTGGGTTTGTATACTGGCCCATTTACTTTCAACATTACCTTTGTATTCAGTTTTACTTAGTGTTTTGCTTCTAGTTGTGTACTCTGTTTGTGTGTGATTTCTTTTAATAAAGGAAATGCCTTCCCAGCTTAGAGATTTACGCCTTTGGTGCTAGTCACCAGCCCCTGGCATATGGAAGGCAGGCTTGGGGTAGTCACGGCATGGGTCTCAAGGATGGGTTGTGAAAAAATTATTTATTTGATACTAAATAATCATGAGTATATGAAAGTGGACTTTGAAACCATAGGTTTTTTTAATTATTTAAGGTGATTTAAGGGAAGATTCTATGTTTGAGATCTAGGAAATTATATTCATTTTGAATGTTTTAAGGCCATTATGAATGTCATGAATGGTTTTTATTTTTAATTTGTTTTATGATAAAATAATCATTTTTTCATTTAAATAGTTTAAAAAATGCAAGAATGAATGGTTTTTGAAAAATCTTAAATATTAATTAGTTCCCTTTTTAAATTATTAGATTTAGATTAATTATTGTTCAATTCCAAATTGAATGTGCATGTTTGACCTATGTTTTCTTGGTTTTAGGTTCTTAAGAAATTATAACTTGAAATAAAGTAGACATTTAAATTCATTAATTTAATAGTCTTTAATATGTAAAGTAATTTTTTAATACGGTGGTTTAACTTTTTGGTCATTTATATTTTTTTATCAAAATGGTGTTAAAGGATAAATTTGTAGTTTTTTAAAATTAAGGTCTTGTTTATACATGATAGATTACATTAAATACATATGTATATTTATTTATAAAAATTTTTCCAAGTTTTCTTGAATAAAATCATATTGTTTTGAATATGGATACTTATAGTTAAAATATATTTTTTATTTTTGTTGGGTGGTTTTATTTGGGATAAAAAGTTTTAAAAGGGTTTTGTTAAATTAAAATTTATGGTTTCAATGGGAGGTTTTTTGAAAATAGAGGTTGTTTTTAGGTTTTTGTTTGGAAAGTGTTTGAAGTGGAATTGGTCTCAAGATATAAGGGATTGTTTGGTTGTGGAGTATTTTCCAGAAATAATTTTTAAATTAATTTATAGTTTTTTAGATTCTATTATTTTCATAAAAGTATTCTGATTTAAATTGTTGTAAATATATTATAGTTGATTTAAATGATTGAAAGGGTTTTTTATGACTAAAATGTGTTAAGGTTCAATAGTTTTTAAACTTGTGTTATGTAAAGTACATTTAGGTTGAATTTAATTTGTGGATGATGAAATTTTAGGTTAAGGGAAAATTTGGTTGATGTATATATATTTTGAAATTGCCTGTTTCTAGTAGATTTTATGGTGTTTTGATAGAATGGACTAGTTTAGTTCTCACATGTATTCAAAATTGATCATTAAAGTTTGAACCATGTGTAATATTGTTAAATAGTAATATTGGATCTGTGTTTAACAAATTTTAGTCATGAGTTACAAAAATTACATGTTCAGTAAATTAAATACCATGAAAGTTATAATGTTTCTTAATGGAATGAGTGATGTAGTGAGGAATATGTATTGAAATTTGTTTATAAAGTTTAAAATATTTCTCTAATTGACTTATTTAAGTTTCTAAATGCCTTGGGAAATTTTTCAGTCGTAATTTTTAAAAATAGGAAAACAATAAAAAATTTCAGCACATGTATTAGTGTTTTATGGGTATAAACTTCAAATTAAAACAAAAAAAAATCAATAATAAATCATTTTAAAGAAAAAAATATATTTTAAATAAAATGAAAGATCATATCTTTAATATATATTTTTTTATTAGGGAAAACATTCATAATGAAAATATGACATAATTTAATATCACATGTCTACAAAACATATCCAGTAATATAATACAAATACCAATTTTCATATGAAAGTATTCAAATAATACTAGAAGCTGGAAAAACATATCATAAGAGATGAAATATTATATAATCAATGCATAATAGTAATGTCCCAAAAAATTATAAGCCATGTAATAGAAAATAATTAATATATATATTTATATTAAAATCAGTTGTATATAAAAAAAATATGTGCTTTATCATTCTTCAGCATAGTAGTTTTCCCCAAAGTGAGGATATACGTAATAACACTTAACCATATCCTGCATTTGGTGGTTCTATACCTTGTGACCAAGAACTCCATTCAGTTGAAATCTCTACATAATTCCAAGTAATGGGAGGAAGATCATCCTTTATCGATACCATATTGGATGAAAGATACAACAACTATATGGAGTAATAGGTCAAATCTAATAGATTAGTATACTAAAAGGAGTTATAAATCTATTCCTCCCACATTAAAACATACATGTCTTCATGAAATAAAGTTTCTATAAATTCTAATGAAAATTGGAGAAACCATAGATTTAAATAAAGACAGTGTAAAAAAGAGTCCAGTTTACATATAAATGGTTTTTTTAAATACCACATTATATCTTAATTTAATTCCATTATGTAATACCCTAGACTATTTTAAGTGTATATTTGTTTGAATTTTCACCTAAATCTTGATCCCATTATATATTTTTTAAAACAAAAATTTTTAATTTCAATTTAAAATTTCCACTTTTGATGACAGCTTTAGTATTTGAGGATTCTATAGACATCCCGATGTTCATGGTTATTTTTGACTTTATTGTGTGTTTAGTTATTATTTTCATAGAACATTAATATTAATTTGGTTTTTCATAAGACATTCAATTTTTTAATTGTTTATTTTTAAAATACTATCTTAGTTAATTCATTATTCATTAACATTTTTTTGTTAAAATATGGTTTCTAAATCTCACTTTTCCAATACAATTTTTTTTAAATTTATGACTACATATTTTTTAATAAATTAATAAGTGAGAAGATAAGTTTTAACCCACTCTTTTTTAACTAAAATCAAATTTCATGTAAAATTATTTTATAGTTTACATGTAAACTATAAAAACATTTTATATTGAAACTCAATTTATAAATAACATTTCAATCATGTCGTGTAATTTAAACAATTAGGTACTTTCCAAATGGGCCTTTAAATCCTATATAGATAGTAAAGTAATGAAAATTATCCTTAAAATAAATATATCAAAATTAAAATATTAATTTAAGCACACCACATTCATAAAATTACCTTATAAAAAATAAGATTTCAAATATTTATGTAGATTCATAACCAAACACATGGTAATTACATTCTATTTTAGTTTATTCACATTCTAGGGTATGAAAATATAGAATAAGGATAAAATAATATAAAATGAAAAGGGGATAGATATATCTTGATGATTTAACCTAAATTCACTTCATATTTCTTAAAACACTAATATAAAATTATAATTCATAAATAACAATAAAATGCACTTGAGTGTTTAATCTCCAAGTCTAACATAGTTAAATATAAAATTATAATTTATAAATAATAAAAAAACTCACATGATCATTTATTCACTAAGAAAAACATATTTAAATTAATTAAACCATTCATTGTTATTGAAATAAAAGAGTATAAACTGACTCCTACTATTATTCCACTAAGAGAAACAAATAATTTTCCTTTGATATTTATAGTCTAAATATAAAAAACCCAATAAAATTTGAGAAACATAAAACCCTAAGAACCATTAAAATATAGGGCATGAAAATAAAGAAATATGATAATTTAATAATAAATAATGTGTAATTAAACAACATAACTTGATTCTTCCTCTCAAAAATCATTTCAAAAAAGATGAGGAATAATGGAATATCTGATAGAATTGGAGGGGAGGAAGAGCACTGTTAAAGGGTAACTAAACATGCAATGGGAAGGATGGGGGATTTCACTTAGTATTTGTAACATACCATGTAATGATATAATAATTTTTTACTCTTTTATGTTTTTACATTTATCTAATATATTTTATTAGGAATAATATAATAATAAATCCACCTTTATGCTTAAAATGTTTATTTTTTTAAAGAAGTTTTGTCACCTTTTGATGGTGCACTTGTTTTAAATATGGTTTTGTCGCTTTTATAAATTATATTTGAAAAAATAAACTTCTTATTTTGAATTGGAATATAAAAATTTACTTTGGTTTAATTTTTTTTATTTTTTTGATAAGTTTCATGGTTTAATGAATAGAGAAAAAATACTGCATTTTAATTGAAAATTTGTTTTTCATAAAATTTATTTATAGTGTTAAATTATATATATGAATAGTTTTAAATTATAATTTAATCAATTTTAAATTATTTAATCTAATTTAGTTCATTGTAATCAATTTTATGTTGAAATTTGATATAAAAACATTGTGAACTTTCGAACACTTTCACTTTAAAAACATGTTGTTTTGTCCTGTCTGTGGGATTAATTTTTAATTAATTTCCGCCAATTATATGTTTTTAATTTGGAAAAATTGATTCCATATTTGGAATCATAAGTTAAAAATTATTTAAATAGGTACATTTTATTTTTAGACAATATAAATAGTATCTTTAGTAAAAAAAATAACACGGTTAAAGGTAAATCAGGTAATTAAGGGTAAAAATAATATTATACATATTATAAAATTATCCTAACACTTTTCATAATTTTATTAGATGAGTTTGTTTCAAAAAATCATTATTGGGACAAAATTATGACCTTTTTAAGCCACTTGGATAAGAGTGTGACATTTATAATATTATATTCAAAGAAAAGTCAAATTTATCACACTTGTTTTTAATGAGTGAAATATTTATAATATGGGGTTATCTAGGTCATATATTAGACTATAAATATAAATTTGAAATCTAAAATTTATATCTTTATCATGATAATTTATTTATAATTCTTAAAAAATAAATAATTTAATTAAATTCTTGAACAATGATGATTGAGTAATTATTTTATTAAAAAATATCAAATAAATGATATTAAAGCTACTACAATAAATATATTTTGAGATGATTAATTTCATATATGAATTTTTTAGATTAATTTGATATGTTTTTTATGTTTTATAAGTATTTTTTGAATTTATATTGGTCTTATTCTATTTTTTATAAGTCATATTATGAATAGTCTAAAAATTGATATTATTGATATTTTAAAATAAATAATATTTTATTAATTGATATAAAATCTATAAAAATCCTAATTTCTAAAACATTATTGGTATAAGTCTAAAAATTTCATAAATTACTCATTTTTTATTCATTTTTTATTTTATAGTAATTATATTAACCCTCAAAGTACAAATTACATGATATCACGGTAATAGTTAAAATGATTGAATTAGTGTTAAAACAAAAAGATAAGGATAAAAAAATAAAAACTTGTCTAATTTTTATTTTATGATTTTATTTTGACACATAATCATCCTATATTCTAAATAAATCACTTTTTACCCATCTGTAATAGAAAATTGATTTATAGTAATTTAATATTTTTAAAGAATTCCAAGAGTGCCCCTCTCATCTCCTATAAAGGGGAACCCATTATTCTCTTTTATTCACACTTAAAAACAATTTTGGTTGTCCAATATCTACCAAAATACCTTAATTTAATCTCCATGCACATTCTAGAGGCCTTATTTTAGGCATAAAACCCTCTTTATAGATGTTAAGTTTTTAATCAAAGGAGGTCATCTGAAGAAGAGGTATCGTTTTTAATTAGGTGTTTCTAATTTATTTCTTCTTCCATGTCCTTAAAATATTCATAAATCATGATTAAATAATAAATACAGTATCCTAAATATAATTAGATGTTATTATGTTAATATAATCACCTAAATCCATCTCTAATTTCATAAAATGGGAAATGAATTATTCATTCGTGCGTACGGAGGACTACCACCTCACGAACTGATATAATTTATTTTCCATCACCGACTCTCAATAATTGTTATAATGATTGAATTAATGTTTATATATGATATTCATGATATATTTATAATTATTAAAAGATGATATATTATTATATTATTACCTTTCCATGCACATAAAAATGATAACATCGTTCGTGCGTACGTGTGAACAATCACCTCTATGAAGCGATGTGATTCGTTTTTCATCACCGTATCACATGAATTATATATATAAGTATATTTAAATAATTAATATTATATTGATGATATTATGATCATTCAAGAAATATAAAATTATAATTACCTTTTTCCATAATGATCATTGAAAAATGGAAATGTTACTCATGCGTACGTACGGTTTATCATCTCTATGATTATAATGTTATTCATTTTTCATAACCATACATAAATGGTTTGATTTAAAAGTATAATTTATGTATAAAAGTGATTATTATGCCTTTAATATTATTTTTTTAGATGATTTACTTATGACCATTTTGACTTTTGACATCATACAAAATTCATTTTGGACTCATATACCAAATATCAAAAAAAACATCTGACATGAACTTAAATAATTAATTAATTATTATAACATGATAATTAGTGATATAAAAGGAATAATAAAATTTAAAAAGTTTCTAAATAAATTAAATAATTAACCTAAGTTTATTATTTAGTAAGATAAATATTGTACATAATGAATCGGACTCAAGGATAGGTACATTCTTTTAAAAACCCTCATTTAAAGATCATTTTCCAATTATTTTTATAAAAGTGGAAGGGAATGTTTTTTAAAAATTAAACAACATGAATGTATTTTATCAAATTTATGTAAATTTGACGTTTTTATTATTCCTTTAAATGTTTACAATTTAATTTTCAAATAACATTTTTAATTTATGAGTGTGCATCTTTGTAAAAATGAAATGTGATTTCAATGTGAAAATTTTATTTTTAATTTATGATTGTTTTATATGTTATGATTATGTTAAGGTTCTTGGGAATTTATTATGAGTATGAGTAGTTCCATGATAAACTGAGAGAGTTTAAGCCCATGAAATCTCTCTAATGCATTGGTTACTGATATAGAGTTAATCGGTAGGGTTTCTCCTAAGAGATTATGGGAATATACTATAGTGGGTATTCGAAATATAACCATAATGGTTACTCCCTATATATCCTTAAAAACTACTGTAAGAGTGGAATGGAATTTATTCCACAATTTACCTTTGTGATTTATGCTTTCTATGGAGTTTTAAAAAAATATTATGATTTCATGAGGTAATATAAAGATCTTATGTTTTATGGGTGAAAAGTATAAGTTTTTGAAAAAAAATAATGGGTTTAAAGTATTCATGGACTAACAATTTATTTCATTATTTTATGTCCCTTACTGAGATTGTTTTACTCACCCCAAGTTTTAAAATGTTTTCATGAGATATACGGGTGTTTAAGAGAAATGAGGAACTCCATATGAATGTTATGAGTATTTTTTCATGAAAAATAAATAATGTTTTATTTTAAAAGTTTTATATTTTGGAAGAAATGGATATTGTTTTATTTGTATCAACTTTGTATGAATTATAAATGTTATGACCTAATTTTCAAAAACTTTAATCCTGAAAACATACTCAATGTGAAATAAATTAATTTCTTGACTAAAATTCGAGATTATGTAATTTTTAAGTCTGGTTCCTCATAGTTAGTATCATAGGTTGGTTTAGATAACTTTATGGGTTAAGATACTGTTAATAAAATATCCATAAATTATTTTTGCTTAATGGTTAATTTGAAATGATATAGAATTTTAAGATTATCATGTTGCTTCATCTAAGATATATCTGTTCAGAATGGTTTTCTATAGAGGAAATGGGGAAATTGTAGTGGAAAGGCATCAAGAGGAAAAAAATCCTTCCAAATCAATATCCTCAGATGGTCAGAATCAAAAGTAAATAGTTTTTTGCAGTGACCGCTCAATTGAAAAAGGCTATAAATAGCAGTGTAATCTATACAAGAGATCAATGAGATCAACCACATAATAATGTTTTAGTAGTTGAGAATCTTATGAGGAATCATCCTCCAGTTTTTAGTGTATCTTATGAATTATTAGTAGCTTAAGGGTGGATTAAAGCACTAGATAAGAGTTTTGATTCCATGGGGTGTTTAGAGAATCAAAAGGTTAGTCTTTCTATTTATCATTTTGAAGTTGAATCTGATTATTGGTGGTTTATGGTTAAGAATATTAGGGATAAAGAGGAGATTTATTCTTTCAAGTGGGGTGATTTCAAAAATATTTTTATTGAGAAATATTTTCCTAATGCGGTTCGACTTAGGTTGGAAAGAAAATTCTTGGAATTGATGCATTAGGAGGATTCAGTTGCTGCATACAAAGAAAAATTCACTCGACTAGAAAGATATTCTCCAAATTTCATCTGAAATATTGATATTAAAATCAATCATTTTTACTTAGGATTAAATTCAAAATATTTAAGGGCATTGGATTCTAATGAATTAAAGAGTTACAAAAAGCGTTTTTGATGTGTGGAGAAGGTGGAAATGGAGTTTGTCGATGATCATGTGTTATTTTACAATAATTAGAAAAAGAGGTCAATATGGAATGCAACAGGGAATAATTCATCAAATAATTTTGATGCTAAGAAAATTAATTTTATAGTTTGTGAGAATTGTGGTAAAAAAACTCAGTGTGAATTCCTTTTAAATTCTAGTAAGTGATTATGATGTGGTAAAATGGGATATAAGGCTCATAACTACAATGAAAAATATCATGGTATTGGTAAGAAAAAATATGATATACATTCAATAAAATGTTTTAAATTCAATGATATGGGTCATTATGAAAATGATTGTCCAAAGAAGAACCCGAATTATGGGAACCAGCTAGACAGTAAGCATAAAGGTGTGGTGAAATACTTTGGAACTATTTCAGTAGATGTTAATCCATCAAATGAAGTGGTATCAGGTACATTTTTGGTTTATTCATATTATGCCAATGTGTTTTTTGATTCAGGTGTTACACATATTTTCATTTCTGATAAATTTGATAATAAATTATAATTTTCACATAAATAAATAAATACAGAACTTATGGTCAAAAACACCTGGGGGGAATATTAAAGCAAAAAAAGAAATTATAAGAATCAACATATCATTGTATATGGAAATAATTTACCTACAAACCATTTTTTCCTCTAGTAGAGTTTGATGTTATTCTAGGTATGTATTTTCTTTCTATTTACCATGCTAAGATTGAATATATAATAAAATAAGTTTCTTTTTATAAATAGTTTCAATTTTTGTACAAGAATGAACCCATACCATTGATAACATATTAGGAAGCTGAGAAACTATTAAATTTTGGAAATGAATGTTATCTTACACATATTTTTGAAAACAAATGAACTATTTAGATTAATGATGTGTCAGTGGTAAATGAGTATCTTGATGTTTTACTTGATGAGTTTTTTGGTATTATATCTGATCAGAAAGATAAATTTAATTTTAACTTAGTTCTTGATGCTAATCCAATTTCAAAACCCCCTTATCGAATGGCTCAAGTATAACTTCTAGAATTGAAAATGAAGTTGCAGGATTTGTTAGATAAAGGTTTTATTTGACCTATCACTTCACCATTGGGTGATCTTGTCTTTTTTGTTGAAAATAAAGATGGTTCAATGACACTTTTCATTGATTAAATATTATTTAATAACATCATTGTTAATAACAAGTATCCTACATCTCATATCGATGATTGTTTTTATCATCTCTAGAGAGAACAATATTTTTCAAAGGTTGAATTGAGGTCGGTGTAACATCAATTCAATATAAAGGAAGAATAAATTCCAAATACTGTGTTTTATATAAGATATGGCTATTATTAATTTGTAGTTATTTTTTTTGGGTTAACTAATGTACCTATTGTAATCATGGATCTTATAAATTAAATATTTCATGATTTCTTAGATAAGTTTGTAGTTGTGTTTATTGATGACATTTTGGTATATTATAAAATTAAAGAGGAGTATGAAATACATCTAAGAGTTATTTTGAAAACCTTAAAAGAAAAGGAACTGTATGGTAAATTTAGCAAGTGTGAATTTTGGTTTCAACAAATTTCATTCCTTGGTTGCATTATTTCTAAATATGGCATAACTATTGATCCTTCTAAAATTAAAGTTATTAAAGAATGTCCAAGGATCACAAATATAACAGAGATTCATATTTTTCTTGTTTTAGCGGACTATTACTGGAGATTTATTGAACACTTCACACAGTTATCCAACCCAATGACAAAGTTAACTCTAAAAGGTGTTAAGTTCATCTCGAAAAAAGAATGTGATGATCATTTTTAGGAATTAAAAAGAATACTGGTGAATGGTCTAGTTCTGGATCTTCCTTCCAAAAATAGTGAATTTTTAATCTATAGTGATGGTTCATTAAAATTACTTGTTTGTGTCCTAATGTATAATGATTAGGTAATTTATTATGCTTCACGTTAGTTGAAATATCATGAGTTAAATTACCCTACACATGATTAGGAATTATCTTTTTTTTTGCATTAAAATTTTGGAGGCATCATTTGTAAGGAGTAAAATGTGAAATATATACTGATCATAAAAGTTTTAAGTATATATTCACTTAGAAAGAATTGAACATGAGATAGATAATATGATTAGAACTAATCAAGAATTATTATTGCACAATTCATTACCATCCTGAAAAAGAAAATAAAGTGGTCAATTCTTTGAGTCAAAAAATAATGCTACATTAACCATGTTACATTTGGAACTTGACTATTTGGTTAATGATTTGATTAATTTTGGCTTGGAAGTTTTTGTTGTAGGAAATTATACTATTTTGTTTCAGGTATCAGTGCAGTCATCTCTATTAGAAATAATTAAGCAAGCGCAGAAGGAAGATCGTGAGTTATAAAAAAAATGTAGAATTGGTTAAAAAGGAAAATTTTCTAGAATTTAAAAATGATAAATACTTTTTTTCAGATTTGGGAAGAGATTATGTTTTCCTTTTTATTCATAGTTAAAGAAAGAGTTTTTATGTGAAGCTTATAGTTATTTATTTTTAGTTCATCCTGGTAGCACTAATATGTACAGAGACCTTCAAGAGTATTATTGATGGGATGGAATGTAAAGAGATATTATTGACTTTACCATGAGATATTTGACTTTTAAATAGTTTAAAAATATTGAAAGTTACCAAAGGGGATGCTTTATCCTTTTCCAGTTCCATAGTGGAAATGGAAAAATATTTATATAGATTTCGTAGTGGGATTACCAAAGACTTCTCGAGGTAACAATTTGATCTGGGTTATTGTTGATCAATTAACTAAATCTACATATTTTATGCCTATTCGAGATACTCTATATCTTGATCAAAAATCTTGGATATATCTTAAATATATATTTAGGTGACATGGAGTTTCTCTCTACATTATATCTGATCATGATCCCAGGTTCACTTATAACTTTTGGCAATGCCTTCTAAATTCTAGTAAGTGATTTTGATGTGGTAAAATGGGACATAAGTCTCATAACTATAATGAAAAATATCATGGTATTGGTAATAAAAGTATGATATATAGTTAATAAAATGTTTTAAATGCAATGAGATGGGTCATTATGAAAATTAGTGTTCGAAGAAGAACCTAAATGATGGGAAGCAACCAGAATATAAGAATAAATGTGTGGTGAAATCCTTTGAAACTACTTCAGCATATGTTGGTCCATAAAATTAAGTGTTATTAGGTACATTTTTTGTTAATTCATATTATTCCAATATATTTTTTGATTCAGGGTCTACACATTTTTTCATTTTTTAGAAAGTTTTTTCTAAATTGGAAATTTAACCTAAAGAAATGAATCCAGAACTTATAGCCAAAAACACCTAGGGGAAATATTAAGGAAAAAAATTATAATAATCTTATTATCATTTTCTATGTAAATAATTTACCTACAAAACTTTTTTATTTTTGATCTAGTAGAATTTAATGTTGTTTTGGGTATGGATTGGCTTTATGTTTACCATGCTAAGATAGACTGTATAGAAAAAGAAGTTTATTTTCAGAAAGAGTTTCTATTTTTATACAATAATGAACTCATACCATTGATAACATGTCAGAAAGATGATAAATTGTTAAAATTTGGAAATGAATGTTATCTTGAATATATTTTTGAAAACAAATGAACTATTCAGATTAATTATTTTCCAGTGGTAAATTAGTATCTTGATGTTTTCCCTGATGATTTTTTTGGTATTATACTTGATCAGGAGGTTGAATTTACTTTGGACATAGTTCTTAATGTTAATCCAATTTCAAAACCCCCTTATATAATGTCTCAAGTATAACTTCTATAATTAAAAAATAAGTTGCATAAATTATTAAATAAAGGTTTCATTCGACCTATCAGTTCACCATGGAGTGTTCCTATCTTGTTTGTTAAAAATAAAGATGGTTTAATGAGACTTTTCATTTATTAAAGAGCCTTAAATAACATCGATGTTAAGAATAAGTCTCATTTTCCTCATATCTATGATTTATTTGATCAGGTCTAGAGAGAACAATATTTTTCAAAGGTTGGATTGAGGTTGGTATACCATCAATTGAAAGTAAAAGAAGAATACATTTTGAAGACTGTATTTTAGATGAGATATAGACATTATGAATTTTTAGTTATGTTGTTTGGGTTAACTAATGAACTTTTTTTATTCATGGATCTTATGAATAGAATATTTCATGTGTTCTAGGATTAGTTTTTTGTTGTGTTTATTGATGAAATTTGGGTATATTCTAAAAGTAAATAGAAGCATGATAGAATTTTAAGAGTTGTTCTTCAAACCTTAAAAGAAAATAAACTTTATGGGAAATTCAGAAAGTGTAAATTTTGGTTGAAAAAAATTTCATTCCTTGGTCGCATTATTTCTAAATATGGCATAATTGTTGATCCAGATAAAAAATGTTATTGAATAATGTAAATGATCACAAATATAACTGACATTATTATTTTTCTTGTTTTAGAAGAATATTACTAGATATTTATTGAAAACTTTACATGGTTATCCATCCCACAGACAAATTTAACTCGAAAAGGTGTTAAGTTCATCTGGACAAAAGAATGTGATTATCATTTTTAGGAATCAAAAATAAGATCAATGAATAATCCAGTTCTGGATCTACCTTCCAGAAATGGTGAATTTTTTATCTATAGTAATGCTTCGTTAAAAGGACTTTTTTGTGTCCTAATGCAGAATGATTATGTAATTGTTTATTATTCAAGCTAGTTGAAACCTCATGAGTTAAATTACCCTACATATGATTTGGAATTAGCTGATGTTTTTTTCATTAAAATTTAGAGGCATAATTTTTATAGAGTAAAATTTGAAATATATACTGATCATAAAAGTTTTAAGTATATATTCACTCAGAAAGAATTAAACATCAGATAGAGAATATGGTTAGAATTAATCAAGGATTATGATTTCATGATTCATTTCCATCCTAGAAAATAAAATAAAGTGGTTGATACTTTGAGTTAGAAAAATAATTCTATATTAACCATGTTATATTTAGAGAATATCCCCTTGGTTAATGATTTGATTAATTTTGGCTTGGAAGTTGTTGGTGCGGGAAATTCCTCTGTTTTATTTCAGGTGTCAGTGCAGTCATCTGTATCAGATATAATTAAGAAAGTGTAGAAGGAAGATCATAGGTTACATAAAAGGTAGAATTGGTTAAAAAGGGAAATTTTCCTAAATTTAACATTGATAAAGATTGTTTTTTTATATTTGGGAAGATATTATGTTTTCCTTTTGATTCACAGTTGAAGAAAGAGTTGTTATGTGAAGCTTATAGTTCTCTATTTTCAGTTCATCCTGGTAGAACTAAGATGTAAAGATATCTTTGAGAGTATTACTGGTAGGATAGAATGTAAAGAGATATTTCTAACTTTACCATGATATGTTTAACTTGTCAATAGGTTAAAGAAGAGAAATAGTTACTGAAGGGAAAGCTCTGGACTTTTCCAGTGCCAGAGTGGAAATGGGAAAATATTTATATGGATTTCATAGTGGGATTACCAAATACTTCTTGAGGTAATAATGTGATCTGGGTTATTATTTATTGATTGATTAAATATGCACATTTTATTCCTATTCAAGGCAATCTATCTCTAGATCAACTATATCATATGTATCTTAAAGATGTAGTTAGGTTATATGGAGTTCCTCTCTCCATTATATCTTATTGTGATCACAGGTTCACTTCTAACTTTTATAAATTCCTTTAA
Organism: Viscum album; assembly: GCA_963277665.1. Lineage (NCBI taxonomy): Eukaryota > Viridiplantae > Streptophyta > Magnoliopsida > Santalales > Viscaceae > Viscum > Viscum album. The sequence goes on from OY728166.1 coordinate 1,179,420,859, forward strand.
AATTCATTGGGTACTGAATTAAATTTCAGTATATCTTTTCATCCTCAATCAGATGTGAAATCAAAATGAATAATTTAGAACTTTGAGGATATGCTAGGTGCCTATTAAATGGATTACCAGGGAAGTTTGGATCACTATATTTATTTGTTTTAGGTTTTTTATAATAACATTTTTCATTCTATAATACAAATGGTACCATTTGAGGTATTATATGGAAAGTGGTGTCAAACTCCATCATTTTGGGATAATGTCAGGGAAAGGAAGTTGATGGGACTAGAATTGGTAGATTAAATAGAATATAAAGTTTAGTTGATTCAAAAACAAATGAGGATAGCTCAGAGAAAGCATAAAATTTATGTGGATAACTGGAGGAAGTATTTTTCTTTCGAGGTAGGTGATCATGTCTTTCTAATATTTTCTCCAGGGAAAAGTGTGATGCATTTTGGAAATAAAGGGAAGTTGAGTCCATGGTTCATTGTGCCCTATGAAATCCTAGAGAAAGTTGGATCAGTTTCCCACCAAGTGTCTTTTCCTCTAATTTTATCCTAGTTACACAATGTTTTTCATATTTCAATGTTAATAAAGTATATGCTAGATCCATCTCATATTTTTGATTCCAGAAGTAGTTCGGTTGGAAGAGAATATTTCATATGAAGAACAGACAGTTCAGGTTCTTTCCCACAGAAAGTATTTGTTTTGGAATAAATTGATTCATCGTGTTAAGTTATTGTGGAAAAATCAAATGTTTTAATAGGCAACAAGTGAATCTACAAATTTTATGAGGGAAATATATCCCTACTTATAAAATAGTTGAATAAAATTACAAGGACACAATTTCTAAAAGGGGGGAATAATGTAACAAACTCGGTAATGATATAATAATTTTAAAATCTTTTATTCTTTTACATGCATCTAATATATTTTATATGGAATAATATAAGAATAAATCCATCTTTATTCTTAAAAATGTATTTTTTTAAGGCAGTTTTCCCACCTTTGGATGGCACACTTATTTAAAATATAGTTTTTGTCACTTTTATAAACTAAATTTGATAAAATAAATTCTTCTTTGTGAGATAAATATAAAAATTTACTTTGGTTTAATTTTTGGTATATTTATGATAAATTTCATGTTTTGATGAATAGTGAAAAGATAATGCATTTTAATTGAAAACAGTTTTTTCATAAAATTTATTTATAGTGTTAAATTATATATATAAATGGTTTTAAATTATAATTATATCAAGTTTTTATCATTTAATCCAATTTATTTCAATAGAATCAATTTCATGTAGAAATTTGATATAAAAACTTTGTGAACTTTTGAATGTTTTTACATTAAAAACTTGTTGTTTCATCTGGTCTGCAGGATTGATTTTTAATTAATTTCTACCAAGTATTTGTTTTTAATTCATAAAAATGGATTCCATATTTGGAATTGTAAGTTAAAAATTATTTAAATTGTTCCCTTTTATTTTTGGATAATATTAATATTAACATTAGTGTTTTTTTAACACGATTAAAGGTCAATCGAGTAACTAAAGGTAAAAATAATATTATAAATATTATAAAATTACCCAAACACTTTTAATATTATCATTAGATGATATTTTTTTACTAAAAGCATCCTCATTCATAAATTATGACCTTTGGAAGCCATTTGGATAATATTATGATATTTATAATATTATATTCAATGAAAAGTCAAATTTGTCGCACTTTTTTTTAACAAGTGAAATATTTTTAATATGCAGTTATATAGAGGATTTTTTTACTATAAATAGTATTTGGGAATATAAAATATTTATCTTTATCATGATAATTTATTTTTAATTTTTAGAGAATAAATAATTTAATTAAAGGCTTTCACAATGATGTTGCAATAATTATTTAATTAAAAAATATCAAATAAATGATATTAAAAATAGTTAAATAAATATAGTTTGAGAAGATTAATGTCATCCACGAATTTTTTTAGATGACTTTGATATGTTATTGATGTTTTAGAAGTATTGTTTCAAATTTATCTTACTTTTATGATATTTTTAAAAAGTCATGTTATGAATAGTGTCAAAATTGACATTACTGATATTTTAAAATAAATAATATTTTATTAAATGATATAAAATCTATAAAAATAAAAAATTTCATCCAAATTATTGGTATAAGTCTCAAAATATCATCAATTATTCATTTATTAGCCTTTTTTCATTTTATATTAATTATATTAACCCTCAAAGTGTAGATTACATGATATCATGGTAAGAGTAAAAATGGTTAAATAAGTTTTAAAAAAAGATAAGGATTGAAAAAAAAAAATTACGTGTATGATTTTCATTTTAAGATTTTATTTTGATCCATACTAATACTATCTTAGAAATAAATCAATTTGGACCCATTTGGAATAGATACTTAATATATATTAATTTAATATTTTGAAGAATTCCAAGAGTGCCCCTCTCTTCTTCTATAAAAGGGAACACATTATTCTCTTCTATTCACACTTAAAAACCATTTTTTATATGTAAAGATATATTTAAATACCTTCCTTGAATATATCCCCACATTTTAGAGGCCTTATTTTAGGCATAAACTCCTCCTTATAGGTGTTAAGTTGTTAATCAAAGGAGGTCGTATGAATAAGAAGTATCATTTTTAATTAAGTGTTTCTATTTTATTTCTTCTTACACATCCTTAAAATATTATTAAAACATGATTAAATAATAAATAAAATATACTTAATATTCTGAGATGTTATTATTTTAATATAATCACCTAAATCCATCTCTAATTTCATCAAATGGGAAATGAATTATTCGTTCGTGTGTACGGCGAACTACCAACTCGTGAACCGATATAATTTTCTTCCATCGTTGTCTCTCAAGACTGATTATAATGATTGAATTAATGTTTATATATGATATTAATGAAATATTTATCATTATTAAAATATAATATATCATTTATTTTCTTACATTTCCATGAACATGAAAATGATAACATCATTCATGCGTATGTGGGAATTATCACCTCCATGGAGCGATGTGATTTGTTTTTCATCACCACATCACATGGATGATATATATAAGTACATTTAAATTATTAATATTATATTTGTGATATTATTATAATTATTTAAGGTTTAATAGTAATTACCTTCTTTCCATAATGATGATTGAAAAATGGAAACGTTACTCATGCGTACGTACGGCCTACCATCTCCATGATCATAATGTTTTTAATTTTTCATAATAATACATAAATGGTTTGATATAAAATTATAATTTATGTATAAAATTTATTATTATGTCAATAATATTATTCTATAGATGATGGACTTATGACCATTTTGAATTTTGACATCATATCAAATCCATTTTGGACTCATGTATCAAATATCGAAAAAATGTTCGACATGAACTTAAATAATTAAGTAATTTCTATAACATGATAATAAGTGATATAAAAGGAATAATAAAATTTAAAAAGGTTTTAAATAAATTAAATAATTAACCTAAGTTTATTATTCAGGAAGATAAAGATTTTATGTGACGATTCAGACTCAATGTTAGGGACTGCCTTTTAAAAACCCTTATTTAAAGATCCTTTTCCAATTATTTTTACAGAAGTCAAAGGGAATGTTATTTTAAATTATATGGAAATAATGGATTTTACCACTTTTATTTATATTTAATTTTTTTATTATTTTTTTAAATTTTTACAACTTTATTTTCAAATAAATTTTTTTCATTTATGAGTACGTGACTTTGTAAAAATGAAATGTGATTTCAAAGTGGAAATGTTATTTTTCCTTTATGATTATTTTATATGTTATGATTATTTTATGGTTATTAGAAACTTTTTATGATTACAGGTGGTTCCATGAAAAATAAAGGGTGGTGAGCTCATGATATCTCTCTAATGCATTGGGTAATGAGATGAAGTTAATCGGTAGGGTTTCTCCTAAGAGATTATGGGAATATACTATGGTGGGTATTCCAAATGTAATCATGAATGTTGCTACCTATGTATCCATTAAATATACTTTAAGAGTGAAATGTAATTTATTCCACAAGTTAACTTTATGATTTATGTTTGATATGGAGTTTTTTAGGAATCCTTTGATTTCATGACGTAAGCTGAAGAGCTTATGTTTTATGGGTGAAAAGTTTAACTCTGGGAAAAGGTTTTCATGGGTTTAAATTATTTAGGGACTATTGGTTTATTTTCTTATTTTATTTCCCTTACTAAGATTTTTGTACTCATCTAAAGTTTTAAAACGTTTACACAGGTTATAGGTATGGGTAAGATAAAGGAGGAAGTCAAGATGAATGTTATGAAGATTTTGTCATGAAAAAAGAAATCATGTTTTCTTTTAAAATATTTCTATTTTGGAAGAAATGGTTATTGATTTAGTTGTATCCAATTTTTATTAAATTGAAATGTTATGACCTAATTTTATAAAACTCTAAACCTGAAAAGATTCTCAATATGAAAGAAATTAATTTCTTGACTAAAACTCAATATTATGTATTGTTTAAGGTTTGGTCCTTATAGTATTGGGGGGAACCTATAACAAAAGTTTTAAAAAAAGGTTGGTATATTTTTACACTATACCAATTGTTTTAAAAAAATATTTGGTATAGGTTTGTTGGTATATCCTAGAACTCTAGTGGTGAGTTTTTACAAAAAAGTTTTTTTAGCCCAAAAATGAACTTATACCAAATTCAAGTATAATTTTTATTCCTATGTAATTAATTAGATTATTTTTAATTAAATGAGACTTATATTACTTTAATATAAAAATCCAAAATCTGATGTTACTTTTAAATTACTTGATTTAATGAAAATAAATTGTTGTTTTAAAAAAATCTATATTTCCACTATTCACTTAAAAATAAATCTTTTCAATAAAATCTCATAAATTCACCCTATGATAATATTGGCATGATGATTTAAAAAATTATATTAATTTACTAAAATAAAATTTCTAAAAATGGTATAAATTAATTATAATGTCTATATGTAAAATGTAATAAAACCAATTTTTGAAGAAAACATATATAAAGACCCGAGTTTTTCCTCCTTAAAAAATAATTTAATTGATGGAATCCTCTACATGTAACACTGAAACCAAAAAAACATATTGATCATTTTAAGTTATCCATATAATGTTTAGGTATAAACAGTGGTAATGGAATTATATATATATATATATATATATAAACAAAATAAATTTCACTTTAAATATCGACTCAACTAGTTCGGCTAAGAAACTAATTAAATCACTTTTCTAAAATTTAATTATTTTAAATAATAATATATTTTATATTAATAAATTATTAACCCTATTTTAATTAGTAATTTCTAGTAAATGGGAAGAATAATAAACAGTATACCAAAAGTTATTTTCCAATAAAAAATAGTTTTTCGCTATATTTTAGATTTTTAATTAAAAATAAAATTTCTAAATTTTAGGATGTAAATTTAAAAAAATTATTTTTTGATTTATCATGGACATATTATCTTTATATTTATATTTTATATTTTTCTAAAATAGTTGATTTTAAGGTGAAGAGTGCAAAATACCATTTTTATAAATAAAATAACTTTTATGACATTATTAGTATATAAGTATGAATTATAAATTTATGAAAACTTATTATAAGACCAAATATTTATTTTATAAGTTAATTTATAATTTAAAAAATATATAATTTATAAACTAGTATTTTACATTTTATAATTTAAGTCATATTTTTCAAAAAAAATGTTTTTAATACATTATACATTTAGTATTTTAAAATTAAATTTTATCACTTTTAATAATTGAATTAAAAATGGATTTAAAGATTTTTAATAATTTGTTAAAAAGTATATAATAAGGACCATTTTATTTTTATACATAAATGATAAATTACCGAGGTAAAATCTAGTTACTGTGGTGAAAACTAGAATGGTAAAAATGAGTAACCTTAGAGTTAAAGGGTCTAACATGTTTAAAACATGTTTTTAATTGAGTTTTGGAGGTTTTATCGAATTTATATCTTATTTAATCCATTACTTATCAATTTTGGAGCCACTTTATTTGATATTTACTTCCCATTATTTAAATTTTTTTGGTATTTATAAAAATGTCACTCATTTTCACTTATAAAAGGGAACTCCTATCATCACTTACCCTCACACAAAAACCCATAAAGTTTTGATCAAACTCTTCACACACATATAATTCACACTACTATACACCTTAATGAGGCTTTATCTTCTCAAAATTCCCCACTCAAAGGTTTAATACCCTTCACAAAGGTAAGAATCCATGAAGTGAGAAATAAATTCCTAACCTATCTTTATTTTTTCTATTTTTTTATTTTCTTTTCTTCTTACTAAAATTTAATTTCACCATATTAAAATGTAAATTAATTATAATTATTATACTATTATTTTATTATAATTATGTTACAATCATTAACCAATCTCCCCTTTTCCATTAGTAAAAACGAAAACATGAATTGTGTGTTGTGTGGACTACACCCTCCATAAATAAATGTGTTTCATTTTCCTTTACTTACAAACATGGATGGTTTTATTTTATATTTTATGAGTATATATGATACATATAATTAATATATATCATTAATATGGTTCTTTTTTTATAAAAAAAAAGTAATGATTGTTATAAGGTAATCCATCGATATTAGTAAATAACCCAAAACTAGTTCACCACTATTTTTGTCTTCACAAAACATGACTAAAACTCCCATGTAATTAAATTATGACATTATAAGACTTTATAAAACATAAATTCTATAACTTTTCATGGTTTTTAAATGAGAATATTTGGGATAAAAAGGAATATTGGCACCTCTTTTATGAACCTAGTTCAAAACGATCAAGATTATTATCACCTGATGTTGAAAAAAGATTAAAACAATCTAATACATGAAGATAATTATTATTAATTAAGATTATTAATGGAAATGCATATGAATAAGGTTCTAACATATGTAATTAATATTTTTATCTTTATGATGCATGAGGTTAAATCAATTCTATGGAAATCAAGGGTAAAGGTAAGGGACTTGGTAACTTAAATTTATTCTTTTGAGTTATACACTTTCTTCTTGATTCTATTTCCCCTATGTCCACTAAATTTTCCATTTTAAATGTCGTTCTATCTTTATTTCTGGGGAAAATAATTTTTGATCCAAATAAATTTCCATGAAAGGTATTCTTTTCATTTTTTTAAAGGATAATTTTTTAAAAGAGACTCATAATTATTAATTTTATAATGATAAATACAAAATATTTTCAATAAGGTCTTTTCATGATTTTGTTTTCATTATCTTCAAATGATAAATCTCCAATGGAGTTATGTTTCATGTTTCACCCTATATTTTCTGTTATTATGTGATTATTTTGGATTATTAAGTTTTCAGTATCAAATGATTTAATTCATGATGTTATTTTATACCATTTGTATGTTTTATGAAACCCACTTTATTTCCATGGGTTCTTAATGAAAAGTGGATGATTTTCATTTGGATTTTTAAGAAACCCATTCTTTTTCTAGGGGGTATTTAAGATATAATTATGATTTATTTTAAGTGGCACATATGTATATTGATGATTATGGTTGGGATCCTATATCACACTCCAATTCATTTATTTAAGCTCATGTCTCATGAGATAGTCAAATGTGGACATAATGAGTTTATTCACATGGGCATGGGCATGATGGGTTTTCTCACATTTTCATGTGTGGGCATAATGATTTTTTTCACATAGGCATGGGTATAATTGGTTCTCTAAAATATGTTTTCATATTCTTATGGCTGTGCCACATTTCCAAGTTGTTTATCAAGTTATGACAAAATTTCAAGATGCATTTCATTTTCATGAAATGAAATGTTTTCATGATAATACATTATTTTTAAAGTATTTTTCACTTTTATGCCATGATCACATGTTATATGACTATTGAGATGTGTTTTTGAGATAGGAAATATCATTATGATTTCTTAATGATCTTTTTAAGATCTTATATTAATCTAACATGTTTTATAATTATCATCTAAGGCCTTTTGATCTTTTATTATTATATTTATGTTTTCCTCATTTTTTCCATCATGTTATGATATATTTTTATATTAATAAGAATTTAATCTCAACCATTTCTTATGTTTCCAATCCCCATGTTATGAAGATAATTATATCATGTGATATATCTAGAAAAGGGTTTATAGAAGTATGATTATGAAGATATTTCTACAAGTGTAGAAAAATAAGATGTTTATATAGCTAATTTCTGACACTAAACCTTTTAGTCCTTGGTTTGTGTGAATGTTTGTGAGGAGAACTATTTAAATTTTGATATTAATGTATTATTTATGCCATTTTTGGCTTGTATTTCTTTAGTTGGTATCATAGAAGGGTTTAGTTATTTTTAGATATTAGTTTAGAGAACATTAGAAAAAAAAAACCTAGGGAAAGTCTAAGGGATGTGTCTAGGTATATAATAACATCCCAAAGTATTAGTAAATTAGATAATGCATGGTTATAATATAAATTACATCCATTTATAGATACTAAAATTGGATTCAAGATTTGTCATATTTGTACCTAGGGGTAATAATCTTGAAGAGGTAATGTTGGTTATTAACTCAACTGTGACCTGGTGCATGATAAGGAGGCTTAACTGCACACCTAGTTTCACACACTCTAGGGATATAGTTTGGTTAATAATGTTATCTTTAAAAACCATAATGAAGGATTTGAGTATAATGTCAACTAATTAGGTTAGATAACCTAATAATAAAATTACCATGGATAACCTAGTTTGAAACATATAGATTCATAGGGTAAAATATGCACATCATTTATGAAATCCTCATTATGAGTTTATAATTTCATTTTTTGTACATTAATTAATTTAAGTATTCTCATTCCCAATTTTCCTTTAGTCAAGGTAATGGAAGGGAAAAAATTCCACCCTTTTTTTGTATCCTACTAGTTACCGCTCGACCATAAAGAAATTTCTTCAAAAACCAAATAAGATTTGAATTTTCAGTCAAGGTAATATAGGGAACCTAAAAGAACTGAGTTAAAAATAGGTGTAATGGATAATGTGAAGATTTTACTATTGGGAAACATAATGATATTTTTGATAGAATAAAAAACCTCATGTAAATTTACACCTAATTGTATCAAGTTTTGGGTAAGGAATCAAATTGTGTTGAGCTCCCAAATGCACCAAGGAGGTAGAAACTTGCTATTAATCCATTTATGAGTCAACATACACATTCTTTTAGAGGGTCTTCTAAACCACTAGTTGTTAAATAGTGGGTCAATGTAATGGAAAATATATTTTCTATTCTCTAATGCTCATACTATGAGAAGGTTTTTTTGGTAGTCTATTATTGTTGATGCTCCTTTTCATCACATTTTCTAAAAGAATGGAAAGGGAAATGACTTAGCACAAATTGATTCATCCATTGAAGAAAACATTAAAAATAAACAAAGGAATGAATAATTCTTCAAATGCACAAGGGTCGCGCAAGTTCCCTCACTGTCGCACAAGTATACTTGCGCGCCGCCTAATGGTCGCGCAAGTGACTTGAGCGACCTAAGTGATAACTGTCTGGGGTCTTCTCTAGCCTATAAAGAGACCTTGTGGGCCCCCCATTTCGGGAGAAATTTTTCTAGAATTCATATATAGAGCTCTGAACACCCAAGTCTCTTCTTCAGGTATTCCGAACACTTCTAAGGTAATTATTTACCTATAACGGAAGGTCTAAACAAGAGTTTTAAGGTCTAAGTGTTAGAATTAACTAACACTTGCACACCTAAGGTGTTTTACCCTTAAGGGAAATGAACATACTTGCGTGCCTCCTTACTTATTCACCAAAACTTGCGTGCCTCTCTTCTGGAAGTACCTCGGGATAATTCTAAAGGCTTTGGTCAAGGTTCGCCCAAGTGTTACCCTACTGGTTAACAATCGCGCAAGTACCCACGTGTCGCGTAGGTATACCTACGCGACCAGGACTTGCACGCCCACTTAGTACCTGTGCGCCTTCCAGGACTTGCGCGCCCACGCAGTACCTGCGCGCCTTCCAGGGCTTGCGTGCCCCTGCCTTTTTTGGTGACCTTCTTTCCCATTTAACCCCTCTTATAACATTCCACCTCTCCTATTCAAGATTCAGTCTTCAAGACATTCTTCAAAGCCATTAATGGCTTGTTTTCTTGATTAAATTCCTTATCTGAAAGGAATTATGTGGAATATCTCTCAAAACCTAGTGATTTACACATCTTTATGTCACTAAAGATTGAGATTTCATTCATTCAACCTCATCCTTTAAGATGAGAGAACCCCTTAATATGGGCCTCCTTTTCAGAAATAAGCCCCAGTCATAATTCTCAAATCTGGGCATCCTCCTTAGGAGTAAGACCCAAGTCCTCTTTAACCTGGGCCTCCTTTTCAGGAATAAGCCCTAGTCATAATTCTCAAATTTTGGGCATCCTCATTAGGAATAAGCCCCAATCCCCTAAATCTGGGCATCCTTTTCAGGAGTAAGCCCCAATCTTAAAATTCCCAAATATGGGCATCCTCCTTAGGAGTAAGCCCCAACCATAATTCTATTAACCTGGGCCTCCTTTTCAGGAGTAAGTCCCAAGTCCTCATTAACTTGGGCCTCCTTTTTAGGAATAAGCCCAGTCTCAAATATGGGAATCCTCCTTAGGAGTAAGCCCCAAGTCCCTTAATTTTCTCTTAACTAGTCTTAATTTAATTTTGATTTGGGATTCCTTCTCAGGATTAAAACCCAATCATAAGTCCCCTCTTAATTTGGGCCTCTTTTTCAGGAGTAAGCCCCAAGTTAGAGTATCCAAATCTTCATAAAGTATATATACCTTTATAGACCCTATTCCTGGATTACTTCCCTGAATTAAATCTTAATCTTCATCTATTTGGGCAGTCATACATACATAAGCCCCACATCATTTCTTATGATTGCATCTTTCATGGCACAATTGTCTGGTTTTTACCAATACCTCCTGTTTCTCACACCGAGCATGAATCACGTGATCTTAGAGCGTAAAAGTAAATTATGACATCTTTCTTTGAGCCATCAATCATAAAAATCATATTCCCTTACTCAAACTATGTGGGTTCTGATTCCTTTTCATAAACAAAGGATACGTAGGTAGCCCATCTGCGGGTACGATCCCAACTCTGAAATAATCAATGTCCTTCTGAATGATAATAAACTTCAAGTTCCCCACTGAGTGGATTTAAAACTAGTATGGTCATTATAATGACCTAGAGACTTTTATGTATCAAAGGATACCATTGACTAAGAATCTCTAACAAATACAGATGATTCTCTATCAATGAAGAACCTTGAATACATATAAAATATTCTCTAAATTTCCTACTTATCAATCATTGATTGTCAGATCTAAAGGAAAACTCATTTTATACTTGGTAATGTAATAAGGATTCACGAACATAACTTAAATCTATAAAGAGAGTCCCAGAGTAGACAATAATTCCCCTCAAAAAGGTTTTATGAGTCTGACCTACCATCCTCTCGACCAATGAAAATTCCTAAGCCTCATCAGTCCACAACTAATGAGCGCCTACCTTTGGAAAGTAGGTTCAAATGGATATGGAATCATTGGATGTTTCCAGTTCTACAAACAAACCCGTTAGAAACCGCTTGGAATGTCTGAACCTTAAATCAATGAGGTCATCCCCAATTCTAGAGGGAAACAAAAAATGGTGAACCCGACGTGAATCCTTAACCAAGTTAAAATGATGTTTTGCTTATTTGTTAGGCCCCTATTTAAAACTCAATGAGAGGGCCAACAAAATAATCATTGACATATGTGCTCATCCAAAAGATGTAGTGGCTGAATTTATCTTGATTACATCTGTTATATCAAGCAGGCACTCTTTTCCAAGATTTTCTGCATTCTAAGAAATGGATGCTCTCAAGTTCACACCTGTGAATACCACTGCTATGAATACCACTGCTGCTACTCCTGCTGGATCTTCGTCCGCTCTGAGGACGACATCACCTACTCAGCGTCTTCAACGCTGGGTATCAAACACGCTGGTTAAGGAGTACCGTCAACATGGTACAATTCCAACTCTAGAGGCTTCCCGACAAGCCCTCTAAGTAAACAACTCACATCGGTCATCTGGACAACGATGACCAGTGATCAAGAAGCAGGCAGTGCTAACCACCGTCTCCAACCGTTTCAGGTCGCTATCCCCGGAACGCAATCACCATTTGCTCCCTTATTCTGGGGAGGTGAATGAGCAGGTCCCTCAGGGCCTTAATTCAAGCAGACAGGAGTTCTTCCCAAGGGATCCTATCAACAATCGCTGCCAGACTCGTGTGGCAGTACGCCCTCAACATGATGAGGGTACTGACTTCAGGCGTTCAGATCGGGTTCCTCGAACCCGAGCAGGCAATAAAAATCGCCAGAGGTGAATTCCAGTTAACAGTGAGCAGGTTCTCATCTCTGCCATTTTTGGAGAATTCCACCAACCTAACTTGGTGGAAAGCAACGAGCAGGCACACACACCTACCCATTTTAATTCCTCTATCCAACAGACTCATTTGGAAGCATCACACCAATCCCTCCAGGCAATTCCGGCGGAGTATTATAGGTAGGAACATACACATGTTTATACATCATCAGCTAGTCAATAGGCTCGTCTGACTACATATGATGGATCTCATCAACCACGTTCAGCAAAGTGCAATCAGTAGGAACATACACATGCTAGTACTGATCAAGCCTACCAACAGTCTCTCTTGGTAGCATTCATAGAAGTCAGTCGGAAAGCTCCGGTGACAAACAGGAGGCAGACTCAACTCTCTGCCCCTACACTTGAGTACTGTCCGGATTCACTGACAGGAAAAGGAGGACAGGAGCAGGCACAGACACCTACTCCAAGCAAGGAATGGACGTATATCCCCGTTCTGGCAGCTGAAGTAACCAAGAATATTTTATCAATGGTGAAAGAGAAGAAGCAAATCCCTACTCATATTCTAGATGCTTTCCAGGATATTATAACAGCTTCAGCAACATCTCAGGTAAAGACACACAAATCTGTCCCTAGCAGTGGAGTAACACATCAACAGTCCACTACGGAGTAGATACACACATCTGTTTCAGTCCAAGAGGTTTGTGGGGCATACTCCCCCATATCATACGGACAACCAAGTCAGGAACATACACCTGATTTGAGTAGAGATCATCAGCCTAACCTGGCCATCTCTCCTGATCAGGCACATACACCTTCTCAGAGCAGCCACTTTCATCAACAAGTGGTTTTCAAGGCGATTAAGAAGGCATCTAAGAAGAAGACCCACCCAGAATAGTCAAGAGATCAAGAGCCAATTTGTAACAAGGCCTTGCTCGATGCTGGATTTCTTGAATCCCTCAGACAGTTATCTGTTAGAATTCAAGATTCTACTCCCTCATTTCCCAATAGTTGGAACATTAATTCCAAAGGTCTTCAACAGACACTTCCTCATGAAGGCTTTCTTCATGACAATTCGGTCGATCTCGAAGTTTCATCTTCAGATGCGAGCCACAGGAACCCTCTGTGTGGTCAGAAGACCAAGGAGCAAGAGATCTCATCTTTTGTTGTAACCCACCATGGTGGTCCTCCCCATGATGATGAATTTCGCTGCGAAAGTCCTCTCCGTAGTAGTGATGCACATTGCCCGGAAAATTCTCCAGTGGACAATGTAGTGCCGAGAAATCCCTTTTATCTTGAGGCACTTGCAAATGTGAAACCATTCATGTCTAATGCTTCATCGCTAGCAGGTGAAATACTTTCTCAATTAGAAGATAGCCCAGGGTGTAGGTCATTCTCTGAACCACCCCTAAGTCATGCATCTTCTAGCTTGATCAGTGGTTTCTCTACCAATCTTGTTGAATTTGATAAAGCAACAAGGAAGCACCAGCTCCGGTCAAATCAGGTAGAATAATCTTCATTGAATTATAAAGAGGAAATGCTTAACATGAGAAAAAAACTGGCAAAAGGTGAAGTGCCAGTCATGTTTTGGCCTCTGGCTGACTCTCAGTATGACATTCCAGAGATGTTGACGAAAGATGGAATTCATGATATTCGTCTCAAAATATGGAAAACTCTTTGTCAGTTGAAAAAAAAAGTATTATCTTATGATGAATATGAAAATCATGTTAAGATAATAGAAGGTTTAAAACGTCAAATTGACTTGGCATCTCTATCAGTCTCTCGATATCTAAAGGCTGAAAAGCAGCAGAGATCCCTTCAGCGGTCATGCCTTGACGCACTAAGAAGATTGCGTCAGTTAATTGCTAATTCCTCATCTGGTATTCATGTCAGAGGATGGGGTGTTCATGGAGCACTACATTTCACTATGCTCTCCAGTCAGCAAAGCCCGCTGAAAATGGTCTCATGCAATGTTATTGCCCATGGCCAGCCACAAATACCTGGCTTTGTTTGTAATCAAAAGCTTTCCCAAGAATAGGAATCAACTAGTTCCTCCAAAAATCAATAATACAGAGAACAAGTTGTTGAATTACTCATACATCAAGAAAACGAGAATATTGAATAGGCCTCTTGTTTGGAGAAAGCACATCACCAAGTGGTAGAAGTGTCAGAAATCATCCAACAATCTTTTGAACTGGGTCATAAAAGTGGATCCAGGTTGATGCATCCAGCTAATTTCAGGACTAAGTTCCGCAAGATCAGGAGAGATTTTAATAAAGTCTCAGACATAGCATGTCAAGAGCCACCCCAGCTCGCTAGACTGGGGACTCTTTTAAACCAACCCTTGGAATCAACAAATAGGATTCAAGGAGTTGAGCAAAGACAGCAGGAACATCCCCATTCCACCGGATTGGGGACTTTTTCAAATCACCAATCCCCTCCTCAGCGAAATCCAATCTTCTCTCGATTGGGGAAGAATCCACAGGAGGAACGAAGAGCCAAATTATTAGTAGATTCTCTCCAAATTACGGTTCGTCAAGAAGTTCCTGAGGGATCGAATCAATAAAAGGCAATGTCTCATCAAAGACATAGAAGAAGACAATATCATAGAAATGCTGATAGAAGGGATGTGATGCATTATGCATCAATCAATTTCATCAATACCGTTGTTTCTGATCCACCAGATGAGGCTCACTCAGAGGGATCAGATGAAGAGGTTCCTGTTCAAGAATTTGTACAAACAGACATAAATGAAGAAGGTGTGCGTACACGAAATCAAAGGTTTACCCAAAATCTGGGTAATCCTTCAATTAACCCACTTCCCCTTCTCTGAAAGGGATCAAAGAAGGGGAAAGGAAATAATCATGTTACATATCCTTCCTCTAGAGAAGGTCAATCACTCTCACTAGAGAAAAGGTTTGCACAATAGGAGGAAGAGATGAAGGAATTGAGGTGTTTGAATGCAGAACTAATTCAGAGAAGTCTTATTCCTAAATGTTTTGGAGTCATTCAGCCAAGGGAATTTGTTGTATCTACTGAGATGGATCAAGAATATCCTCCTCTATCAGTACACCCTCACAGGTCTAATCCTACGGGTCAAGTGCAACAATAGTTGGCAGTGCTGCCATCAGTTGCAGTACCAGCTGCCATACCTGTTCAAACTCCAGTCATTGCACCTTCCCAAGTCCAAGTTCAATCGGATGTTTCTCAAAAGTTAATAACTACCATTGAGTCATTAACAGCTCGGTTAGATACTATAGAAGGTAATCGTGCGCAGGTTTAACCAGAAAAGAGAGATTACCCTGAATGGGTAGATTCAGTCTCTCCCCCATCAAGTTTTGGGAACCCTGTATTCCCTATTTTCAATGGATCAGGCGATCCTGAATAGCATTTTATGCATTACGTGTCTTGTTGAGATCCTATGATGGGAACTCCAGAGCATCAAGAAGCAGTGAAACTCAGATTCTTTGTACGAACCTTGCAAGGACCAGCCTTTGTCTGGTACACAAGCTTTCAATCCCGGTCAATTACCAGATGGGAAGATCTCCGTCAATGATTTCTTCTTCAATTAAGCTCAACTTTTCCAAAGGAAACAATTTTCAATCTTACAAACTGTAATCAAAGGGAGAATAAAAGGGTCTCATATTTCATTGCTTGCTGGAATGGATTAACATATTCCCTAAGATTAGCACTCCCTCAAGAGGAATTGTTGCCAATATGTGTGGCAAATCTGCGTGATGAATTACGCACACCACTGATCCCTGTGAAATACACAGGAGGGTTTCGATACCTTACTTCAATCTCTCAACAGATTGAATATTCTCTTATATAGACTAAGGCTAAATCTCGTGTAATTCCATCAGCTCCAGGAAGGAGAATGGGTAAATCAGAGACTGCTACAGTTATGCTTAAACAAGCACCTGTACCTGTTTTTACCTCAAAACCTTCATCTTCTCGAAGGGCTCCACCTCCTGAACACCAACAACAAAGTCCGTTTCTTCAATACAATCAAAGAGATAAAAGACGGAAATAGTTTGATGAGTTGAAGAGCAAAGTTTACTCTTTCTGAAATGAACAAGTTCCTGGCTACTTCATTTCGGCTCTGGAAAATAATCTAGTTCAATTGCCAAGGCTCAAGAGGCCAAAAAAGGAAGGAGATGAAGACCGTCCCAATTATTTCCCATTTCATCAAATGTTGGGGCATCCCATCCAGGAGTGTTTTGTCTTCAAGGACCTCCTGCAAAATATGTTCAACTCGGAACAAGTCAAACCGAAAGGTTCTTCAGCTCAGGTAGCATGTGTTACTGCTACAGTTCCAGAGAAGGAAGGTGAGTGGCAAGAAGTCAAAAGAAAAAATGCACAAAAATATGATGATTGGATGGTCAGAAATACAATCAACTGAACTCATGATATTTTGTGAACACAATTGAAGAAACCAATTGTGCCTTCTTCCATGAATTCCACAGAAAAATCCTCTTCAGAGGGCAAATCCTCAAAAGGGCAGCATAATTCCAAGAAAGAGGAACAATCAGAAGAAGATGAGTATGTTTCAAAGCCTAAGTTGTCTTTGACTCTTGCAGATTTCATGCCATCTACTTCGAAGCCACGGGCACCGTCCCATCAAACGGAATAGCCTAAATTGGCTAGTCAGGCAGAGTCTTAATCGGATAAAGAGTTGGTTTTCGGTTCTGTTAATATGATTCAATTAACAGATCCATATGCCAGTTGCAGTTTTGATTATGATGAGCCCGAATTCCCTATATCAAATAGAGGAATCAGAGGAAGTTCCAGAGGCTCAGGATACAGGGGAAGACGTGGATCTTTCAGAATCCACTATTCCAATTCTACACCTTCTAGAACTGTGTACGCAGTAGAAACTCATGGCAGAGCCCTTCAGCGAGCTCAACAAGAACAAGAAAGTTCTTCTACCAATAGCAAATTCAGTCCTGGCATAGTTATTCTGGAAGACCGGTTGAAGGTTCCATCTTCTTCCTCTCAGCAATTAAATGGATCTAATCGGTCTAATCTTCCAAAACCAGAAATATTTCCAACTCCTATCCCGATACAAGATGCGTCAACTTACAAAGCATCTTCTTCCAAGGCACCTGTTAAACCACATGTTCCTGTTGGGAAACGCAGAGCTATGGAACAAAAGTATGATATATTGAAACACCTGTACCAAGTATCGGCCAAGTTATCAATTCTGGATGCTTTGAACCTATCAAAGGATCTTCGGGAGGCACTCATCGAGGCTTTGTCAAGTCCTCAGGAGTTTGAAACTGAAATTGCTGCAGCTGAAGTCTATCATATAGAGAATAATCATGTGGAATTCCATGCAGTGATATCTTTTACTGATGAAGATGAAGATGATTCCGTTCATGGACATATTAGACCTTTGTACTTATCTGGAAATTTCAATGGCGTAGACTTCCGAAGAGCTTTCATTGAAAATGGTTCAGGAGTCAACCTCATGCCCATTCATACACTTTGGCGATTGGGCCTCACGGAATCTGATTTATCTCCTTCTACCATGATGTTACAAGGATATGATAAAAATGAACAAGAACCAATGGGAGAAGTTACACTCAAAACTCCGTTTGGAGATCTTGTATCCAATTCATATTTCATGGTTGTTGATCAAGATTCAGCCTTCAATATCTTGCTTAGAAGACCCTGGCTACATCAACATGCGGTTATCCCTTCATCATACCATAAATGTATCAAGTATTGTTTCGATGGTCAAGTTGGGAAATTGTATGGTGATAAGTCCCCGTTCAAGACATGTGAGTCTCAATACATTGAGGCGTAATTCTATCACATTAAGGGAAAGGATAAATCCACAACAAGGGAGCTTACCAAAGTTAATGCTCCGTATGGTTTGGAAAAGATTTTAGTAAATCCATTTGCGCATGTGAGTACAGATTACATGTTGCCTATTAGTCAAATTGACAGGGTAGACCCAAATCAAAATACTCTTATAGAAGGATCCAAAATGTCAATTACGGCAATCGAGACAGAAAACATGGGAGAAACTGGTAACCCACCAAGCAGTGATGAAATCCCAAATGGAGATGTCTTCATTTCATCCGCTGAAATCCAGCAAGTCTATACTTCACCAATCAGTCCATAAGAATTTATAGTAACATCAGAGGTGAACAGTGATGTCGATTCTCAATCCATCATCTCCTCTTTATTTCCCAAGGAAGACCCTTCATTATCAATTGGGTCGGAAATGGAAGCCTCTTCTTCAAGATGTTCAAATTTTAACATCTCTCTTAATCATGGAAAGTATACTTCATTATCTACTATGAAAGTAGAAACAAAAGAAATAACACATGATGAAGAAGAAGAGGAAGATATCAGAGATTCTCCTCCAGCATTTGAAGAGGGTAACTCTACCACCATGGATGAACTCAGAAAAATAAATCTGGGTACAAAAGAAGATCCACGCCCCACTTTAATCAGTGCGGACATGACTCTTGAAGAGCAAGATATGTATATTTCCTTTATAAATCAAAATAGAGATATATTTTCTTGGAACTATACCGAAATTCCCAGGCTTGATCTTGATGTTGCTACTCATCATTTGGGTTTACCAGAGAACATCGAGGATTTAATCAAGCTGCGAGAAGAACACACCAAACTTATGCTTCCAAAATTGAAGCTGAAGTGGATAAGCTTATCAAATATAACTTCGTCAGAGAAGTTCAATATCCCAAGTGGTTGGCTAATATTGTCCCTGTGAAGAAGAAGAATGGACAAATTAGAGTTTTCATCGATTTCAGAGATCTTAATCGGCATTGTCCTAAGGATGATTTCCCAGTTCCAATTACAGAACTTTTAATTGATGCAACAGCTGGCTATGAAGCACTTTCCTTCATGGATGGATATTCTGGATATAATCAAATCTGAATGGCTCTATAAGATGAGGAATCCACAACCTTCAGAGCCCCTCAGGGTGTGTTTTTCTACCGGGTAATTCCCTTTGACTTAAAGAATGCTGGCACAACATATCAGCGTTCCATGCATCGTATCTTCAAACCCTTTTTAGGGATGTTTTTTTAATGTTATGTGGATTATTTGGTGGTTAAATCCAAACAACGTTATAAACACTTGGATTATTTAGAAGTCATATTCCATAATCTTCGACAACATAATTTGAAGATGAACCCCTTAAAATGTGCTTTTGGGGTAACCTCAGGAAAATTTCTTGGCTTTGTTATACGCCATCGTGGTATTGAAGTCGATCCTGAGAAGACCAAGTCAATCCTTGGTATGTCAACTCCTCTAAATTTGAAATAATTAAGAGGACTTCAAGGACACTTAGCCTATATTCGTCGTTTCATCGCCAATTTGGCAGGAAAAAGTTTACCCTTCACCAAATTGATGAAGAAGGGAGTCACTTACCAGTGGACTGAAGAATGTCAAGAAGCATTTGATATTCTCAAGAAATACCTCTTGATCCCACCATTACTTATGCCACCTATTGAAGGAAGTCCACTTATCCTCTACGTGACAGCTTTAGAGCGATCATTGGGTGCCTTTCTTGCTCAGAAGAATGATGTTGGGAATGAAAACAGCCTCTACTACCTCAGTCAGACTATGCTTGAAGCAGAAACCCAGTATTCAAGTATTGAGAAGTGCTGCCTGGCATTAATATTTGTAGTTCAAAAGTTGATACACTACCTGCAACATCATGAGGTCCAATTGGTATCTCGCAATAACCCGCTCAAATTCATCCTTAGTCGTCCAATGCTTACAGGACGTCTGTCAAGGTGGGCAGTTATTTTGTAGTAATTCGACATTTAGTATGTGTCTCAAAAGGCAATAAAGGGCCAAGCTCTGGCTGATTTCCTGGCTGAACACCCTTCAGTGGAAGACACATCTTCAGATATTGAACTCCCTGATGAGAAAGTATTCTCTATTTAAGAAAGTCCTCAGGCATGAGAAATGTATTTTGATGGTGCTTCCAGAAGTCCAACAGGGAGGAAAATGGAAAATCCTAAATTCAACAAAGTTGGCTTAGGAATTGTGCTCATTTATCCAAAAAAGGAAGTGTTACCTTATTCCTTCTTATTATGGGAAGGTGGTACCAATAATAAAGCAGAATACCAAGCTCTCATCGCAGTCTTGGAATTGGCGCTTCAAGAACAAGTGAATCACTTAAAGGTGAAAGGTGATTCAGACCTGTTAATCAAACAAGTCAATGGAAATTATGCCATCAGAAAAGAAGAATTAATCCCTTTGTATGATTATGTCAGAGATTTAATGGTGGAATTCCCTTCGGAACTGACATTTTCTTATGTCATGAGATCACAAATTGCTCAAGCTAGTGCACTGGCTAATATAGCCATAGCTTTGGAAGATCCAAATCGGGACGAGACAACCATCAGTATTGCCCACCGTTATGCAATTTCACCTTATGTTCGATCCAGAACAGAGGAAATTAATGAAATTAGTCCCATTCTTAAACCGTATGGTCATACTATAGGATGGATGTCACCTATCAGGGAATACCTTCCAAATGGAACACTTCCACCTAATAGATCCAAGAAAGAACAAATCCGGTGACGTGTGGTCATTTTTACTCTTTATGATAGCCCATATCACTTAGAGAAAATTCTCTACAAATGTGGTTTTGATGGAGTTCTCTTCAGATGCATTGATGGTGAAGAGACAATGGTTGTCATGAAAGAAGTGCATGTAGAAGTCTATGGTTCCCACCAGTCTGGACATAGACTCTCTGATCAGATTCAAAGGCTTGGATACTTTTGGCCTTCAATGATACAAGGTTGTGTTGATTTCACAAAGAAGTGTCATTCATGCCAAGTACATGCCAACTTTATTCATCAACCTCCAGAGTTGCTTCATAAATCTAAATACTCGTGTCCATTTGCCACATGGGGAATGGATGTGGTGGGACCTTGCCCTTCAGCTACGGCCAAGCTGTTTAAGTATATTCTTACTGCTACTGATTTCTTTTCCAAATGGGAAGAGGCAGTACCTCTCAAGGAAGTTAGTTCTAAATTCATTGTTAGCTTCATCAAGTCTAACATCATTGCCAGATTTGGTGTCCATCATACCATATTGACGGACAATGGCACCAACTTCTGTTCATCCGAGGTGAAGAAGTTGTATCAAGAATACAACATCAAATCCAATCATTCATCTCGGTATCATGCAGCGGCCAATGGATAGATAAAATCCTTCAAAGACTCTTTCCAATATACTACAAAAGATGGTGGATAAATATAAGAATTCATGGCCTCATAAACTCTTTCATGCTTTATGGGCTTATCGGACTACCACCCGCACTACAACGCGGTCAACTCCATATTCACTGGTATATGGAACAGAAGCAGTCTTGCCTATTGAAGTTCTACTACCCTCACTCAGAGTAGCCATTTGTGATCAGTCATCTACAGATGAACAATCTCAAAAGCGATTGAATGAATTGGAACGGTTAGATGAGACAAGATTGTGCACTTTGCACCACTTGGAAGTCTATCAGAATCGAATAGCACGAGCTTTCAACAAAAAAGTTCATCTTCATTCATTCACTCAGGGAGAATTGGTATTAGTTCTCAGAACTCCAATGATACCAAGAAATAAATCTCCCAAGCTTGATCCAAAATGGGAAGGACCTTACTCAATACATAGGGTCTACTCCAATGGATCTTATTCATTAATCTCAATGGATGGAGAACTCATCACTACTCCAACCAATGCCAAATTTTTGAAGAAGTATTTTGTATAAACAAAAAATATATCATAAACGGTCCGGTATGACCTTAAACTACACCTCGGTCTGGTATGACCTTAAACTACACCTTGGTCCGGTATCACCTTAAACTACACCATTGTCCCGCATGACATTAATACTGCTCATCATGTCCAGACAACATGACATTAAAATGTATCCCCTTCATCGTCCTTGCTATATGACGTTAAACTATATAGCAACGGTCCATACATATGACCTTAAACTATTTGTATTACTTTCGTCCCACACGACGTTAAACTGTGACGTCCTAACTACATGACGCTAAACTGTACAGACGTCCCTTACGTCCAGAATGACTTTAAACTGCACCATACACGGTCCATGAATACGACCTTAAACTATTCGCACTTTCGTCCAACAAGACGTTAAACTGTGTCCCCCTTCATCGTCCTTGCTATATGAAGTTAAACTATATAGAAGTCCCATACGTCCAGAAAGACATTAAACTGCATAAACAACAGTCCATGCATACGATCTTAAACTATTGGCACTTACGTCCAACATGACGCTAAACTGTATTGTCCCTTTTCCGTCCAACATGACGTTAAACTGTGAAAAAGTCCCTAATACGTCCAACATGACATTAAATGGTCTACTCTTTTATCCTCACTGCATGACATTAAACTGCACAGTTCCCCTTTTGTCCAACATGACATTAAACTATATTGTCCCCATCGTCCTAACTACATGACGCTAAACTGTACAGAAATTCCTTTAATACGTCCTACATGACATTAAACTGTATTTTGTCCCTGCTACATGACACTAAATTTTACAGCACCAATAGTCCTAACTGCAAGATTTTAAACTGCATAGTCCCTTTATATGTCCTACATGACATTAAACTGTGCATTGTTAGGGTTGTTTCTACCTCTTGTTTCTCAGACCGAGTATGACTCATGTGAGCTTAGATAAAACTTCAACCATAACACTCTCTGGGCTACTAACCTGTGTAAGTCCCAATACTATTTTTTAGGTCGTTGTCCCCAAGAACAACTCGATCACTAATTCATCCTTTAATTGAACTACGCGGACTTTGATCCTTGACTTCTGGGCTGGGTACGTAGGCAACCTCCCAAGGTTCAATCCCAAAACCAATCTCTTCACATCGGTTCACCTCCATCTCATACGATGTTGATTCGTGAAACCGCCTCTAGAATCAATATCTTTACATTGGTTCACTTTCTTCCTTGTTATACGACGTTAAACTATACAACACTTTTGTCCAGTATGACAATAAACTACAATATTCTTTGATACCCTCACCTGAGAGGGAATCATTACTTACATTGATTTTCAATCATGTTATATTCCAAAGACTATGTGCATACATGGCAGCGCCCAAACCTTTTATCTTGGGTTAAACCATCATTGCAGTGAAGTCCCCTCTCACCCTTCACATGTACGAACCTGATTTGTACAGAGGGTAGTTCTAGAACTACGTGGGATTGATTCCCATCCTTATGGGATACGTAGGAACATTCAAGTGTCCCTCGAATCCAGCCCCAAGCCTTTTGGGCCTAACCCCAAATTTCACTTTCAGTCCCTTGGCTAAAAAATCCCCATGAAAGCACACACTGAGTATTTCTTATAATGGTCCAAGCTCTATGACCCTAAACTAAGATCTCCAATACTTTTTGTCCCACATGACATTAAACTGTAGTTCAAGAACTACGTATGGCTTGATTCCCATCCTCATGGGATACGTAGTGAAGTCCAACATTTTCATTCAGGACACAGTAACAACATGATTATGGTTAGCATTGATCTGTGTATCTCTACATACATTGGACAATACCCATCTTTATGTGTCATAATCCAAACCTTAAATATTTTCATATCTTCATAACCCTTTTCTTGACTTCTAGTCACAAAAATGTCAAACTTCTGAAAGTTCTTTTGCCTGACTATGCAGTACGTTCCCTTAGGCGGCCTTGCATAAACATTCTCCATAACAGATTTGTCAGCCAAAAGATACTATTATTTGACTATGCAGCCAATGCCCTTAGTTGGACCTACATAATTCAACCCCCTAACGGGTTTGTCGGATACTGGTAACTTCATTCTTGGGAAGAAAGCCTCTTTTTTCCTTATTTGTCTTAAATAATAATATGTAGGGATCTGTAAAAAATAGTCATCCTTAACATACTTGTCCCATATCCTTTTTCATGATCTGAAAGTATTCAAGTCTATGGTTTATATTCTTCTTCCCTACGTTTGGCTCAGACCTTCGTAGGAGTGATATCCATCCAGTTCTTCGATAATCTTGTTTGGAAATATCTTCTCCATATTCATGTACCCCTTTACATATAGAAAACTCTATACTTTGGAAATTTTGAATCTCCATAAACTTTCACTGGCTTTTTAGCTCTATGAAAGTAAATTTCTGAGAGTTATTTTGTCTGACTATGTAGCACGTGCCCTTAGGCGGCCTTGCATAAACAGTCTACATAACGGACCTGTCAGCCAAAAGATGCTATTTATTTGACTATGCAGCCAATGCCCTTAGGTGGCCCTGCATAATTCAACCCCCTAACGGGTTTGTTAAATAATAGTAACTTCATTCTTGGGAACTACTTCTTCTAAATTCCTTTTATCTCTTTTTCATATCATTCCTCATATTCAAATATTCTTAAGTCATAGTTTACATATTTTCCCTCATACTTGAGTATGGTAATATGTTTTCAGATAAATTTTCAAGGAATTGAGTCATTTCTAATTCATTCGGTCAAATATATTTCGAACTTAAACATTATCCTCTTTATGTCCGACGTGCATGACTTTAAACTACCCACAAAAGACAAGGGAACTCTGAATAAAAGTCAAGTTCCAGCTCACTAAACATACATTTTGTATGATTTAGGTAATATTGAGCAATTAAAAGATTCAAAGTTTGTAGGGTTATTTATAATAATCCTAGTAAAAATCAAACTATGCTTACTAGGACCATTAGCTTAGGTAAAATTTAAATCAGATATCAAAAGAGAATGAAGGTACAAATTATTGAAGGTGAAAGTGTTTTTCATTGATGCACAAGAGTTAGAAGGACATCCATAGACTAGAGTATCTTCTCTTTTTCAGGAATTACAAAAGACTTTCAACATAAATCTTCATTTGATTTATGGCATCCCAAGCTTCATCAGAAGCCACCTGGAATTCATTCATTCAACTGGATACCATAAGAGATGCAGTGATACCAGCTCTTCTTGGAACAATTTTAAAAGAATGTTCTTGAGTGCGTTTTGAGAAAAATTTATGCTGATCAAACAGTGACTCTGTTTCTGTCCAAGAGACTTGGAAGATGGATACATGGATTTGAGAATGAAGCATTGGAAGTAAAGATCCATTTGGAGAGAGTAATCTTTTCAGATATTTCTCTAATGCCATGTTTTTCTTCTCTCCACCAACCAGTATCGGAAAACATTTCAGCCCATGGGTTTTCAATTTTCATATCTGTAAGGAAATGGCATGCATGAAAAATTTGAAAGTTCATGCCAATGTTGTTGCTCTTAATGCACAGCATAACCGAAATAGAGGAGTAGCAGTGCAGCTGCATCTCAAGCATATAGTTCTTTGCATCTGTAACATTAACTCCTTGCATATGACCATGACCATTATAGAGGCAGGTAGATGATATGTGGGAAATTAAGATGATATTTCTTCAAGTACTTAGCCAAATCTGGGAGAGTGCTGTCGCAGATATCATGGTAATCATGGCCAACAATGTTCATCATGTCATCAATCCACTTGCTAGCCAGTTCATCAGTTATTCAAGTTCTAAGAGCCATTGATTCTGCAAAAAAGTTGAATAAATTAACTCTTAAGTAAGTTGATTTTTTTCATAAAATTTGTGAAGGAATTTCAAAAAAATGGAAAAGGCATTAAGGCGCGCAAGTCTAAACTTGGCGCGCAAGTATGAAGATGTCGCGCAAGTATGAAGATGTCGCGCAAGTATGGATGTGCCGCACAATTTTTTGGCACGCGAGTATCACCATGCAAGTCCTATTACCTTGACAACAGCGCGACAGTGAAGAAAGAGCAGAAAATGAGCAACTTGCATGGTGAAGGGGACCTGCACGGCGAGAGCTTGAAAATCTGGAAATCAGATGCTATGTGCAGAAAATGACCGCATATTTATAGACCAGGCTTCCCACCTGCGTGCCTACAGCTAGCGCGCTCCATCCAGGGCACTCCAGCCCTACGTGACCCGCACCTGCGTGCCTCTTTCCCTTTGGTTTTCTTCATTTCCTCAAAGTCACATCCTTATTCTTTCAGATCCAACTCTGAGGGGGGACTTTTGTTGACGCTCCATTTCATCACATTGTCTAAAATAATGGAAAGGGAAATGAATTAGCAAAAATTGATTCATCCTTTGAAGAAAACATCAAAAATCAACAGAGGCATGAACAAGGCTTCAAATGCACAAGGGTCGCGCAAGTTCCCTCACTGTCGCGCAAGTATACTTGTGCGCCGCCTAATGGTCGCGCAAGTGACTTGCGCGACCTAAGTGATAACTTCCCGGGGTCTTCTCCAGCCTATAAATAGACCCTGTGGGCCCCCCATTTCGGGAGAAATTTTTCCAGAATTCGGATATATAGCTCTGAACGCCCAAGTCTCTTCTTCAGGTCTTCTGAAAACTTATAAGGTAATTCTTTACCTAGAACAGAAAGTCTAAACAAGAGGAGTAAGGTCTAAGTGTTAGAATTCACTAACACTTGCGCACCTAATGTGTTTTACCCTTAAGTTAAATGAACATACTTGCACGCCGCCTTACTTCTTCACCAAAACTTATGCGCCTCTCTTCTGGAAGTACCTCAGATAAAGGCTTTGGTCAAGGTTCGCCCAAGTGTTACCCTACTGGTTAACAATCGCGCAAGTACCCATGTGTCTCACAGGTATACCTGCACGACCAGGACTTGCGCGCCCACGTAGTACCTGCGCGGCTACCAGGACTTACGCTCCCATGCCTTTTTGGGTGCCCTTATTTCCCATTTAACCCCTCTTATACCATTCCACCTCTCCTATTCAAGATTCAGTCTTCAAGACATTCTTCAAAGCCATTTATGGCTTGTTTTCTTGATTAACTTCCTTATCTGAAAGGAATTCTGTTGAATATCTCTCAAAACCAAATTATTTACATATCTTTATGTCACTAAAGATTGATATTTAATTCATTCAACTTCATCCTTTAAGATGAGAGAACCCCTTAATATGGGCCTCCTTTTCAGGAATAAGCCCCAGTCATAATTCTCAAATCTGGGCATCCTCCTTAGGAGTAAGCCCCAAGTCCTCTTTAACTTGGGCCTCCTTTTCAGGAATAAGCCCCAGTCATAATTCTCAAATTTTGGGCATCCTCCTTAGGAATAAGCCCCAAGTCCCCTAAATATGGGCATCCTTTTCAGGAGTTAGCCCCAATCTTAAAATTCTCAAATATGGGAATCCTCCTTAGGAGTAAGCCCCAACCATACTTCTCTTAACCTGGGCCTCCTTTTCAGGAGTAAGTCCCAAGTCCTCATTAACCTGGGCCTCCTTTTCAGGAATAAGGCCAGTCTCAAATATGGGCATCCTCCTTAGGAGTAAGCCCCAAGTACCTTAATTTTCTCTTAACCAGTATTAATTTACTTTTGATTTGGGCTTCCTTCTCAGGAGTAAAACCCAATCATAAGTCCCCTCCTAATTTGGGCCTCCTTTTTAGGAGTAAGCCCCAAGTTAGAGTATCCAAATATCCATAAAGTACATATACCTTTATGGACCCTGTTCCTGGATTTCTTCCCTAAAGTAAATCTTAATCTTCATCTATTTGGGAAGTCATACATACATAAGCCCCACATCATTTCTTATGATTGTATCTTTCATGGCACAATTTTCTGGTTTTTACCAATACCGCTTGTTTCTCACACCGAGCATGACTCACGTGATCTTAGAGCGTAAAAGTAAATTATGACATCTTTCTTTGAGCCATCAATCATAAACATCATATTCCCTTACTCAAACTATGTGGGTTCTGATTCCTTTTCCTAGACAAAGGATACGTAGGTAGCCCATCTGCGAGTACGATCCCAACTCTGAAATAATCAATGTCCTTTTGAATGACAATAAACTTCAAGTGCCCCACTGAGTGGCTTTAAAACCAGTATGGTCATCATAATGACCTAGAGACTTTTATGTATCAAAGGATACCATTGACTAAGAATCTCTAACAAATAAAGATGATTCTCTATCAATGAAGAACCTCAAATACATATAAAATATTCTCTAAATTTTCTACATATCAATTATTGATTGTCAGATCTAAAGGAAAACTCATTTTATACTTGGTAATGTAATAAGGATTCACGAACATAACTTAAATCTATAGAGAGAGTCCCGGAGTAGACAATAATTCCCCTCAAAAAGGTGTGATGAGTCTGACCTCCCATCCTCTTGACCAATGCAAATTCCTAAGCCTCATCAGTCCACAACTAATGAGTGCCTACCTTTGGAAAGTAGGTTCAAATGGATATGGAATCATTAGATGTTTCCGGTTCTACGAACAAACCCGTTAGAAACCGCTTGGAATGTTTGAACCTTAAATCAATGAGGTCGTCCCCAATTCCAGAGGGAAACAATCATTTATAAGGTGATTTTAACCAATGGTGTAGTATCATGAAGAATACCATGTAAAAGGAGGACGTAAACTCTATAGAGTAGGAAGATTTCAGGAATATATTTTTCACTAAGTATTTTCTATAGACACTTTTCACAAAAATGGAGTGATAATTCTTTAATTAAATAAAAAATAAAATGAATCTACTAGATCATATAAAGTAAATTTCACAAGACTCTTAAGGTATGCATATGATTTCTCTTATACTAAGAAAAAAATAGATCACTTATTTACTAGTTTAAATCCTAGTCTTCAAAGGGTGTTGTCCATAAGATACTTCAGTGGCTATGAAGATCTTGTTTTATGTGATCTTAAGATGGAGATGGAAACTGGAACATATTAATATTATATGGAAAAGAAAAGGAAAGTGTAGTATCATAAAAGAAACAATGATAAAACATATGGTTAGAAGAAAACCCAATTTTCTACATGCAATAAATGTAGGATAAGGAACCTGGGTAATTTTCTAAAGGGATCTAGGAAGTATTTTAAGTGTGCTAAAGTAAGGTACCAAGCCCACAATTTTCAAACCAAGGATAAGAGGTCGATTAATGCAATAGAATAGAAGAAGTTATCAACTAATGATCCACCTTCACTAAAATGATTCAAGTGTAATGAGTTCAGGAATTATGTGAATCAATTCCCTAAAACTTGGGTTAATAAAGAAAATAGGCCCTAGTAACCTCCCAAACCAAGGGAATAAAGAGGGGAATTCATGATCATTATCATCGTGGTAGATCATAATAATGAAGTGATACGAGGTACACTTGATCTCTTTTATATATATACTAATACCTTATTTTATTTTGGTTTTCTCATTATTTTATATCA
The DNA here is from genome assembly GCA_963277665.1 of Viscum album. Lineage (NCBI taxonomy): Eukaryota > Viridiplantae > Streptophyta > Magnoliopsida > Santalales > Viscaceae > Viscum > Viscum album. The sequence continues at coordinate 1,179,450,616 of OY728166.1, forward strand.
AACAAGTTTTTTAATAATGTGTATTACCACCCCAAACAATGGATGCTAAACTATTAGTGAAAACCCCTGATGGTCCAATGGATTGTGTCTAAGATTTATAAATTTTCTATGATTGAGATTTGTGGGAGGATACTTCCTGGAAATCTAATTATTCTTCATTTGGTTGAATTTGACATAGTATTGGGTATGGATTGGCTTTCTCTATAAAAAGTATATATCAACTATTGGGATAAATAAGACTCATTTCATATCCCAAATCATCCTATTATCAATTATCAATGAAAATATGATTATAAACTCCATATAGAAGAAAATTATATAATATGGTGGATGATACACAACAATGAGGGAATATTAGATCAAATGATCAGGGAAAAGGTCAAAATTTATGAAATACCTATTGTATGGGAAAATAATGATGTATTTCCAAATGCACTATATGATCTTCCCTTAGAGAATGAGGTTGAGTTTTCAATAAAACTCATATCTAGATACATTCTTATCTCAAATATACTATATATAATGGATCCCATTGAATTATAGGAGTTAAATAAGAAACTAAAAGACAATTTGGACAAGGTTTTTACATGCCCTGGTGCTTCATCGTGGGGTGCACCAGTCCTCTTTTTCAAAAACAATGATGGTTCAATGCATTTTATTTATTATCATGATCTTAATAAAATTATGATCAAGAACAAGATCTTATAACTTTTATTGATAATATATTTTATCAACTAAGAGTATCTTGATACTTATCAAAGATTTATCTTCAATCTGGATATCATTAGTTAAGGGTTAAAAGGTAGGATATTTCCAAGACAACTTTACGTACAAGGTATGAACACTATTAATTTATAATTACACCCTTTTTACTTAATAATTATATCTATATATTCATGGATTTAATAAATATATTATTTAGATACTACCTTGATCAATTTTTGGTCATCTTTATAAATTATATTCTTATACATTCAAATATCAAGGAAGAGAATGAAGAATATTTGTGTATTGGGTTGATGGCCTTAAGAAAGGAGAAATTGTATGCCAAATTTAGAAAATGTGAATTATGGATACATAAGGTATCATACTTGTGTCATATAATCACAATCAATGGCATATAAGTAGATCGATCAAATATTTAAGTTATTGAGAAATAGACTAGACCATCCATTATAACTAAGATCCTTAGTTTTCTTGGGTTAGCAGGATATTACTGATGCTTTGTGAGAAATTTATCATGGATATAAAATCAAATAAAAAATTTAACATGGAATGGATTAAAGTTCCTTTGGATATAAGAATATAAAGAAAAAATCAAGTAACTGAAGAAGAGTTTGTTCACAACTCTTGTACTTACATTACCCTACAATGGGGAATGGTATGTTATATAAAGTGATGTTTCGGAAAAAGGGTTTGGGTGGAATCCTAGTGTAAAATTATAGGTTAATTTTTATGCTTCATTCCAATTAAATAATTATGAGAAAAATACCAAACGTGTGATTTAGAGCAGGTAGTAGTGATCCTTGCATTGAAGATTTATAGATATTATCTCTATGGAGAAAAGTGTGATATATATACAAATCAAAAGATCTTGAAATATATATTCACATAGAAAGAATTGAATATAATCCAAATTATATGGTTGTAATTGATAAAATATTGCAATGGCTCAATACATTACCATGTGAGGAAGAAAAATAAGGTGGTTGGTGCTCTAAGCAGGAAAGACTATGCTACTTTATCCATGATGAGGATTGAAAAGGACCCAATACTTATGGATTTTCATAGGATGAATCTTGAATTCATAATGGGAGAAGATAAATCCTATATTTCCCAACTAAATACCAAACCTTCCATTCACATAAAGATCAAATAATCCTATAAAGAAGATGTATAGCTACATAAAAATGTATCAATTATTCTAGATTTCAACTTTGATAAAGATAGAGTTTTAAGGTTTGGAACCTGGATATGTGTCCCATAAAATATTGAATTGAATAGGAAAATTTTGGATTATTCAAATATATCATCCTTATATATACATATAGGAAGTAAAATATGTTTATATATTTTAAAAAAAACTTCTAGTGGGATAGCTTGACAAGATAAATTTCAAAATATGTATCTTGATGCTAGTATTCCAGTAAGTTAAGGTTGAACAAAAAAAATCTAATGGTATTTGTAACCATTACTCATACCAGTATGGAAATGGGAAAACATCATCATGAATTTAATCATAGGACTCCCCAAAACTTGTAAATTACATAATTCTATTTAGGTTTTATTCAATCTCCTTACAAAGTCAGTGTATTTTATTTCCATCAAAGAAGATTTCTCCCATGATAAACTCTCTAAGATATACATAAGGTAAGTGGTGAGGCTACATGGAGTGACATTATCCATTGTAACTAATTTAGATCTAAGGTTTAACTATAGGTTATAGATAAGTCTTCATAAATCATTAGATATAGAGCTGAGATTTAGCACTACATATCATCCTCATACAGATGGTCAGTTTGAGAGGACAATTCAAACTCTAGAGGATATTCTAAGATCTTTTTCGATGGATTTATAAGAATTTTGGGATCAATACCTCCCCCATTTAGAGTTCTCATATGACAACATTTTCCATTATAGAATTCATATGGAACCATATTAGGATATGTATGAGAAGAGATGTAGGACTCCAATATGTTGGGGTGAAGTTTGAGAGTAGAAACTGATAGGTCCTAACTTTGTCCAAGAAATTATGGAGAAGATTCAAACAATTCATAGGCATATGAAAGAGGCACAAAGTCGACAGAAGAGTTATATATATAATCAATAATGAGATATAGAGTATTAATTTTGTGATAAAATGTTCCTTTGAATATCTATATGGAATTGGGTTAAGTGGTTTTGGAATAAAGGGAAGTTGATCCCTAGATACATCGGTCCCTTTGAGATCACTAATCGTGTCATGGTCATAGCCCATCACTTATAACTCCTTCCAAACTCTCCCAAGTACAAAATGTGTTCCATGTATCTATTTTGAGAATGTAAATACCAGGACCTTCATAGATACTAAGCTCAAAATTTATTCAATTGGAACATAATCTCTCATATGAGAAACAATTAGTAGAAATTATAGATTGAAGAGATGAGGTGCAGTGAAACAAGACAACTCAACTGGTCAAAACTCTATGGAAAAATAATAATTTTGTGGAGGCTACGTGGGAACCTAAGGATGTGATTAAATAAAAGTACCCTCAATTTTTTTCTTCCATGTAATGAAATTTTAAGGATGAAATTATTTAAGGGGGTAGAATGTAACGACCTGAGTTTTTCCTCCTTAAATAAATGATGTGTTTGATGGATTCCACCACACACAACACCAAAAATAAACAAATATATAAAATTTTAAGATATTCATAAAATTGTAAGGTATAAATAGTGGTAACATAATTATGAATATATATATATATATATATATATATTTGAACAAAATAAAGTGCACTTTAAATATTAACTCCACTAGTGTAGCTAAAAAACAAATGAAATCACCTTTCTAAAATTTAATTATTTTCAAGAATAGTATATTTTGATATGAAAAAATTATTAAGACTATTTCATTTAGCAATTTATAGTAAATGGTAATAATAGAGAATATACCAAAATTCATTTTCCTATAAAAAATTGTTTTTCACTATATTTTATATTTTTAATTAAAAATAAATGTTTTAAATTTTAGGATGTGAATTTGAAAAAACCCATAATTTTAGGATTTATCATGGACATATTAGCTTAATATGTATTTTTCAAATTTTAATAAAATGATTGATTTTTAGGTGAACAGTGTAAAATACCATTTTTACAAATAAAATGGATTTGATGACATTATTAGTATATAAGTATGGATTAGAAATTTATTAAAACTTTTTCTAAAAAAAATATTTATTTTATAATTAAATTTATAATTTTAAAAAAATCTTAATTTATAAACCCATATTTTACATTTTAAAATTTAAGTTATATTTTTAAAAAATTGTTTTTAATACATTATATATTTAGTATTTTGAAATTAATTTTTATCACTTTTAAAATTTGAATTTAAAAAAATGATTTCAAATTTGGAATCATTAAGTTAAAATTATATAACAAGGATCATTTTATTTTTTAGTCGAAAAGGAAAAAATACATAGGTAAAAACTAATTATCGTGGTGAGAACTAAAATGGTAAAAATGAGTAACCTTAAAGGTAAAGGTTCTAACAAGTTTAAAAATGTTTCTAATTAATTTTAGGCCATTTTTTCAACCTTATATCTTATAAAATCCATTACTTATAAATTTTTGAGCCACTTTCTTTTAGAGAGACTTCCTATTATGGAAAAGTTTTGGGTATTTACAAAAATACTAGTCCTTTTCACATATAAAATGGGAACTCCTCTCCTCACTTACCCTCACTTAAAAACCCATTAAGTTTGGCTCAAAATCTACCAAAACCTATCCTCCACACACCTATAAACCTTAAGTAGGTTATAATATTCTCAAAAATCCACCCCTTAAAGGTTTAATCCCCTTCACAAAGGTGATAATCCAAGAGGTGAGGTATAAGTTCCTAACCTCTCTTTCTTTTTTTCTATTTATTTATGTGTTTTTAACCTTTATAAAATTTCATTTCACCATATTAAAATTATAAAATAAGTATAATTATTATACTGGTATTTTATTATAATGTTGGTACAATCATTAACCACCCTCCCATTTTCCATTAAGAAAAATGAAAACGTGAATCGTGTGTTGTGTGGACTACCACCAACATGAATAAATATGTTTTTTTCCTTCACTTACAAATATGGATGGTTTTAGTTGATATTTTATGATTATATATGATATATATACATATAAGTAATATACGTCATTAATATAGTTCTTTTTTGATAACAAAAAAAGTAACAATTATTATATGGTAATCCATCGATATTGGTAAATAACCCAAAATGAGTTCATAATAAATTTAATCTTTATGAAATGTCACTAAAACTCCAATGTGAGGTAATTATAAATGTCACGACTCAACCCAAGCCATAGATCAAGCTGCAACTACCCCAATCCCACCTCCATAGGCCAGGGGTGGCGACAAGCGCTGAAGGAATAACTAACTTGGGGAGGCCTTTGCCTATGTACATGTACGCACACACACACATCCATATCAATGTAAAAGTTCATAGGGAAAGAGTAAAAGATGTAATATGGCTATAAAGTAAACCAAACATGCATACCCTCTAGGGTGTACAATAGTACGATAGTAAAAACTGAAAATTAAAGGGGAAAAATACATGCCCAAGCAGAAATATGTCCCAACCTGACAAAATTGTAAAAGTAAAACTACTAAGAGATACCAGCTTCTAAATCATAATAAACAACCATCATACCTATTCCAAATCACTCAGTATCCCTAAGCTCCTCTCAAGTCACATATAACCTCTCTATCGTCTACATAAGACACAACATGTGTGGGAAAACCCCATGTAAGGTGAGTATACACATACCCAATAAGATTCCCTAAAAGATGAAGGGTGAGTAGTAAGAGATACAATAGGAAAGAAAGATAGTAGATACAAGATAAAGTCAAAAGGAATAGATCAACCCAAACCAAGAGTGAAAGTAACCTTATCCAAGAACAAGGGGCTCGACACGGTGAGTATATAAACTACACATTGAGTCTTCGCCACCTATAGATGGAGAGTAGACTCATCCAACCATGAGAAGCTAAACACAAAGGCACGTGGCATACCCCACACATCTTCGCCTCTCCTATAAGGAGAGTAACCAAATCCAAGGTGTGGATATAGATGAAGTATATATATATTCTCAGTAAAATAATTCCAAATAAGAGAGTAAGGGGATCTATATCTCATAGCTCAGCCTAAGAAGAAGAGTAGCCAATAGTTCCAAATGTCCATCAATGATACCTAGCATATCAAGCATCTGTCTAAAAGTAATCATCCAAGTCAAACTATGCCTCATCATTGTTCTGCATAGTTGAGGGGATAAAAAATCTAAGTAGAGGACCCATTCCCTATACTGATAGGGGTATTTCACTCTATGTTAGTACAAAAAATATGGAGGACTAACACCCTAGTACGATAGGGGAGTACCATCTCCATGGACAGAGGAACTACTCCCTGATATGTTAGGGGAGTACCATCTCTATCTATATATCGAGTATGTAGGACTCACACCCTAATGTGATAGGGAAGTACTGTCTCCATGGATAGAGGGAATGCACACTGATATGACAGTGGAGTACTGTCTCTATCTACACAACGAGTATAGAGGACCCACACCCTAATGCAATAGGGGAGTACTGTATCCATGGATAGAGTACCCGCATGATGATATGGTAGTTAAGTACCATCTCTATCTACAAAAAAAGTATAGAGGACCTACTCCCTGATGCGATAAGGGAGTACCATCTCTATGGATAAAGGACTTGGACGTTGATACGACAGTGGAATATCGTATCTATCTGAACTCTCTGATGATCTTGCTCAATCATTGTTATCATCAAGAACTGCCTAAAGAAGATTCATGATATAAACATCTCACATTGTATCCCGGAATCCATAACCAAGAGCACCATCGCATTCTACATGGAAAAACACTCATGATAGACTACTTGTGGGCCAAAATATGAGTCCAAATGAATGAGATATGAGAGGTATAAGATTCATAAAGGAGTACACAAGGGACCTACAAAACATGTGGTCCCACTCTTCTATTAGGCCATGTCCTTTCTAGTATATGGTTTTTTGGCCATGTAGTACTACACGATGTGTATGGAAACTGCATGACATGTCTCAACCAAAAGCCTAATAAATGAACGAGGTTCATCATCAGCCCAAGGGAAAAAACATAATTTCACTAATATGACTATGAAAATGGATTTGGATATCCAAATGGATAGCCAAATAGATCACACTGTTATGATCCTCATAGAAAAATTCTCATGATAGGCTATTCACTTTCCCAAATTAGACACCCGGTGAAAAAGTCACATTTCATCATATCATGCATGAACAGTGCTTCGTGGGTCCGAGCCATGAACCCAAATAAAACACCCAATATTGGTCTCAAAACATCCACCTTAATTTTAGGATCACAAAATCATAGATGGTTCATCATTTTGACACTGTATAAGGAAGATATATCATATACTATATTCCATAATAATATTATTATTATTATTTATAATTTAATGGACCCAAGTTACAAGTCAGAAAAAGGTATCCAACATTGGTCTTAAAATGACCATCTTAATACTAGGGTCACACTACCATTGACGGTTTGTCAATCAGATACCACATGAAGAAGTTATGACCGATTCAATGATTCCCCCACAAAAAATAATAATAATAATTTATATTATTATTATATTTTTTTCAACCCCCTTTTTCACTTGATTCACACTAAAATGGGATCCCTGTTTTTCTATTTGTGGTTTCCCTACCCATCAAATGGACAAGCCTCCATTTATAATAATATTATTATTATTTTTAATAAACCATAAATATGAGAAAACCTCAAGCGCCCCTTCTTTTATGGACGTGAGGTGCCTCCTTCAAAGCCTCTTAATACTTTTATTTCTCTCTTAAATTAAATCCATTTAATTTAATTAACCACTCACATTTTATGAAACTATTATTATTATTATTATATAACTAATACTCATTTAATTTTATTAACCAATCACTATTATTATTATTATTATTAATGGTCACTGCATTGACCACATCTGACCACCTCATCGAAGATCTGAGCTTAGCAACCATCATGTTCACGCCAAGTAGCCACTGCCATGAGATTTCATGCATGGCCTCCTCTCAGAACTGATCCTATCAGACCACATGTCATTGTCATGCATCAATCAGGAGAACAAGGATCATCGATCTAGTCTCGAACCTCCTATGATCACAAAACCCACACTCACAGTACCGATCTGATCCATTCACAAAGCACCATCCCACTCATTTTATTGATCTGTATCCAAATATTTGATACGTGTGTCATTTGTGCTACTTCCACAAATCTGGGGGTTCAACTGCACTCGAACCATCCCCGAAAAAGTTGAATTGTGGACCCATGGTTCAATGATGAAGAACGCAAAGAACGGTGGGGGAAAAGTATTAATAACAAAGTTGATAAACATCATTGTTCAAGTGTTCTTATCCAACGATTTCATAGTGGGGAAAATGAGGTGAGAAACATGGCATGGATAAAAAATAAATTGAAAGGATAATTTATTTCAATACATGGGATCATGAAAAGGTTCATTTAAACACATATCAAGGAAACAAATTTGATCATGATCAATATTTTAATTAAAAGGGATAGAAACCAAAATTGACAAGTCTTTCCTTGATTATGGATATATCATTGGTGATGAACAAATCTGCTAGTGATGAAGGTGATCCACTCTGTCCATCGTTTGTCGATTCACCTCGATCCGATCATCGGTCGTCATCTGATCTCAATTCTCCAACGAAGGAGGGGTGGAATCTTCACTAAATGATCCCAGGGTTATGAGGCTAACCCTGGTGATTTTCCATAATATCTTACTTATGGAGGGAAAATGGTTTAGGTCATTTAATTCCAAATAAATAAATAAATTATTTATTTTAATTAAATACACCCACCAACGAGTGCCTCATCCAAACGTCTCGCACTGACCAACTTTAGGTCATGTCTAGGGTAAACGCCGCATTCCAAACTTAGCAGTGGTCTAATATTTCTCATATGAGTCTACTTATATGAGTTATTTGGGTTAGGGTTATTAAATAAATTAATTTAATTAATTAATTTATCCAATGCACCCACCAACGACTCCCCCATATGAACGTCCCACACTGACCAACTTTAGATTGCGCTTAGGGTAAACATAGCACTACATATTCAATCGTGCCCTTATATTTTCAATATGAGACTCATTTTAAGAGATATTCCAAATTTTTTTAAAACATTTGCATGAAAAATAGAAATATATTTAATATTTTTATAAAAATAATTCCAGTCTCCCTGAGCCTTGGAATCCTGCGACGTCTCAATGAATGGCTCTGAAAATATTCCTAGGAATATTCCAAAGTCTTACATGACAAAACCAAAGTCTCTACATTATTCTCTTCTTTAAATATTTTCTTCCCCAAAAAGCACAAACTAAGAATAAAGGTGGGGGTAATTATCCCACATCTGACTCTTCCATACATATTCCCTACACTAGGATGTATATCCAAAGAAGACATGTGAAACTCTCTCATCACATCCTTCTGTAATATGACTGAAATCATTGTCTATCTCTGAAAAAGGATAATGTGATTCCCTTATTCATAAAATCCAATTGGTGGATCTAATAAGGATATTTGGCCACACAAGATCACTCAATCAATATCCACAATTTGTGCCTCTCTAACTTGTTAAGAAAGAATAGGGGTAATAACCATAAACTAGGGGTATGATGCACCATCCTCACCCACAAGGGTCAACTACAAAGAGGTCAATTATTCTGTCACCTTTCTCGATAATAGCGGACAGAAAACCTCATTGTGATCATATGATACCACATCCACACCCTGGGTGGCCCTCAATCTCGCGTTACCTCAACCTCTGTAGGTTACACTATTACTTCTATGTCTGAGAAGACATGTCCCAAGAAGTGGACCTTCGAATCTAGAAATGAATCCATGAGAGTTTTCATACAACTAACACTCCCAGAGTATGTCTAGAACCATCCTCTTATGTCTCGCATGGTCCAACTCTGATGTCGATGGCACAAGGGTTCCATCCCAGAAGAGAAAAACATATTAATCCAAGAAAGTTTAAGGATATAGATCATAAGTCTTGAAAACATTGTTGTGGCGTTCAACACACCAAAGGGTATCGACAAGAACTCAAAGAAACCACAGTGTATTTAGGAATCCATGCTCGGTACATCCACCTCTCAAACCTGGAGCTGGTGATAACCCATTTTGAGGTCAACCTATGAGATCCACTTCACCCCAAACCACTGGTTGAAGATCTCAATGATTCTTGGGGGCAGATACACTTCCTCACATCACCTGGCTCAGGTGACACAAACCCATGCCTATCCTCAAACTCTTATCTTCCTCTTAGGAAAAAAACACAAGTTTTTTCATGTGAATACACTGGGTATTACAAATCCCTACCTCTTTAGTCCCTCCAACTACACTAATAGATCTCACGACCCCATGGGGGAATCTGATATGCTAGCACAAACATCAGGTCATCCCCGGTGCAAGTCTATAAATAGGTTTGTCTCATAGTGGGGAGGTAAAATCAGATTTTTATCATACCCCATCATTATTGGAGGTATATTAGGGCTCATAACATCCACCATTATAAGGGTAATATTATCCAACTATTGAATCGAATGTAACTTCTTGTGAATGAGATCATCCTGCTCCGTCTAGGGATCACTTCTCATCAAGGATGAAAACTCTATCCCATAACCTGGAAGCACTACCATACTCACTGGTAGAAAACATCTAAGCATGGATTATTGATGAATATTCCATACTAAGGAAAACATTTTAGGATATCACTTTTGTTATATGAATAATTAGTGTGAGGCTCTCTCCCCTCACAGAGTAAGGTCGTCCCATCAGTAGAAATGTGCGACCATCGATCCTCTCTGCAAGTCCTAAAACACAAGGATCAAGAAAGAAGGGCCTCCTCTGGTATCCTTAGGCCTCAAACAGGGGATAAACATAGGGAAATTTTTCTTTTGACTATGTTCTATCAACTTCAATTGAAGCATTAGTGACATAGGTCGTTCCCTGAACCACACTCAAGCCTCCCAGCCAGAAACTCCATTTGGAAAGGGCTCATCCTTTACCTTGTCTGCCTGATCTCCTCAAACAGGGCCTACTCTGAAACCCCATCATATATTCATATTCTGATTACACAATTCAAAGTAACTCCTCCACCATACATCGATACTATCCACTTTGTGACGACACTAACTCATCCACATGGTTTTGAATCTCATCACAAGGACGTGTATCGGTGGGTGTAGTGTCCATATTCCTTTCATGCTAAATACCATGCTAAAACACCTTCATGAAAGGACTCTACTAACTCCCAAAGTAATCCTGGAGATTTATCACCATGAGGATCACCATCAAAAGGAATCTTAACCGAGTAGGAGATCCAGAGCATAGGATCACACCTCACCTCAACCACCTGAGAAGACAGTCTGGATCAACATTAAACTTGGGTGATCTCTATTTTTGGAACCTACTATGTGCACTTGGAATAGTTGATTCATCTTTTGGTACCACCAGAACCAACTACTTATCTATTAAGAGAACTAGTTGTAATTGCAACCATCTGATCGGTCAGGATCTGCATAAGATTAAAAACTCAGATCACCAAATGAACCCAAACCTCTGCTACCTGGAGATTTGGCTCATCATGGAACCTTATTTATCTCGAGCATTGAAACCCATAGGGTGTTCTAATCCTACACGTAACCTCAGCCTACTATTCTAGTATCAACTATTTTTCTACACGTGGGGTGTTTCTACCTACCCTCTTGGGGGAAATATCTCATGGGATGGACCCTGAACTAAGGAATCATTGATCATTAGATCATCATTATAATCTGGAATTTGATAAAATGGCTGGATGTATTCACAAAGGAAACTATAAAGTAATCGAGATGTACCGTGGTAAAATGATCATATATAAATATAACAACAATGGGGATATAACTCAATATGAACAGTCAAAGACTCAATCCAATATGATTCATGTACCATTGATCCTTGAAACAAATATCTTAGTATGTCAAGTTGATAAGAAGGTAGTCAAGGTCCGGATGGATGGATACGTTGGCCGCCCGCACCATCACTCGATTCCCTAGAGTAGGAGATACACTCTAGACACTTTAACATTGTTTCCCTAAAACCCAACCAAATATTCATATGGGGACTAATCCGAACAACGTCCTAAGGAATGAACTTTCTCTGATACCAATCTATCATGACTCGACCTAATCCCGAGATCGATCCACAACTACCCCAAGTTATCCTCTATAGGCCAGGGGTGGCGAAAAGAACCGAAGGCATAACTAAATCAGGGAGGCCTTTTTCTATGTACCTATACTCACACACACAGCCATATCGATGCAAAAGTGTATAGGGAAAGAGTAAAATATGAAACATGGATATATAGTAAACCAAGCATGAATAACCTCTAGAATGTAAAAGAGTATGCTAGTAAAAAATTAAAAGTAAAGGGGAAAAATACACACCCAACAAGAAATATGTCCCAACCTAAAAAAACTACAAAATTAAAACTGTTGAGAAAGCCCAGCTCTTGAATCCCAAGCTACAACCATTGTACATGGTCCAAAGCACCCAGTATCCCTAAGCTCCTCTAAAATCATGGTCGACATATCCATCGTCTACATAAGACATGACATGTGAGGGAAAATCCCATGCTTATACATACCCTATAAGATTCCCCAAAATCTAAAGGGTGAGAAGTAAGATATAAAATAGGAAATAAAGTCATTAAATATAAGATACAGTCAAAGAGAATATATCAACCAAAACCAAGAGTGAAAGTAAACTTATCCATGAACAAGGGCTTTGAAATGGTGAGTAGATGAACTATACATCAAGTATTCACCACCTATAGCAGGAGAGTAGACTCATCCAACCATGAGAATCTAAACACAGAAAGCACGTGGCATACCCCACATGTCTTCACCTCTCCTGGAATGAGAGTAACCAAATACAAGGTGTGGATATAGAATAAGTACATATATATATATATATATATATATTCTTAATCAAATAATCCCAAATGAGATAGTAATGGGATCTCTATCTCATAGCTTATCCCAAAAAAAAGAGTAGTCAATAGTTCCAAAAGTCCATCAATGATGCCCATTATCTCATGTGTCTGTCCATAAGTTATTATCCAATTTAAATCATGCCTCAACACAGTGTCACACAATAGATGGAATACAAACTCTAGGTAGAGGACCCATTCCCTATACCGATAGGGGGATTCCACTATATGTCAGTATAACATATACAGAGGACCCGCACTCTAGTATGAAAAAGAAGTACCATCTCCATGGATAGAGTACTCGTGTCCTGATATATCAGGGGAGTACCATCTCTGTCTTCACAATGAGTATGGAGGACCCACGCCTTGATGTGACAGGGGAGTACCATCTCCATGGATAGAGGACCACCTTTTGATATGACAATGGAGTACCATCTCTATCTACATAATGAGTATGGAGGACCCACACCCTGATGTAGTAAGGGAGTACCATCTACATGGATAGAGGACCCCCATTCTAATATGAGAGTGGATTACCATCTATATCTATATAACGAGTATGCAATACCTGCACCCTGATGTGATAGGGGAGTATCATCTCCATTGATTAAGGACATGCATGATGATACAACAGCGGAGTACCATCTCTATCCAAAATCTCTAACGATCCTGCTCAATTACTGTAATCGTCAAGAACTACCTAAAGAAGTTTCATTCTCATAAAATTCTGCATCATATCCCAAAATCCACAATTGATATCACCATCGAGTTCTATGTGGAAAAACGCTTAGGATAGACTACTCACGAGCCAAAATCTGCGTCCAAATGAATGATATACGAGAGGTAGAAGATTCATAAAGGAGTAAACAGGATGTAAGGGAACCACACAACATGTGGTCTTGATTTTTTTTTTGGGATGTATCCTTTATATCATATGGATTTCTCACCATGTAGTACTACACTACGTGTATGGGTACTACATGAATTGTCTCAACTAAAAGTCTGAAGAACGCATGAGGCTCATCGTCGGTCCGAGTGAAAAATGTAATTCCACTAATATCCATATACAAATGGCCCCTTATGGCCAAAAAAATCACACCATTACGATCCTCATAGAAAAATTCTTGAGATAGGCTATTCACTTTCTCAAATCATACACCCAGTGAAAAATTCACATTTCACCATATCACACATTAACAGTGCTTCATGGGACTGAGCCACAAACCTAAATTAAATACCCAATATTAGTCTCAAAACTTCTACCTCAATTTCAGGGTCTCAACGGTATAGATGGTTTTTCATTCTGATACCATATGAGGAAGATATGTCAGATACTAGATTCCATAATAATAATAATAATAATATTGGGTGTTTCGTGGACCCAGGACACAAGTCTAAAAAGGTATCCAACATCAGTCTTAAAATTCACATCTCAAACTTAGGGTCATGCTACTATTAACGTTTCATCAATCAGATATCACACGGAGAATTTATGACCGATTCAATATTTCCCCCACAAAAATAATAATAATAATTTTATATTTTTATTAAATTTTTTTAAACCCCCTTTTTCACTTATTCACGCTCAAATGGGATCCCCATTTTTCTGTATGCGGATTCCCTCCCCATATAATAATAATATTATTATTATTAATAAACCACAAATATGAGAAAACCTCAATCTCCCCTCCTTTGTTGGAAGTGAGGCGCCTCCTTTAAAGCCCCTTAATACTTTTATTTCTATCTTAAATTAAATCCATTTAATTTAATTAACCACTCGCATTTTATGACACTATTATTATTATTATTATATAATAACAAATCCTTTTTTAATTTTATTGACTTATCACCGTTATTATTATTATTATTATTAATGCTCACCGTGTTGAGCACATTCGACCACCTCATCGGAGATTCAAGCTCGGCCACCATCATGTTCATGTCGAGAAACCTCCTCCATGAGAATTCATGCATAGCCACTAATTGGAATTGATTCCATCACACTGCACATCATCATCGCACGTCAATCTGGAAAATGAGGATCATTGATCCAATCCTTAACCACCTTCAATCACAAAACATGCACTCTTGGTATCGATCTGATCCATTCATAAAACATCATCCCACTCTTTTTATCAATTTTTCCCCAAACCATCGATCCTTCTGTTTTTTGTGCTACCACCATGAATCCATGGGTTTAACTGTGCTCAAACCCATCCTAGAAAATTTGAATCAGGACCTCATGGTCCAATGATGAAGAATGCAAAGAATGATGGGGGAAATCACTAATAAAAAAGGTGGTAAACATTATTATTCAAGTGTTCTTAGTCAACAATTTCATAGTAGGGAAATTTAGGTGATAAATATGACATATATAATAAATAAATTGAAAGGATAATATATTTCAATACATGGGCTCATGTGAAAGTTCATTTAAATGCAGATAAAGGAAATAAATTTGATCATGCTCAATATTTTAATAAAAAGGGGTGTAAATCACTATTGATGAGTCATGCCTAAATTATGGATAATCATTGGTGAAGAACATATCTTCTAGAGATGAAGGTGATCCACTGCGTCTGTCGCTTGTCGATTCACCTTGATCCAATCATTGGTCGTCATCCGGTCTCAATTCGCCAATAAAGGAGGGGTGGAAGCTCCTCTCAATGATCCCAGGGTTATGTAGCTAACCCTAGTGATTTTTTATAGCAGCTTATTTATATATTAAAAATGGTTTAGGTCATTTAATTCTAAATAAATAAATTATTTATTTATTTCAATTAAACGCACCCGCCAACAATTGTCTCATCCAAAAGTCTCGTGTTGACCAACATTAGGTCGCACCTAGGGTAAACACTGCATTCTGAACTCAATAGTAGTCTCTAATTTATCATCTTAGTCTCAATCCATGAGTTATTTGGGTTAGGGTTATTAAATAAATTCATTAAATTAATTAATTTATCCAATGCACCCACTAATAGTTTCCCCATCCAAACGTCTCACACTGACCAACTTTAGGTCGTGCTTAGGATAAACTCTGAGCTACATATTCAACAGTGCCCTCAAATTTCCGATCCGAGAGTCCATTTATGATATATTACACTATTTATGAAAAACTATATGTGCGCAATAGAAATATATTTAATATTTTTATAAAATTAATTATGGCCTCATTGGGTCTCAGAATCGTGCGCCATCTCAACACCTTGCTCTGAAAATATTTCTAAGAATATTACAAAGTATTACACCAAAAAATAGAGTCTATAAAATAACATTATAATACTTTATAAAAAATCAATTATATTACCTTTAATGGTTTGTAAATTATTATATTTGGGGGAAAAATTAAGATTTACACTGCTTTTATGAACCTACTTCAAAATGGTCAAAATTATTAACATCCAATATTGAAAAGAAATTACAAAAATCTAATACATGAATAGGATTGTTATTAATGAAGAGTATAAATAGAAATGTATATGAATAAGGTTCTTAAATAAGTAATTAATATGTTTACCTTTATGATATAGGAGGTTAAATCACTTATTTATAAATCAAGGGAAAAGGTAAGGGACTTTGTTACTCAAATTTCTTCCTTTGGGTTATACACTTTATTCTTGATTCTCTTTCCCCTATATCCACTACATTTTCCATTTTAAATTTTTTTCTATATTTATTTATGAGGAAAAATATTTTTTGATCCAAATCCATTTCCATAAAAAATCTTTTCATTTAAAAAAACAAGGGAGTATTTTGGAAAAGAGACTCATAACTATGACTTTTATAACATAAATTCAAAATGTTTTCAAAAATCTCTTTCATGGTTTAGTTTTAATTATCTTAAAATGATATGTTTTAAATGGAGTTATTTTTTATGTTTCGCACTATATTTTGTGTTATTATGTTATTATTTTGGGTGATTAATTTTTTGGTATCAAATGATTTAATTCATGATGTTATTTTATACCATTTGGATGTTTTATGAAAACTGCTTTATTTTCATGGGTTCTTTATGAAAATTGGATGATTTCCATTTGGATGTTTAAGAAACCCATTCTTTTTCCATGGTTTGTTTAAGATATGATAATGATTGATTTTAAGTGGCACACATATGTATGGATGATGATGGATGGAACCCTATATTTTCCTCTAATTCATTGGTTTAATCTTATATCTCATGAGATAGTCATGCATGGACATAATGAGTTTGTTCACATATGCGCAGGCATGATAGGTTCATTCACATTTTTAAGTGTCGAAATAATGATTTTTTTACATAGGTGTGGGAATAACCATTTTTCTTATAGAGTTTTTCCTATGCTTATGGTTGTTTCACATTTCCAAGTTGTTTATCAAGTTATTTTAAAAATTAAAGATGCATTTAATTTCCATGAAATTCAATGTTTTCATGATTATTCCTTATTTTTAAATTATTATACACTTTTGTATCATGATCACAAGTTATATGACTGTTTAGATCTATTTTGAGCTAGGTCATATCTTTATTCTGCCATAATGATAGTTTTAAGGTCTTATTTTACTATAACATGTTTATGATTATCATCTAAAGTATTTTTATCTATTATTATGATATTTATATTTTCCTCATGTTTTCCTTCATGTTATGATATGTTTTTCCTTATTAAGTTTCTGAGCTCACCCCTTTATTATGTTTCAAATCTCCATGTTATGAAGATGACTATATCATGTGTGGTATCTAGAAAATGGTCTATAGGAGCATGATTATGGAGAAATGTTTATAGGTTTAGTAAAATAAAATGCTTATATTGATAATTTCTAAGACACTAAATCTTTCGATCATTGGGTTATGTGATTGTTTATGAGATGTGTTATTTAAATCATGAGATTAATTATTTATTTATGTCGTGTTTATCTTGGGTTTCTTTAACATATTTTTAAAGCATAAAATTACTTTACTGAAAATTGAGTACCTATTTATTATGTTTTAATCAATATTTTTTCATTATATAAACCTTTATACATATTTTTTATAATTTTGTAATTTTTATTCATATCGCCAATTTAACAGTTAGGTTATATTGGTCACATTTAAATAATAATATTTTTATATCATATATTAGTTCGCTTAAAGTTTGGTGTTGCGTGTTAATCAAGCTATCAATCTTATTATTATAAATTTTTAGGGTGACACATACCCCCCCTAAATAAATTATGACCATACAATTTTATTATCTCGGTAATCAAGGGTTCAATATTTAAAAATACCATTTTTGAAAAATCACATCATACAAAGGAATAATACAGCTTCCTTTTAAAAGAGGAAGTATGAAACATAAATGTTACTTGAAATAACACATAATCAGGTTCCCAAATGAGTATAGCATTGGTGGGAAGGGAAAATATAGACATGAAGGAGAAAGATAATTTCTAAAGATTAATGGAGAGTGGTATAGAATATGATCATGAGAAATTTAATGAGCACAAAACCCTAAATCATTAAGGAATAAATAAAAACATCAATTAATTATAAATGAACATAATAGAATAACATTTATTTTTAAGATCCTTCTCCTAGAGTTGAGGTATTTTGTTAACACCAATATAGATAATATGAGAAAATATACTTACTTGATTTCTTTCTATTTCATATTCACAGTTTCATATTTTGGTTATGCTTTGATCAATTTCTACTTTTATCTCATATCTTACTCTAAGAGATTAATATTTCATTCCTAGATCACAAAAATTAACTTTTAATAAATTTTAATATCAATTAAAGGATAACAAGTTATTTTTATTATCTCTAGACAACCCCAAAATTATTAGGACAAGTTGAGATAATATCCAATATGAATAATCCTTCATATGAAGAAATACTACATTAATCTCCAAATCCTCAACAATAACATCCAATGTTCAACTTAAATCATTATATAAATAACTAACATTAAAAATATTTAAAATATTCCATAAAAAATAAAAATCAATGATTAGAATGATTTGATCACATATTATTCCGAGAACAACGTATTAATCTCCAAACAACATTAATCACTCATATATACCAAAAATGTATATTTCATAATCATATAACCGCCAAATTAACCACAATTACCCTGAATTAAAATCCTTAAAGGTTCATTTATCCAAGAGGGATATTCATTTATTGACTTTTATCTTAGAAGAATCAATAGATATTCCATCCATGAAGAGAATATTTCTAAGAAAAGAACCTTTTTGAAATCATCATCCACACTTACTAAATTTCTCATATAGCTCCTTTTCATCTAAAAGTTTCAAGAATAAATCTCAATTGATTCTCATACTTTTAATAACCCTTATATTATCTCAATATATAATCAATAAATACCAAAAAATAATTATCTGGGTAATCCTTGATTCTTGGGGAATTGGTTTGAATAATTATCATTGTCCTTATAGTTAAAGCACTTAAAATTAATAGATTATTTCTTTCCTTTGAAATTATGATCATGATGAACTTTTTGTCTACTATTAACAAACTCTCATTCACTTTAAGAATTTAACCAATTGCTTCATCCCACATTCTTAACTCATTGGATGTTGAATCATTTTCTTTCCATGGTAATTATCACATGAACATCCATGAAACTCCATTTTTTCTATTATTTTGTGTGTCCAAAAGTTCAGTTAGGTTTATATTGATAATCATAACTCAATATAGTTGGTTAAGAATAATCATAAGATCCTTTACTCTAGATTCTCTCATATTTTTTTCCCATATGGAAAAGGATATTAATAATAACCTAAGTTAGTTTCCCAAATATGTTCGTGATCTACTTAACTCCAACACCTATTATATTAGCATACTCATTAGGTTAATCCATACATTGTCTATGGGTTTTGATATGTTCAGTGTTCCTTCCACTAAAAAACATATCTAAATAATGAAATACACAAGATTAGCTCATAACATTGTCAATTTCAAATCATAGTGTATAATTCTAAATCTAGTACAACACTAAACATAAATTGAGAATTTATGGATAGTTAATCTCAAAATCATAAACATAGTGACTGAGAATATTTAAAAATCATAAAAATATTTTTAAATCCTTCATAATGGTTCTCAAAGAGCAGGTGAATAAACCAAATCATATCCCCTATGGGTGTACATCTAGGTGTGTAATCTTAATCCCACTCATCATGTACCAATAAAGATTGTGTTAATACCCAATCTTCCCATTTTAGAGTTGTTACCCCTAGGTGTATCTGTGTCATAGTTGCATCCAATTTATAATATCCAAATAAGGATATATTTTCTAGAAAAACTAAACAATATCTACATTATTAAAACTTTATGATATTATCATATAATTAGACTTATCTTAAAAGTCTTTCATAGGGTTATGTTCTCTAATCTATGTTTTATTAAATCTAGTTCCCAAGCTTCATACTAAACTTGCTCTGATACCAACTGTAACACATCGAATCCAGTAACCTAGATTCATTAGTTATCTTACAACATTGGCACAAGATACAAGATATTTCATCTGATAGGATTGAATATTTTAGTAGTATTGAGAGACTAAATACATATATTATTCTCACATTACATTTAAAAACATGAAATACAACATAAAATTATAGTGATGGATTTATTGTTTCTTCTATTATATCCCTAAAATCATCCATATATCATTCTCTATATCCTAGGGAAAGGAAAACATAATAAATGGTGAGCTCGGATGCTCAATGAGGGAAAGTGTACAATAGAAGATATTGTAAAATAAACAAAGTGTGAATAATATGGTAGAGATAAACAATAATAAAATATTTTGTATAACTAATACTATAAAAAGGGGACTATATTCTTAGAGGATATAGTAACATAAATAATCATATGGATAATAATAACTAGTTTTGTATTGATAAAATTTGTATGTCAAAAATCATAATCATACCACCAATGCCTTATGCCAAGATTTCATAAACATACCATTTTGCCTCATGCCAAGACATCATAAATAATTATGCAGGAATACACCAAATATCCAGGTTAGTTTGTCTTGTGAGAACTTCTGATATATCGAGGGGCTATAATGAACCCCACCCATCACTTACTAAGTTCAATGAATTAATCATATAAAAGGAGAAAATGATCAATACAATACATAATCAATATACACATTTGTATTTGAATACTAGCATACAAAATTTTAGTATTTTCACTAGTTAATAAATAAAACAAACATGATCATAATTCATACAGATAAATAAGTTGGATGGTATAATTAGATTATATCCCTAGTAAATCATAAGAATCATAAAATTATGTTGACATGGATGAAAATACCTTTAAAAGAACATTTGATGGTTTCTTTGAAAACATGAGAAAAATATCCTTTTTCTTTTGATAACATTTTAAATAAAAATTTCTACAATACTGAGAAAATTCATTTCTTTAAAAATAATCATGGAAAAATATAAATTAATATTCAAATAGAATAATGGTTATGATGGTGGTAAAAAATTTTAATGTCGTATATGTTAAAAGAAAACATTATTTTCAAACTTTTGTAAAAATTAAAAAGTGAATCATACAAAAAACATTTTAAAAATATTACATTTAATAAATTGTAAATAAATTCAAAACTAGTTGGAAATAAATGTTAACAATATTTTTAAAATAATATTATTATTTAAACATTTTATGAACGTTGATATAGAAGATAAATATTTTTAAAAGAAAACTTTATAAAAAAGGTTAAAATGGAAAATCTTTTACAGATTTTAGAATGTTTGAATCAAAAAGATGTTGAAGAAGGTAACTTGAAATGAATTTTTAAACCAATTTAATTTTAGTAAATGAATGATAAAATACATTTATAAGTAATTTTATACACTAAACAAAATAAAACTTATGTTTAAATGGAATAAGTATCAATGAAAGGAAATTGAGGTGAGAAATCCCTTACCTTAGGTCTGACTTGATTTGTAAGCATTATAACCTCCAGTGTGATAAATTTACATTTATTATACTTAAATAGAAAAACCATATACATTATTATAATATCATATATAATCTAATTATTTTTGGAACTAAGTATATTCTTTACTATAAATGAATTATAATTTGTGTTTGTTTTCAATCCTCACATGGAAGATCAGGGAGTTAGAAAGGAAAGGGATATTGCAGTTCAATATAACAAAAGTATTGAAGGTGGCGTCATTTCCCAGTGTTTGACAATTTTTTGGGGTCAAAAATCCAGAGGAATATTCTAGCATCACAAAGGGGTGTTTTTTGGAATAAACACTTCAATAAAATGGTAAAGGTATGAGTTTTGTAAAGATTGGGTTGAGGATCGTGAAGATGTGGAGCATCGTTAATGGATATGGTGATCTTCGTGAATACAAGAATAGGAGAATCATGATTGTGTGATGTGTTGATGGTGATATCTATGACTACATAAAATTTTAGTGGAGAATCATGAAGGTAGGAGCGCTATGAATATATTTTTGGTAGATCCAGAAATTGTGATGGAGGAGGTGGAGCATCACGAAAGCCGAGTCTATAAATATAAGGCTAACCCTATTCACTTACAACAGAAAAATAAAGTATAATATGGAATCTCTTTGATTTTTTGAAGCTAGGGTAGCTCCATGAATATGGGTTTATAATAAATATTGATCATTGTGAAAATACTTTTTTAGTCTTGACTGATTCCATTGCTTATGAGTAAAATGAGCTTTTTGATGATAGGGTATTCTGCATTGACTTTGTGAGCTTTGCGAAGGATTTTTTTTTGAATGCAGGGGTGCTTCATGAAGGTAGTTTGTTCCTTGAAGTCGGGGAACTTCGCAAAGGTATTGAGCTTCATGAAGGAGCTTCATGAAAGTAATTATTTAACATTAAGTATAAGAGGATAGGGATTTTAGAGTGCATCAAATCAGGTCTATGGTGCAAGAAAATTCATGTGCTAAGTTAGGGATAAAGACTTTAATGCCAAATCATTGAAGTGGACTTCAAGTAGATAAATGGAGTTATACTTCTCTCAAAGCAGTTATCTAGGGGGGATCTACAGAAGTGTTTCGATGGATGCAGTGTGTTATCCCTAAAACCTTATAAAGGCAATGTGCATAGCATAGAGTGATTGTGTCAAAACCTCTATATTTCACATCTAGTGAAGATTGGTAGATTTAGGTATGAATGAAACACCATCAGTGTATGCTCCTTGGAATATCCCTTAGTGGTGAACCAAGTAAAATTGTTGTTTTGTATCTCTGCATGTGATTGTTTTTTTTCACTTTCCCATCAAACAGGTTTAATAGGTTCCTACCAATATGGGAAAAAGATCCATCTCTTTAGAAGAAAAATTTGACACTCTGATTCACCCCTCCCCTCTCAAGGTGTTCTGGGGTCCTTCAAGTGTCATCATATAAAGGTTCCTAGTGTTAAATATATCATTTTATATCATAGGGAATTCAGTAAATGTCAGGGGATTCCCCTTATTTTATGGAAGTAACTTTCAGATCTGGAAGAATAGGATATGATCTCATCTAATATCTCTTGGAATGGAAGTCTTTTTTTCCACTCCATAAGGAATATAGGTCACTAATTCAACATAATTGTCTATGAATGATACAGATAAGAAAATGATTGATTCATATGCTAAAGCACATAATTCCCTCACTAAAGATCTTTCTGATTAGATCTATCTAAATGTGATGACTTTTACTTCAAAAAAGTCTATGTGGGAAAAAATAGAGAATATATAAGAAGGAGACAACAAAGTAAAGGAGGTGAAAATACAATTCTTGCACAATAGGTTTTATTACTTGAAAATTTACCCAAATGAAAACGCAGATACTTATTTTAATCGAATTACTAAATTTTTTGGAGTTATATGTGGAATTGGTGAAGAAATAAAATGCATTAACATTGTGAAGAAAATTTTGAGAAGAATCACACCTCTCTACAATCCAAAAGTTTCATCCCTTGAGGAAAGGGATCTTTCTAAACTTTCTTTGGATGATCTTCTGAGTAGTCTGGTGGCATATGAAATGAGATTCAAACCAAAAGATACAACTACTCATGTAAGTAAGGAAATAGCATTCAAATCCATGGAAAAACTTGAGATTTTAGGAGATGGTGTTAATGAAGATAATGTGGAAGATGAATTCCTTTTTCTCTTTTCCAATAAATTCAAGAGAGGAAAAGGGAGATTTAATGGAAAACTACCCTTGGCCTACTTTTATTGTGGTAGAGTTGGGCATATTGCCTCTTAGTGCTCAAGGAATCTCGATGATAAAGAAAGTGAAACTGGAAATTCACATAATCCTTAGAAAAGGTTTTCCCAAAAGGGAGGCTTCAAATATGGAAAGAAAGTTCAAAGGAAGAGTTTTTTCTATAAATAAGAAGATGGTGACAATGAATTATTTGAGGAAGAAGAACAAGAGTTTAAATCTAGAATCCAAGCATCTATGATGGATATAGTTGAAAAGTTAGAATCATCAAAAGATAAATATAGAGATAATCATTTGAGTGATGATTTTGATCTCAAGTTGCAACTTAAGGATTCTCTTGGTAAGATTTAAAATCAAAGTAACAGATGAAAAAATTAGAGAGAAGTTGTGTAATAATCATTAGAATATGTTGACCGGCTTGAGGATGAAATTGAACGACTAGAAGAAGAGGTTAAAGAATAGTCAACAACCTTTGAAAGCAAAGAATATGTAGTGGAACTGAAGCTCGGAATTGAAGAACAGAATAAGATCATCAATGGCCTTACATCCAAACTAGATGAGAAGTATAAGACTGTTGAGGGCCTTTAATAAGAAGTTGTTACTCTTAGTAGTAAACTTGAAAGTGAATCAAATTTAAAAGAAACAAAAAAGAAAATACTATTTGGAAGATTTTCATATTTTGAGTTTCTAGAGAGAGCTAAGCATGGTTCTATGGAGTTGAAAAGGTTTTGAATGATCAAATACCCACATGCATGGGAAATAGTGTAATTGGTTTTGACGTTGAAGAATCAAATGTTGCAAATAAAATAGGCTAAAATAAAGACAAGGTGAAAGTTGGACATAATATAACGACACCTAAAATCTAAAAAAAATTATCAAATCAAACTAAAAGGATAACTGAAAACTATCCTCAAGTTTCTTGAAATGATAGGCAGTCAAACTATTTTTCTAAGGATACATGGGGAGGAACAAAAGTGAGAAGACATTTACTCTTATTAAATGTCAATTCTATGGCTATCTGGGATATATTATGTCATACTGTGAAAAGGTAAGAAGATACTTGAATAGGGAAGAGCTAGGAAGTCAAAAAAGGAGAAAAATTCATATCCTACTTCTTATAGAAGAAATAATTTCTATGAATATTTTTTTCATTGTTCTAATTCTTTTCCATTAATCTGTTTATTGTAGGTAGAGGAAAGTCATGAAAAATACATACAGAACTCAGAGACAAGCTAATATTCATCAACCAAATGGTGTTTCTCTTACAAATAGGTTTTCTCCTCTTGATAAAGAGTATGAGTATGATGAACCCATGCACATTGAAAAGATACTTGAAAATCTATCTTCATCTTTCACTCATTATAATATTTCATGGAAGGAAAAGAAGAAAAATGAGAAATCCAATCTTGTTGAATTCACTCTCAAAGAAACTAAAAATAGTAGCACATGGATTCTTGATAGTGGATGTTCTTCCCATATGATGGTAAATGCATACCTTTTTATTAATGTTAAGAAAATGGTTAATGGAACAGTAATTTTTGGTAATGATAGAGCTTTGAAGATCAAAGGCAGTGGAAGCACTGAACTGGCTAATAGAAAGCTGAAGAAAACTGAAGTTCTCTATGTGGACGGTCTGTGTCACAATCTTATGAGTGTGAGTCAACTCTATGAATTAGTACTGATAGTGACATTTAATCAAAATGGGTTCACTATCAGAGGAAATATAGGTAATTATCTCATGAAAGGAAACAAAACAGATGGCAACTTATATCAGGTTGATAGTAAAGAAAATATTTACTACACGACAATTGGAGAAGAAAACAACTTGTGGCACTGGAAATTGGGTCACATTAATAAAAAAGACATAAAAATATATCTAATTTGAAGATATTCATAGATATCCTCAATCTAAAGCGCTAATGGGAAAATACTTGTGATGCTTGCATATGAGGGAAGTTGGTATGCAGTTCATATCGTCCAAAGAAGAAAATTGTATAAAATCTTATTGATCTAATCCATACAGATGTATGTGGTCTAATAAATATTATTGGAACATATATATAAAGTTACTTAATTATTCTCATTGATGATTTTATAAGAATGGATTGTGTGATGGTTATAAACAGAAAACGACAAGTGCTTGATTTCATTAAAATGTATCACTGAATAGCTGATAATGATACAAGATAGACAATCAAAGTTCTATGGTCTGACAATAGAGGGGAATACACGTCTATTGAGTTTGAAAATTACCTGGAGAAACATGGAATTCAACATGAGGTGGTTTTTGTGAGAACCCCATAGAAAAATGGAGTAGTTTAGCACAGGAATCATCAGGTAAAAAATATGGCCAGAACTATGTTGATTGAGAGTCGTATCCCTCACCATTAATAGATAGATGTTGTTCAAGATATATTGTGTACTCAAAATTAAACATGGCTTTATATGGGAGAAACAAAGACACCATATGAGTTGTGGCATGGAAGGAATCCTTATTTGAATAATTTTTATGTTTTTAGAAGTAAATGTTTCATCTGAAACAAAGAATGAAATCAAGGGAAGTATGGTGATGCTACAAATGAAGGAATATTCCTAATATATTCAATAAAGATAACATCCTACAAATTTTGTAATAATCATCTTATAAAAATTATGGAAAGAAATGATGTGAAGATCATTGAAGATAACAACACAAATGCCTCGAGGAATTCTTATGACGATATGATAGAAGATGAGGAATAATGTGGACATGGAACAGATCCAAATATAGAAGTAGAGGAAGATTTTCAGAACATTCATGGGTCACAACATGATGTTGATTTAGAAGAAGAATAGTAATAGGAAACCATGGATGAAGAAAATTCTTCTGAACCTCACAGGATAAATTGAAGAGTAGAGATTTAATCTAACATCATTGGGGATTGGACAGAACCCATACATACAAGAAGAATACGGAATAATATATAATTTTCCTTCCAATTAGTTATGGATCCATCCTTATTTGAAGAATCTTTAAATAATGAATCATAGTTTAAATCCATGACTGAATAGTTAGATCAAATTGACAAGAATCAGACATGGGATCTTTTTATGAGACCCAAAAGTCACAATGTGATTGGTATGAAGTGGATCTTTAAGAATAAAGTCAATGAGAAAGGTAATGTGATCAGAAATAAGGTTTGATTGGTGTGTAAAGGATATTCACAGATTTAAGGTGTTTATGTTGAAGAAACATTTTATCCAGTGGTGAGACTAGAGTTGATCAGGATTTTTCTTTCCATGGAAATTAAATGAGGATACAAAGTGTATCAAATGGATGTCAAAACATCTTTCTTGAATGGTGTTCTTGAATAAAAATTCAACATTGAAAAACCAGTGGTTTTTCTACTTGGTAATGATGAAATGAAGGTTTTTAGATTGAAGAAGGCACTATATGGTCTAAAATAGGCACCACGGGTGTGGTACTCTTGGCTTAATTATTATCTAAAGAATCTCAAATTTAAAATAGGATAAGTGGATCACAATATCTATATGAATAATTCCTAAAAAGATCAGTTCACGATACTAGTGTATGTAGAAGATATTATATTTGGTGGAATTAGGCATGGATTATTGAATGAATTTCTCAAGCACATGAAATCAAAATTTGAAATGTCTATGATTGGTGAACTCACATACTTCTTAGGGCTGTAAGTGATTTAGAGGAAAGAATAAACTTTTATTTCTCAGTAAAAACATGTAATATATTTTCTAAAGAAATTCAATATGCATGATTCCAAACCAATGTCAGCTCTGATTGCGATTGGTAAAAAACTTGGAAAGCATGAAGATGGGTCGTCTATAGATCCTACAATATATAGTAAAATCATTGGAAGCTTATTTTACTTTACTATGACATGACTAGATATTATCTTTACAACATACTTAGCAGCCCACTTTCAAATTAATATAAAAGAAGAACATATGGCAGTAGTGAAAATAATCATGAGGTATATTCAAGGTACTCACAATTATGGATTATACTTTGCTGCAGGAATAGATAATGAACTATTATCATTTTATGATACTGACTGGGCTGGAGATGTTATTGATAGAAAGTCCAAAAGTGGTGAATAATTATTTATTGGAAAGAAATGTGGGGTCTGGTTGAGTAAGAAATAGTAAATTACTTCTCTTGGTACTATTGAAGCTGAGTATATCTCTACTAAAAAGGCTTACACTCAACTACTATGGATGAAGCAACAACTGACTGATATTTGTGATGAGGTGAAACTGCCAATGGTTATTCACTATGATAACAAGAGTACGATCGATCTTATGAATAATCCTATTTATCATTCTCATACGAAACCTATTGAAATTAGATATCACTTCATCAAGGGAAAATTGATCAAATTGTGATTAAAATGGGTCATATTTGAACTGATGACCAAGTGGCTAACATTTTGACCAATCCATTGGCAGCACATGTGTTCAAGAAACATCAGTTGAAACTTAGTGTTTATCCACCTCCCAATGAATGAGTAGGTTATGATTAATCCCCTATCCCCAGTTGTGTTAACTGTTTCAATCTGTTTGTGGAAGTGATGTAGGTTTATGGGGGAGATACGATCTTGGGGGAGTGTGTTTTAAGCTCTAAAATGTAAAAATATGGGTCTTTGGGTTTATTTATAAGGTAGTATAATAGAGAAATTCAATGGTACAAAGGTGGTAGAGAATGAAAAGGAGAATAGAGGATGGAAGATGTAGTTGGATGGAAAAAGTAGTTGCAGGTTCCAATACACGAGAACCCAATTCATGCACCTCCTATTTTCTACATTGAGCATTACTCATGTAAACTTAGAGTGTTTGTGTTTAGTGCTTTATTGAATTTATCTACATATTTCCAACAAACCTAAAGGGGGAGATTGTTGGAACCAAGGCTATTCTTTACTAAAAATAGAGTGTGGTTTATGTTTTTTGTCAATCCTCACATAGAAGATTAGGGAGTTGTAAAGGAAAGGGATCTTACAGTTTAATCTAACAACAGTATTAAAGGTGGCATCGTTTCCCAGTGCTTTCCAAATTTTTGGGGTCAAAAAACTAGAGGATGATGCTAGCATCGCGAAGGGGTGTTTTCAAGAATAAACACTTTATGAAA
The DNA here is from genome assembly GCA_963277665.1 of Viscum album. Classification (NCBI taxonomy): domain Eukaryota; kingdom Viridiplantae; phylum Streptophyta; class Magnoliopsida; order Santalales; family Viscaceae; genus Viscum; species Viscum album. Next base: position 1,179,479,822 of record OY728166.1, read on the forward strand.
ATGGTAAATACATGAGTTTCATGAAGACTGTGTTGAGGATCAAGAAGATGTGGAGCATCATGAATGGAGACAGTGATCTTCATGAATACAATAACAGAAGCACCGTGACTGCACAATGTGTTGATGGTGAACTCTACAATTACATCAAATTTTAGTGGAGTATCATGAAGGGAGGAGTGTTACGAAGATATTTTTGGTAGATCTAGAAATTGCGCTGGAGGAAGTAGAGCATCACGAACGCCGAGCCTATAAATATAAGGCTACCCCTCTTCACTTCCAATGAAAAAATTTCAAGGAAAATCTGGAATCTCTTTGATTTCATGAAGCTAGGGGAGCTCCACGAATCTAGGTTTCTAAGCGATCTTTAGCATCGAGAAAAGACTTGTTTAGTCTTGAATGATTCCAATTCTTATGAGTAAAATGAGCTTTGTGATGATAGGGTATTTTGTGTTGACTTTGTGAGCTTCACAAAGGAGTTTGTTCCATGAAGGAAGGGGTGCTTCATGAAGGTAGTTTGTTCCATGAAGTTAGGGATCTTCACGAATCCAGTGAGCTTCATGAAGGAGTTTCGCAAAAGGTGGTATTGAACATCAATTTTAAGAGGATAGAAATTCTAGAGTGAATCAACTTAGGTCTATGGTGTAAGTAGGGTCCTGTGATAAGTCAGGGACAAAGACTTTAATGCCAAATCATTGAAGTGACCTTCAAGTTGATAAACTGAGTTAGAATTCTCTCAAAGAAGTGATCTAAGGGGGTTGATGGAATTGTTCCGAGGGACGTGGTGTTCTATCTCTAAAACCTTATAAAGGTAGTGTGTCTGTCATAGAGTTACTATATAAAAACCTATGTATTCCACATCTAGTGAATATTAGTGGATTTAAGTACAACTGACACACTATCAGTGTATAATCCTTGTATTATCCCTTAGTGGTGAACCACATAAAATTGATTTGTTGTCTCTTTTCATGTGATTGTTTGTTTTCTACACTTTCCAATCAGATGGGTTTAATAGGTTCCTACGAACATAGAAACAAGATCCATCACTTTAGGAGAAAAATTTTACACCCTGATTTTCCCCTCCCCTCTCAAGGTGTTCTAGGTCCTTCACTTATTACATTTCAACATCGTTTATTAACAATAATCTATTAACATCATCATTTTGGGCGTTAACTACTTCATTTCTCATGTATGTTTTGTTTTGAAGGTTATGGTCGTAGAATCTTGGTCATGGTTTCATTATCTTTACAATGTTAATAATATCATTTACATAATATTATTACATAATATCATTAGTATTCAATATTAATTAATAAATCATGTCATAAATATTATAACATCACTCGTGTTGGTAGTAAAACCAACCTAAACATGAGCATGTTATAAAGGTAGGATGAGTAAGAACATGTCAATGTATAATCTTATTATAATATTTATAGAATATTTTTCATGTCATAAGTATCATATATATTCATTATATATCATTTTAGGACCATCCATAAAAGGAAAATATTGAAAACAAAATATATCACTCATAAATATGGTAGTTTGTACGTACGTGTGAACGATACTTCCATTATTTAATGAGAAAAAAGGAAAAGAAATTATATAACATTTTATTATTATATAAAAATTATTAAATCATAAATATCATATATATTTAGTAAATCCATCATTAATACCATCCATTAAATGTGGTGATGGAAAATGAATCACATCACTATGTGGAGGTGGTAGATACAATGAATGTGTGAGCAATACTTTCATTTCTTATTTGATGGAAATGGGATTGAAAATGGTTGTCCCATAATTGTAATGACATCTCAGTATATTTATAATACTATATTAATTTTATTAGGATGTATACAACATATTTAGAGGAAGTATAATAAGAAATAAACTTTGAAAGAGTTGAGTAAGACAATTGTCTCTTCTTTGAGAGACCTCGTTTAAATAACACCTTAAGACTTATTAGGATAGTATTAAAAGAAGAATATAAGATCATTAACAAAGGGTATTAATATAGAGAGATTTTTTAGTAGGTATTTTCTAATCTAAATGGATTAAGTGGTCTGAATAAGAGAGGAGATGAGGTTCCCTTTTATAAGTGATGGAAATGACACACTTGAATTACTTAAAATATTTAAATATAATATATATCATAATCCTGTAAAGTGATAAAAAAATACCCTAAATTCATATATAATATTTTATAGGGTTAAAACACACTCAAACAATAACATTTATACAATTTTTGGATACATTTTAAGCCTTATATCCTAGATAAACCCCCTTTAAACCCAATTTAACCTTAACCGTATTAACTTAAATTTTTACCATGATAACTTAATTATATCTCAAAATAAAAGGGGAATTATAACCAAATTTGAACATGATGATTAAAATTTTGGAATCCATTTTATCAGATTAAAAATATGTAGGTTTTGGAAATTATACTTAATATAAGTACACGAAATGTGTGAAAAATAGTTTTTAGGAAAATACCCAATTTAAGTGTAAAAATTATTTCACCTTGAAATCAACTAAGAAGTTGATTTACATGAATTTTTTTGGTTAAATAATAAAAAATAGAAGTATTTTAGGCTTTTATATTGAACAAAAACTTAATTTAACCTTACAACCATACCAGTAAAGGCAAAGACCCAAAAAATAGATTTTGATTTGGATAAAATATAATTTTTGTTTATAAAAGTCAATCATGGGTTCAAAAATTCAATATAATATTTAAAAAGACATTATTTAACTCCTTAAACATATATTTAGTCAAAAAATTATCATCCAATAGGATAAATACAAGTGTTAGAGAGATTTTAAAGTCTTGCATCATAGTTTTAACTCAGTTTTACTCTTTTTACCCCTAGTGAGGTGAAGAATCTTTAACATGGTTATTATTCATAATAACTAAAAATAAAAGGGAAATATTTACCAAATTTGAACCTCATGATTCCAATTATAGAATCCATTTTTCAAGATTAAAATTATAGAATTTTCAGAAATCAATTTTCATATAAATACATAAAATGCAATGAAAAACGATTTTTAGAAAAAATGTATTTTTAAGCCCAAAAATGAACTTATACCAAAATAAAGTATAATGTAGATTAATATGTAATTAATTAGATTATTTTTAATTAAATTAGACTTATATTACTATAATATCAAATTAAAAACATAATGGGGATTTTGAATCACTAGATTTAATGAAAAGAAATAATAGTTTTACAAAAATTGGTATTTTCACTATTCACTTAAAAATAAATCTTTTTAGAAAAATCCCAAAAAATACCTTTATAATAATATTTAAATGATGATTTAAAAATTTATATTAATTTAATATAATAAAATTTATAAAAAATGGTATAAATTAATTAAAATGTCTACACATAAAATGAAATAAAACTCATTTTTTAAGAAAACGAGCATGTAGCCACTTCGGAAGCTCCCACTCGTCCAAGGGTTCTACCAGCCCCAGCACTACCTCCATTAACCGTAATTCTTCTTGGATTCTCCCCTGCCTCAATTCAGATCCCCCACACGCGACGCATATTCAACCCCCATGACTCTTGCCTCACTGTCCGCTTCGACCTTCTGCTACACCCACAAGCGTCGCCCCGGATTCCTACTATGCCTTCGTCCGGCTTCCCTCGTGCGACATACCATTTGAGCTGCCCCCTCCTGGTGTGCCATATTCTGACCTTGTGAGCACCTTTGTCCCTCCTGGATCCCTGTGGCTGCTGCTAATGCTCCGCCCTCTGTACTGAAGGAAGTGACCTCGCTCACTCTGTCTGCGATGTTTCCTCTGTCGTTCTTCCTTCGACAGCATGTATGGTTCTTTGGTTCTAGAATTATTCCTTTTATGTTCGATTGTAGATGTTTTTGGCTGGGGATTTGTTCATTGTAGTCCTGTATTTTGGATTTGGTCACAAAATCATCCTTCGTTCCGCCTCCGTTTGACCAGGATGCTCCTGCCCCGGCTTCTGGCTTCCAAGAAGCTTCATCGGACCACGCTACGCAAACGAGAGAGGTTGCAGCTTCAGATCCAGGGTTTTTCGCCTTTCCTTTTTTGTGGGTTTGTTGTAGTGCCACTGGTTTGGTTTCTTGGAGGTAGGGACATTGTTAATTTTCAGAAGTTATTACACATCGGATGGCAGATGCAGGAATGCTTGGTACCAAAGATGTCCTATCCTCATTAGTTCATTTCTAATTTTATCTGGGATCAGAATAGGTAGGGTCAACTTCTTCTCTTGGGTCATTATGAGGTTGCAGATTGTGACCTCAGGAACACTCAATGATTGAGAAATTTCCTCACTTGTTCTCCCATGTTTTGACATTTTCCATTTTGAGGTTCTGTTTTGTTTTCTAAGGTCTGATAACGTCATTTTATGATTCTCATCTTCTTTTTTGGCTTTTCCCTTCATGCACGCCCCCATTTTGGATTGGTTTGAAGTTTTCTTTGGCTAATTGGGATGGTGTTGGTAGATCTTATTATGGCGTTTTGGATCTTTGAGGATCTTGAGTTTGGTTCTTACTTCACCCCAATCATGTCTGCAATGGTGGATTCCCTTGGGCACGTTGCAGTTTCTTGTTTTGTTTGGGTTGGTATGGCTTGTGTCTGCAATGGTGGATCCCCTTGGACATGTAGTCTCAGTTTGTTTCACTTTTTTGGTTCTCACTTAACCAAAAAGTTTTTAAAAAAAATCAAAAAAAATGAATTTTCAGTCGAAGAAAACATATTTTTGAAGCATAAAATGACTACTGAAAATTAAGTACTTATTTATTATGAATTAATTAATACATTTTCATTATATAAAACCTTTATACATACTTTTCATAATTTGGTTATTTTTATTCATACCACCAATTTAACAACTATGTTATGATGGTCACGTTTAAATAATAATATTTTCATACTATATCGCAGTTTGCTTAAAGTTTGGTTTTTTGTGTTAAGAAATCTATCAAGATTATTATTATAAATTTTCAAGGTGTTACATAGTTCAATATAGAGGTTAAAATAATGTTTCTAAAAAACCAGAGTGGCCAACGGCTTGGTCATGATTTCTGCCACTTTCTCATTAGTTCCAATATATTCAAGTTTGATCATTCTTTATTCTACATTTTCTTTGATAAATTGAAATCAGTTCTCGATATGTTTGGCATGAGAATGTTGTGATATATTCTTCATGTGATCTATCTCACTTTTTTTATCAAATAATATCACTATAGGATACTTCAATTCTTCCCAAATATATTCTAATTGATTCTTCATCCATAGTATTTGTGTGTATTCCTTGGTCATTAAAATATATTCTAATTTTATTGTACTCAATGAAGCGATTTCCTAATTCTTACTCATCCAAACAACACACTTACTACCAATAAATAATGTCCCACCACTTGTAGAATTTTGATCCACAATATCATCAGCCCAGTCCGCATTTGAAAATTCTGACAACTCATGATTTTTCATAGCATCAAAAATTAATACAAAATTGATTGTTGTTAGATGGTATGTGAGTATGATATAATCTATAATATCAAATGTAGGATCAAATATATAAGTATGATATGCTCAAATACAAGAGGGGGTGAATTGTATACTTTAAAAAGCCCTAAGGAAATTTTGCATAACCAAAATTTACAACACCTATAAGTTCTAATAACTTGCTTGATTCCGGAAATGAAACTTAACAAAAGTTTACAACAACTAAGATTCTACCTTAAAGTGTATAGAATCCTATATAATCAGAGTACAAGTAAGGAAGTATAAGAAAGTTATACTTTCCTTAACAATACAAAATGAAAAGCGGAAAACAAAGTAGTAACACTATAAGTAACAAGTAATAACTCTTTAAACCCTAAGAGAAGGGTATCCAACAACCCTGGATAAGAGGTCCCTTGATTTATACTTTCATGAAATTATGTCTTACCTACACCAGGGTAAGCCCTCGATACGAAGATCGGAGTCTGTCTTGCTATCCCCGCAAGCCCTCAACTATCAGATAGTTGGCACCTCTGTCTTCCTATCCCCGTAAGCCCTCGATTGTACACAGCAACAATCGGAGTCGCACGAAGAAAATATGCACGAAGAAAAGTTTGAACAAGCCGTTAAAACTTTCTGCACGAATCTTGAGAGTTTATAAGAGCCTCTCTCTCTAGAAATCACTTCAACAGCATGTAAGCACGGATGTCAAAGATGTTGTCAAGTATTGTCAAGTGTTCTGCTCTTTTCAAATGAGCTCCTATTTATAGGCACAGCTCCAACGGTCGGCTCCCTCTTCCAACGGTCATATTCTTACTTGAATTTCAGAGGGACCTGTACACATGTCACTCAAACAACGGTTAGTTGATAACTGAAGGAATGACATCATTTTATAAAAGAACAAGTGTAAGCATAACTAAAACTGATATTTGGAATAGAGAAAAATGAAATTTTGGAGTGATGAAAGTTTAAGTTCGGAGTCTAACCAGAAAATGAATTTGAAGTCTATAATGAAAGGATATTCAGATTCTATTTATCAGAAGAATTCGGAGTCAAACTTCATACAAGTTCATATCCATAATTCGTAATCAGAATTCACAATTAGAATTCGTAATGAGAATTCGTAATTAGAATTTTTCATCAGAATTCATAATGAGAATCTGTAATCATAATTCATCATCAGAATTCATAATGAGAATTTGTAATCAGGATTCATCATTAGAATTTGTAATGAGAATTAGTAATCAGAATTCATCATCAGAATTTGTAATGATAATTCATAATCAGAATTCATCATCAGAATTCGTAATGAGAATTCGTAATCCGAATTCATCATCAGAATTCGTAATGAGAATTTGTAATCAGAATTCATCATCAGAATTCGTAATGAGAATTCGTAATCAGAATTCATCATCAGAATTCGTAATGAGAATTCGTAATCATAATTCATCATCAGAATTCTTAATTAGAATTCATAATTAGAATTCATCATCAGAATTCATAGTTAGAACTTTATACAAGTTTGTAATCAGAATTTAGAGTTGAACTTCATTCAATTTCGTAATAGGGAATTCGGAGTATAACTTCATAAAAGTTCGTAAAAGGAATTCGAATCCAAAAGTAGAATGCTTCATATTTAAGTATTATATGATTCCGAGGTTTTAGATATGAATATGATTTTTATACTTAAGAAAAATATTGATATGAACAATGAAATCTAGGTAAGGGTAGATTTCCTTGGGTAAGAAAATTTTCCTTATAGAAGTAAAATAGGGGTAAAAAGAGTTTTTCCTTGAAACAAGTTGTTTGTGATTTTCAAAACAAGAAGGAATGGTAAAGTCATAAGGATACCTTAATGATTTAAAAATCTCCCCATTTTCATGAAGGAATGGAAAAGTCATAAGGAAAACCTTATTGAATCAATAATCTCCCCCTTTTTGGAAAGCACAAACATCCTTACGAAAAAGAATATAAGGACTTGATAAAAAAATTCATAGACTTTGAAATTAAAGCTTATCTCCCTTTATTCATGAACAATGGTGAATACGACTAACTCCCCCTTAGGATTTGGAACACTAAGGATTGTATTCTAGATTTCCAGAATGAGAATTTTCATTTGAATATGGAAATTTTCATAATGAGAAACTCCCCCTTAGATAAACTCCCCCTTACTTAGGGATACTTCTTCTTATACTTATAAATATTTTTCCTTTTCTTTTTTAGAATTATTTTTCCTTCTCCCCATTTGTGATTTTCAAAAAGAGTTTGAGGGAATAGAAAAGAAATATGGTACCTGAAATATTAGTAAAGACATACAAAAAAACAAGACAATGTTCCATTATGATTGAAAGTATTAGTACAAGGAAAAACAAATACAAAAAAAGATCGGAGTGGGATTTATTTTGGTTCTTTTTCCTTGGGCATTAGCATCTTAACAATGGTCTTCATATTTTTCAGCTCTTTATGATCCTCCTCAACTTGATTTTCTAATGCCTTGATCCTCTCCTCCTGAGATTTCATGGCCTCTTCCTGAACCTTCAAAAATTCATCCTTCTTTACAAGCTTCTCTTCGATCTTAATCCGGAGATCTCTTTCCCCCTTCCAGCTTTGAGCAACAGAGTTAAGCTTCCCATTCAGATCCTTCACCTATTGATTCTGATTATTTTTCTCTAGGGTTAGCTTATCCTGAAAGTTGTCTGAAAGATTTTTAATTTTGACATCCTTAGTACCAAAGGATTGCTTAACATCTTCTTGAAACAGATCAATCTCTTCCAAATCTTCATTGATTTTATTTGACCATAGAGTCATTTTGTTGCAAGACTTTCTATGGACCTCATAATTGATAAGAAAATTTTTATGTTCTGCATCAATCTTCACACATTTATCCATCACCATGGATACGGATTCTAACTTTTGATTCATGTTGTGCTGAAGCATCTGGCATCTGGAATCTATTGTAGGAAAGATCGGAATGGTATCGACCAACTTCTTCAGGGACTCAACAAAAAAATCTTGTCCCAATGTAGATGACTCCAAATCAAATAACTTACTAGGATATGGTTCTTCCTCTAATTCTACCAACTTCCTCTTAGAGGATCCTCCTATTTTTTCCTTCCTGATAATATCTTTTGTTGGGGTGTCAAAAACTACTTGTTTTCCCTTGTGAACTTTCAGAACATCTTCCTCTACTGGAGACTCATGCTCACTTCCGGATAATTGTACAATCTTGTCTTCATCAACTTTTTCTTTCTCAGCTCTAGCTTCAATGTCCTCAGGAAGAATGAAGTCATGATTATAACTCTCTTCCTCAGATGGTTTGTGCACCACCTCTTCACCCTTCTGATTATCTGGGGGTGTAGAAAGTCTTGAAGATCCGACTTGAGAAGTCCGGAGTGAAAAGTTTTCAGAAGCACTCTCTTTTTCATGATAATCTTCGACCTGCTTAATCACATCATCAGAGCCACCACTGTTCTCACCTTCTTGAACTTCTGCATCTTTGTTCTCTTGTACAGTCTTGTCTTGTGGTTTTTCTGGAGTGAAGAAATTCTTCCCCGGAGTCTCAGGAAATTGTTCCATAAGGAAAGATTTTGGAACAGGAATATTTTCTGAAGAAACCTCAGTATCCTTCAAGAGAGATTGAACAATCTCGGCCTCAGACATTTTATTCTTTAGATTTTTCTCCGTTTCCTGCTTCTCTGGCTCATCAGAAGCCTTTTCTTTCAAGGCCTTAGCCTCAGCAGGATCCAAACTGAACTTTGGCTCCCCTTCTTTTCTATTCTTCTTGTCCTCTCTCCACTTTTCTACCACTTAATCTGGGTAGGCTTTTTTCTTTTTGGGTTTATAATGTGCGGATTGGGGTTCTTTAGACTTAGGGGTTTTATCTTCAGCTTCCACTTCTTTCAACTTCCTCTTCTTCCATACTTCTTAGAAGGTTCAACCTTTTCCACATTTTTCGGAATGGGTTCTGCCTCTTCCACTAGAAGATCATAAAACTCTCTTATCTCCTTAGAGAAGCCAACATTCATTATTTTGAGGGTGTCATCACTAATCAGCATCACCTTGAAATTTCTTGTCTTGGAGCTACATGGGATCTTGAAGGATTCAAGACACCGAACTATCAACTTTGAAAGCAATGCTGGATACATAATGATATGAGCTCTAAGATTTCTATTCTTGATGTTCTGAATCGTAATGAGGATTTACCTTATCAAATTGATTTTCCTTAGATTTACCAAAAAAATCTAATATGTACATGTCACTTTTCTTGAGGGTGTCCTTATCACCCTTACTCGGTACGATAAATCCTTGCACACAAAGATATAGAATCTGGTTGTTGGTAGATAGATGGGAAATCTTTTTTTCAGTCTTGATATCAGAAAGGCCTAGACACTCTATATCCATTGACTTAACAAAACTTCCTTGAACCTCTAGCAACTTGTGAGAGCAAAATTTGGATTCTTCTTCATAAGGTATGCCCACCAAGCTAGCCGCCTTGGTATAAGATAGGGCATATGTCTTCCCATAGCTCTTGAAGGATAACTTCTCCCTTCAATATTCCTTGAAAAAACAAATTGACTCATAAAACTCTATGATCAAGTCCGGATACACCACATCTTGAGCTCGAGTCTTAGATATAGCTACACTTTCCCATCCATTGAGCCTGATGTTCTTGGAAATGATAGAATCATACTTATTGAAGAATTTTGGGTATACCAACCTCTCCCTATATATATACCATTCCGAGATCGGCTTGACTGAAGACATATCCTAATAAGGGGCTTTTGCAGACATTCAGACTGGGCACTTCTGAAGAATTCGGAACGAGCTTTTTTAGAGGGTCAGAGCTTTGAGACGTGAGATCTTGGAAACCGATGTGGGAAACCATCGAGGGTCCCCTTTATATAGGCGATGTAAGTGACCTTTCAACTTCCAATTTCAATCTAACAGTTGAAAAAATCTCTGTTCTGATCCGACGGTTGAAAACATGCCCGCAAGGAAATCTTGAATCCGAACTTTTGAGGTTTTAAGAAAAGCATTCGGATTTAAGGAGAAACGAATCCAAAAAAAATTAAAAGGAAAAGAAACTTAAAGCAAGTAAAAATGATTATGAAAACTTTAAGTAAGGAAGTCATACCTTTTGGATTGGCTAGGAAGATTATCGTAATAGGTGATATTCTTCTTGATGAAAATTTGACTACGAAAAAAACTCACTACGAAAAAAACTCACTACGAAAAACACACTACGAAAAACTTAAGATCGAAAATTTTTATTGAAAAAATGTTGAGTATCAAAACTCGATTACGACAATTATGAGTATAAAAAACCCATTACAAAAATTCCCATTATGAAAATTTCCATTACGAAAATTTCCATTACAAAAATTTCCATTACAAAAATTTCCAGTACGAAATTTTTTTTAAAAAAACTGACTATAAAAATTTCATTACGAAAATTTGAAAAACTAACTATGAAAATTTTCTTTATGAAAATTTGAAAAACTAACTATGAAAATTTCATTATGAAAATTTTAAAAGCTAACTACGAAAATTTTCAAAAAGCTTTAATAACAGATGTACTCCCCCTATGAAAAGGAGTTTATTACTGTAAGGAGATTGGTTCAACAGAAAGTTAATGGAGGAATATTACCTCACGGTTATCATTCCTAAATTCTATTTAATGTATTCAAATCTATCAGACGGTAAAGATTTTGTGAAAATATCAGCAAGTTGATCTTGCATTCCGATAAATTGAAGAATGATATCTCCTTTTTGTGTGTGATACCTAAGAAATTGATGCCTAATATCTATGTGTTTTGCATGAGAGTGATGTGAAAGGTATTTCTTGGCTTATAAGGTCTTCTAAGTTTAGTTTGTAAACATTATATTTCCTATTGGAAGAAATAATAAATTCCTCCTTGGAATTGTGTACTAAGAACTTATCATTTCTAAAATTCACAAGGTAGCCTTCATCACATAATTTAATTATGCTAATGAGGTTGTGCTTAAGACCCTTAACAAATAAAACATTTGAAATCAAAGTTTTTCTAAGAAGAACGATGTTACCTATACCAATAATTTCTCCCTGATCATTATCTCTGAAAGTTACTTTTCCTCCTTTCGTCTTGATAATATTTTCAAAATAATTTTTGTTACCAGTCATATGTCGAGAACATCCACTATCCATGTACCATGTATTGTTGTTGGTACCTTCTCTATTTTCCTAAAAATAAGAAAAAGTTAGGTTTTTGGAATCCAGGCTTGCTTGGATCCGGAAATCTCAGTAAGTAAAATTTTTGGCACCCACATTTTCTTAGAAAAATAGGCTTTATGGAATCCTAAAGACTGAGTTTTGTTTAGGGAACAATTATTTGCCCAATTTCCACCACACTGACACTTAGTAAAGAATGTAACAGTTTGAGGAACAAAGTAATTGTTACTAAAAATTTGTTTTGAACCAGTATAACCAAAACCAGAACTATTCCTTAGAGTTTGGATTTATGAATACATTTTATCAAAATTTTCTTTACCTAAGGTAAAGTTTAAAAAACACTTCCTCAAAGAAAATATTTTGTATTTAAGTTTGATTACCAAGTTTTTGTCTTCAAAAAAATTTGAATTTGAACTAGACCTAGGCTCGAATTCATTTTTCATAGAAATTAAGTTTTCTAGATCTTTAGAAAGTTTATTCTTCTTATAATTTACTTCCTCAAGATTTTTTAAAATACTATCAAAATCAGCATTCTTATTATCAAGATCTTTAGAAAGATCTGATATTTCCTTAGTAAGAATAGTATTCCTATAATTTTCCTTATAACATTTTTTCATGAGTTTTGAATTCTCAATCTCAAGAAGTTTGGAAAATCTAGAAACTTCTTCATAGGAAGGTAAAGTATTATCTTCATCAGAAGAAGATTCTTCATCTGAAGAGTTATAATATTTACTATCATTTTCATTCAAAGAAACATTAGTCATAGATTCAGCATTGTGTACCTTAGCCATTAAGCAATGATTATCAATAGGTAGTCTGGCTATTAGACCAAGATTCTTCTGTCCAGAAGATTCAAAATCTGAAGATTCATCTTAAGAGTCTCCACCACTGGCACTCCAGGTGTCATTAGCTTTCAAGACTTTCTTAGCTTTATCCTTGTAATCTTATTTCTGTTTCTCTCTAAATGCCTTTCCTTTCTTTCTTTTCTCTTGATCATAGGATAATCAGGTCTTATATGTCCAGCTCTCTTGCATTCGTAACATGTGACTTATGAATCTTTCTTGTCTTTCCTTTCCCTTTTCTTATATCTAGATTGAAAGTTCCTCTGTCCAGCTATCTTGTTCATCCTTCGAGCAAGATTTTCTAGTTCATTTTCTGAGGATTCACTTCTACTAGATTCATATTGGATAACAAATTTCTTAGTTTTGGATCTAGTAACTCTCTCATGAGTCTTGGCTTTCATATGATTATAAGTTTTAGTAAAAGAAACACTTCCATTTCCATTCTTCTTCTTTACATTATCAGCATCTCTCTTCATTCTAGTCTCATGCTGAATAAGAGTTCCAAACAACTCATCTAAGGAAATCTGAGTAACCTTTCTGTTCTCATCAATAGTAGTCCTTTTAGATTCCCACTCATTAGGCATGATGTCTATGATCTTATCAAAAAGAGATTTATCATCTAATCCTTTCTCACCCATTGATTGTAAACTATTCACAATAGTCATGAATCTTTGTTGCACCTTACATATGGGTTCTCCATAAGGAAAGCAGAAACCATGATATTCAGCTCTAAGCATGGCTCTTCTAGTTTCAATTACTTAGGAAATTCCAAAGTGAGTAACTTAAAGTTTCTTCCATATAGAATTTTCTTCTTCACAAGATGAAATTTGGCTATATATATTTCTAGTCATGTAGAAAAGTAAAGTATTTTGTACCTTATAGTTTAGTTGATATTCATGCTTTTCCTGATTGGTAAAGGCACTAACTTCTTTATCAGGGATTTTATATCCTCTAGTAAGAATAAAAAATTTATCAACACTAGTATTGATAATGAAAGTCTTAATACGATATCTCTGATACTCGTAATAATTTCCATCAAAGATAGGTGGTCTAGTTGGATTGAGATTATCAATGGAACCAACATTAAAACCTGCCATTCTTAAGAAAATATTTCCACACAGACTTGTTAGTAGTAAGTTTGTAAACAAGAGAAAATATCTCTAAGAAAGAAAAAAATAGAGTATCTCTAAGAAAATATGAATACGAACTATAGGAGCCTGAAAAAGTGATTCCGAAAAAGGTGAATCTGGATAATATGATTCTGAAAAGAGAGAATAAGAGGAATTATCTTCTGAATCTAATCGTGAGATTAATTCAGATTGAACCAATCCTTTGATACCAATTGTTAGATGGTATGTGAGTATGATATACTCTATAATACCAAATGTAGGATCGAATATATAAGTATGAGATGCTCAAATACAAGAGGGGGGTTAATTGTATACTTTAAAAATCCCTAAGGAAATTTTTCATAACCAAAATTCACAACACCTCTACGTTCTAATAACTTGCCTGATTTCGGAAAAGTGATTCCAGAAATGAAACTTAACAAAAGTTTACAACAACTAAGATTCTACCTTAAAGAGTATAGAATCCTATATAATCAGATTACAAGTAAGGAAGTATAAGAAAGTTATACTTTCCTTAACAATACAAAATGCACAGTGGAAAACAAAGTTGTAACACTACATGTAACAAGTAATAACTCTTTTAACCCTAAGAGAAGGGTATCCAACAACCCTGGATAAGAGGTCCCTTGATTTATACATTCAAGAAAGTCTGTCTTACCCACACTAGGGTAATCCCTCGATATAAAGATCGGAGTATGTCTTGCTATCCCCACAAGCCCCCAACTATCAGGTAGTCGGCAGCTATGTCTTCCTATCCCCGGAAGCCCTCGATTGTACACAGCAACAATCGAAGTCGCACAAAGCAAATCTGTATGAAGCAAAGTTTGAATAAGTCGTTCAAACTTTCTGCACAAAGCTTGGGAGTTTATAAGATCCTCTCTCTCTAGAAATCACTTCAACAGCATGTAAGCAAGGATGTCAAAGATATTGTCACGTGTTGTCAAGTGTTCTGCTCTTTTCAAATGAGATCCTATTTATAGGAACACATCTCCAACGGTCGGCTCCCTCCTCCAATGGTCATATTCTTCCTTGAATTTCAGAGGGACCTGTACACTTGTCACTCAAACAACGGTTAGTTGATAACTGAAGGCACGAAATCTTTTTATAAAAGAACAAGTGTAAGCATAACTAAAACTAATATTCGGAATGGAGAAAAATTAAAGTTCGGAGTGATGAAAGTTAAAGTTCGGAGTCTAACCAGAAAATGAATTCGAAGTCTATAATGCAAGGATATTTGGATTCTATTTATCAAAAGAATTCGGAGTCGAACTTCATATAAGTTCTTGTTTATAATTCGTAATCAGAATTCACAATCAGAATTCATAATGAGAATTAATAATTAGAATTTTTCATCAGAATTCATAATGATAATTCGTAATCATAATTCATCATCAGAATTCATAATGATAATTCATAATCAGGATTCATCATCAGAATTCGTAATGAGAATTCATAATCAGAATTTGTAATGAGAATTCGTAATCAGAATTCATCATCAGAATTCGTAATGAGAATTCGTAATCAGAATTCATCATTAGAATTCATAATGAGAATTCGTAATAAGAATTCATCATCAGAATTCGTAATGAGAATTCGTAATCAGAATTCATCATCAAAATTCATAATGAGAATTCGTAATCAGAATTCATCATCATAATTCGTAGTTAGAACTTTATACAAGTTCGTAATCAGAATTCAGAGTTGAACTTCATAAAAGTTCGTAACAGGGAATTTGGAGTAGAACTTCATAAAAGTTCATAACATAAATTCGGATCCAAAAGCAGAATGCTTCATATTTAAGTATTATATGATTCCAAGGTTTTAGATATGAATCTGATTTTTATACTTAAGAAAAATATTGATATGAACAATGAAATCTAGTTAAGGGTATATTTCCTTGGGTAAGGAAATTTTCCTTATAGAAATAAAATAGGGGTAAAAAGAGTTTCGCCTTGAAACAAGGTGTTTGTGATTTTCAAAACAAGAAGGAATGGTAAATTCATAAGGATACCTTAATGATTTAACAATCTCCCCCTTTTCATGAAGGAATGGAAAAGTCATAAGGAAAACCTTATTGACTAAACAATTTTATCTTGGATGCACCTCATGATTCATTAACCATAGTGAGATAATATTCCTTCATATTACTTTGGAAACGAGCCACTAAACATGTTTCAATGATGATATCTAATTGTTTTGTAGTCAAATAAAGTAAGTTTTTAATAATCCTCATATATAAGGTTGGATCTGATGAAAGTGGGTTTCCTATACCCAAATCATGTATGTACTTTGATTACCATTATATGTATAAGGTTTTATAAATACATGCATTTATCTTACCATAATAGTGTTGATACTTTTTCATCCATAATACTTATGGTAATGTCCTTAGATTACATGTCGTATCAAAAGGTGATGGTAGTTATTAGGATATAATGAGAACCTGGAAATACAATGAAAGTAATCTTAAACTTATGTCCTATAAACTAGATACATCATGCTAATATGAAACATATAATGTGTGACTATCAGGTGTTCGGTTCTCATAAGCATTAAGACTTCTTCTCATTAAGTTTGCAATTGGTGATCTTGAGTAGGTGAGATCATGAGGATTGACCCTCCAATAAGAGCACCACATGTTTCAAGTGTCATTAGTTGTTCCTATTTATGAACATGTGTATTGGTATCTTGATTTGAGATCATTATCAATGTGTACCATTTGATCATATACTTTGATTAAATTCAAAAACCATGACATTGAATTCATGGTGAGGTAGCTTGTGTTGGGTGTATCTTTGATGGTATGGCATTGGTTGAATGATCAAGATAGAATTTATCACTTTAGATTTAAGGAAGTGATATCTTGGTACTAGTTGATTAGAATGATAATACCTTCAATAAATCCATGGTCATGGTAAAATAGGGTAAGTTCATCCAGTTATGTCAACTAATAATAAATCAAGTATGGATGATGACACAATCTATGCATCCAACTTTATGAAATATCATAAGACAAAGATATTATATTACACAACGTGTGTTTTTAAGAAAGGTTGTCATTGTTATGACTATTCCTTATCTCCTTAAGGGCCTTTATAGGTTTCTAAACTCTTCTCTTAGTCCGTAAATAGTATTTACTACTATCAAGAAAAGGTCCTAGAGGGTCACACATATAGTGCATTCATAAGTCTACCATATTCTGAAGAATAGGAGTATAGGACATGATGGTCCCCGCCATAGGGTCCAAGATATGTCTAAGAAAAACTTATCTCCAATGAATAAATAAATTCATTATTATTTGAGTATAGAATAATTGGAGTTGAATTTATTTATTAAAATTATTCACAGGGTATTAAGTGAATATATGGAAAAATATTATATGAATGAATATTATTTAAATATTCAAGGTTTTTTTAATATTTCATGAATTACAAGCCAAGTTAAGGACTTAGTTTTATCCTATAATATATTTATTATATATAAAAGTAAGTAACAAAATATAAATAACATTTATGAAATAGTTAGTTCATCATAACGATTAATTTATCTCTTATTTAGTGTTCATTATATATACGGTGGTTGGGGAAACCTTTCTGGATAATTAACTTCCACTATATAAGTAGGAGGGAGTTCATTTTTAGGGTACTATTTATACCCACGAATTTAAGATCTCCTCTCTCCCCTTCCCGTATCTTAGAGAGATAGGGCCTCGTTTGAGGAGTTCAATCTTCAATCACTGTTGCGGGTCAAAGGAACGGGATCATGGTGATCATCATGACACTGAAGGATTCTTCATAACTCTATGCTAGCACCTAGAATTCGACGATCAGTGCTCATGTGGTCTCTTGAAGTGTGTGTGGATGATCTAGAGGGGTTCAGCCTCAGATCCTTCGAGCAATGATCACCAGCGATGAGCTACAGTCAAACACGTCATTGATTTGAACAAGGTAATTTTTCTTTTAATTTTTGTTATTAATAAATTCATGTGAGATCATTGAACCTTTATAGAGTATTGGATCTCTGAAGATGATGAAGTTTCATCATTATAGTGATGAAAAATTTTAAAATCTCTAGTCTATCATCTTCCAATGCGTACCTCAATACCAAAAATTTGTATCAAAGTGAGAACATCCATTTTTTATCAAATAAAAAATAAATTTTATTTAAATTAAGTAGAGGTCTTTATTTTGTTCCTAATGGAACAAACCACATGTTGATCCAATTTCAAATAAATGAATTACGATCGTCAAAAATTTTACTTCGGATCGAACACGTGGTTTTTGCGAGTTAAAATTTCATAAAAATATTTATATATATGATTGTGTTATTTTTTTTTGAAAAATTCTGATGAGCCATGTTTTTTTAGGAAAGGTTTTATTTGGAAAGTCTTTCCGGCTGGTGGAAGAGATTCCACATGATAGTAGAATTCAAAAAAATCTTTTTTTAAAAAAAAATCATATTCACTAGGATTTTTGAAAAATATGTAAATATAAAAAAGGGGTTAGAATATGCACTCTAGGTTCAACATTACACAAAAATAAAAGGGATAAAGGCTATGGGTGGTGTAGGCCTAAGGAATCAAATTAAAAGAATAAAAAATAAAAAAAGGAGCTTCTCGTGGAAGCCACCCCTTCGTTGACGTCGTCACCATGGATGACCCTAAAAATTCCACCCCTACCATAACCTCTCTCTCAATTTTGATCCCACAAAAAATTCCTACCATTGCCTCCTTTCTCCTTTACACCTTTTTCGTTGACACCACCTCTAGGCGATGCGTGCTCTAGCTGACCCCATTCCATCATCATTGCCTTATCCAACTGACATCTTTGTAGTTCCCATGATTAGCCACAGCAGTTATCATTGTCAGACTCTAGATTTTTCATGCCCATCCACCCTCCCATCTAGCCTACCATGGTGTGAACCACCTACCCTAATCTGGCACTCGGCCATCCCCCCATGGGTCTTCCCAACCTGGAACTCCCTTACATGGGTCTGCCCGACCCTAAATTTACATGCACGGGTATGACCAACCTAAAATATCCCTGTACAAATTTACCTAACTCAGAACCTTCCTACACGAGTTTTTTCCGACCTAGAATGGGCATGAGTAGGGTCATCCAGAACCATAATGGGCCTGGACAGGGTTCTAGGGCCCGTTGAAATTTTTAAACCTCCAAGAAATTAATTTATTAATTTTTGTAATTTTAAAAATAATAATAATATTTAAAAAATTATATATTTTTTTTAAAATTAAATTAAATTCGGACCAGATAAAAATAAATTATTTGAATTAAAATCATTCATTTAATTTATTTAATTTCCCTCAAATGTAAATTTATTTAATTTTAATTTTATCACACATTTATTTTACCCATAAAATGGTCTTGAGCATTGTCCAACCATTATTTATCTAGGTTTATTTTTATTTAATTAATTATTAAAACTATGTGTGATGATTTCAATAATTAATTTTTATTTATCGATGGTCTATGCATCATATTTATTAATTTAATATTTATAAGGGTATGTGCATCCATCAGTTTATTTGTATGTATTTTTATCTTCTAGAGATCCTCTCACCTGCATGAAAGTATGTTTATACTATTGATGATGACATTGTAAGATGTAGAACTTGAAAATATGAGGTGGTATCCTAGACAATATGTGAAAACAATGGACCAGGGGTGGGCAGTGATACAAGTCAAGACCCAACTCGGGTATTATACCACTAGGTCATGGTTAGTCCATTGAGTTTAAATGGATCAACCAATACCAGATTTCCTATACCAGTTGGGTAATTTATTATATTTATTCAATGTTTATTATTTTTGTGAATGTTCATGCTTACAATAACACATTAAATAATAAAAATAATAATTTATAAAGATGTGATGAATGTTTTTCTATTAATGTGTGTTCTGTTGTGAGCATGACAACATAGTATAAACATATTTAATAGAAAAAGTATTTCATTTTTAAAATAATAATAATAACCCTCAAAGTATTATTAAGTCATGAACACCTTTCATCCTTTATATTTGAACAAAATTGGGTGTACAGGGTGCTCGTCATCCCTAGTTGAGTGTGAATTCTACTAATTGGGAGTTCTTATGTAAACGATGGGTTGACTTAACTAATGTCGGTAGCAAAGAAGCATCCATATCAAGCTTGGTTCCACTTTAGAGTCAAATATTTGAGGGAATTATGGATAATATTCTGAGAAGTTGGGACTTCACTCAATAATTCAAGTAGAAGTGAGTTAATGTAGTTACCCAGTTTAGTGCTTACCATGGAACTATTTGAGTAGTGGCATATCCATAACTTAGACTATGAGGAGAAGTTTCAAGGAATCTTGCCACTAGAATACTCATGCGATAGAGTATTCTGAATCTAGTAGTGAGGGATACTAGGGTTTGATGAACTAGTGGGAGACATTTAATGATTTAATGAATTAATCAACAATGTATAAGAAATTATCAAGATAAAGTATTAATGGTTAAATTTATTTATTGTAGACAATATGGAAATTGCCAATACCACTAGTTCATTATCACTGCAATAAATTCTGGATAAAAAATATCCTGACCTTCCATAACATCCAAGAGTGGTACAAGTGCTTGCGAATATTACTATGCCAAGAGAGTAATTTTTATGTGTTGGATTCCTCACTTCATGTTGATACCCCTCAAGGAGAAATCAAGGCGAATAAATATAAATACAAGAATCATGTAGATGATTCACTTGATGTATAGTGTATCATGTTGTCTTCGATATCCAATCAATTGCATAAAATTCATGAGGACGAAGATGCATACAAGATGTTAACCCATATCCAACAGTTATACTAGGAGATAGTAAGGCAAGAAATGTATGAGATATCCAGTGCACTATATGGGTGTTGTCTAGATAAAGAGAATCAAGCAGGTCCTCATATACTCAAGATGATCATGTACATTGAGATACTTGAAGCCCTTGGGTTCAAAATGAACCAAGAACTAGTGTATGATCTCATTCTTTCCACTTTACTACAAATATTTTCAACTTTTATTATTAATTACAATATGAATAACATGAAAAAATGACTCTTAGATCTTTTGGATTTATTTTTCCAAGATGATAAGGATCTAAAGAATACCAATTATTCATTTTATATGGTGAACAAGAGGAGGAAGGGAAAGGCTAAGGGGTCTGAAGAGAAACCCAATATGAAGACACTAATGCACTGTCCTTACAAAAATTCAAATATATAGGAGGAGGGTAATGAGTAGGAGGTTTTCTACTTTTCATGTGGTAAGAAAGGTCACTGGAATAATAATTTCATGGATAGGAAAAATAAGAAAGGTGGTGCTTCTACTTCAATTATTTTATCATTGAATGAAATACGTATTTATCTATAAGTTGGGAATTGGATACATCATGTGGCTCATGAATTTTTATTAATATACAGGAAATTAGTAGATTCCAAAATATTTAAAAGGGCGAGGTGGATCTTTGAGCTGCAAATGGTGTGAGACTAGCAGCCTTGGCAGCGGGAGATAATAATCTGAATTTTCCTAGTGGTTTGGTTATTATATTAAATTATTATTATTAAGTTCATTAGGTATCTAGAAACATAAACTCAGTGTTGATTTTAGAAACCATGTGATTTTATTTCAATTTTGGAAATAATTTTTGTCACTTTTATGAGGATAACATATGTTATGGTATGGAATATCTTAACAATGAATTATATATACTTAAACCCAAAAACCTGTAAGGGAAATCAATAACAAACCCAACAATAATGACTCATATAACACTCATCTATGGAACTTTAGGATTGGTCATGTAAATGAGAATCATTTACAAAAATCGAATCAATTAAGGTTTTTATACTCTATGAGTTAAAACTCCTGGATGTATGTCATGCTTGTTTACAAAGGAAAATGACCAAATCACCCTTCTCTGGGAAGATAGTAAGATCCATTGAATTACTAGAATTGATTCATACTGACGTAAGTCGTCCATTTCCAGTAGATACAAGGGATTTTTTTTAACTTCATTACTTTTACTAATGACTATAGTGGGTTTGGATATATCTACTTAATGAGGTATAACACAAATTATTTTCAGATGTTTAAAGAATATCATCATGAAGTATAAAACCATCTTGGTAAGAATATTAAAGCACTCAACTCAGACTGAGGTGGAGAGAATCTTAACAAATATTACATTGATCACTTAAAATAGTGTGGTATTTTATACCAACTCATTCCTCCTTATACACCTCAGTGGAATGGTGTTAGTGAAAGTAGGAATCAAACCTTTCTTTACATAGTTAGATCAATGATGAGTCTAAAAACTATTCCATTATCCTTTTTTTGATATGTGTTATAGACAGTGACATATAACCTTAAACTATTACCAACTAAAGAAATATATGGGATTCCATATGAGTTTTGGTATCGAAATAAACCCAATCTATCACACATACATGTATAGGGATGTGAGGAATTTTTCAGAACAATACCTAGTGAAAAATTAGAATCCCTAAGTATGAAGTGCATATTTATAGGTTATCCTAAAGAAGCTATAGGATATTACCTATATGAACCTTCTGATATAAAATGGGTTGTGAAAATAAATTCCATATTTCTATAATGGGAACACGTTTTCAACGGAAGTAGGAGAAAGATTGACATTGATAAATTTAATGCTCCATATGCACAAGAGTTTGTATGAGAAAAATATCCACAATAGACGGTGGAAGATGAAGATATTCCTGATACACAAGTACTACATGGATCTACTCAACAGGTTAGAAAACCAGAGAGATATGGTTTTCTTATCACCGAGTCAGGTGACACATTACTCTTAGAGAATGATGGACCTATAACCTATAATGAGGTAATATATGGAAAGGATGTTGCTAAATGGAAAGAAGTTATGCATCCTAATATGGCGTCTATATACCAAAATCAAGTTTTAATTTTAGTAGACCCTCTAGATGATGTAAAATACATTGTATACAAGTGGGTATTCAAGGAATAGATGGAAATTGATGGTAAATTAAATAACTATAAATCATGATTGGTTTTGAAGGGTTTCAATAAACATCAAGGAATGGACTATAATAAAACCTTCTCACCTGTAGCGATGCTGAAATCCATTAGAATAATACTTTAAATATAATCCTTCCATGATTATGAAATTTTGAAAATGGATGTCAGAACTGCTTTTCTAAATGTGAAGTTATTTGAAGATATATATATAAATCAACCTGATGAGTTCATTAAATCAAAGAGTTCCAATAAAGTGTGTAAGATGAAGATATCCATTTATGGGTTGAAGTAAGAATCTTGATCATGAAATGTTCATTTTCATGAGGCCATAATAGAATTTGGTTTCATCAAGAATTAAAGTGATCTGTGTGTCTATAATAAGGTTAGTGGTAATTCCATTGTTTTCCTTGTATTATATGTTGAAGGAATATTAATTATGGTAAATGAAGTGCATGTATTACTATTAGTTAAGAAGTGGTTAAATTAATGTTTCTACATGAAATACTTAGGTGAAGTAGCCTACATACTAGGGATTGAGATCTATAGAGATATATCTCTAAGGTTTCTTAGGCTAATTTAAATAACATATATTGACAAGGTACTCAAAAGGTATAATATGGAACAATCCAAGAGAGTGTTGTTGCCAATGTCACATGGTATCAATCTCTTCAAGAAAATGTGTCCAAAACATGGGATAAGATTTAAAGAATTAGTAGAATACCTTATTCCTCAACAGTGGTATATATCATGTATGTCATGCTATGTACTAGGTTTGATGTTTCCTTTCTGTTAAGCATGGTGTTAAAATATTAAGCTAATCTTGGAGAGCTATATTGGGCAGTTTTAAAAAGTATCTTGAAGTACTTGAGACATATAAATGATATATTCTAGGTGTATGGAGGAGATGAGGAACTAGTAGTGATGGGATACATTGATTCTATTTTCTAGACAAATCTTGATGATTTGAAATCACATTCAGGTTATGTATTTAGCCTGAATACTGGTACAGTGAATCAGAGAAGCTCGAAGAAACCTATGGTCACCAATTATGCAATAGAATCCAAGTATATTTAGGCTTTTGATGCAACTAAAGAGGTAGTTTGGATACATAAATTTGACTCATACATTGTTTTTATGACTAACGATGCATACCTTGTTCCATTTTATTGTGATAATACTATAATAGTGGTGATTTCCAAGGATCCCAGGTCAAACTAGAGTAAAAAGGCATATACTTCGAAAGTTTCATCTCTTGGGGGATTTTACTTAGAGAGGTGAGGTTGAAGTTAGTAGAGTAGACATAGAGGATAATGTGGAATACCCCTTTCCTAAATCCATATCAAAACAAAATCATGGTTCTCATGTGAGACCTAGTGGGTTGATAAATGTTAGCAGTTGGCCCTAGTGAAAGTGGGAGTGATGAAAGTGGGTGACCTGGAACCAACTCATGTATGTACTTTTATTACCTTTACATGTATACTATTTGATATATACATGTTTTTATCTTACTATAATAGTGTTGATACTTATGTGTTGACTATATTTATAGAAATTTCCTTAGATTACATGTTGTATGAAAAGGTTATAGCAGTTCCCAAGATATAATGAGAACTTAAAGATATCATGAAATTAATCTTAAACTTATGTCCTACGATCTATATACATCATGCTGATAGGAAACGGATTATGTGTGACTATCAGGTGATGGGGGCTCATAATCATTGAGAATTTTTCTCATGAAGTTATGACTTAGTGATCTTGAGTAGATGAGATCGTGAGGAATGACCCACCAATAGGAACACCACGTGTTTCAGGTTTCATTGGTTGTTCCTATCTATGAACATGTGTATTGGTCTCCTGAATTGAGATCATTATCAATGTGTAACATCTCATCACGTAATTGGATGAAAATAAAAAACCATGTCATTGAAGTCATGGAGAGTTATCCTATGTTGGGTGTGTCTTTGGTGGTATGGCATAGGTTGAATGAACAAGATAGAATTTGTCACTTCCAAGTTGAGGAAGTGATATCTCGAACCTATTTGATCAGGATGGCAGTACCTTCATTAAATCTATATTCATGGTAGATGAAGGTAATCTCATCTAGTTAGATCAATGAATAAAAAAGCAAACATGTATGGTGACATAATCTATTCATCCCACTTTATGAGATATCATGAGACAAAGATATTATATTACATGGCATGCGTTCGTAGGAAAGTTTTTCATTTCTATTATTATTACTTATCTCCTTAGGGGCATTGATGGGATGCAAGACTCCACTCTTGTTTTGTGAATAGTATTCACTTCTATCGAGATTAGGGCCTAGAGGGTCACACGCATAACACATTTATAAGTCTACCATATTCTGAGGAATTGGATTATAGGACATGGTGGGCCCCACCATGAGGTCCGAGATATTTTCAAGAATAACCAATTTTCAATTAATAAATAAATTCATTATTATTCAAGTATAAAATAATTGGAGTTTAATTTTTTACTAAAATTATTCATAAGGTATTAAGTGAATACATGGAAAAATATTAAATGATTGAATATTCTTTTAATGTTCAAAGTTTGTTTAATATTGTGAGAATTATGAGTCAAGTTAATGAATCGGTTTTATCAAGTAATATATTTATTATATATTAAAATTAAGTAAAAAAATATAAATGAAATTTATGACTTGATTAGTTCATCATAATGAGTCATTTGTCACTTATTTAGTGGTCATTTTATATACAGGGGTTGGAGAACCCTTTCCAGGTAATTAACTTACACTATATAAGAAAGAGGGAATTCATTTTTTAGGTACTATTCATAACCATGAATTTGATATCTCCTCTCTCCCCCTTCCCACATCCTATAAAGATAAATTCTCATTCAAGGAGTTTGATCTTTGATTATCATAACAGATCAAAGGAATGGGATTATGATGATCATCGTAACGACGAAGAATTCATTAGATCTTCACACCAGCACCTAGAATTCAATGATCGGTGTTTATATAGACTCTTGAAGCATGTTTTGATGATATATAGGGGTTATAGCTCAAATACCTTGATAAATGATTACTGGAGGTGAGCTATAGTCACCAATTCAAATGAGGTAATCGGTCATTTAATTTTTCTGCTTAATAAATTTATGTGAGATCCCCAAACCTTTATTGAGGCTTGGATCATCAAAGACACTGAATCTTTGTTGCTTCTATGATTATTTTTTTTAAATATCCATCCCATCAACTTCTATTGTGCACCCTGATACCAACAGGATCCACATATTTTTCATCCTCATGTTTCCCAAGCTTTGTTCCAACTAAAATCGGAGACGATATTGGTTTGGAATCATGAATTTCGAACTTCTTTAGCATCTCTCTAGCATAATTTTCCTAAGAGATGAAGGTGTATTCCTTCTTTTGTATCACCTATAGTCCTAGAAAGTATGTGAGTTCACCAATCATTGATATTTCAAATTATTATTTCATGTGGTCGTCAAACTCTTTCATATATTTCTAATTACTTCTGCTAAATATGATATCATCCATATATACAAGCACCAAAAACTAGTCTTACTTGGATGTTTTCACATACATATTATGATCCACCCATTTTTAATTTCACCTTCTTCAAATATGAATCTATCTAAGAAAACCATGCTCATGGAACTTACTTTAGACTATATAGACCCTTCTTCAATTTTAAAACCTTTGTTTCATCATTTCCAATATGAAAGTTCACATATTTTTCAATATAAACTTCTTCAAGAATTATATTTAAGAATTTTATTTTTAAATCCATCTAAAAACATTATATCCTCTTAGAATAGACATATCCAAAAAGATACCTATTGACAACAGTCTACCTATTTGAGAAAATGTTTCTTCAACATCAATGCCTTCAATCTGTGTATAGTATTTATAAACCAAGCACACCTTGTTTCTTATAACACTATCATACTCATCAAATTTTTTCTTGAATATACACTATGTTCCAATCACATTTTGATTTTATAGCCTTTTAACAAGCTCTCAAGTTCAGTTTTTATCAATGTGATATAATTATCCATTCAGGGACTTAACCCATGATTCATCTTTTACCACTTCTTCAAATGAGGTTACTTAAACTATTGATAAAAGATCTACATAATAAATATTTCACATTCTCCTTATTTGTGTTAGTGTCAAATATCTCCAATTATATTAGATAGCTCTACTTATATTCTCCTATTTCTTCTCTGAGGTACAGATTTCTCTTCTCCAGCAATATCTTCCTCTTCTGACTCAGTCTCTGAGTCTTAATCATCCACACTACTCTATACAGCTTATGGAGTTGTACCAACTTCATTTTCTTCCTCTTCTTCTTCACAAAAAATTTCAGAATTTGTGCCTCTATAGTTCTTTACATCTTTCTCCTCTATGACTTTGACATTACTATCTCTCCATAATTTTTCTCATTTAATTTTTGTAGCATTTGTAGGCCTACCTCTTTTCAAAATATTCTAAAAATACTACTTAATTATCACCATCAACATACTTTCCTTGATATCTTTCTTTATTTTATATGTATCTCTTACTTTCAAAGACTTGATAGTTTCAAAGAAGGATTCCTTCTATACCGCATTTCATGTGAGGTCTACTCTTCCCTGAGGCTTATTAATGCTCGATTATGAGTGTTTATCGCAACTTGAAATTCTTTTTTCCAATATTGAAGATAAATTCCACCTTTAATGAGTAATTTTATGGATATATTGTTCACCTTTAATTTTCTTTATTCAATAAACTAATTTTTTATGGAGTTCTCACAGATGAAATTTCATTCTTTATGCCATGTTTCTTGAGATAATTCTCAAACTCAATAAAATTATACTCTATCCCATTTTCAAAATATCATATCTTAATTATGTGTCTGGTCACATTTTCAAATATTCTCATAAACCTCTTCATACATCTCATGACCTCTCTCTTCCTTTTCAAAACATGGAAAAGTCATTCATTAATAGTGATTGATAAAAATAATGAAATATATTTCTTTTTATGTTTCTAATATATTCACCTGACCACATACGTCAGTGTGGAAAATGTCAAGCAGATTAGATTCCCTATTGTTCTTCATCCGATAAGGATTATGCACCATTTTTTCCCACATACAAGCATCACATGTCTTTTCACAATCTCTATTTAGACTTGGTGTTCCCACTACAACTCTTAACATAGACAATATTTCCATGTTTTTTTGGGGAATGTGAGCTTACCTATAATTGCACAAGTTTCTTTATTTAACCACTATAAATAGACATGTATTTTTATGATTTTCCACCTATTAGAGATTATCATTAGTTCTCCTTCCTCTTATATGAGATTTTTCAGCTCTTCCTTTGATTAGACACACTTTATGGTTAAATGTGACCTCAAGACCAAAGTCACAAAGTTTACTCACACTTAGAACATTGTTCTATAACCCATACTCAAGGAGAACCTTGGTCTTCTTTGGATCATCTCATGATAAATGGGTATTTTCACTCCCCTTAATCTTTAATGATTCATCATTTCCAAAATGAGTGGTTCTATAAACTCAAAATTTCATATTTTTCAATATATTTTCATTTCTTTTCATGTGAGATGAACACCTGATATCTAGAATTTGATATTTTTTGTACTTTATTAATTTGAGATCAATTTCTATAAGATTTTACTTCTCAATCTTCTTTTCTTCCTTTCATGAGAAAATTTTCAAGCTGGGTAAAATGATGTCCTCTCTAACTTCTCTTCAGCATGAATGGGGAAATCATACTCATCTTCTTCTTCCAAAAAGAGTTCCTATTTTTTATAATTATTTTTCTTTGTTGATCTATATTCATTTGTATATGAGATTCATATTTACTATTTTCACTTCCTCTTTAACTAGATTTAATATCTTTATGCCCAAAGTTAGAATAATGAAGACAAATATCCTTATAAATTATTTACTCTATTTGATGAATGATATGGGATCATTCTCCTTTATTGAATCCCAGGAGTTACCCCATTCAAATAGATAATTTCTACTTCACAATATGACATACTGTGGCCAAGGTATCCACAGAATTGAATCTTCATAAGAGGGAAAAAAACTTCTCTCCTTCATTCATCCATATATCCCCGACCTTTGTATATCTCCTCAGTTATTGAAAAGTATATGAGAATCACATATTATTCTCATACCTATGATTTAATTTGTTCATATTGATCACTATTCAATCTTCCAATGACTTAGGTTTGATTCCAGAATTACAAACCTTCTACTTTCCCTTGTTCATATCTATCACTGTTGCTTCTTTCAAGGACTCAACATCACATTTGATTCCAATTTTTTCCACCAAATTGGAACTCTATTAATTCATAATTTTATTTACACCTTCAAATTATCTCTTAACCATTTCTATCAATTCTTCACTTATGAACCTCCTGAAGTGTATCTTTGCCTATGAATAATTTGATCTCAATGTTGATTTAAGTTTTTTTCTCAATGAAACAACTCTAATTCAATGGAATCAATCTTCTTATCTCTCTCCTCTAGGATTTCATTAAAATAATCAATCACCTTAGTCTATTCTTCATTATTAATATTTAAACTCAATAATTCTTCTAAATTTACCTAACTAGGAAGCTAATTATATAAATTTTCATATAGTCAGTCAATATCTACTTTGAGATGATGCACATATTTAGAGGATTATTTTATAAGCGCATTAATATTTTAATTTTTTCTTTATTTAAATATCAGGTTCTTTTATATCCCCTTTAAGTTCATCCTTAAGATAAACTACTCCTTAAGGTTCAATAAAATTTTCTTGTTCAAATTTTTCCTCCTCAATAGTAGAAATTAAGTAATATTATTTATCATATTTGAATTTTTTTTCTCATTCCTCTAGATAGTCTTAATTATCATTTTCTTATTCAGAAAAACTCTTTCTATGAAATTTTATTCTTGATGAACTCCCAGTTTTAGAGTCTCCTATAAGAGTGAATCTTCTTTGTGGATTCTATGTACCTTGTCCTTCAATTTCATCATCATCAAATATTATTGGGAACCTTGTTACTATGTGTCTAACTTTACAAAATAGAAAAAAATACAAGGGGAGATTTCCTTTAAATCTAGCCTTTTCTATCTTTAATTTTTCATCCACAAGAGAGATCAGTTCATCACACATATCCTCTTCACCATTGCCACCTTTAATGATGTCAATATTATCTATAGATTTGAATTTAATATCCTTAATCACATGAATCGATGTCCCTTCTGGCTTAGCTCACATTACACAAGACAAAAAACTGCTTAATAGATCATCTAGATAAAGTTTGGACAAATCCATCCTACTCGAAGTGAAAGTTTTGGATTGTAAAAAGGTGGAAACTGATGCATTATCTTCTTAAAAATATTGATATCATTTATCACTTCCCCAAGTCCTCTAATATATCCAAAAACTTTAGTGATTTGGTTATTAGAATTCTTGTTTGGAAGCATTTTCAAATCATTAAATCTGTTAAGGAGGACTAGAATTTTGGCCTCCTTCTCCTTACTATCACCTTCATATATATTATAAAATTTATCCCACATGACCTTGTCACTGATAAAAATCATCATTTTATATAGATCTGATCATATAGATCTCCAGGAAAATCATTTTGAGCATTATCATCAACATCCATCCATTTCTTGTAAGCTTCAGTCATAGACTACCCTATCACATCACTGACTTTCATCCCATGTAAAGTAGTATAAAGAACTTCCATACCAAGAGATGGAAGATGTGATATCATTTTCTTCTTCCAAATTAGGTAGTTACTTCCATTTAATAGATTAAATCCTTTAGAATTTATTTAATTCTCCATCTCAAAGAATTTCCAAAGACAGACTTTGTGACACCCTATTACCTTCCTCCAGGTATGCCTTGTCTTTTGTTTATGTTTTCCTTTTTTTTTGGGTGCATTGTGGGATTATAGGGAATGGAGAGCATTTTTTGGGGAAAATAACCTAAATTTTGGTGATGTATGGTTGTTTTAATTGATGGATTCTAGGTATAAGTGTATAAAAGGATTTTTTGGATTCTCCCTGAGCTTGGAGAGTAGTGGTGTTGGTTTGGGATTTTGTGAAGAATCTGGATTGTTTGTTGTTTTCTGGATGATTTCATGATGTGAAAGGGTTACAGTCATGTATTGGCTTCTAGGAAGATGTCGTGAATCTCATGCTGGGTGTGAAAAGTTACATGCCACCAAACCATTACATGAGGTGAAAACATTGATCAGGATTAAAATTTATCTGACATGATTCCTTTTTTAGTGTATTTTTAATACATAAAATTTCACTCCTTCAAAGGGATTAACGATGTGAAATTCTTAGCTACAATTGTTTTAAAACATGATGCGCATATGATTTTAGTTTCATTTTGTTGTAGCCTTCCCTCTTGAGACCTAGGAGCTCACCCATGTGATTTTGGGGATCTTTGATCCTTCTAAATCGTTCATTCAGTGATTGATCATCATGGTTTTTGTGGTGAATCTCTCTGAGTAAGTGGTATCTGGTTCTTCAATGCCTTGGGTTGCAGTGGTGGTGTTGGATCCTTTAGTGTTTCAGATTTGTGATTGATTAATTTTTTTTATCGGTCCCTTGTAGTTTCTTTTTGGGCCTTTTCTATCAAAGGCTAATTTGTGGTTTGTTGATCTTTATTGTCAATGGCGGATAACTTTCCATCATTTTTAAGGTTTTTGGATCTATAAAGGGGTTGATAATTATTGAATTTCTATATGTTCATGTTGATTCCTTTGGGATGTTCATTGGAATGGATTTTCTTGGTGAAAGGGGGTTTTAATTAAATGTGATCATGGATTTTGGAAATGCTTTTTGAACAAACTTCGCACATTGGGAACCTTGGGTGTGTTAGGAAATAGACATAGGTGATCATAGTGTGTGTGTGTGTGTGGCGCTTATAGGGGTCAATTTTGTGATATTGAAATATTGTGGAAGGACTTGATATTGGTTTGAACCAACTTATTCCTAGTTTAGTCTTATTTTATGTCTAGTACATATTTCCATGGGCTAGATCCCAAATAGTGTTCTTTTCATTTTATATTTAGTTTATCGCATGATGGTTTATTTCATGGATATTTTCTCACATGTTTATTTTAACTATTTTTCTTTTATACCTGATATATTCCGGGATTTGATGAATATGGTATGAATTTATAAAAAAAAGGAAAATTTTACAAATGGTTTTATTTATGAAAATTCCTTAAAAACTGTATTTTGTTTTAAAGCTAAAACTTGTGCATTCTTGATATTAGAACTTATAGAGATTCTTTGGTGTAATTACACTAGTCTCTATGTTTACACCCTAATTATTCATTTGGGTGGTTTTAGACATTGTTTTGTAGGACATGGGTAAAGGTAAGGGCATCATGTAGCATGAAAATTTCCCCTTCCATCTATTTCCTTTATAGTGGAATGGTTTGAAGGTGACGGTTGGTCACATAGACACTTTTTGGTATTGTCTGATTCAAACTTTTCTAGTTTATCTTGTTGTCTTGGGTTTCATGGATCTTGTTTATCTCTTTATTCTACATTATACTCTGGTTTTATGTCATTTTTTGGTTATATTCATGATTTTTTTCCATTATCTTTGTTTCTCCTCACCACATGGCAGACCACCTTGGGTGACTTGTCTAGTTGACCCAGTTTTGTTCGTTATAAATTAGTATCAAATGGATACTCATCCTGAAGTATGTTAACATTTCCTGAGTTTGGTTTTGTGTCTTGGGTATATATAAGTTAAGATCATCAGAATTCAGATAGTAAGTGCGGGAGGGTGCCTGGCCAGATCACTTCTGTGTCTGAACTCAAGTTACCAAGGGTGGTCAGAAATTTTTTACCAGGTTTGAGACTTGGTGTTTGAGGTCATTTAAATGAACTGTAAGGGAAGTTTATTTAAATGGAATTGTTATTTTCTTAAGGTTTCATCCTTTTTTGAAGAATTATTAATTTCTTTAAATTCTTATCATTTTAGAGTTTTGATATCAATACCTGGATTTGGTACTATGATTTTGAAATCTACTCGTGACTGATTGGTTTTTGTCTTGTGATTATTAGACAATGCCTCCTAGAAGATCTATTCCAAATCCAAGAGAGGAAGCTACGAGATAGGTTCTATAGGAAAATACTCTAGTGGACCCTTCTTTGGTAGAATATGTAATCCACACTATTCAGACTCTGGGTCAAGTAGGTATTGGAAACCCGGGACGACCAGTGGATCATGGATCGAAATTTACAAAGTAGCATCCACCTGCCTTCCATGGAGACAAAGGAATAAATGAATCTTAAGAATGGATTGAGTGGATTGAGAGTATATTAATATTATTTAAGACTTATGAGGACTCTAAGGTGTGTTTTTACATGTATATTCTTAAAGGATCGGGAAGGAGATGGTGGGACTCTATGGTGAAAACTAAGTTGCATGAGGATCTTACCAGGGCTTCTTTCAAGAAAATATTCAATTTGTAGTTTTACCCTAAGACGTTACGTGCAATGAATACCTGGGAGTTTATAACCTTGGAATAAGGGGATTTTACTCTTCTAGAGTATTCCACCTATTTTTTGAGCTAGTGCATCTGGCATCGAATCTTGTCACTAATGAGTACCTGTTGACACCGAAATCCGGAGAAGGTCCCCATAGGGCGGATAAAAGATCCCCAAATAAACCCAAGATGCAAAAAAGGAGATCTTGGGTCTCGGAAGGTGAGCGCGCACAAGATAGGGAAGGCGCGCGCAAGAGGGCTCTCGACAGGAAAAACATTGCGTGCCAGCCTTCCCTTTCGCGCCCAACAGGACGCCTTCCGCGGAAGGCAGCTCCGGTTCTGTTTCCACGCCCAAGGCGATGTCGAACGGTTGCTTGCGCGGCCGAACCCTTTTCCTCGCTGAAGGCGACGATGAACAGCCGTTTGTGCGGACGGTACTGTTTTTTGCCCCGAAGGTGATGACCACCGGCCGTTTGCGAGGCCGACCCCTTTTCCACGCCGAAGGCGACGACGAAGGGCTATTTTCATGGTCGACGCCATTTCTGCGCCGAAGGCGATGACGAATGGCCCTTTGCGTGGCTGGCCCTGTTTCCACGCCCACACCGATGACTGAATAGGGTTTGCGCGCCGGTTCCTTGCACACCACTCTGAGGACTCCGGCTATAAAATGAACCATATCCCCGCTCTTCGGGGATGGTGACTGAATACGAATCGACACTCTGCTACGCGAAAACCACATCTTCCGAGACCGTGAAAAAAAAACCATGGCCTTCAGGTAATAGTTGTTGTGCGATAGGTACCCCGGGGGAGCCTTTGGACGGTCCCTCGGATCCTTGTAAGTTTCAAAGTTCTTTGCGGGCAAGGTGTTGCCTATTGCACGCAAGTCCCCTCTGCGTCAGGCATCCATGCACGCCACCGGTCCGACTTGCGCACAAGCCCTCGTCTTGCGCGCAACACCTATGATTTTCATGAAAACCATCATCTTGCGCGCAAACCATCCATCTTGTGTGCAAGAACTTCCTCTTGCGAGCAAACCATCTGTCTTGCACGCAATCCCTTCCTCTTGCGCGCAGACTTCCTATTTTTTCCCGGCCCATTCTCTGACACGTGCTCCATGTGATGCCCTCACCTTGAGGCACAATGTTCGAGCCACTCTTATGCACGACACACCTGTGTCATGTTCTCTTTCATCGTGTGGCCCCTCAGGTTTGCACAGAATAATTTCAAAGTCCCCTAGGATGATACTATCCATTATGTTGCTTCGCCTCATGCTTCTTCACATAGGCATACTAACGGCTATTGCTTCTTCGCATAGCCACGCTAATGTGGACCCCCCAACGGTTTTCACCATAATACCCCCTCATCACGGCGTTTCCTACCCCTTCACTTCACCAAGGTGTAACGGGTGCCGTATATTTAAGTCCTAGGGGTGCGGAGCGCGCCAACCTCGTCCGAGCTGCAGGATGTTAAACTGCCAAGCGCCATCGTCCTCAGCACATGATGTTAAACTGTGACCTTGCCTTGTGCCTTGCACGTAGGGAAAGGGAAACTACCCTGGTGTAATCCCCTATATTTTCTTGCCGGAGGAAAAATCCTTTCCCCTCCTTTCTTTGGTGCCAAATCCCTCTCCCTCTGGGCTTTGTCACCACTGGGCCTCCATCCTGGATTAAGTCCCAACCTCTTCAGGCTGATAACCACGCGTAATCCATTGTTTCCTCTTTAGGACTATAACCATGCTTGAGCCCCACTCCACTTCCCACAGACACACCTTTCACGACGTGATTGTCAGGTCTTTGCTGCCACTTGTTTCTCACACCGAGCATGGCTCACATGGGCTTAGAGTAAGCATCAACCATGACACCCTTGAGAATCCTAGAGTGTAAGCCCCACATCCCACCTGAACTATGTGGACTTTGATCCTTGCCAAGGCAAGGTGTGTAAGAATCCTCCATGAGGTTCAATCCCAACAATCGGTCGTTTTGACCCCATTCACGTCGGTTCACCAACACCTCGAGCAGCCTAGAGTGTAATCCCCACATCCCACATGAACTATGTGGACTTTGATCCTTGCCAAGGAAAGGTATGTAGGAAGCCTCCCTGAGGTTCAAGCCCAACAACCAATCATTCCGACCCCATTCATGTTGGTTCACCAACACCTCGAGAAGCCTAGAGTGTAAGCTCCACATCCCACATGAACTACATGGACTTTGATCCTTATCAAGGCAAGGTATGTAAGAATCCTCCCTAAGGTTCAGGCCCAACAACCGGTCATTCTGACCCCATTCACGTCGGTTCACCAACACCTTGGGTAGCCTAGAGTATAAGCCCCACACCCACCTGAACTACGTGGACTTTGATCCTTGCCAAGGCAAGGTACGTAGGAAGCCTCCCTGGGGTTCAAGCCCAAAAAACGATCATTCTGGCCTCATTCACGTTGGTTCACCAACACCTCGGGCATCCTAGAGTGTAATCCCCAAACACCCATACCTGAACCTCGAGGACTTTGATCCTTTCCAAGGCAAGGTACATAGGAAGCCTCCTTGAGGTTCAATCCCAACACTCGGTCGTTCTGACCCCCTTCACATCAGTTCACCCACACCATCCATTTGGACCCCAGGTCCTTATTCACGTCAGTCCACCTTCGTCCCGCATGATGTTAAACTGTAAACCTCACGCAGCGGTAAGTCGTTGTGTCCCCCAGTCTGCGGTAAGCCATTATGTCCCGATCAGTGGTAAGCCACTGCATCCCCCATTCAGTGGAAAGACGTTGTAATCTCCTTCATTGGGACCCACATCTTTGGTTTGTCCTAGTGGTGTCAGACCGACCCAGGATTTTAACCATGCATAAGCCCCATACACATCATCGGGTTGTTATCCTATGTGTACACCCCAATTAAAGCTCATCACCTGACCTTTCCCTCAAGCCTATGTGTCTCGAGAAGGTCATGCCCCAACCTGGAGGTTCTACTTCCTCTGAGTCCCATTCATGCATCCATTTTCATGGGCCGCCTCCTCAGGTGTCTCATCGTCCCACCGAACTATGCGGACTTTGATTCCCTACCACAGGGATATGTAAGAAGCTTCTTTGAGGCTCAATCCCAAAATCATCGTCATCCTCATGGTGTTTTCACCCCATTCACTATCCACTTCACTCAACACTCCGTCATCCATCCTGATTCTTACCCGGGCCACCACATTCTGGTGGGATCATGCCACCTCATTCCTCATTCCCCTTAACAACAATAAAGAATCTAACCATGCATTAGCCCCAACATTAGTGTTCCCTCCAGAGGTTGAACCCATATGATCCAGTCTAATCATTGTTATGATCAATCTGATATGTCTCTGTTGGACGATAAACCTATGGAATACCCTATGTTAAACACGGGAGGCTGAGGAAAACCTCAGATACATGCCCATGGCATAAAATTCCCCACGTTCGACGTGGGATGACTTAGGCTTCTGCACCCTTGAGAATCCCTATAATAAGGGGAAGAAACCCAGACGAACTAGTGTCCCAGCATCCAGAAATGCCAGTGATGTCCAACGTAACTACTCCCCTAATTTAAGGTTGCTTCCCTAACTGGACCCTTTGTAATGTCCCGACAGAAGCAGTGTAATTAACTAGTGTCCATGAAGATATGGCACTAGGAAGAGTTAGAAGAACAGTGTCTTAAGTCTATAAGGGAGACCCGGACTAGGTGAAAAGTTCTGAGGATGAATCCATGGAAGGAAGAACCTACATCCCATCATCCCATTTCAATCAAGGAGAAAATGTCCCTGAATAAGGAATGAATGTCGGCCGCCTTTGGAAAGCGGGAATGTGGGGCAACAAACAGCTGCGCATCCTCCACAGACGGACACGCGCACCCCGGAGAAAGTGTTGGAAACAGAAATGGTGAACCCGAAGTGAATTTATTCTCCTCAATATGGATATTAGTAGAATTTGAGGCATAAATGGACTAGCATGTCACCGGATCCAGTTATCCGGCACCAGGTCCCGTCAAGTAAATAGCGGGC
Organism: Viscum album; assembly: GCA_963277665.1. Lineage (NCBI taxonomy): Eukaryota > Viridiplantae > Streptophyta > Magnoliopsida > Santalales > Viscaceae > Viscum > Viscum album. The sequence goes on from OY728166.1 coordinate 1,179,517,109, forward strand.
TTGGTGTGAAACTCACCAAATTTAGGTCAGTTAAAATGTTGGAAATCCCGTTCTGTGATGTTGTCAGTGTAGACCCCTCTTACTGGTCATGGAAGACAGGATGGAATTGGGGAATTGGTCATCAATTCCTTTTTCTTTTAGCACTGATGAGTTAATCTTCCTGTTCTCCAAGAATCAAGTTGCTGCACGTGGAATGCGGTCACCGCCTTCCCACCGACGTCGGGGTAGGGGTAGTTCCAATGCAGCTGTTCTACGCAGCTCCGCCACTTTTACAATGGACTCTACGCCCATGATCATAGGGCACCCATGCTCCAACTCCCCATCTGAGTTCATCCAACAAAGGGTGATCCATGACCTCGTATGTAGGTATGAGGAGGAGGGCATTATCCTGACTCGGGATATGGCCCACTTGGATTTGGAGGCGTCTGCGCCTCGTTGTCAACTCCACCCTCGAGGGCCGCGCAGGGATCCGATGCTCCCCATGCTGACATATAACCGTTTTGGGAGCCTGTCCCCGAAATGCTTCGATGACTCCTTACCCTACGCTGATGAGGTAGGTGATGTCCGGGCCAGCCCAGTCAGAGTCCCATTCCAGGGGTTCCCAGCGAGGGCGCCCACCCGACCATGTTAGCACTGCTTCTCGGTCTTGTTGGACGAGGAGCAGGTAATCCACGTGCCTGCATCACTGGATCTTGTCCATCTGACCCGACGCCAGCGTCGAGCGCAAGATGAAGAGGACGCCCACCAAGGGGCGTCAATGTCAGCAGCTACTGTGGCCCGAGCCACCACTGATGCATATCACTAGTTCCCTGTATACATTGAGCAGGGGCAATTTTAAACCCGACCTGGATCGAGGCCCCAACCACCCCATGGGAAGCATGGGTTGACTCTCTTGGTCACCGACACAGGCAGTGGCCGCCGCGGACTAACCTGTAGCGATGTCACCCAGTACGGAGGTCCTCCCCATATCGCTACCATGGAGAGCGTGGGCCTTCCCCGCTTTGAGGCTTAGCATGGAGGGTTTCCTTGTGCCACCTTCAATCCAAATGAGGGTCTTCCCCGCAGTGGTGACGCTCAGTACGGAAGCCTCTCCCGTGCCCACTACACAGGATATGGAGTCATTCTTCCCACCACAGATCACAGGTATGGTGACGTTGCGCATCCGGTCACTCTTCAACGTGGGGACCCTCCTTGTATCCTCTCAGTAGCAGGTGAAGGTCATCCTCAACTCAGCAACCAGAGGGGTGAAGGCCAGCCTCACTTCACCAGCACCCAGCACGGAGGTCCTACCCGTGTTCAACTAGACCAATACGAGTTCCCTCCTCATACTGATGTCACCAGGGGGAACAAGCATGGAGGTCCTCCCCATGCTCCTACCGGTTTCAGCGGAGGTCCTACTCTCTCCAGCACTACCCATAGAGGTCCTCCTCGTGTCCCTTTCGACATCTGTCTTGGTGCTCCACGCACCCCGGCCTACTCAGGCGGAAACCCTCTCCGGCCCAGCACCAGTATGGCCAAAGGACCTCCCCGTGTCAGAAATTTGCCTTGTCTAGAAGATAAATCCAGGGGAAGGAAGGAGGGTTATTGCCTCCATAAGTAGGATTTAGGGAAGGTCTAGAAAGAGATCAAACTAGTCCGCTTCTCAGACTTTGAAGAAGAGTACGACTCAGCATGGGAACCTTCCCCCCACTCATCTGAGTCAAGGGTCGGGGCAGGAACGAGGCGCATCAGCCTAGTACTCCCAGAATGTGAGGTCCATCGGATTCCCACCTCCCTCCATAGGTATATCCAGGTAGATGAAAATCTAAAAACCCCATAGTTCACGGTCGTGTAATCACGACCGTCGTCACCAGAAGTACTCTCCACCTCGACAAGAGATCACAGAGAGATATTTTGGAGACCAATGGCAGGCGAGCAGTAGTACAGCCTATTTCTATTATCCCTATCCCCTGCTCCAAGAAATACTTCCATCAGTCCGTCTTATCACGACATAGCGGCCAGGTCACTACACTCTTTAGAGTATAGCCCGAGATTCGGCGGCCAGTCAGCCCGTTCGCTGTATTCCCCACTGGTCAGCCTGCTGTCCCAACGGTCTGTCTTAGTACCACTCCTAGTTCCTCAGCCACCTCCGATTGAAGAGTGTGGTAATGAAGGTCTAGACCTTGAATCTGATCCAAGGAGCTTATGGAATATCCTCACAGTGGACCACTTCACTGAGATGTTATGGCCTGTGGCAGTGCCGAATTTCTGTGTGCCAGAATCCCTCACCCCAAAGGAAGTTGAGTGTTTCCGCCAAACCCTCTGGGTGATGCACTTCTACCTTTGTCATCAGTGAGTGTTTTATCCCAGGATCCAATTTCATTTTGAATACATTGGCGAGCAATGTCATCTAGTTGATTTGGCCGCACTCCCTATGGCCCAGTGCCCCGAGTCACCAGGTCGTCGTAAGTCCCTCCAACAGCAATGTGTTCATAGTTTTAAGGTACTCTGAAATATTATCAAGGAGGCTTCCCCCCACATACAAATCTGTGGCTAGGGGAAATATTATGCCCTTCTCTTCAGTCCTATCTGATGGCATCCTGACTTTCCAGGTGATATTGAGGATATGCCCCCAGGAAGGGTCACGGTCAACATGGATGATATAGTGGATGAGGAGGATGAGCTGGAAATTCTTGATGGGGACTTACCCCCCAAGGGCGTGCCACCACTACTGGACCCATAGAGAAGAGTTACTTTCTAGTAGAGGAATCTACTGGGTCTCCCTGCGCCCACCGAGGCATTAGTGCTTATCCGGAATTCTGGTAAGGGTAAAGATAACATTGGAGCTTCCAAACACTCTGACCCATCTACCTTAGTGTAGAAGATGAAGGAGGACCCTGAGAAGGCCACATTGCGCCAACAACTTACCGAGCAAAATAAGTTGGTTAATGACCTCCTGGATGAATGCACTGTAGAGAAACAGCTAGACTACGGCAATCCTAAACCAGTACAGAAGGGGCAGGAACAACTTCCCCTCGGCGAGCTGCCTCCAGGTAACCCTGATCATGCTGCTCTCGTGGATAGGTTTGAAGCCATAACTTATGGAAAGAGGGCATGGTATGTCTCTCCAAACCCTCCCGAACGGCGCGATAATCCAAGGGACCTAGCTCGGGCTCCCCCAGCCACCCCGAGGGTCATGCCGCCAACCACTCCACGAGCTGCTGGGCCTGCTTACCATGTTGAAGAACCCACCAACGCGCTTGTGGTTAGGGATCCCCATCAAGATAGGGACCCATGCCCAGATGATCTAATGGCGACACTCATTGACCGCCTAGAGGCGTTGGAAATGCTACATGAGTAAATCCCACCTGATGGCAAGCTATATCCAGCATGGGTGGATGGTATGCCGACACCGCCAAGTTTTGGGAATCCCACATTTTCCCCCTTCAACGGGACAGGGGACCCGCCACAGCATCTGGACCACTTCACCCTAAGGTGTGGTCCCATGTTAGGGACTCCAATGCAGTAGGAGGCTGCCAAGCTCCAATGCTTTGTGCAGACATTGGAGGGGCCTGTGTTTGTTTGGTATAGCCAGCTCCCCATCAGATCGGTAACCAGCTGAGAGGACCTCTAGAGGAAATTCCTTTACCAGTTCAGCTCCACCACATGGAATACATGCATCGCAAACCTCTTCAAGTGCAAATATAGGCCTGATGAGCGTGTCGTGGACTTTATCACTTGGTGGAAAGGACTTACATACTCCCTTGACATGCCACTGACTCAGGAGAAATTACTGACGATGTGCATAGGGAACGTCAAGATGGAACTGGTTCCCTCTCTGATCACCTAGAACTACCCTAGAGGATTCTTAGACTTCTCCGATAAAGCCCAGTGCTTGGAAGAAGCCCTGCAATAAGTCATCCAGGCACGTCTGTTGCCTCCCGCAATTCAAGCGAGAAGGGTTGTTAGAGCCGAACACGCCGCGGTGACCTAGATAGAGGCCCCTAGATGGATCGAATTATTACCAGTGGAACCACCTCTGCAACCTCATCGAGGACCGCCACTACAGGTGCAGCCTCCAGCCCAGAAGCGGCCTCCTCAAAACCGAAAGGTGCCCCCACGTAATGTATCGCCACCACCTAGGCGGGACAATCAAGCTATGCCTCCTTGATAGGCTCCTCTAGATCCTCGTTAGGGTCAGGCTCCAAGGTCCCCCTTTCAAGACAGAAGAAACCATACCTACTCGTTCAACAAGAATCAGGTCCCCATTTATTTCTGAAGTGCCTTGGAATAGGGGATTGTGCGTTTTCCTGAGTGCAGAAGGCCAAAAGAGGCGAACCTCACTGATCGCCCCAACTACTGCCCCTATCATAGGATCTTGGGGGACACCCTCAAGTAGTGTTATGTGTTCAAAGACTAGATTCAAGACTAGGTTGATAACAACATAGTCAGGCCGGGCCCGACCCCGGCATAAGTGGAAGGTGTCTTTGTAAGGCTGGATAGCAACAGCGATGACGAAGGCGGGAGGCATCAAGTTTCTAACCACGAGTCCCAGAAGTATGAAGACTGGATGGCTTGAAAAACGGTCGCTCGTGCCCATGGTATCATTCATGCATGCCTAAATTTTCCAGAGCCTTTAGAAGCTATGGCCACCACTGCTGCATCGTCATCTCATCCGGCCTCTTTCCAGAAGAGAAAACATCAGCGGCGCAAGGGAAAGCAATGTGCCCCGCCAATGCCATCATCATCCCGTACTCTCAGTGACTTCATGCCCTCAGAGATGGGGATTCCTCCCAGGATCTGCCCAGTAGTAGATGACTCTTCGAGTGGTAGTCAAGGGTACGCTTAAGTTAACACCGTAGAGTTGGTAAACCCCTACATGACTCCCGATGACAGGAAGTGCCAGGCAGATCTCCCCAATGTCCCCAGCCGACGCCAGCATCGGCAAAGCCTTGGCTATATGGGTCATCAAGGCACATCATTTGGAACCTCCATCCAGGTTGTTCACACCATTGAGACCAGAAAGCAGACTCAGCGCAGAGCTCAAAACATGCATCCTCTTCATCTGGTGTTATCAGGCCCACCTACACCGTCGTTTGTGCTATTAGATCAGGCAGAGCCACTCAGACCTCACCGTGATCAGCCAAGACCCATTGCAGACTGGTCTCATCCAGCTAGCCCCCATTTATTAGTCACTCTACATGCTTCGACTAGTGAGAAGAGGGACATTCCCACCACCAGTCATCCACCATTCCAACCGGTAGGGCCCTCCATGCCACCTGTCATGGAGCAACCTTCTACAAGCAGAAGTTCACGAAGCCCCACCGGTAGGAGGCTCAATTATCCCAAACTCAACAGAGTAGTCCTAGGTATTGTCTTTATTACCCTGGCATAATCCATTATTTTGTACTCATTCCTATTGTCGGAAGGATTCACCAACAATGAGGTAGAGTATCAGTCTCTTATCACTGGCCTCGAGCTGGCCCTTGAGATTGATGTGCCCCATTTTCATGTGAAAGGGGATTATGAACTAGTCATCAAGAAGATCAATGGTGACTAGGTTTTCAGAAATCCAGAGCTCGTACAATTATTGGAGCACACTCTTTAGCTAATGTCCTAGTTCCCATCTCGGCCGGAAGTTACTTATGTCCCTCGATCTTAGAATGGTCGAGTTGATGCCCTGGCCAGCCTGGCTGCATCACTTGCAGAACCCGAGAAGGATGATCAGATTATCCATGTGGAACATCGGATATTCATTGCTCATGTCACCCCAGGTGATGATGACGGCCTACAGGTGATCCATCTTACCGCTGAAGCCTCCACGTCAAGACCCCTAGGTCCCTCAGATGTAGTGGTTGAACTGACTCCTGACTGGAGAGACCCCTTTGTCGAGTTTCTTCAAAATGGTTACTTCCTGGCTGATCGAGCCGAGCGCGAGTGAATCTGGTGCCGCACACTGTAGTTTACCCTCCAGAGTGGTCCTGGTCTAGAGAAGATCCTCTACAAGCATGGGTTTGATGGTGTCCTCCTCTGTTACATCCAAGGAGTTTAGATTTATTAGGTCATGCAGGAGGTTCATGTCAGTTCCTATGGTGCCCACTATACTGGGCTGAAGCTATCTCACCAGATCCAGAGACTGGGGTACTTTTGGCCCTCCATGATCCATGATTTCATCGAGTTTGCCATGATATGTCATGCGTGCTAGATTCATGTTAACTTTATGCATCATCTTCCAGAACCTCTCCACTCCACTAAGTACTCTTGGCCATTTGTGGTATGGGCAATTGATTTCATAGGACCATATCCACCGGCGACAACTCACCAGTGCAGATTCATCCTAACCGCTATGGATTTATTTTCCAAGTGGGCAGAATCAGTTCCGCTCAAGGAGGTCAAGGATCGGTCTATCATTGACTTCGTGAGCTCCAATATCATCTACCAGTTTGGAGTCCCTCATGCCATCCTCACTGATAATGGAACCAACTTCCAAGAAGCTGAGTTGAAGAAGTTGTACGCCAAGTACAACATCCGTTTGAACCATACCTCCCGCTACCACGTACAGGTGAATGGACAAATCAAGTCATTCGACAAAACCCTCTCTAACATTTTGCAGAAAATGGTTGGTCAGAATAAAAAGAGTTGGACAGACAATCTCCCCAACGCCCTATGGGCTTATCAGAAGACGACTCGTAATTCCACCCAGGTTACCCCATATTCCTGGTGTATAGAATTGAGGCCATCCTACCCATCAAGATTCAGTTTCCTTCATTACGCATGGCGGTCTATGACCAGCATAAGCCAGATAAGGTAGCTAAAATTCATCTGGATGAATTGGAAGCACTTGAAGAGAATAGGCTTCATGCCCTGCACAATCTGGAAAGGCATCAAAACAAGATATCCAGAGATTTCAACAAGAAGGTTCACCTCCTCTCCTTCTTGCAAGGCGACTTGGTATTGGCCCTCCGGACACCAATGATACCTGGAAGGAAACCATCCAAGTTTGAGCCCAAATGGGAAGGACCTTACATAATTCACATGGTTTACCCCAATGGTTCATACTCCCTGGTGACCATGGATGTTGAGCGGATAACTCCTCCCACCAATTCCAAGTTTCTCAAGAAATACTTTGCCTAATCCAACCTGTACTGGCACGACCCTAAACCGTTTGGTCCTACATGACCCTAAACTGTCAGGTCCGGCATGACCCTAAACTGCCCAGTCCTACATGACTTTAAATTGTAAAATTTCTCGCATGACGTTAAATTGTATGTCGTCCCACAAGACGTTAAACTAAACCCTTATAACTACGTGTGGCTTGATTCTCATCCGGATGGGATATGTAGGAATTCTCAAGAATTTCATCTCGATACCAGCCTCAAAACTCTTCTCTTTGACTATCCCCCCTAGGAATAGTTCTCTCGGAGGATCCTTGCATGATATGGTGTAGGATTCCTTATCCCCACTCATGTTAGGATTACAACGGTCGCACTATGTGCCCACTCCCTGTTCTTCTATCCTCCCACGTCCTCACCGCACGATGATAAATTGCATGGCCTTCAAGAACTATGTATGGCTTGATTCCCATCCTCATGGGATACGTAGGAATGCCCGGAAATTTCATCTGTTGGCCCAACCCAAATGCCAGAATCTCCCCACAGGTCAAGACATATGGTGTGGTGTGGGATTTTCCCCCAATTCACGTCAAGATTATCTCAATCCCGCCATGTTTCCCACTCCTGGGAGGTGTCCGCCTCTTTCATATATGGGCATAGCTATGCTTCACCCACTCCTTTGATTGGGACTGCATCATCTTTCCCATCCAGACGGGCCCTTGAACGACAGGGATGCTAGGCCCAAGGGATCTCCTACCACTTCGGGCCAACGACCTCGAGGATGTTGAGTAACAAATTGATACAAGTACTGTGTTATGAGTATAGTCAGCGGTCGATACTCATTTTTTGTTCCCAAGATGTCCCAAACATTGAGTGTAGTGGTTCATTCTGCCCCATTGTATCTCCAAGCGATGAACTCCCTTCGAGTGATGCCAGCTATCAGACCCCTATATGACAGGGAGAGCCGAGTCTGGATCCTTTTTTACCACACTGAGCACTGATCACGTGGGCTTGGGAGCTGTGATGAAGTGGAAACCGCACAAGAGGTCATATGGCTACAGTTGGCCGAGACACCCAGCCTTAGGCCCCTTGGCCTTTTCCAACCCCTGGCCCAAATTCTCATTTAGGATTGTGTGATGTGGTGTGGACTTATGTCCTCATTCACGTTAGTCTATTTCTCCATGCCACACATATTCCCTTGAGACATCCCTCCTTTAATTTATCGTCCATCCCGCGAGCACAGGCCCTGCATGCTTCGCGAGCCCCATCATTTGGGTTTCCATCATCTTCTATGTTCAAAAGGACCCCCGAATGGCATGGATTCTCAGCCCAAGGGCTCTCATACCATTATGGGCTAACATCCTTGAGGATTGCGGGTGGAAAATTGATACAGGTCTCGTGTTGTGAATATGGTCAATGTTCAACGCTCAATTGTTTTCCCCAAATTCTGGTCACACAAGGGTGGATATTGTGTTGCGAACCTGGTCAACAGTTATCTTCAATCATCATTTCCGCTTTGTGGTCTTCCATAATAATGATGATTCACCCTTTTTTTCCCATGCATATGACATTAAACTAGGCATATGTGTTCTGAGATCTATGTACTAAACTGAGATTACCTTCATCCTCACTGTAAGATGTTAAACTACAATCTGGCCACGACATTCTATCTGTGGCCCAATCTCATCCCCCCAGCCCAAGTATTAACTCTTACGGGATTGTACGGTGTGGTATGGTATTATGTCCTCATTCACGTCAGGTTACTCATCGTGTCGTACACCTCCCTTGTTTGGGGTACCTTAGCCCTTTCTTCGTCCTCATCGCAAGACGTTAAACTGCAAACTGGTCAGGACTTTCCATCTGAGGCCCAGCCTCAAGCCCCTTGGCCTTTTCGGGCCCCCGGACTAAGTTCTCAATTAGGGTTGTATGATGTGGTGTGGTATTATGTCCTCATTCACATCAGGTTACTCGTTGTGTCATACACATCCCTGGATGAGATACCTTACCCCTACCTGCATCCTCACTATGAGACGTTAAACTGCAAACTGGCCAGGACATTCTGTCCAAGGCCCAACCTTAAGCCCCTTGGCCTTTTCAGGCCCTTGGCACAATTTCTCACTTATGGTTGTACGGTGTGGTGCAGGATTATGTCCTCATTCACGTCGGGTTTGTAACAACCACGCCATGTACCTCTTTCTCTTGAGAGTTCTCTATCCCCTTGTTCTATACTCAACTTTTCAAATTGGCCACTCTCAATTTATCCCCCCTCGAACCTCTTTGGTGATTCACCAATGTGCTCAATAGTACTCTGGTTCAGCGTCTGGAGTGTCGGATTTTACATGTACATGATTTCACCCATTTTTCAGGCTTCGTGTTCCCCTTCATTTGGGCTTCCATAATATTTCACATCCGAATGGACCCCCAAATGGCATGGATACTTGGCCCAAGGGCCCTACTACCATTGCGGGCCAACGTCCTTGAGGGTTTTGAACAACATATTGATACAGGTCCCAGGTTGCGAATACGGTCAGCGGTCGATGCTCATTTGTTGTTCCCATTCTAGGCTAATGTGATATAGATGATGTGTTTCGAACACGGTCAACAGTTATCCTCCATCGTCACACTAGCCCCTTCAAGACTTGAATGTTGGTTACATGATTCACATAATTTTCCACCTCATCGTGTCCAAATGGAATTTTTACACTCCTGACATTATCCATTAGTGCGCATTTGCACGTCAGGAGGACGAAAGCCATGGTAAAGGCGTCATTCGGGGCTCCGAACCGATTTTCCCTTCACATGTACTCCACGTATGGAAAATACCTTATCCTACCTTGTTTCCTACACTGATTTTGACTCACGTAGGCTTAGGGACTGGGTTAAGGTATGTGCCTATTTGGAATAATTTCACTCTTTTATGGTCCGAGCTCTAAGACCATAAACTAATATCTCTTTCAAGAACTACGTACAGCTTGATTCTCATTCCCATGGGATATGTAGGAATGCCTAGACATCTTGTGTTTGGGTCCAGCTCGAGTTCCACTAATTTATCTCTTATGTTCTGTCTTCAGGGCTTTAACTCTTATGGGATTGCATGGTGTGGTATGGGATTTTGTCCTCATTCACATCAATTTTTCATCAGTCGCACCACATACGCCCCTTTCTAGAAGTTACCCCCCCCCCACTTCCTGTCTCATGTGACATTAAACTGTATGTTGTCCCACATGATGTTAAAAGGAACCTTCAATAACTACGTATGGCCTGATTCCCATCCTCATGGGATACGTAGGAACACCCGGACATCTCATCTTTGGGTCCATCTCAATTGGAAGATAGTTTCTCCTGCCCCTTATCCTCTAATCTTTCCTAGCCCCTTGGCCCGAGGTTTCCTCCTTGGAATCGTGCATGATATGGTGTGGAACTTGTCCTCATTCACGTCGGGTATGCTTTATCACGCCGTGCGCATCACCTCTGGAACCTCATCTCACCTATATACGTCCATGCCATATGACGTTAAACTATGTCACCTGGTCCCATCACATGACCCTAAACTGTGACCTTATCGTCCTGGCCGCACGACGAAAAACGGCACTGCACTGTGATATCCTCACTCGAGGAGGCATCATGTTTGGTATTGGTCATGCACCATACCATTTGTCAACGCCTGCACACGGCTTGATTTTTATGGCGATGCCTAGATTTTCTATCCTAGATCCATCGCTACACAAAAAAAAACTCATTTATCCTAAAGGACAAACAAGATCTATCAAATACCACTTCTTTTTGTGTATGGGCCAGACCCGCACAACCTTATTATACCTGGCACTGGTATCCCATCGTGCCATCTCAGAACTACGTATGGATTGATTCCCATTCTCATGGGGTACGTAGGAATGCCCAACCACTTTGCTTCGGGCCCAGCCTAATTTTCACTCTTGGTCCCTTAACCCGAAGAGTTTCCTCCGGGGATACATGGTGTGATCTGGACTCCAAGTCCTCACCACGTCGGGTTTATAGCTACCGCACCACATACTCCCTTTTTGGGATCTTTCTTATCACCCCACGTCCTATCGTATGACGTTAAATTACATGAGTTCGTATGTCCTCAATGCATGACACTAAACTATGGTTCTACCCTAAACAAGTTCGGGATTCCCTATGTTAATCATGGGATGCATCAGTTTCCTCTTCAGAAAGGATTCTCCCTACCAGTGTTAATACCTAACCACATTGTGCCCCAAGAACTATGTTTGGCTTGATTTTCATTCTCATGGGATACGTAGGAACCCCCAGATATTCTGTCTCCGGGTCCAGCCTCAGGAACCATAATTCTCATTTCCCCCTCCTTTTTTGGTCCCTTGACCTGAGCTCTTTTGGGAAACCATGAAATTGCAACTTTACCCTGAAAAAGTTTGGGATGCCCCACGATAACGTTGGGAGGCGACAGTTTCCTCATCAGAGATGTCCTGTTCAGAAGTATGTTTGATCCTTGATCAGACTGATGTACCCACCTAATGCGTTTCCACCACGGTGGCGTAATTTCAAGAGTGTTGGACTCCGGTCGAACAACCCATCACTCCACTCTCCACGCTTTGCGTACCCTTTATTCGGATCCTCGTCCTCTTTCATGTCTAGAGGAACCCCCTAACAGTATGGATGCATGGCCTATGGCTCACCTACTATCCTGGGATAACGTTCCGGAAGACTAATGGATGACATTTTGAGTCAAGCCTCGTGTTTCGAACATGGTCAGTGGTCGACCCTCATTTTCTATCCCCATTTCAGGCTAAATCAATAAGTATATTGTGTTTCAAATATAGTTAATAGTTATCCTTCATTATCATTCCACCCTCACAATGTTCCAAATATTGGGTATCGTGATTCACACCTTCCATTCCCATCTGTTCGGATTGATTCCAGTGCCCCTAGATTTACCCCATTCGTGAACAAGAGTGCACTGGGAAGATGGTAATTCGACTATTCTAAGAGCTTCATTCTCTAGTCAGGTCTCTATCTTCTCTTCTTGGGAATTCGGATTGGTTGTTTGAACTTCAGGTGCCTGAAGCTTGACTGGAACTCCTACATTCAAACGAAGTAATAGTGCGATCATCCCTTGTTTCTCACACCGAGTACGACCCACGTGAGCTTAGGAACGGATTGCTACTTACTTCAGGATTGTGGTCGAATGCATTAAACCAAAGGAACAAGTAAATAAATCTATCCATACATGCAGTTCAAAAAAAGGGACATTAAGGAGAAGTTTGTTTATGAGTTTGACCAAAAAGGGGTCCTTAGGGATCATCATCTTGGATAAATCACTCTAGAGGCACTACCTTTTGGCTTGTGGCCTCCAGGATTGCATCCCACCCCCTAAGAACCTTCTCTTCATCAGAGGTCATAGGGCGCAGTTCATTGACCCTAGAATGTGCTTGTGCCTGTCCAATTTGGAGTGTAGCCATTTGGTGACCTGCTTCCACTAGCTGCTCTTGGGCATCTGCCAGCTGGACCCTCAATTTCTCCACAAGCTTGGAGCAGTTTGAAATGAATACCTCCTTCTCCTTCATCTGTTCTTTGAGGAATTAGACTTCTTTTTCTACCTTCAAGAATTCTTGGGTAGTCCCCGACTCTTCCTGACACCAGGCAATGTCGGAGCATCAGCTTCCCTCGCGTAGCTTCTCAGCCATGTAGTCACGGACTGTCGAATGAAGGCATTGATCATCCACCCCTCTAGAACAGAGAAATTGCAGCCAGGTATGGAGCGATCCCATACGTTTTAACCATTCCTTCTAAGGCTGACTGAGAAAGCACTTGATACACTTTCACCCTTTCCAGTGCGTCATACGGCTTTCATCGGCCACCTCCAAATCAGAATCATCTATCTCCTCAGGATCCGAAGGCCGATAGTTAGGTAAAGCAGCAAAGAGTTCAGCGGTAGGGTCTCCTTCAGGAACCTCCACCTCATCAGCAACTTCGCTCCTGTCGGGTTGGAGTTCCACCCTGGCATCATTACCACCCCTCATTGTGATCTCCAGCTCACAGATTACCAGGGTAGCGTTGTCTAGAATTTTTTCTTCTACAAAGGCTGATGCGGTTGTTGCCCATCCCACTCCTGCATATGTCCCAGACTCAACGGTTTGTCATGACTCCAACCTTGTGATCACTACATCAGGAGTTGGTATCTTGGTTAGATAAATTCTCTAGCAAAGAGGGAAAACCAATGAGAAAGGACTTATAGGAGCCAAGTTCAGCGGTGTCCAATGCTTGTGTCATGGCAAAGGCCCCCGCCACGGGGGATACTTCGGCACTTGTCAACTCGATTACCGATGTCGGATCCTCTTGGACAATGGTGATGGTAGGGGTCTCTCTTTCTATCTCTTTATCACCTAGTTCAACTGAATTCAGTGCCCCACTACGCCCGGTCCCGAGGACTGGCCCACGAGGTTGCTCGCTGGTCTCCACAGGCATACCCGCACCTTTGGTGAGGAAGGATTCCTGGGGACCCTCACCCATGTGTTCCTGAATAAGGACAGGGTTTGGTTTATGGATCGAGACTATGAAAGGATGAAATCCGATATAAGGTTTAAACCATACCTCAATTTGCTATGTCGGTTCTGCATCGGAGCCAATGATTTTTTCACTCTCCCGGGAACTCCGCTGGTGAGTGGGAGCTTCTGAAGGCCCCTCGCCACCAAGACCCTCAACTTGGTCCTCTTCTTCCAGTTATTCTTCTTCTTCTTCTTCTTCTTCTTCTTCTCCTTCTTCTTCCTCTACACTTTCATCCTCAGATGGTAGCCTTTCTTGATCTCGCTCCTGGCCAAGCATTACTTTCACCAAGAGATGTAGTTCTTCGTATCGCCCCCGCTGGCATGTGTACATGTCCATGGTTGTTAGGTATGCATGCTGATGATGAAACTTTACCGTATCCAGTATCTAGATGCTCCCTATTTCTAGAAGATTGAGCCCGGTACGCAGAAACCTCCGCTATAACTCTTCAGCGGACATGGACTGTCACAGCGTTCTCCAAACAGACCACAAAGAGGGGAAGATTGCATCAGCGGACGGCGTCAGGAGGTACCTAAGTTGCTTCCTTGGGAGGTCCCTAGTTGGACCCTAAGTCCGTGCATGAGACCACCTTTACTCGAAGGTCAGAGGCACGTTCTCGGTCTGCGCTGCCCATGCCGATGAAGTACCGACCCACACCACGCTACTCTCCCGACCTGTTCTCTACCTCACTTCCCCCATGGCACCCCGCCTACCTCCCTTCTCTTCGAGCTCTGCACTAGTTTCCTTTATTTACCGAATGCATTTACAAATAATTGCCTCAGGGTACGTCCTCGTCCAGTGTTCGGTATACTCCGTTGACAATTCGGTATACTCCGTTGACAGACTGGCACTGACATCAGTGGGGGGAAGAGTAATGATTTCGCCCAAGCCTACCATTGTGAACATAAGCCACAGCTGGCAGATAATGTAGGGATTCTTCTCTTCCCGTACCTTTGTATATACTTTCTTGGGAATCCGTTGCATTCATCCAAACTGTCGGGAAAACTGGGTTGGCACATAGGGTTCACAGAGGATTTTTCCGTCAATTCGAGCCACCAGCACACTGCCCCGGATGCTCTGCAGGTACTCCCTCTGCTCCAGTAGACCCTGACCATTGTCTACCATTTGTGAAACTGGGTTTTGGAACGGTTGGAAGTCAAAGTGAGTGTGGGTCCTGATCTTGAGCTTGACCCCGTCATCCTTGAGTGTTAATGGGCGGATCCCAGTGATGTTCAAGAGGGATGGCTACATACCGTTACCAGGGGGCGGATGGAGTTCGGGAATTCATACCCACCACAGTGGGTTGTGACCCAACCATTGAGGATTTTTAATGGCCCACATATCCTCCTAAGCGTACTTCCCCTTTAAATGCGCCCTAGGATGTTGTATATCCAAGCCAACACTAGTACCCCTAGGTTAACCTTGTTCTTTTCCGCCATAATCCCGACCATCACTAGCATTTCTGGGTGGACTCCCATCCTCGTGTCCCTCACGGGTAACAACCATCCACTCAATAATGCAGGGAGGAACAAGTAATATCGCACGTTCGGGTCTCAACCTTCATTGATTCCAAATCCCCACGATCGATATTATCCCGTCTCCAAAATCTTCCAATATGATCCTATCTTTCCCCTCTGAGATGTGTTGGGGCACCGGTTCCCTCAACCTGGAATCTTCACGGTCGTGTCCTAGGTCATAAAGAGACTAAACCACCCTGAATATGATATTTATATTATGATATATTTTATTTTGAGTTCCTCTTTAGCTAGCTCCATCAAGTGCCACGACAGGATTGGGGTGCGGGTCATATCCCCCCAAACATTCTCCATCGGGAGGAACTCATCGTACTGATACCCCTCTAAGGGTATTCCTCCGATATAATGGAAATCCCACAGACTGATACCCACCTCCCCATGATGGAGGTGAAAATTGTTGGTATCAGGCGACCAACGACTGAACAGCTCCGCTACTAAGTCCTGATGTCGGTAAAAGTGGAATTGAGAAGTCCAAATAGCCTCAAAAAGCCCAATGGCCCATAGCTCCGACCCGAATTCCTCACACATCTGGCGTACCCAGTATGACCATGACCATTCATTGGTGAAGTTACCCTTAGATTTGAAATCCCACTCCTTCCAACCTGTTGTCTCGTCAGTAATGATGCTTCTGAAAAGTACTTGCATAAATAGCTGGAGATTCCTCAGGAACTGGCCCGCTTCCTACAACTGTCCTAGTTTTTGGATTTAGGACATAGATGGATGTGTTATGTGTCTCCCTAGAAGAATGTTCATTGTTGGTAATGTGGAATTGTGGAATACTATCTTCACGCATCACCCACGACCACGGTGTGTCCGTCTCAAAACCTGGCATCATCACTTCTTCCAGAAGACCAAAATTACATAGTGGTAGGCTACCGCTCAGGACATAATCCTTTTGGGCTTGCGTCAGCATGATGAAAATCATTTGATTTTCATAAATTACCCTCCTTGCACGAATAATCTGAGGGTTCGCGATCATCTGGGTTATTCTTGTTGCAGCGGAAACTTCCCTCTCGACGTTGGTCTGATGGGAGGCCATTTGAGAGATCCTTAGGGGTTGGCATGAAAGACAGAGGAATTGGCGTGCAAAAGATAGCGGCGCGAAAAACTATCGACGTGCGTGAAAAAAAATTCCGGACGGTGCGCAAAACCCGGAGTCAATCACGGGATCTTACGTGCGGAAGAGTAAGTTTTTTGCTCACTAGAGCAAGAAATCTTGTCGCGTGGAAAAAGTAAAAAGTAGGGCCAAGGGGGGCTCGGCCTATTTATAAAGCGCAGACGCATCTTCTGTGCTTGTGCATCCCTCTTGTGCTCGTAAATTTAATTTTTTCACACCCCCAAGGATTTCGTTTCTCTTCTTCGGCATACCCTCAGAATCTAACCTTCGGGTTCCCTTTCAGCTCCGATTTTGAGAGGGGGCATTTTTTGATGCCAAAATCCAGAGAAGGGCCCCATAGGGCAGATAAAAGAGCCCCGAATAAACTCGAGACACAAAAAAAAAGGGATATCTCAGGTCCTGGGAGGCGGGCATGCGCAAGATCGTGTAGGCGCGCGCAAGAGGGATCCTGGTGCACAAAACGTTGCGTGTCGGCCTTCCCTTCCGCGCCCAACAGGCCGCCCTCTAAGGCAGGTGCCTCCGGCCCCATTTCCATGCCCAAGGTGACGTCGAACAGCCATTTGCATGGCCATCCTCTTTTTCGCGCCGAAGGCAACGACGAACGGTCATTTGCGCGGCCGGCGCCGTTTTCGCGCCGAAGGCAACGACCACCGACCGTTTGCATGGCCAGCCCCTTTTCTATGCCGAAGGTGATGACAAAGGTCCATTTGCACAGCTGGAACCGTTTTCGAACTGAAGTCGATGAAGAACGGCCCTTTGCATAGTCATCCCAGTTTCCACGCCCAAGTCGATGACCGAACGGGGTTCGTGCACCATTTCCTTGCGCGCCACTCCGAGAACTCCGTCTATAAAATGAACCATATCCCCACTCTTTGGGGATGGTGACCGAAGACGAATCTATGCTCTGCTGCATGAAAACCCCATCTTCCATGACCATGCGAAAAAAACCATGGCCTTCAGGTAATGGTTGTTGCGAGATAGGTTCCTCAGGGGCGCCTTCGGATGGGCCCTTGGATCCTTGTAAGTTTCAAAGTTCTTTGCACCAAAGGTGTTCCCTATTGTGCCCAAGTCCCCTCTGCGTCAGGTGTCCGTGCGTGCCACCGATCTGACTTGCATTCAAACCCCCCTCTTGTGCGCAAAACCTCCGATTTTCATGCAAACTATCCATCTTGCATGCAAGAACTTCCTATTGCATGAAAACCGTTCGTCTTGTGCACAAGCCCTTCCTCTTGCATGCAGACTTCCTATTTTTCCCCATCCCATTATCTGACATGCACTCCATGTGCTGCCCTCACCTTGAGGCACAGTGTTTGAGCCACTCTTATGCGCAACACACCTGCGTCACGAGATATTTCACCGTGTGGCCCCTCAGGTTTACACGGAATAATTTTAAAGTCCCCCCAGACGATACTGCCTGTTGCGTTTCTTTTCCTCATGCTTCTTCACATAGGCACACTAACGGCTATTTCTTCTTCACATAGTCACGCTAACATGGACCCCCCAATGGTTCGCTCCATAACACCCCCTCACCATGACGTTGCCTACCCCTTTGCTTCACCAAGGTGTAGCGGGTGTCAGTTATGTAAGTCCTAGGTGTGCGGAGCGCGCCTACCTCATCTGACCTGCAGGATGTTAAACTGTCAAGCTCCATCATCCTCAGCACATGACTTTAAACTTTGACCTCACCTCGTGCCTCACATGAGGGGAAAGGGAAACCACCCTGGTGTAAGCCCCTAGCTTTTCTTGTCGGAGGTAGCATCATTTCCCCTCCTTTCTTTGGTGCCAAATCCCTCTCCCGCTGGGCTTTGTTGCCACCGAACCTCTATCCTGGAGTAAGTCCCAACCTCTTTAGGCTACTAACCACACGTAAGCCCCTATTTTCTCTTTGGGCTGCTAACCATGCATGATCCTGATGCCACTTCCCATGGATGCACCTTTCGTGACGTGATCGTCAGGTCTTTACTGCCTCTTGTTTCTCACACCGAGCATGGCTCACGTGGGCTTAGAGTAAGCATCGACCATGACACCCTTGGGCAGCCTAGAGTGTAATCCCCACATCCCACCTGAACTATATGGACTTTGATCCTTTCCAAGTAAAGGTATGTAGGAAGCCTCCCTGAGGTTCAAGCCCAACAACCGATTGTTCCGACCCCATTCATGTCGGTTCACCAACACCTCGGGCAGCCTAGAGTGTAAGCCCCACATCCCACCTGAACTACATGGACTTTGATTCTTGCCAAGGCAAGGTACGTAGGAAGCCTCCCTGAGGTTCAAGCCCAACAACTGTTCATTCCTACCCCATTCACATCGGTTCACCAACACCTCGGGTAGCCTAGAGTGTAATCCCCACATCCCACCTGAACTACATGGACTTTGATCCTTTCCAAGGCAAGGTACATAGGAATCCTCCCTAAGGTTCAATCCCAACAACCATTTGTTCCAACCCCATTCACGCTAGTTCACCAACACCTCGAGCATCCTAGAGTTTAAGCCCCACACCCCACCTAAACTATGTGGACTTTGATCCTTGACAAGGCAAGGTACGTAGGAAGCCTCCCTGATGTTCAAGCACAACAACCGATCATTCCGACCTCATTCACATCGGTTCACCAACACCTTGGGCAGCCTAGAGTGTAATCCCCAAACACCCATACCCAAAATATGAGGACTTTGATCCTTGCCAAGGAAAGGTACGTAGGAAGCCACCCTGAGGTTCAAGCCCAACACCCAGTCGTTCTGACCCCCCTTCATGTCGGTTCTCCCACACCATCCATTTGGACCCAAGGTCCTTATTCACGTCAGTCCACCTATGTCCCGCATGACGTTAAACTGTAAACCCCACGCAGAGGTAAGTCGTTGTATCCCCCAGTCATCGGTAAGCCATTGTGTCCCGATCAATGGTAAGCCGCTGTGTCCCCCATTCAGTGGAAATCCATTATAATCCCCTTTGTTGGGACCCACATCTTTAGTTCGTCCTAGTGGCGTTAGACCGACCCGAGCTGCTGACCACACATAAGCCCCTACACATCATTGGGTTGTTGTCCTATGTTTACACCCCAATTCAAGATCATTGCCTGACCTTTCCCTCGAGCCTATGTGTCTCTAGAAGGTTGTGAAATAATTAGGTGAATTAGCCTACATCCTAGGGATTAAGATCTATATAGATATATCTCTAAGGTTTCTTAGGCTAATTCAAAGTACATATATTGACAAGGTACTCAAAAGGTATAATATGGAACAATCCAAGAGAGGGTTGTTGCTAATGTCACATGGTATCAATCTCTTCAAGAAAATGTGTCCAAAAACATTGGAGAATTTTTAAAGAATGAGTAGAATCCCTTATGCCTCGACAATGGGATATATCATGTATGTTATGTTATATACTAGGTTTGATGTTTCCTTTGTGTTAAGCATGGTGTTAAAATATTAAGCTAATCTTGGAGAGCTATATTGGGTAGTTTTAAAAACTATCTTGAAGTACTTGAGACATATAAAGGATATATTCCAGGTGTATGGAGGACATGAAGAACTAGTAGTGATGGGATACACTGATTCTAGTTTCCAGAAAAATCATGATGATTTGAAATCACAATCAGGTTATGTATTTAGCCCGAATGGTGTTATAGTGAATCAAATAAGCTCGAAGAAACCTATGGTCACCAATTATACAACATAATCCAAGTATATTTAGGCTTCTCATGCAACTAAGGAGGCAGTGAGGATAC
Source organism: Viscum album (assembly GCA_963277665.1). Lineage (NCBI taxonomy): Eukaryota > Viridiplantae > Streptophyta > Magnoliopsida > Santalales > Viscaceae > Viscum > Viscum album. Next base: position 1,179,537,120 of record OY728166.1, read on the forward strand.
ACAACTTTAACTCATACATTGGTTTTATGCCTAATGGTGCATACCTTGTTCCATTTTATTGTGATAATACTATAATAGTGGTGATTTCCAAGGAACCCAGGTCATACTAGAGTAAAAAAGGCATATACTTAGAAATATTCATCTCTTGAGAGATTTTACTTAGATAGGTGAGGTCAAAGTTAACAGAGTATCCATGGAGGATAATGTGGTAGACCCCTTGCCTAAATCCATATCAAAAAAAAAATCATGATTCTCATGTGAGGGTTAGTGGGTTGATAAATGTTAGCATTTGACCCTAGTGATAGTGGGAGTGATGAAAGTGGGTGACCTGGAACCAACTCATGTATGTACTTTAATTACCTTTATATGTATACAATTTGATATATACATGTTTTTATCATACTATAATAGTGTTGATACTTATGTGTTGACTATATTTATAGAAATTTCCTTAGATTACATGTTGTATCAAAAGATTATAGCAGTTCCCAAGATATAATGAGAACTTAAAGATATCATGAAATTAATCGTAAACTTATGTCCTACGATCTAGATACATCATGCTGATAGGACACAGATGATGTGAGACTATCAGTTGATGGGGGCACATAAGCATTGCGAATTTTTCTCATGAAGTTGTGAATTAGTGATCTTGAGTAGATAAGATCGTGAGGAATGATCCACCAATAGGAACAACATGTGTTTCAGGTTTCATTGGTCGTTCTTATCTATGAACGTGTGTATTGGTCTCCTAACTTTAGATCATTATCAATGTGTACCATATGATCACGTAATTGGATGAAAATAAAAAACCATGTCATTAAATTCATGGAGAGGTATCCTATATTGGGTGTGTCTTTGGTGGTATGGCATAGGTTGAATGATCAAGATAGAATTTTTCACTTCCAAGTTAAAGAAGTGATATCTCGAACCTAGTTGATCAGAATGGTAGTACCTTCATTAAATCCATATTCATGGTAGACGAAGGTAAGGTCATCTAGTTAGATCAATGAATAATAAAGCAATCATGGATGGTGACACAATCTATGCATCTCACTTTATGAGATATCATGAGACAAAGATACTATATTACATGGCATGCGTTCGTAGGAAAGGTTTTCATTTCTATTATTATTACTTATCTCCTTAGGGGACTTGATGGGATGCTAGACTCCACTCTTATTCTGTGAATAGTATTCACTTCTATTGAGATCAGGGCCTAGAGGGTCACACGCATAGCACATTTATAAGTCTACCATATTCTGAGGAATAGGATTATAGGACATGGTGGTCCCCACCATGAGGTCCGAGATATTTCCAAGAATAACCAATCGTCAATGAATAAATAAATTCATTATTATTCATGTATAAAATAATTGGAGTTTAATTTTTTACTAAAAGTATTCATAAGGTATTAAGTGAATACATGGAAAAATATTAAATGATTGAATATTCTTTTAATGTTCAAAGTTCGTTTAATATTGTGATAATTATGAGTCGAGTTAATGAATCGGTTTTATCAAGTAATATATTATTATATATTAAAATTAATTAAAAAATATAAATGAAATTTATGACACGGTTAGTTCATCATAATGAGTCATTTGTCACTTATTTAGTGGTCATTTTATATACAGGGGTTGGGGAACCCTTTCTAGGTAATTAAATTACACTATCTAAGAAAGAGGGAGTTCATTTTTTAGGTACTATTCATACCCATGAATTTGATATCTCCTATATCCTCCTTCCCACATCCTAAAAAGATAAATCCTCATTCAAGGATTTCGATCTTTGATTGTCATAACAGATCAAAGGAATGGGATTGTGATGATCATAGTAACGATGAAGAATTCATTAGAGCTTCGCACCAGCACTCAGAATTCAATGATCGGTGTTCATATGGACTCTTGAAGCGTTTTTGGATGATCTATAGGGGTTATACCTCATATCCCTTGAAAAATTATTACTGGCGATGAGATATAGTCACCAATTCAAATGAGGCAATAGTTCATTTAATTTATGTGCTTAATAAATTTATGTGAGATCCTCAAACCTTTATGGAGTCTTGGATCGTCAAAGACACTGAATTTTTGTTGATTCTATGATAAAATTTTTAAAATATCTAGCCCATCGACTTCTGTTGTGCACCATGATACCAACAGGATCCACAGATTTCTCATCCTCATGTTTCCCAAGCTTTGTTCCAACTGAAATCAGAGTCGATATTGGTTTGGAATCATGAATGTTGAACTTCTTTAGCATCTCTCTAGCATAATTTTCCTAAGATATGAAGGTGTATTCCTTGTTTTGTTTCACCTATAATCCCAGAAAGTATTTGAGTTCACCAATCATTGATATTTAAAATTCTTATTTAATGTGGTCATCAAACTCTTTCATATATTTTTAATTACTTCAACTAAATATGATATCATCCATACATACAAGCACCAAAAATTAGTCTTACTTGGATGTTTCCACATACATATTATGATCCACCCATTTTGAACTGCACCTTCTTCAAATATGAATCTAGCTGAATAAACCATGCTCATGGAACCTACTTTAGACTATATAGATCCTTCTTCAATTTTTAAACCTTTGTTTCATCATTTCCAATATTAAAGTTCACATATTTTTCGATATAAACTTCTTCAAGAATTATATTTAATAATTTTATTTTTAAATCCATATAAAAAACTATGTATCCTCTTAGAATAGCCATATCAAAAAAGATACGTATTGGCAACAGTTTACCTATTTGAGAAAATGTTTCTTCAACATCAATGCCTACAATCTGTGTATAGTATTTATAAACCAAAAACACCTTGTTTCTTATAACACTATTATACTCATCAAATATTTTATTGAATATACACTTTTTTCCAATCACATTGTCATTTTATAGCCTTTTAACAAGCTCACAAGTTCATTTTTTATCAATTTGATATAATTATCCATTCATGGACTTAACCCATGATTCATCTTTTACCACTTCTTCAAGTGAGGTTAGTTAAACTACTGATAACAGAGCTACATGATCAATATTTCACATTCTCCTTATTTGTGTTAGTGTTAATCTATCTCCAATTATATTGGATAGATCTACTTATATTCTCCTATTTCTTCTCTGAGGTACAGATTTCTCTTCTCCAGCAATAACATCCTCTTCTAACTCAGTCTCTGAGTCTTAATCATCAGCACTACTCTATACATCTTATGGAGTTTTACCAACTTCATTTTATTCCTCTTCTTCTTCACAAAAAAATTCAGAATTTGTGCATCTATAGTTTTTTACATCTTTCTACTCTATGACGTTGACATTACTGTAACGCCCCGACCCCAGCTACCCAGAGCCGGTGCGTTACTTCGTAACATTGGCATGATCACAAAAGATCAAGTCTCGAAAGACCGATTAGTTTAGTAGCCTTGGAAACACTAGATACATTCATAAATGTTACATTACATCACAAAGTGAAAAACTATAATAACATAGTCTCCATATTCCACACTTCTATCCTCTTCGGACTATCCTTGTAGGTCATTCATAAAATACTTCTTCACATCCTGGAAAATATTAAAACATTGAAAGGGGTGAGCTCAGATGCTCAGTAAGGTTAACAATATAGCGGAAGCTTTTATAAATAAACATTAACATTTAAGGCAATGTATAAATAAAACAAAAGCCTTTTAAACTTGAACTTCAACATAATATGGCAAAAGTAAAATGAGATAATGCCATTCACTTCTTCACATGGATATTCTACTGGTCGAATAATCACATGCAATATCAATAACCACTTTCATAATGATGGAATGCATAATGCCAGACTATCATAACCACGTAGTCAAGGCCTCGTGCCAAGACCACAAATAAGCTTTTGTCAAGGCCTCGTGCCAAGACACTAGTTTGTCTCATGAGACCTGTCGATGCATCGAGGAGCTATAGCGGGCTCCACCCGTCACTTATTAAGTCCAATGCATTCCTCATATGAATAGGTTTAAACATATCATAAACCATAACATAATCATATCACATAAAACATGCATAAAGGAAACATAACATTTCCACATTTCAATCACAAGATATAAATACAACACATTGATATAATAAAAATGCTTTCAAAACCATTTTCAATACCAAAATAAAAGAAAGTTAAAACATTGTATTTATTTTTCATTAAAAAAAATGATGGCTTGTAGAGGAAGCCGAATCTCAAATAATGGTCACGGCGGCGGAGAAGTCGTTGTCGCTGCATAAGTACGGAAAGAAAACATTCCCTTTTGTCGTTTAGCAAAACGCTTCGTATAAAAAGATTCCTTTTGAATAAATGTAAAAGTCAATGGAGTTTATACACCGTATAAAAGAAAGTTGTGTATAAAACGAAATATGCCTCAATGAAAGGTAATTGAGACGAAGTCCTTAAAAGATCATTTTTAAAATAAAATAGATCTATTATGTGTATTCACTATAGGTACACATAAAGAATGTAAAAATACAAAATAGGACATAATAATATCATGACATAATTTGAAAGTAAAAGATTAACCCAAAGAATGGAAGTTGGGTTAAGAAATTCCCTTACAAATAAAATAGATCTATTAGGTGTATTCACTATAGATACACATAAATAAAGTACAAATACAAGATAGGACATAATAATATCATGAAGTAATTTGAAAGTAGGAGATTAACCCAAAGAATTGAAGTTGGGTTAAGAAGTTCCCTTACCTTGTGTCCGACTTGACTCAACCGTTATTTAACCTCCTGAATAATAAACTAGAGTTAATATCTACCTTATTAAGAACCATTTTAAATTTCATTATCCTTTTTATATCACTTATTACAATGTTATGAACATTATGTAATTATTTAAGTTAATAACGGTCGTTTTGTCGATATTTGGTACTTGAGTCAACAATAAACTTCTTATAATTACAAGTTGTTTATGTGGTAGAATATAAATTATCTACAGAATTATATTCATGATTTAGATGTCATATATATCTTATATATCCAGTATATACATTCATTTATAATATTACGTAACATTTAGAGGTAATAAATGAAATGCACCGTTCATGGAGACGGTAAGCCGTACGTACGCATGAACGTTACTTTCATTTCAATTTCATATTTAATGGAATGAAATCATAATGATATAAATGTATAATATAATTCCAGTATAATATAGTGTATAATACCATTTACTCCATCCTTTATACATCCCACATATGGCATTAACGATTCAAATCACTTTGAGGGGGCGGTAGTCCGCACTTCCTAAAATGAAATTATCACGTTTTACCCATAATGGAAATCATAAAGTATGCCATAAATGAGAAATACAGAAGCATAAGTAAAACATAAACATATTATATATCATATATAAAAATAGTGACATCTTAATGTCCACTTTTGAAGGTGTTATATGAGTGTTGAACAATCATCATTTCGTGAGGCAGAAATTCGCCATCCACAGAAACCGTATGTTCTTTAACCATTAGATGTAGGTGTGTGTAAGTATAGCTCGAATACTTCTTATAAAAACATCCTAGTATATTGAGGATACTGGTTTTGTTACAAAATAAATGAATAAAAAGAGTTTAGGGGGTTGGAGAAGAAAAATAAAACAAAACAACATTAGAGAAGACATTACCTCAAAATCGGGTAACTCTTTTTGATTTGAGCCAAAGGCTTCCTTGGGAAGAGTTCTGCCCAAAGTAATGCTTCTAGGAGTAATAGGGGGAAGTTGGGAGAGTATTTGGGTAGAGTTTGGCCAAGCGAAATGGCTTTAAAGTGTAAATGAGGTGGGAGAGGTGGGGGCCTTTTATAAGTGGAGAGGAGGGGCACTTTTGGAAAGATTGAAATGTTACATTATTTCACAATGCTTTTCGGATTCTAAAGGTCCCACACTTATATAATTCTAGGATAAGGTGATAAGGTTTCGAAATATCCTCATCCAATAGGCTTTGGACAAGTGTAAGCCTTGGATTTTTCATTATCTTCTCATTTTATTTAAATCGTTAAATAATGAGGTCATCGCTGCATCATAATGATGTCATAAATAATTTAATTTATTTAATGTCTAAAAATTATAATAAAAATACTATGATGTAGGAAATCTTTTTAGATTTCTAATGAATATTTATAATCAAAATTTGGACTTGTGTAACCCCACGTAAAAATTGTTTTAGTAAAACATTTTATGTTTGTGTCATTTTTTACTTTAACATTAAATAAAAGGTGTTTATGTCATTTTCTAACTAAAGTGGCTCCATGGGGTCCCCAAGTTGACCCATGGGTTGTCTTGGTCGGCCACGACTCATCCCATAGGAGTAGGACAAGTTTCATGCTCATCTCATATTATTAAAACATTATTTGTACCTTAAACTACACTAATTACCTCTAATCGCGATTAAGAACTTAAAAGTTACTATTCACCAAAAATTATTTTAATCTTATTGAACCACATTTTACTTCTTAATGACAACCATGTATATCGGATTTTTGAAAATCAAATCACAGAAGTGGTAATATTTTATTTAAATGAAAAATCAGTTATTTAACTACCACTTAGTGGTTTCACTATTCATCAAAAATTGAAGTTTTTCAGAACAAAGCCAAAATTTCACCCTAAGCTATAATTGATATTACGAATTCAAAAATGAAGTCCATTTTGAAATATAAGATTTCTATAATTTTAAAAAGTGGTTATTACTATTCATAACGGCTACTTTGATTAGTCACGGTGTTTTAGAACTCGAACTTGCGTACAATGCAAGCTATTGCATTATTGAAAGAGAGGCGTATCGTGGAAGCTCGGGGTGTTACATTCTCCCCTCCTTCAATAAATTGCGTCCTCGCAATTTGATATTTTTCTTTGAAAATAAAAGGTTGAAAATAGAAAATACCTTTGAGGAAAACCCACATCGGAAATAAGGTTAATAAATATATAACATTAAAAGAAGGCAGGATAAGTACAAAGGTCACCCGATATAGCCCATTCTTGGTTTCTATGAAAATATGGATATGGAAGAAAAACAAACCATCAAGGTCTGATGGAGAGTTATAGAAAACAGGATTAGGAGAAAGTTTAACCACAAGAAAATCACAAACTTGTGATTGGTTAAACGGTCATTAAATCCCCAGTTGGAAAAGTTAACCGACAACATTTTTGTTTTAAGTTACCTTTTATAATGTTGAGGAATTTATTTAGGAGATTTACTAAGAACGTAAGGGAATATACATACTCGTTATGTATACTTTCATTCGTTAATATATTTTTACCACAAACCCAACTTTTACTCCAAATGGTAACGGAACTCAAAAATATTCTATTTATCCTAATTGTATAAGGTTCTAAATGTTAACACATACCATTTAGATTAGTAAAATTATTTTGTAATAACCAGGGACTTCCTGTAGGCTAGTGGTAGGAAATAAAGGCTTGTAGCACTATGGTTGTGGGTTCGATTCCTGCAGCTTTGTCCGACGCGACGGGTTATTCCCCACCCTGCAGGTTGTCCTTTTCCTAAAACTATAGTATTATAATATTCCAAAAATAATCTTCAGAAATTATTTAACCTTAAACAATACTATCCATGGTTCAACTTAATCCATTCCAACCTTAATAGTTATCCAAAATACCTCCGTCCATACTTTCTCTAAAAGGTCTCTAAATTCCAAAATCAATTGTAACATCAGATTCCCCAAACAAAGAAAAGTTTCTCTTATTGTCACATACTAAAAATATGATTACCTTAATCATATTAAAACCTTACTGGAATCAACAAGTAATGCAGTACAATCCATATATATATATCACATTATTCTTATAACCAGAATATAATCCTTGAGTCCAAAAGCACCAATACATTAATTATTCTGCTTCAACTGTAGTCACAGCATAAGATTGGCCTTGATCCCTTGGCCTTTTCTGAGGTAAGTTTCCCTGACGCTTAGGACATTCATTTGCATAATGCCATGTTTCCCTACAATTGTAGCATTCAACTTTGACAGCCTCTTTCTTTCCCTTGCAATCACGAGCCTGGTGACCCTTTTCTCCACATTTATAACAAACTCTCATTCCTTTTAGGCAAGTACCAGGGTGATTCTTCCCACAATTATCACATAATGGAAAATCCTTCTTTCCCTTTTTCCCTTTATCTGTCTCTTGTTCCACCGTTCTCTTCTTCTCTTGCTTTACTTTGTTGTCATAAGACTTAGAGAATTCATTTTCTGTCTTGATAGCACACGAGACAATATCTTCGTATGATGAGAAGGATTGTGATACTAAAGCTCGACGGAGAAATGGTTTTAACCCATCAAAGAAACAATCAATCTTACTCCTTGGGTTACGTATATAATCTGCAGCATGCCTTGCTAACCTTGTAAAGTTGGCCTCATACTTTGCGACATTCTCATCCTCCTTCTGCCTCAGACTCATAAATTGCCTTTCCATATCTGCTCGATGGTCACGAGGAAAGTATTTTTCTAAGAAAAGCTCTTTGAACTCCCTCCATTCCATATTCGATACATCATCATATTCCTTTGTGTTTTGAATCAGCGACCACCACTGATCGGCATCTCCAGTGAGGCGGTAAACTGCCATGACAACCTTCTCCCTTTCACTACTCCCCAAGGCATGGAATATTTTCTCTAAGGAATTTATCCATTGCTCATCTACTATAGGATTTGTACTCCCATTGAACGTTGGTTGTTGTTGCCTCATGAATCGATCCAACATTGATCCTCCACGCTGTGGATCAGGTTGCTCCATACGAGTAAGGTTATTATTCATAACCTCAGTGAGTTGTCCCAGTATGGTAATAAGTTGATCAGCACCAGTTGTATCTCTAGCTCCACCATAATTATCTTGAGCAGGAGGTCAATCCCTACACGGAGTTCGTGCATTGATACGGTTTCCATTCCTTCCACTAGGTGCCATTTCTAAACAATGGCATAAACTAGATTAGTTTATGAATCAAAATACATAATTCCATACTTGTTAAACACTTTACATAAATTGAACTATTTATGGATATAATCCATAATCATAAAAAGAAATGTTTTCTTTGAGGAAGTATGTACTCATAACCCTTCATAGTGGTTTGTAAATAAAATGAGAATTATCCTAAGCATATCCCCCGGGAGTGTCGTAACCAAGAGTGCAGCAAGGCCCGTTGTCGTGCACCAGTTCCCGTTTGAGTCTAGCTCAAAGCGGTGTTTTCGGGTTTTACCCCTAGGTACATCTGTGCCAGAGCCGCCTCTACCTGCTCGTATCCAGACAGGGATGTATTGCTCGGAAAACTCATAACATCTCTATAATACCAAAATTCTAGGAAGTTCTTCTATACTAATCCTCAAAGTCTATCTTTGGGCTATGTGCTCTAATCAGAGTTTATCTAAATCTAGCTTCCAAGGTTAGTACTAAACTGCCTCTGATACCAACTGTAACGCCCCGACCCCAGCTACCCAGAGCCGGTGCGTTACTTCGTAACATTGGCATGATCACAAAAGATCAAGTCTCGAAAGACCGATTAGTTTAGTAGCCTTGGAAACACTAGATACATTCATAAATGTTACATTACATCACAAAGTGAAAAACTATAATAACATAGTCTCCATAGTCCACACTTCTATCCTCTTCGGACTATCCTTGTAGGTCATTCATAAAATACTTCTTCACATCCTGGAAAATATTAAAACATTGAAAGGGGTGAGCTCAGATGCTCAGTAAGGTTAAAAATATAGCGGAAGCTTTTATAAATAAACATTAATATTTAAGGCAATGTATAAATAAAACAAAAGCCTTTTAAACTTGAACTTCAACATAATATGGCAAAAGTAAAATGAGATAATGCCATTCACTTCTTCACATGGATATTCTACTGGTCGAATAATCACATGCAATATCAATAACCACTTTCATAATGATGGAATGCATAATGCTAGACTATCATAACCACGTAGTCAAGGCCTCGTGCCAAGACCACAAATAAGCTTTTGTCAAGGCCTCGTGCCAAGACACTAGTTTGTCTCATGAGACCTGCTGATGCATCGAGGAGCTATAGCGGGCTCCACCCGTCACTTATTAAGTCCAATGCATTCCTCATATGAATAGGTTTAAACATATCATAAACCATAACATAATCATATCACATAAAACATGCATAAAGGAAACATAACATTTCCACATTTCAATCACAAGATATAAATACAAAACATTGATATAATAAAAATGATTTCAAAACCATTTTCAATACCAAAATAAAAGAAAGTTAAAACATTGTATTTATTTTTCATTAAAAAAATGATGGCTTGTAGAGGAAGCCTAATCTCAAATAATGGTCACGGCGGCGGAGAAGTCGTTGTCGCCGCATAAGTACGGAAAGAAAACATTCCCTTTTGTCGTTTAGCAAAACGCTTCGTATAAAAAGATTCCTTTTGAATAAATGTAAAAGTCAAAGGAGTTTATACACCGTATAAAAGAAAGTTGTGTATAAAACGAAATATGCCTCAATGAAAGGTGATTGAGACGAAGTCCTTAAAAGATCATTTTTAAAATAAAATAGATCTATTATGTGTATTCACTATAGGTACACATAAAGAATTTAAAAATACAAAATAGGACATAATAATATCATGACATAATTTGAAAGTAAAAGATTAACCCAAAGAATGGAAGTTGGGTTAAGAAATTCCCTTACAAATAAAATAGATCTATTAGGTGTATTCACTATAGATACACATAAATAAAGTAAAAATACAAGATAGGACATAATAATATCATGAAGTAATTTGAAAGTAGGAGATTAACCCAAAGAATTGAAGTTGGGTTAAGAAGTTCCCTTACCTTGTGTCCGACTTGACTCAACCGTTCTTTAACCTCCTGAATAATAAACTAGAGTTAATATCTACCTTATTAAGAACCATTTTAAATTTCATTATCCTTTTTATATCACTTATTACAATTTTATGAACATTATGTAATTATTTAAGTTAATAACGGTCGTTTTGTCGATATTTGGTACTTGAGTCAACAATAAACTTCTTATAATTACAAGTTGTTTATGTGGTAGAATATAAATTATCTCCAGAATTATATTCATGATTTAGATGTCATATATATCTTATATATCCAGTATATATATTCATTTATAATATTACGTAACATTTAGAGGTAAGAAATGAAATGCACCGTTCATGGAGACGGTAAGCCGTACGTACGCATGAACGCTACTTTCATTTCAATTTCATATTTAATGGAATGAAATCATAATGATATAAATGTATAATATAATTCCAGTATAATATAGTTTATAATACCATTTACTCCATCCTTTATACATCCCACATATGGCATTAACGATTCAAATCACTTTGAGGGGGCGGTAGTCCGCACTTCCTAAAATGAAATTATCACGTTTTTCCCATAATGGAAATCATAAATTATGCCATAAATGAGAAATACAGAAGCATAATTAAAACATAAACATATTATATATCATATATAAAAATAGTGACATCTTAATGGCCACTTTTGAAGGTGTTATATGAGTGTTGAACAATCATCGTTTCGTGAGGCAGAAATTCGCCATCCACAGAAACCGTATATTCTTTAACCATTAGATGTAGGTGTGTGTAAGTGTAGCTCGAATACTTCTTATAACAACATCCTAGTATATTGAGGATACTGGTGTTGTTACAAAAGAAATGAATAAAAAGAGTTTAGGGGGTTGGAGAAGAAAAATAAAACAAAACAACATTAGAGAAGACATTACCTCAAAATCGGGTAACTCTTTTTGATTTGAGCCAAAGGCTTCCTTGGGAAGAGTTCTGCCCAAAGTAAGGCTTCTAGGAGTAAGAGGGGGAAGTTGGGAGAGTATTTGGGCAGAGGTTGGCCGAGCCAAATGGCTTGAAAGTGTAAATGAGGTGGGAGAGGTGGGGGCCTTTTATAAGTGGAGAGGAGGGGCACTTTTGGAAAGATTGAAATGTTACATTATTTCACAATGCTTTTCGGATTCTAAAGGTCCCACACTTATATAATTCGAGGCTAAGGTGATAAGGTTTCGAAATATCCTCATCCAATAGGCTTTGGACAAGTTTAAGCCTTGGATTTTTCATTATCTTCTCATTTTATTTAAATCGTTAAATAATGAGGTCATCGCTGCATCATAATGATGTCATAAATAATTTAATTTATTTAATGTCTAAAAATTATAATAAAAATACTATGATGTAGGAAATCTTTTTAGATTTCTAATTAATATTTATAATCAAAATTTGGACTTGTTTAACCCCACGTAAAAATTGTTTTAGTAAAACATTTTATGTTTGTGTCATTTTTTACTTTAACATTAAATAAAAGGTGTTTATGTCATTTTCTAACTAAAGTGGCTCCATGGGGTCCCCAAGTTGACCCATGGGTTGTCTTGGTCGGCCATGACTCATCCAATAGGAGTAGTACAAGTTTCATGCTCATCTCATATTATTAAAACATTATTTGTACCTTAAACTACACTAATTACCTCTAATCGCGATTAAGAACTTAAAAGTTACTATTCACCAAAAATTATTTTAATCTTATTGAACCACATTTTACTTCTTAATGACAACCATGTATGTCGGATTTTTGAAAATCAAATCATAGAAGTGGTAATATCTCATTTAAATGAAAAATCAGTTATTTAACTACCACTTAGTGGTTTTACTATTCATCAAAAATTGAAGTTTTTCAGAACAAAGCCAAAATTTCACCCTAAGCTATAATTGATATTACGAATTCAAAAATGAAGTCCATTTTGAAATATAAGATTTCTATAATTTTAAAAAGTGGTTATTACTATTCATAACGGCTACTTTGATTAGTCACGGTGTTTTAGAACTCGAACTTGCGTACAATGCAAGCTATTGCATTATTGAAAGAGAGGCGTATCGTGGAAGCTCGGGGTGTTACAATTACTATCTCTCCATAATTTTTATCATTCAATTGTTGTAGCATTTTTAGGCCTCCATCTTTTCAAAATATCCTAAAAATACTCCTTCATTATCACCATCAACATACTTTACTTGATATCCTTATTTATTTTAGATGTATCTCTTACTTTCAAAGACTTGAAAGTTTCAAAGAAGGATTCCTTCTGTACCGCATTTTATATGAGGTCTGCTCTTCCCTGAGGCTTAGTAATGCTCGATTCTGAGTGTTTATTGAAAATTGAACTTCTTTTTTCAAATATTGAAGATAAATACCACCTTTAATGAGTAGTTTTATGGATATTCTGTTCACCTTTCATTTTCTTTATTCAACAAACTAATTTTTTATGGAGTTCTCACAAATGAAATTTCGTTCTTTATGCCATGTTTATTGAGATAGTTCTCAAACTCAATAAAAGTATACACTATTCCATTGTCAAACTATCATATCTTAATTATGTTTCTGGTCACATTTTTAAATATTCTCAAAAACCTCTTCATACATCTCATGACCTCTCTCTTCCTTTTCATAACATGGAAAATCCATTCATTAATAGTGATTGATAAAAATAATGAAATATATTTCTTTGTATGTTTCTAATGTATTCATTTGACCACATACATCAATGTGGAGAATTTCAAGCAGATTATATTTCCTATTGTTCTTTAGCTGATAAGGATTATGCACCATTTTTTCTCAGATACAAGCATCACATGTCTTTTCACAATCTCTATTTAGACTTGGTGTTCCTACTACAACTCTTAACATAGACAATATTTCCATGTTTTTTTGGGGAATGTGATCTTGCCTCTAATTGCACAATTTTTTTTATTTAACCACTATAAATAGACATGTATTTTTATTATTTTCCGCCTATTAGAGATTATCATTAGTTCTCCTTCCTCTTATATGAGAGTTTTTAGCTCTGCCTTTGATTAGACACCATTTCTGGTTAAATGTTACCTCAAGACCAAAGTCACAAAGTTGAATCACACTTAGAACATTGTGCCATAACCCATACTCAAGGAGAACCTTGGTCTTATTTGGCTCATCTCATTCTAAATGGGTATTTTCACTCCCCTTAATCTTTAACGATTCATCATTTCCAAAATGAATGGTTCTATAAACTCTAAATTTCACATTTTTCAATATATTTACATTTCATGACATGTACGATGAACACCAGCTATCCAGAATCTATGATTTGTTGTTATTTATTAATTTGAGATCAATTTATATAATATTTTACTTCTCAATCTTCTTTTCTTCCTTCCATGAGAAAATTTTCAAGCTGGGTAAAATGATGTCCTCTCCAATTTCTCTTCAGCATGAATGGGGAAATCATACTCATCTTCTTCTTCCAAAAAGAGTTCCTATTTTTTATAAGTATTTTTCTTTGTTGATATGTATTCATTTTTATCTAAAATTCATATTTACTATTTTCACTTCCTCTTTAACTAGATTTAATAGCTTTATGCCCCAAGTTAGAATAATGAAAAAAAATATCCAGAGAAATTATTTACTCTATTTGATGAATGATATGGTCTCATTCTCCTTTGTTGAATACCGGGAGTTTCCCCATTAAAATAGATAATTTCTACTTCACAGTATAACATAGTGTGTCCAAGGTATCCGTAGAATTGAATCTTCCTAAGAGGGAAAAAACTTCTCTCCTTCATTCATCCATATATCCCTAGCCTTTGTATATCTCCTCAATTATTGAAAATTATATGATAATCATAGATTATTCTCATACCTATGATTTAATTTGTTCAGATTTATCATTATTCAATCTTCCAATGACTTAGGTTTGATTCCATAATTACAAACCTTCTACTTTCCCTTGTTCATATCTATCACTATTGTTGTTTTCAATGACTCGACATCACATTTGATTCTAATTTTTCCCACCAAATTGGAACTCTATTCATTCATAATTTTATTTACAACTTCAAATTCTCTCTTAACCCTTTCTATCAATTCTCTACCGATGAACCTCCCAAAGTGTATCTTATTCTATGAATAATTTCATCTCAATGTTGATTCAAGTTTTTTTCTCAGTGAAACAACTCTAATTCAATGGACTTAGTCTTCTTATCGCTCTCCTCTAGGATTTCATTAAAATCATAAATCACCTTAGTCTATTCTTAAATATTAAGCTTGAAACTCAATACTTATTCTAACTTTACCTAATTAGGCACCTAAACTTTTCTTATAGTCAGTTAATCTCTACTTTGAGATGATACACATATTCAGAGGATTATTTTATCAGGGCATTAATATTTTAATTTTTTCTTTATTTAAATATTAGGTTCTTTGAGATATCCTTTAAGTTCATCCTTAATATAAACTACTCCTTAAGGTTCACCAACATTTTCTTGTTCAAATTTTTCCTCCTCAATAGTAGAAATCAAGTAATATTATTTATCGTATTTGAATTTTGTTTATCATTCCTCTAGATAGCCTTTATTATCATTTTCTTATTCAAAAAAACTCTTTCTATAAAATTTTATTCTCGATAAACTCCCAGTTTTGGAGTCTTATATAAGAGTGAAGCTTATTTTTGGATTTTGTGTACCTTCTCCTTCACTTTCATCATCATCAAATATTATTGGGAACCTTGTCACTATGTGTCCAGCTTTACAACATAGAAAAAAATATAAGGGAAGCTTTCCTTTAAATCTAGCCTTTTCTATCTTTAATTTTTCATCCACAAGAGATATAAGTTCATCACACATATCCTCTTCACCATTTACACCTTTAATGATATCAATATTATCTATAGATTTGAATTTAATATCCTTAATCACATGAATCAATGTCCCTTCTGACTTAACTCACATTACACAAGACAACAAACTACTTAATAGATCGTCTAGATAAAGTTTCGACAAATCCATCCTTCTCGAACTGAAAATTTTGGATTGTACAAAGGTGGAAACTGACGAATTATCTTCTTAAAAATATTTATACCTTTATCACTTCCCCAATTCCTCTAATAGAGCCAAAAACTTTAGTGATTTTTTTATTGTCATTCTTGTCTGGAAGCATTTTCAAATCATTAAATCTGTTAAGGAAGACTAGAAGTTTGGCCTCCTTCTCCTTACTATCACCTTCATATATATTATAAAATTTATCCCATGTGACCTTGTCACTGATACAACTCATCATTTTATATAGATCTGATCATATAGAGCTCCAGGAAAATAATTTTGAGCATTATCATCAACCTTCAACCATTTCTTGTAAGCTTCAGTCATAGACTACCCTATCACATCACTGACTTCCATCCCATGTAAAGTAGCAGAAATAACTTCCATCCCAATAGATTGAAGATTTGATATCATTTTCTTCTTCCAAATCAGGTAGTTACTTCCATTTAATAGAGTAAATCCTTTAGAATTTATTTAATTCTCCATCTCAAAGAATTTCCAAAGACAAACTTTGTAACACCCTATTACCTTCTTCTAGGTATGCCTTGTATTTTGTTTATGGTTTCCCTTTTTATTTGGGTGCATTGAGGGATTATAGGGAATGGAGAGCCTTTTTTGTTGAAAATAACCTAAATTTTGGGGATGTATAGTTGTTTTAATTGATGGATTCTAGGTATAAGTGTATAAAAGGATTTTCTAGATTCTCCCTGATCTTGGAGAACAATGGTGTTGGTTTGGGATTTTGTGAAGAACCTAGATTGTTTGTTATTTTCTAGATGATTTCATGATGTGAAAGGGTTACATGTAATGTATTGGTTTCTAGGAAGATGTCGTGAATCTCATGCAGGGTGTGAAAAGTTACATGCCACAAAACCATTACATGAGGTGAAAACATTGATCGGGATTAAAATTTATCTGACATGATTCCTTTTTTAGTGTATTTTTAATTCATAAAATCTCACTCCTTCAAAGGGATTAACGATGTGAAATCCTTAGCTACAATTGTTTTAAAACATGATGCACATATGATTTTAGTTTCATTATGTTGTATCCTTCCCTCTTGAGACCTAGGAGCTCACCCATGTGATTTTGGGGATCTTTGATCCTTCCAAATTATTCATTCAGTGATTGATCATCATGGTTTTTGTGGTGCAACTCTATGAGTAAGTGTTCTATGGTTCTTCAATGTCTTGGGTTGTGGTGGTGGTGTTGGCTCCTTTAGTGTTTTAGATTTTTGATTGATTAATGTTTTTTATCGATCCCTTGTATCTTCTTTTTGGGCCTTTTCTATCAAAGGCTAATTTGTGGTTTGTTGATCTTTATTGTCAATGGCGGATAACTTTCCATCATTTTTAAGGTTTTTGGATCTATAAAAGGGTTGATAATTATTGAATTTCTATATGTTCATGTTGATTCCTTTGGGATGTTCATTGGAATGGATTTTCTTGGTGAAAGGGGGTTTTAATTAAATGTGATCATGGATTTTGGAAATGGTTTTTGAACAAACTTAGAACATTGGGAACCTTGGGTGTGTTAGGAAATAGACATAGGTGATCCTAGTGTGTGCGTGTGTGTGGCGCTTATAGGGGTCAATTTTGTGATATTGAAATATTGTGGAAGGACTTGATATTGGTTTGAACCAACTTATGCCTAGTTTAGTCTTATTTTATGTCTAGTACATATTTCCATGGGCTAGATCCCAAATAGCGTTCTTTTCATTTTATATTTAGTTTATCGCATGATGGTTTATTTCATGGATATTTTCTCACATGTTTATTTTACCTATTTTTCTTTTATACCTGATATATTCCTGGATTTGATGAATATGGTATGAATTTATAAAAAAAAAGGAAAATTTTACAAATGGTTTTATTTATGAAAATTCCTTAAAAACTGGATTTTGTTTTAAAGCTAAAACTTGTGCATTCTTGATATTAGAACTTATAGAGATTCTTTGGTGTAATTACACTAGTCTCTATGTTTACACCCTAATTATTCATTTGGGTGGTTTTAGACATTGTTTTGTAGGACATGGGTAAAGGTAGGGGCATCATGTAGCATGAAAATTTCCCCTTCCATCTATTTCCTTTATAGTGGAATGGTTTGAAGGTGACGGTTGGTCACATAGAAACTTTTTGGTATTGTCTGATTCAAACTTTTCTAGTTTATCTTGTTGTCTTGGGTTTCATGGATCTTGTTTATCTCTTTATTCTACATTATACTCTGGTTTTATGTCATTTTTTGGTTATATTCATGATTTTTTTCCATTATCTTTGTTTCACCTCACCACATGGTAGACCACATTGGGTGACTTGTCTAGTTGACCCAGTTTTGTTCATTATAAATTAGTATCAAAGGGATACTCAGCCTGAAGTATGTTAACATTTCCTGAGTTTGGTTTTTTGTCTTGGGTAGATAGGAGTTAAGATCATCAAAATTCAGATAGTAAGTGTGGGAGGGTGCCTGGCCAGATCACTTCTATGTCTGAACTCAAGTTACCATGGGTGGTTGGAAATTTTTTACCAGGTTTGAGACTTGGTGTTTGAGGTCATTTAAATGAATTTTAAGGGAAGTTTATTTAAATGGAATTGTTATTTTCTTAAGGTTTCATCCCTGTTTGAAGAATTATTAATTTCATTAAAGTTTTATCATTTTAAAGTGTCGATATCAATACCTGGAGTTGGTACTATGATTTTGGAATCTACTCGTGACTAATTGGTTTTTGTCTTGTGATTGTTAGACAATGCCTCCTAGAAGATCTATTCCTAATACAAGAGAAGAATCTACGAGATAGGTTCTATAGGAAAATACTCTAGTGGACCCTTCTTTGGTAGAAGATGTAATCCACACTATTCAGACTCTGGGTTCAGCAGGTATTGGGAACCCGGGACCACTAGTGGATCATGGCTCGATATTTACAAAGAAGTATCCACCTACCTTCCATGGTGAAAAAGGAATAAATGAATCTTAAGAATGGATTGAGTGTATTGAGAGGATATTCATCTTCTTGAAGACTTATGAGTAATCTAAGGTGTGTTTTGACATGTATATTCTTAAAGGATTGGGAAGGAGATGGTGGGACTCTATTGTGAAAACTAAGTTGCATGAGGATCTTACCAGGGATTCTTTAAAGAAAATATTCAATCCGTAGTTTTTCCCTAAGACGTTACGTGCAGTGAATACATGGGAGTTTATAACCTTGGAATAAGGGGATTGTACTGTTCTAGAGTATTCCACCTATTTTTATGAGCTATTGCATCTGGCACCTAAGCTTGTCACTAATGAGTACCTGTTGACGCCGAAATCTAGAGAAGGGCCCCATAGAGCGGATAAAAGAGCCCCGAATAAACCCAGGATGAAAAAAAAGGGAGATCTCGGGTCTTGGGAGGCAAGCGCATTCAAGATCGGGTAGGCGCGCACAAGAGGGCTCTCGGTACGCAAAACGTTGTGCACTGGACTTCCCTTCCGCGCCCAATAGGACGCCCTCCATGGTGGGAGGCTCCGGCCTTGTTTCTGCGCCCAAGGCGATGTCGAATGGCCGTTTGCATGTCCGGCCCCTTTTCTGCGCCAAAGGCGACGACGAACGGTCGTTTGCGCGGTCGGATCCATTTTTGCGCCAAAGGCGACGACCACTGGCCGTTTGTGCGGTCGGTCCCTTTTCTGCACTGAAGGTGATGATGAAGGGATGTTTGCACGGCCGGTGCCATTTCTGCGCCGAAGGCGATGATGAACGGCCCTTTTCCCGGCCGACCCCATTTTCGCTCCCAAATCGATGATCTAATGGGGTTCGCAGGCCAGTTCCTTGTGCACCACTCTGAGGACTCTGGCTATAAAATGAACCATATCCCCGCTCTTTAGAGACGGTGACCAAAGACGAATCGAAGCTCTACTGCATGAAAACCACGTCTTTCGTGATCGTGAGAAAAAACCATGGCCTTCAGGTAATAGTTGTTGTGCGATAGGTTCCCTGGGGTGCCTTCAGATGGGCCCTCGTATCCTTGTAAGTTTCAAAGTTCATTGTGCGCAATGTGTTCCCTATTATGTGCAAGTCCCCTCTGCGTCAGGCGTCCGTGCGCGCCACCGGTCTGACTTGCGTGAAACACCTCCAATTTGCATGCAAACCATCATCTTGTTCACAAACCTCCCATCTTGAGCGCAAGCACTTCCTCTTGCGCACAAACTGTCTATCTTGTGTGCAATCCCTTCCTCTTGCGCGCAGACTTCCTATTTTTCCCCAGCCCATTCTCTAGCATGTGCTCCATGTGTTTCCCTCACCTTGAGGCATAGTTTTTGAGACACTCTTATGCACGAAACACCTACGTCACGCGCTCTTTCACCATGTGGCCCCTCAGGTTTTCATGGAATAATTTCAAAGTCCCCCCAGACAATATTTCCTGTTTCTTTGCTTTGCCTCATGCTTCTTCTCATAAGCATGCTAACGGCTATTGATTCTTCACATAGCCACGCTAATGTGGACCCCCCAATGGTTATCTCCAAAACACCCCCTCACCATGGTGTTTCCTACCCCTTCACTTCACCAAGGTGTAGCGGGTGCTGGTTATATAAGTCCTAGGGGTGCGGAGCACGCCTACCTCGTTCGAGCTACAGGACATTAAACTGCCAAGTGCCATCATCCTCAGCACACGACGTTAAACTATGACCTCACCTCGTGTCTTGCATGCGGGGAAAGGGAACCACCCTGGTGTAAGCCCCTGTCTTTTCTTTCTATAGGCATCATCCTTTCCCCTCCTTTCTTCAGTGCCAAATCCCTCTCCCGCTGGGCTTTGTTGCCATTGGGCCTCCATCCTGGAGTAAGTCCAAACCTCTTCGGGATGCTAACCACGTGTAAGCCCCTATTTTCTCTTTGGGCCACTAACCACTCGTGAGCCCCACTCCACTTCCCACAGACGCACCTTTCATGATGTGATCATCAAGTCTTTGCTGGCTCTTTTTTCTCACACCAAGCATGGATCATGTGGTCTTAGAGTAATCATTGACCATGACACCCTCGGGCAGCCTAGAGTGTAATCCCCACATCCCACCTGAACTACGTGGACTTTGATCCTTGCCAAGGCAAGGTACGTAGGAAGCCTCCCTGAGGTTCAATCCCAACAACTGGTCGTTCTGACCCCATTCACATCGATTCACCAACACCTCAGGCATCCTAGAGTGTAAGCCCCACATCCCACCTGAACTACATGTAATTTGATCCTTGCCAAGGAAAAGTACGTAGGAATCCTCCCAAGGTTCAAGCACAACAACTATTCATTCTGATCCCATTCACGTCAGTTCACCAACACCTCGGGAAGCCTAGAGTGTAAGCCCCACATCCCACCTAAACTACTTAGACTTTGATCCTTGCCAAGGCAAGGTACATAGGAATTATCCCTGAGGTTCAAGCCCAACAACTGTTCGTTCTGACCCCATTCACGTCAGTTCACCAACACCTCGAGCAGCCTGGAGTGTAATCCCCACACCCCACCTAAACTACATGGACTTTGATCCTTGTCAAGGCAAGGTACGTAGGAAGCCTCACCGAGGTTCAATCCCAACAACCGGTCATTTCGACCTCATTCACGTCGGTTTACCAACACCTCGGGCATCCTAGAGTGTAAGCCCCAAACACCCATACCCAAACTATGAGGACTTTGATCCTTGACAAGGCAAGGTATATAGGAATCCTCCCTGAGGTTCAAGCCCAACACCTGGTTATTCTGACCCCCCTTCACATCGGTTCTCCCACACCATCCATTTGGACCCCAAGTCCTTATTCATGTCGGTCCACCTTCGTCCTGCATGACGTTAAACTGTAAACCCCACGCAGCGGTAAGTCGTTGTGTCCCCCATTCAGCGGTACGCCATTATGTCCCGATCAGTGTTAATTCACTACATCCTTCATTCAGCATCAAGTCGTTGTAATCCCCTTCATTAGACCCACATATTTGGTCCGCCCTAGTGGCGTCAGACTGACCCAAGTTGCTAACCACACATAATCCCTATACACATCATCAGGTTGTTGTCCTATGTGTACACCCCAATTCAAGCTCATTGCATGACCTTTCCCTCGAGCCTATGTGTCTCAGGAAGTTCATTCCTCAACCCAAAGGTTCTACTTCCTTCGAGTCCCATTCATGCATCCATTTTCACGGGCCGCCTCCTCAGGTGTCCCATCGTCCCACCGAACTACGCGGACTTTGATTCCCTATCATGGGGATATGTAGGAAGCTTCTTCGAGGCTCAAGCCCAAAATCATCATCATCCTCATGGAGTTTCCACCTCATTCACTATCCACTCCACTCAACACTCCATCATCCATCTTGATTATTACTCGGGCTGCCACATCCTAGTGGGATCATGCCACCTCATTCCCCATTCCCCTTAACAACAATCAGGAAGCTAACCACACATTAGCCCCAACATCAGTGTTCCCTCCAGAGGTTGAACCCATCTGATCCACTCTAATCAGTGTTCTGATCAGTCTGATCTGTCTCCGCTGGATGTTAAACCTGCGGCATACCCTATGTTAAACATGGGAGGCTGAGGAAAACTTGATATACATACCCATGGCATAAAATTCCCCACATTCGACGTGGGATTACTCAGGCTTATGTGCCCTCGAGAAGCCCTATAATAAGGGGAATAAACCCAAACGTGCCAGTGTCCCAGTGTCCAGACATGTCAGTGATGTCCAACATGACTACTCCCCTGACCAAAGGTTTCTGCCCTAACTGGACCCTTTGGAATGTCCCAATAGAAGCAGTGTAATTAACTGGTGTCCATGAAGATATGGCACTAGGAAGAGTCTCATGAACAATGTCTTAAGTCTATAAGGGAGACCCGGACTAGGTTATGAGTTCCAAGGAGGAATCCATGGAAGGAAGAACCAACATCCCATCATCCCATTTCGATCAAGGAGAAAACATCCCTGAACAAGGAACGAATGTCTCCCGCCTTTGGAAAGAAGGAATTCGGGGCAACAAACAGCTGTGAATCCTCCACAGACAGACATGCGCGCCCCGGTGAAAGCATCAGAAACAATACCTAAAGGATCATAGGTTTGAGTTGGGACTAAGGACTGATATTCAGTCGATGTTGATTATCATGTGTCTTCTAAACTTCATGGATTTAGTCAACAATTCATATTTTGAAGAGGTTGAAATGGATGGAAAAAATAGGTTTGGGAGGAGCTTCATTTGGTACCATTGTTAGTCGGGGTTTATCTTCTGGCTAGAAAAGGAAGCACAAAGGTAACTTGTTTTCATCATGACCAGTTTTGAGTGTTTTATTTGGAAATCAATAGGTTTTTTTCTATAAGTGTGGGAATACTATTCATGCCAAGCCTAATTGTACAGAGGCTCCCAAGACTTTTCATCATTTTAGAAAAATTTATCCATCTGAAATGTTTTGGTGACAGGATATCCCAATGCAATAAGGTTGGATCCACATTCACCAAGGTCTCACAAATTCATACTAATTCTTCCAAGGGTGGTGGGTATTATCCTCAATCTAAGGGGAATGTTCATGTGGCTAAAAAATATCAGGGAGGAGCTAAGATCGGGCATCTTTATGTGGAAGAGTATTCACCAAAGGAATCTGAAGCAGGCTCAACTACTGTTAGAGGTATAGTGTTTATGTTATTTTCTATGGTGCTATATTAGTTTGATATAGGTGCTACCCATTCTTTTATACCATCAAATCTAGTTTACATGTTGGGTTTACATTCATATCTTATTTATTTATTATTGTATCTTTATAAATCTTTGGGATATAGGTTCGAACAAGGTTTCAAGTGCCTCATGTGTTGAGTGATGTTAAAAGTATTTGAGGTGGAGTGGGACTTCTTAGTGCTCGATATTGACATCTTCGACTTGATAAGTGATATGGATTGTATGATCTATGTTAAGGATCAGATATATTTTTATCAACATCAAGTTCATTTCTTATCTTTCAATGGGGTCACTCATGTTTTTATGAGTGAGTGGGAGTCTAGATCGGGAAGGTTCGGGCCTATTGTTCCTTATTCTGGGGTAATATTACTATAGTTTTCAAATATGTTTCTTGATTTTGTTGACCCCTGTTTGTGTAGTCAACTACATGTGGTATTTTGTGTGTACCCCAAGGTCTTTCCAGATGATTTTTACTAGTTAAACTCCATATAGAGAGGTTGAGTTTACTATTGACCTTCTCCCTAGCACGATGCCCATTTCTATGCCATCTCTTTGTATAGTGCCTGCTGAGTTGGTAGAACTTAATTTATAACTTGCGGATATCAAGGATAAGAGATTTATTCATCCTAGTGTCTCACCATGGGCTTTTCCTGTCCAATTTTCTAAGAAGTCATACAGGTGTCTCGGACTTTGTATTGACTATCGAAAGTTAAATCATGTGCACATTAAGAAGAAGTATCCCTTTCCCTGGATTGATGATCTCTTTGATCATCTTAAAGGGGATCACTAGTTTTCAAAGATTGACCTGCAGTCAAGGTACCACCAGTTGAGATACTGAAAATAATATATACCTAAGACAATGTTTAGGAGCTGGTATGGGAATTTTGAGTTTATGTTTATGCCATTCAGACTAACTAACGCTCCTTCAATTTTTATGGAATTGATGAATCGGATCTTTCATCGGTTCTTGGACTCTTTTTTGAGGTTTTTTGTGGATGATATTTTGGTTTAGTCCAATAAATAGAAGGAGCATATGGATCGTTTGGATATCTTTCTTAGAACTTTGAGGTAACATTGCATGTATGGTAAGATTTATGAATGTGAGTTTTGGATTTAAGAAGTAAATAATATAGGGCATGTTATATCTAAGAGGGGTGTCTCAGTGGATCCTAAAATGGTATAGGCATTTATGTACTAGGAGCATCCCAGAAATGTGTTTGAGATCTGAAGCTTCTTAAGGTTGGCTGGTTATTATAGGTCGTTTGTTCAGGAATTCTCTAAGCTTGCATCTTCAATGACAACTTCAACCCATAAGGGTGTAAAGTTTTAGTGTAATGACAAGTTTCAAAGATCTTTTGAGGAATTGAAGGTGATATTGACTTCATCTCCAATTTTGATTCTTCCAGAACTAGGTTTAGGTTATGATGTTTTCTATGATGATTTGGGCATGGGTTTGGGGTGTGTCTTGATGTAGGGGAGACAGGCGGTAACCTATGGCTCTCAATGATTACATCCTCATGAGAAGAACTACCCTACCCATGATCTTGAGTTTCCATTGGTTATGCATTCCCTCAAAATATAGCATCACTACCTCTTTGAAGAATGGTTTATGGTATATTCTGATCATAAAATCCTGAGGTATATTTTCACTCATAGGGATCTAAACTTGTGATAAATACATTGGGTGGAGTATCTATAAATACTTTATTTTGATATTTATTATACTCATCAAAGAGGGAATGTATTTTTGGATGCGCTGATCAAGAAATTACCAAAACAAGCAGTGAAGAAATTAGTGGAAGAGTGGTTTCTGATGAGTTTATTTACTGAGATGATCTTGGGAATAGAAGAACCTGGTGGGTAGGTATGTATGGATTCAATGAGGGATGATTCATCATTTTATGAGTGGTTTTAGTACAAGAATATGTCTAACCTCAAGTTATAGAGCTTTAGTAAAATCCTTTATGGTGGGGAGATCTCGGGTGAGTGGTATTGGTCTCCCAGTGGAGCTTTGTGCTTTTTCAGCAGGTTGGTTGTTCCAATTTTCATGAGGCATGAGTTGGTGGATAGTGGACACCATTATTGTTTTTCTATACACCAACGAACTACTAATATGTATCATGTGATTTGATGCATCGGTATTGGTGGTTGGGGATGAGAGGGTCAATTGCGGATTTTGTATAGTGGTGTCTTACTTGTTAGAGAATTAAGTCTGAACACCAAAGGTTGGATGATTTGTTGTAGCCCTTACCCATTTTGATATGGAAAGGGGATAAGATTTTCATAGAATTTTTCATTGGTTTACCACGTAATACTAGTGGGAATGTTTTGATTTTGTTTATTATTGATCGACTAATGAAATAGACTCATTTCCTACCTATCAAGGAGATGACGAATGTGAAATAGCTTGGGGACTTATATGTCTGAGAGATTGTGAGACTTCATGGGGTTCTCTCTTACTTTACACAAACATGGAAAAGTTATTCAGCTATATTGATTGATTTAAAAATGAAATATATTTATTCTTATGTTCCTAATATATTCATTAGACCACATACGTCGGTGAGGAAAATATCAAGAAAATTAGATTCCCTCTTGTTCTTTGGTTGATAAGGATTGTGCACCATTTTTTTCCATATACAATCATCACATGTCTTTTCATAGTCTCTCTTTAAACTTGGTGTGCCCACTAAATCTCTTAGCATAGACAAGTTTTCCATGTTTTATTGGTGAAAGTGACCTAACCTATAATTCCACAAGTTTTTTTATTTATCCACTATAAGGAGACATGTATTTTCATGATTTCCCACCTGGTAAAGATTACCATTAGTTCTCCTTCCTCTAATAATAGAGTTTTTGTTTCTTCCTTTGATCATACACCATTTCTGGTTAAATGTAACCTCAAGAAAAAATTCAAAAAGTTGACTACCATCTACAAGTAGCACCTTGGCCTTCTTTATCTCATCACTAGCCAAATGGTTATTTTCACTTCCCTTAATATTCAATGATCCATCATTTCCAAAACAAATGGTTACATAAAATCTACCTTTCACATTTTTCAAGAGATTTACACTTCCTATCATGTGCGATGAACACCTACTATCGAGAATCCAATTATTATTTTTCTTTATTACTTTGAGATAAATTTTTGAAATATTTAACTTCTAAATATTCTTTTCTTCCTTTCATGAGATAATTTTCAAGTAGGGGAAAAATATGCCCTCCCCGATTTATCTTCATCATGCATGGGGAAAGCATACTCATCTTCTTCTTCCAACAGAGAGTGCCTATTTTTCAAAAGTATTTTTCTTAATTGACCAGTATTCATTTGTCTCTGAGCTTCATAGTTACTATTTTCACTTCCTATTTACCTATGGTTAATAGATTTATTCCCAAAGTTAGAACAATGAAAAAAAATATCCATAGAAATTATTAAATCTATTTAATGAATGATATGGGATCATTATCCTTTATTGAATACCGGGATTTTCCCCATTCAAATATATTATTTCCACTTCATAGTATGACATAGTGTGGACAAGGTATCCATATAATTGACTCATCATAAGAGGGAAAAAAATTCTCTCCTTCATTCATCCATATATCCCCAGGTTTTTTATATCTCCTTAATTATTGAAAAGTATATGAGAATCATGGATTATTCTCATCCCTATGATTTACTTTTTTCAAAGTGATTGCTATTATTTCTTCTAGTGACTTAGTCTTGATGCCAAAATTACTAACCTTCTACTTTCCCTTTTTCAGATTTTCCACTATTGCTGCTTTTGATGAAATGACATCACATTTGATTCCACTTTTACCCACCAAATTGGCACTCTACTCATTCATAATGTTATTGAAACCTTCAAATTATCTCTTAACCCTTTCTATCAATTCTCCACCTATGAAACTCCCAAAGTGTAGCTTATTATATGAATCATTTGATTTCAATTTTGATTCAATTTTTGTTCTCAATGAAATCTACTTCAAGGGACTTGTCCTTCTTATCTCTCCCCTATAATCTTGCATTAAGATCATCGATCACCTTAGTCTCTTATTCAATCATAATCTTTAAACTCAATACTTATTCTAACTGTTCCTAAAAAGATAGCTATTTATATAACTCTTCTTACAATAAGTCAATATCTACATCAATATGATGCACATATTCATAGGATTCTTTTAGAAGTACATTAATATTTTAATTTTTCTTTATTTGAATATCAAGTTCTTTGAGAGATCCTTCAAGTTCAACCTTAAGATAAAATACTCCATAAGTTTCATCAACTGTTTCTAGTTCAAATTATTCCTCCTCAATATTATAAATCAAGACATCTTCTTTATCATATTTTAATTTGGTTTCTCTTTCCTATAGATAGTCTTCATTGTCATTTTATTCCTTGTTCAAAAAAACTCTTTATATGAAATTTCATTCTCGATGAAATCCCAGTTTTTGAGTCTCCTCAAAGAGTGAAGCTTCTTTGTGGATTTTGTGTACCTTATACTTCACTTTCATCATCATCAAATATTATTGGTAACCTTGTTACTATGTGTCCAACTTTACCACATTGAAAAGAATCCAAGGGAATCTTGATTTTAAATCTACCCTTTCCTCTCTTGAATTTTCTGGACCCAAGAGAGAGAAGATCATCATCCACATCCTCTTCACCATTTCCAACTTTAGTGATGTTAAGATTCTATATATATTTTAATTTCATATACTTACTCACATGACTCTATGTCCCTTCTATATTAAATCACATTTCATAAGACACCAAAATGATTAACATATCATATAGAGAAAGTTTAGACAAATCCCTCCTTCTAGAACTGAGAATTTTGGATTGTAAAGAGGTGGAAAATGATGAAATATCTTCTTAACAATATTGATATCCTTTATTAATTCCCCAAGTACTCAAATAGATCCAATATCTTCCATGATTTTTTTATCATCATTCTCATCTAGAAGCATTTTCAAATCATTAAATCTGTTAAGGAGTCCCTGCAGCTTGGCCTCCTTTACCTTACCATAACCTTAATATATATTAGAAAATTTCTCCCTCATGACATTATCATAAATAAAACTCATCACTTTTATATATATCTAATCAGATAGATATTCAGATAAATCATTTTGAAAATTAGAATCAACATCCAACCATTTCCTATAAGCTTCAGTCATAGACTACCCTATCACATCACTAACTTCCATACCATGTAAAGTAGAAAAAATAAATTTCATCCCAAGAGATTAAAGACGTGGTCTCATTTTATTCTACTAAATATGGTAGGTACTTCCATTTAAAAGAGGAAATACTTTAGAATTTATTGAATTCTCTATCTCAAATAATTTCCAAATACAGACTTTGTAACACCCTGTTACCTTCTATCATATATTCATTGTCTTTTTTTTATGGTTTCCCTTTTTGTTGGGGTGCATTGTGGGATTCTCAGAAATGAAAATCATTTGTGGGGGTAAATGACATAAATTTAGAGGATGTATGGTTGTTTGAATTGATGGATTCTAAGTATAAGTGTGTAAAATACTTTGTGGGGTTCTCCTAGAGCTCAGAGAACACCAGTGTTGGTTTGGGATTTTGTGAAGAATCTAGATCGTTTGTTATCTTCTAGATGGTTTTATGACATGAAAGGGTTACACATCATGTATTGGTTTACAGGAATATTTTTCAAATCCCATGTAGGGCGTGAAAATTTACATGCCATCAAAACATTACATGTGGTTAAAACATCGATCGAGATTAAAATTTATCTGACGTGATACCTTTTTCAGCATATTTTTAATATGAAAATTTTAACACCATGAAAGGGATTCAAGATGTGAAGTTCTCAACTACAGCAGTTTTAAAATGTGATGCATGTATGATTTGATTTTCATTCAATCGTGGCCTTCCCTCTTGAGACCTAGGAGATCACCCAGGTGATTTTGGGGATCTTTGATCCTTCTTAATTGTTCGTTCAGTGATTGATCCTCATGGTTGTTATGGTGCATCTATCCAGATAAGTGGTCTCTAGTTCATAGTTTCCTTTGGTCATGGCAGTGGCATTGGCTGCTTTGGTGTTTTAGATTCATGATTGATTGATGTTTTCTATTGATCCCTTGTAGTTTCTTCTCGGTCCTTATCTATCGAAGGATGATTCATGGTTTTTTTTATCTTCATTTTTGAAGGTGGATAGTTTTCCATTGTTCTTAAGGTAGTTGGATCTATGAAAGGGTTTGTAATTATTAAATTGCTATATGTTATTGTTGATTCCTCTAATATTTTCATTGGAATTGATTTTCTTAGTGAAAAAGGGTTTTAATTAAATGTGATCATGGATTTTGGGAATGGTTTTTGAACAGACTTAGCACATTGGGAACCTTGGGTGTGTTAGGAAATATACATAGGTGACCCTAGTGTGTGTGGCACTATAAGGGGTCAATTTTGTGATTTCAAAAGACTATGGAAGGAATCAGGATCATTTAGAACCAAATTATTCCTATTCTAGGCTTATTTTATGTCTAGTACATATTCCCATAGGCTAGAGCCTAAAATTGTGTGCTTTGACTTTTATATTTGGTTTATCGCGTGATGGTTTATTTCATGGATATTTTCTCACATGTTTAGTTTACCTATTTTTATTTTATACCTGATATATTTCTAGATTTTATGAATATGGTATGAATTTATAGAAAACAAATGAAAATTTTAAAAATGGTTTTATTTATGAAAATGATTTATAAATTGGATTTTGTTTTAAAGATGAAACTTGTGCATTCTTGATATTAGAACTTGTAAAGATTATTTAGTGGTATCCTACTAGGATTTTTGATCACACCTTAATTCTTCCTTTAGGTGGTTGTAGACCTTATTTCGTTGGACATGGGAAAAGGTAAGGGAATCCTATAGCATTCCAGGTTCTCTTGTCATTTGTTTCCTTTGTAGAAGGATGGTTTGGAGGTGACGGTTGGTTACATGGAGACTTGTTAGTTTTGTATGATTCATACATTTCTAGTTTATCTTATTGGTTTGGGATGTGTATATATTGTTTTATATATTTCCTCAACATTTTAATCTATTTGTATGTATTTTTTTGGTTATATTCGAGACTTTTTTTGTTACCTTTGTTTCACCTTGCCACATGGTGAACCACCTTGGTTGACTTGTCTAGTTGACCTCGGTTGGTTCGTTATAAATTGGTATTAGAGGGATGATCATCCTAAAGTGTGTTAACATTTCCTGAGTTTGGTTTTGTGTCTTGGGTATATAGGAGTTAAGATAGTCATAATTCAGATAATAATTACGGGAGGGTGCTTGGCCAGCTCACTTTCATGTTTGAACTCGAGTTACCATAGGTGGTAAGAAAATTTTTACCAGGTTAGAGACTTGGGGTTTGAGTTCATTTGAATGAACTATATGGGATGTTTATTTAAAAGGACTTGTTCTTTTCTTAAGGTGTCATACCTCTTAGAATAATTATTAATTGCTTTAAATTCTTATCATTTTTAAAGTGTCAATGTCAATATCAGGAGTTGGTTCTATGATGTTGGAATCTTCTCATGACTAATTTGTTTTTATCTTGTTATTTTTAGAAAATTCCTCCTAGAAGAGATCTTCCAAATTTGAGAGAGGAAGCTATGAGATAGGTTATATAGGAAAATACTCTAGAAGACCCATCTTTGGTAGAACCTATAATTTTCATTATTTAGACTCTGGGTCAAGAAAGAATTGGGAACCCGGGACAAACATTGGATCATGGATCATAATTTACAAAGCAGTATCCACCTACCTTCTGTGATGACAAAGTACCATAGGAATTTGAAGAATTCATTGAGAGGATTGAGAGGATATTCAACTTCTTGAATACTTCTTAGGACTCTAAGGTGTGTTTCATCATGTATATTATTGAAGGGTTGGGAAGGAGATGGTGGCACTCTATAGTTAAAACTAAGTTGCATGAGGATATTACCTAGGATTCTTTCAAGAAAATATCCAATCAGTAATTTTACCCTGAGGATTTATGTGTGGTGAATACTTGAGAGTTTGTAACCTTGGAGTAAGGGGAGCCTACTATTCTAGATTATTCCACTTATTTTTCTGAGCTAGTGCATCTAGCACCGGAGCTTGTCACTAATGAGTACCTAAAGGCTTCAAGGTTTGAGTTGGGACTGAGGTATGATATTGGGTCGATGTTGATTCTCATGTGACTTACAACCTTCATGGTGGTATTCAACAAAGAATATTTGGAAGAGGCTGACATGGCTAGAAAAATAGGTTTGGGAGGAGCTTTAGTTGGTACTATTGTTAGCCAGCATGTATCTTCTGGTTAGAAAAGGAAGCACAATGGTAGCTAGTTTTCATTAGGACCAGTTTTGAGGGTTTAGTATGGATAGTATTTTATTTTTTTCTATCAGTGTGGTAAACATATTCATACCGAGCCTAATTTTATAGAGGTTCCCAATACTTTTCATCATTGTGGAAAATCTATCCATCTAAAACATTTTTGTAATAGGATGTACCAATGCAGTAAGGTTGGGTCCACATTCATCGAGGTCTCACATATTTGTACTGATGCTTCCAAGGATGGTGGGTATTATCCTCAAGCTAATTAGTGTGTTCATGTGGCTAAGAAAGATCAAGGAGGAGATGATATCGAGCATCTTTATGTGGAAGAGTATGCACTAAAGGAATCAGAAGTAGTTTCAACTATTGTTAGAGGTACAGTGTTTATTTTATCTTCTATAGTGATATCTTTGTTTGATATAGGTGCTACTCATTCTTTTATATCATCAAATATATTTGACGTTTTGGTTTTAATTCAGATTTTATTCTGTTATTATTTGATCTTTCCACGCCTTTGGGAAAGAGGTTCGAACAAGGTTTCAAGTTTCCCGTGTGTCGAGTGGTGATAGTCGGCTTTAAGGTGGAGTGGGACTTCTTAGTGCACAATATTGACATCTTCAACTTGATAATAAACATGGATTAGATGATTTTTATTAAGTCCTAAATAGACTTTTATCACTGTCGAGTTAATTTCTTATATTTCAATGGGGTTGCTCATGTTTTTCAGGGTGAGTGGGATTCTAGATCGGTAAGGGTGGGGAATGTTGTTCTTTATGCTAGGGTAATCTCGTGACATTTTTCAAATATGTTTATTGATGTTGTTGGACCATTTTTGGGTAGTCAGCTACCTATGGTAGTGTGTGCATACCTTTAGATCTTTTCATATGATTTTTTCTAGTTTACCTCCACATAGAGTGGCCAAGTTTACTATTGACCTGCTCCCTAGAATGATGCCCATTTCTATTTCATCTCACCATATGGCGCTTGCTGAGTTGTTATAACTTAATGTCCATCTTCCGAATCTCAAGGCTAAGAGATTTATTCATCCTAGCATGCCACCATGGGATTTTCCTATCCTCTTTGCTAATAAGGAATACAAGTGACTCAGACTTTGTATTGACTATCGAAAGTTAAATCATTTTACTGATGAGAACAAGTATCCCTTACCTAGGATTGATGATCTCTTTGATCATCTTATAGGGGAACATTGGTTTTCAAAGATTGACCTGCAATCAAGGTACCACCAGTTGAGTGTCTAATAAGAGGATATACCTAAGACATTGTTTAGGAGTTGGTATGGGCATTTACAGTTTATGGTTATGTTATTCAGACTAACTAATGATCCTACAATGTTTATGGCATTGATGAATCGGATCTTTAATCGGTTCTTAGACTCTTTTTTGTGGTGTTAGTGGATGATATTTTGGTTTACTCCAAGAAAGAGGAGGATCACATGGATCATTTGGATATCATTATTATAACTTTGAGGGAACATCATCTATATGGTAAGATTTATGAATGTGAGTTTTGGACTCAAGAAGTAAAGTTTCTGGGGCATGTTATATCTGAGAGGGTCGTCTTAGTGGATCTTGAGAAGGTATAAGCAGTTATGTCTTGGGAGCATCCTAGAAATGTGTTTGAGATCCAAATATTCTTAGGGTTGGCTGGTTATTATATTCAGTTTTCTCGGGACTTATCCAAGCTTGCATATTCGATGATAGCTTCAACCCATAAGGGTCTAAAGTTTGAGTGGAATAAAAAGTGTTAAAGATATTTTGAGTAATTAAAGGTGATATTGAATTCATATCCAGTTTTAATTCTTCTAGAACCAGGTTCAGGTTATGATGTTTTCTATGATGCTTAGGGCATAGGTTTCGGGTGTGTCTTGATGTAGGGGAGACAGGTGATAGCCTATGGCTCTTGATGGTTATTTCCCCATGAAAATAACTACCCTACCCATGATCTTGAGTTTCCAGTGATTATGTGTGCACTCAAAACATGGCGTCACTACCTCTTTGAAGAAGGGTCTACAATATATTCTGATCATAAAATCCTGGGGTATATTTTCACTCATAGGGATCTGAACTTGTGATAAAGACATTGGGTTGAGTATCTTGAGATATTTGACTTTAATATTTCTTATACTCTTCGAAGAGGGAATGTGGTCGTAGATGCACTGAGAAATAAATTACCAAAACAAATAGTGAAGGAATCAGTGGATGAGTGGTTTCTGATGAGTTTGTTTACTAAGATGAGCTTGGGAATATAAGAAGCTGGTGGGAAGGTATGTATGGATTCAATGAGGTATGAAACTTCATTTAATGAGTGGGTTCAGCTCAAGTAGATGTCTAAACCTGAGATCAAGAGATTTAGTAAAATTATTTATGGTGGGGAGATCTCAGGTGAGTGTTCTTGGTCTCCCGATGGAGCTTTGTGATTCCGTAGTAGGTTGGTTTCTCATCTAGGATTTGATGGATAGTAGACACTATTCGTGTTGGTCCATACACCCAGAAACTATTAATATGTATCATTATTTTAGGAATTGGTATTTGTGGTTGGGATGATATGGTCAATTGCGGATTGGGTATAGTGATGTTTTACTTTCCATAGAATTAAGAATAAACACCATAGGCCTGATGATTTTTTATAGCCCTTACCCATTCCAAAATGTAAATGGGGTGATATTTTCATGGATTTCATCATTGGTTTACCACGTAATCTTAGTGGGAAGGATATGATTTGGGTTATTATTGATCAACTAACGAAATTAGGACATTTCCTACGTATCGAGGAGATGAAGAATGTGTAAAAAATTGGGGACTTGTATGCCAAGACATTATGAGACTTTATAGGGTTATCTATTTCTTTTCATAAACATGGAAAATCCATTCAGCTATAGTGATTAATAAAAATAATGAAATATATTTCTTCGTATGTTCCTGATATATTTGTTGGACCACATACATTGATGTGGAAAATATCAAGCATATTATATTCCCTCTTATTCTTTGGATGATAAGGATTCTGCGCCATTTTTCCCATATACAATCATCACATGTATTTTCATAACCTCTCTTCAGACTAGGTGTGCCCACTATATCTCTTAGTATAGATAAGTTTTCCATTTTTTGTTGGTGAGTGTGACCTAACCTCTAATTCCACAAGTTTTTTTCTTTAGACACTATAAGGATACATGTATTTTCTTGATTGTACACCTGGTAGAGATTACTGTTAGTTCTCCTTCCTCTTATAAGAGAGTTTTCAACTCTACCTTTGATCATACGCCCTTTCTGGTTAAATGTAACCCCAAGACTAAAGTCACAAAGTTGACTCACACTTAGAAGGTTATTCCATGACCCATCTGCAAGGAGCGCATTGTCCTTATTTAGCTCATCACCTGCTGAATGTGTATTGTCACTCCCCTTAATCTTCAATGATCCATCATTTCCAAAAAAATGGTTCTATCAACTCTACCTTTCACATTTTTCAAGAGATTTATATTTCCTATCATGTGTGATGAACACCTACTATCGAGAATCCAAGTGTTGTTGTTCTTTATTACTTTGAGATCAATTTCTTAAATATTTTACTTCTCAATATTCTTTTCTTCCTTTCATGAGATAATTTTCAAGTGTGGTAAAAATATGTCCTCTCCAATTTATCTTCATCATGCATGGGTAAATCATACTCATCTTCTTCTTCCAATAGAGAGTGCCTATTTCTCAGAAGTATTTTTCTTTTTTGACCTATATTAATTTTTCTCTGATATTCGTAGTTACTATTTTCACTTCCTCTTTACCTACAGTTAATATCATTATTACAAAAGTTAGAACAATGAAAAAATATCCATAGAAATTATTTACTATATTTGATTAACGATATGGGCTCATTATCCTTTATTGAATACCAGGAGTTTCTCCATTAAAATAGATTCTTTCCACTTTATAGTATGACATAGTGTGTCCAAGGTATCCACATAACTAACTCTTCATAAGAAGGAAAAAACTTCTCTCCTTCATTCATCCATATATCCCTAAGATTTATATATCTCCTCATTTGTTGAAAAGTATCTGAGAATCATGGATTATTCTCATCCCTATGATTTACTTTTTTCAAAGTGATCATTGTTCGATCTTCCAGTGACTTAGGTTTGATGCCAAAATTATTAACCTTCTACTTTCCCTTGTTCAGATCTGTCGTTATTGTTACTTTCAATGACTCGACATCACATTTGATTCCACTTTTACCCACCAAATTGGCACTTTGTTCATTCAGAATGTTATTGAAACCTTCAAAGTCTCGCTTAACCCTTTCAATCAATTCTCTAACTATGGACCTTCCTAAGTGTAGCTTCTTCTATGAATCATTTGATTTTAATGTTGATTCATGTTTTATTCTTAATGAAACAACTCTACTTCAAGGGACTCAGCCTTCTTAGATCTCCCCTCTGGTCTTGCACTAAGATCATTGATCACATTAGTATGTTCTTAAATCTTAAGCTTGAAACTCAATACTTCTTCTGACTTTAAATAACCAGACAGTTAATTATCTAACTCTTCTTACAGTCCTTCAATCTCTTCTTTGATCTGACACACAAATTTAGAGGATTCTTTTAAAATACCATTAATCTTTCAATTTTTCTTTATTTGAATATCAATTTCTTTGAGAGATCCTCCAAGTTCAACCTTAAGATAAACTAATACTTAAGGTTAATCAACTTTTTCCTATTCAAATTCTTCCTCCTCAATAGTATAAAACAAGGTATATTATTTATCATATTTTAATTTTGTTTCTCCTTCCTCTAAATAGTCTTCATTAACATTTTCATCCTTGATAAAAAACTATTTCAAAGAAATTTCATTCCTGATGAACTCCCATTTTTGGAGTATCCTCTAATATTGAAGCTTCTTTGTGGATTATGTGTACCTTCTACTTCACTTTCATCATCATCAAATTTTCTTGGGAGCCTTGTTTCTATGTGTATAACTTTACCACACTAAAAAAATCCAAGGGAATCTTGCCTTTAAATCTACCCTTTCCTCTCTGGAATTTTATGGCCAAAAGAGAGATAATTTCATCACCCACATCCACTTCACTATTTCCACCTTTAGTGATGTTAAGATTCCACATATATTTGAATTTCATAACCTTACTAACATTACTTGATGTCCCTTATGGATTAACTCACCTTTCATAAGCCACCAAACTACTTAACAGATCATCTAGAGAAAGGTTGGACAAACCCCTCCTTCTAGAACTTAAACTTTTAGATTGTATATAGTTGGAAACTGATGAAATATCTTATTAACAATTTTTATATCCTTTATCACTTCCCCAAGTACATTAATAGATCCAAAAACTTCAGTGATTCATTTATCATCATTCTCATCTAGAAGAATTTTCAAATCATTAAATCTATTAAGGAAGTCATGTAGCTTGTCCTCCTTTACCTTACCATCACTTTCATATATATTAAAAAATTTATCCCACATAACCTTATCATAGATACAACTCATAACTTTTATATAGATCTAATCATATAGAGCTCAAGATAAATCATTTTGAGCATTATCATCAACATCAAACCATTTCCTATAAGTTTCAGTCATAGACTGCCCTATCGCATCACTAACTTCCATCCCATGTAAAGTAGTATAAAGAACTTCCATCCTAAGAGATTAAAGATGTGGTGTCATTTTATTCTTCCAAATCTAGTAGTTACTTCCATTTAATAGAGTAACTTCTATAGAATTTATTGAATTCTCCATCTCAAAAAATTTCCAATGACAGATTTTGTAACACTCTATTACCTTCCTTCAGGTATGCATTGTATTTTGTTTATGGTTTCCCTTTTTTTGGGTGAATTGTGGGATTCTAAAGAATGGAGAGCCTTTTTTGGTAAAAATGACCTATAGTTCAGGGATGTATGGTTGTTTGAATTGATGGATTCTGGGTATAAGTGTGTAAAAGTCTTTGTGGGGTTCTCCTTGAGCTTGGAGAACACCGATGTTGGTTTGGGTTTTTGTGAAGAATCTGGACTATTTATTATCTTCTGGATGATTTCATAACATGAAAGGGTTACACATCATGTATTGGTTTCTATGAAGATTTCATGAATCTCATGCAGGGCGTGAAAAGTTACATTCCCTTAAAACATTACATGAAGTGAAAACATCGATCATGATTAAAATTTATTTGACGTGACGCCCTTTCCAGCATATTTTTAATACGCAAAATTTCACACCATGAAAGGGTTTCAAGATGTGAAATCCTCAGTTATAGAATTTTTTAAAAGTTATGCTCATCTTATTTGAGTTTCATTCAGCCGCAGCCTTCCCTCTCGATACCTAAGAGATCACCCAAGTGAGTTTTGAGATCTCTGCTCCTTTTAAATCATTATTTCAGTGATTGATCATCATGGTTGTTATGATGCATCTCTCTGGGTAAGTGGTATCTTGTTCTCAGTTTTCTTTGGTCACTATGGTGGTGTTGGCTAATTTGTTGTTTCATTTTCATGATTGATTAATGTTTTATATCGATCCCTTGTAGTTTATTTTTGGTCCTTGTCTATCGAAGGCTGATTCATGGTTTGTTTATCTTTATTTTCAAAGGTGGATAGTTGTACATATTTCTTAAGGTAGGTGGATCTATGAAAGGGTTTCTAATTCTTGAATTTCTATATGTTCTTGTTGATTCCTTTGGGATTTTCATTGGAATGTATTTTCTTGGTGAAAAGGGGTTTTAATTAAATGTGATCATGGATTTTGGAAATGGTTTTTGAAAAAAATTAGAACATTGGGAACCTTGGGTGTGTCGAGGAATAGACATAGGTGACCCTAGTGTGTGTGGAACTACTAGGGGTCAATTTTGTGAGGTCAAAAAACAATGGAAGGACTCAATATCATTTGGAACCAACTTATGCCTGGTTTAGTCTTATTTTATGTCTAGTACATATTCCCATAGGCTATATCCCAAATAGTGTGTTTTTCCTTTTATATTTGGTTTATCACATGATGGTTTATTTCATGGATATTTTCTCACATGATTAGTTTACCTATTTTTATTTTATACCTGATATATTCTTGGATTTGATGAATATGGTATTCATTTATAGAAAACAAAGGAAAATTTTACAAATGGTTTTATTTATGAAAATTATTTATAAACTGGATTTTGTTTTAAAGATAAAATTTATACATTCTTGATATTAAAACTTGTAGAGATTCTTTATTGGTATCCTACTAGGCTCTGTGCTCACACCACTATTCTTCCTTTGGGTGGTTGTAGAACTTGTTTTTTAGGACATAGAAAAAGGGAAGGGAATCCTGTAGCATTCCAGGTTCTCTTGTTATATGTTTCCTTTATAGCGGGATGGTTTGGAGGTGATAATTGGTCACATGGAGACTTGTCGGTCTTGTGTGATTTTTACTTTTCTGGTTTATCTTTTTGTCTTGGGATATATGGATCTTGTTGTATCTCTTTATTCCACATTATACTCTAGTTGTATGTCTTGTTTTGGTTATATTCAAAACTTTTTTATGTTATCATTGTTTCACCTCACCACATGGCGGACCACCTTGGGTGACTTTTCTAGATAACTCGGGTTGGTTCATTATAAATTGGTATCATAGGGACAATCAGCCTGAAGTTTGTTAACATTACCTGAGTTTGGTTCTGTGTATTGGGTAGATAGGAGTTAATATCATCAGAATTTGGATAGTAAGTGCGAGAGGGTTCCCGGCCAGCTCACTTTCATGTATGAACTCGAGTTACCGTGGGTGGTTAGGGAATTTTTACCAGGTTTGAGAATTGGTATTTGAGGTCATTTTAATGAACTATATGGGAAGTTTATTTAAATGGACCTTTTATTTTCTTAAGGTGTCATACTTGTTTGAATAATTCTTAATTTCTTTAAATTATTATCATTTTAAAGTGTTGGTGTCAATACCTATAGTTGGTCCTATGATTTTGGAATCTGCTCGTGACTGATTGGTTTTTTTCTCGTGATTGTTAGACAATGCCTCCTAGAAGAACTCTTCCAAATCTGAGAGAGGAAGCTGCAAGATAGGTTCCACAGGAAAATCCTTCAATGGACTCTTCTTTTGTAGAATCTTTAATACGCACTATTTAGACTATGGGTCAAGCAGGTATCAGGAACCCAGGAAAAGTGGTGGATCATGGCTTAGAATTTACAAATAAGCATCCACTTGCCTACCATTGTGAAAAAAGGATGGCAGGAATCAGAATAATGGATTGATAGGATTTATAGTATCTTCAATTTCTTGAAGACACCTAAGGACTCTAAGGTGGATTTTTCCACATATATTCTTGAAGGTCCGAGAAGGAGATAGTGGGACTCTATCATGAAAACTAAGTTGCAAGAGGGTATTACCTGGGCTTCTTTAAAGAAAAACTTCAATCAGTAGTTTTACCCTGAGACGTTATGTTCGGTGAATACCCAGGAGTTTATAACCTTGGAGTAAGAAGAGTGTACTGTTATGGAGTATTCCACCTGTTTTGTTGAGATGGTGCATCTGGAACTGAAGCTTTTCACTAATGAGTACCTAAAGGCTTGGAGGTTTGAGTTCGGACTAAGTCCTGATATTCGGTCGATGATGATTCACATGTGACTTCCAACCTTTATGGAGGTAGTTAACAAAGAAC
Organism: Viscum album; assembly: GCA_963277665.1. Lineage (NCBI taxonomy): Eukaryota > Viridiplantae > Streptophyta > Magnoliopsida > Santalales > Viscaceae > Viscum > Viscum album. The sequence goes on from OY728166.1 coordinate 1,179,577,703, forward strand.
CTTTGGAAAAGGATAACATGGATGAAAAAATAGGTTTAGGAGGAGCTTCAGTTGGTACTATTGTTATCCAGGGTGTATCTTCTGGCTAGAAAAGGAAGCACAAAGGTAGCTAGTTTTCATCAGGACCAGTTTTGAGGGTTTTGTATGGAAAACAGAAAGTTTTTTTCTATTAGTATGGTTGTCTTATTCATATCGATCCTAATTGTATAGAGGCTCCCAATACTTTTCATCATTGTGTAAAATATATCCATCTGAAACGTTTTTGTGATAGGATGTCCCAATCTAGTAATGTTGGATCCACATTCACCAAGGGATCACAGATTTGTACTGATGCTTCCAAGGGTGGTGGGTCTTATCCTTAAGCCAAGGGGTATGTTCGTGTGGCTAAGAAATCTTAGGGAGGATATGAGACCAATCATCTTTATGTGGTAGAGTATGTTCCAAAGGAATGTGAAGCAGGTTTAGCTACTGTTAGAGGTACAATGTTTATTTTGTCTTCTATGGTGATAGTTTTGTTTGATATAGGTGATAATCATTCTTTTATATCATAAAATCTATTTGTCATGTTGGGTTTACATTTGAAGCTAATTCCATTATTGTTGGATCTTTCCACACCTTTGGGAAAGGGGTCTGAATAAGGTTTCAAGTGTCCCATGTGTCGGGTGATGATAGCTAGCTTTGAGGTGGGGTGGGACTTTTTAGTGATCGATACTAACATCTTCGACTTGATAATCGACATAGATTGGATTATTGGTGTTAAGGCTCAGATAGACTATTTTCGTCATTGAGTTCATTTATTATCACTAAATGTGGTCACTCTTATTTTTCAGGGTGAGTGGGAGTCTGGATCAGGAAAGGCGGGGCTTGTTGTTCCTTTTGTTGGGGTAATTTCATGCCAGTTTTCAAAGATGTTTCTTGATTTTGTTTACCATTGTTTGGGTATTCAGATACCTGTGGTAGTGTGTGCATACCTCAAGGTCTTTCTAGATGATTTTTTCTAGTTTACCACCACATAGAGAGGTCAAGTTTACTATTGACATGTTCCCTAGAATGATTCCCATTTCTATGTCATCTCACCGTATGGAGAATATTGAGTTGCTAGAAATTAAGGTTCATCTTTCAGATATCGAGGCTAAGAGATTTATTCATCCTGGTGTGTCACCATGGGTTTCACCTGTCCTATTTTCTAAGAAGGAAGAAGGGTTCCTCGGACTTGTATTGACTATCATAAGTTAAATCATGTGATCATTAAGAACAAGTATCCCTTTACCAGGATTGATGATATCTTTGATCAGCTTAGAGGGGATTTTTGGTTTTCAAAGATTTACCTATGGTCAAGGTACCAAAAGTTGAGATTCCAAGATGATGATATACCTAAGACAATGTTTAGGAACTGGTATGGGCATTTCAAGTTTATGGTTATGCCATTCAGACTAACTAATTCTCCTGTATTGTTTATGGAATTGATGAACTGGATATTTCATTGGTCCTTGGACTCTTTTTTTGTGGTGCTCATGGATGATATTTTTGTTTACTCCAAGATAGAGGAGGGTTACATGGATCATTTGTATATCATTCTTAGAACTTTGAGGTAACATCGTTTGTATGGAAAGCTTTCCAAATGTGAGTTTTAGATTTAAGAAGTAAAGTTTTTGGGGAATTTTATATCTGAGAGGGGCGTATCAGTGTATCTTGAAAAGGTATAGACAGTTATTTCCTAGGAGTGTCCTAAAATGTTTTTGTCATCCGAATCTTCTTGGGGTTGGCTGGTTATTACTGGAGGTTTGTTTGGGACTTCTCCAAGCTTGTATCTTTGATGACAGCTTCAACCCATAAGGGTGTAAAGTTTGAGTGGAATGACAAGTCTTAAAGATATTTTGAGGAATTGAAGGTGATGATGACTTCATATCCAATTTTGATTCTTCCATAACCATCTTCAGGTTATGATGTTTTCTTTGATGCTTTGGGCATGGGTTTGGGGTATGTCTTGATGTAGGGGATACAGGTGGTAGCCTATAGCTCTTGACAGTTACGAACTCGTGAGAAGAACTACCCTACCCATGATCTTGATTTGGCAGCGGTTATGCATGCACTCAAAACATGGCATCACTACCTCTTTGAAGAATGGTTTACGGTATATTCTAATCATAAATTCTTGAGGTATATTTTCACTCATAGGGATCTAAACTTGCGATAAATACATTGGTTGGATTATCTATAGATATTTAATTTTTATATTTCTTATACTCCTCAAAAATGGAATGTGGTTGCGGATGTGATGAGTAGTAAATTACCGAAACAAACAGTGAATGAATCAGTGGAAGAGTGGTTTCTAATGAGTTTGTTTGCTGAGATGATCTTGGTAATGGAAGAAGCTGGTGGGAAGGTATGTCTGGCTTCGATGAGGGGTGACTCGTCATTTAATGAGTGGGTTCAGCTCAAGAATATGTCTAACCCCAAGTGTTATATCTTTCATAAAATCCTTTATGGTGGGGAGATCTCATGTGAGTGGTCTTGGTCTTTGAGTGGAGATTTGTTCTTCCATTGTAGGTTGGTTGTTCTGATTTTCCAGATGTAGGAGTTGATGGATAGTGGCCATCATTCTTGTTGGTCCATACACCTAGGTACTAATAAGATGTATCATGATTTAAGGCGTCGGTATTGGTGGCTAGGGATGAGATGGTCGATTTCAAATTGTGTATAGCAGTGTCTTGCTTGTCAAATAATTAAGGCTAAACACCATAGGCCTGATGATTTGTTGCATCCCTTACCCATTCTGGTATGGAAATGGGATGATATTTTCATGGAACTTATCATTGGATCACAACAAACTCCTAGTGTGAAGGATTTTATTTGGGTGATTATTGATCGACTAACGAAATTATCACATTTCCTACCTATCAAAGAGATGATGAATGTGGAACAGCTTGGGGACTTGTATGTCTGAGAGATAGTGAGACTTCATGGGGTTCCCTCTTCCGTTTGTTTTCTGAAAAGGACCCAAGGTTCAAATCTAGGTTTTGGAAAGGTTTATAGGAGGTGGTGGGTTCCCAGATTAAATTGATCATAGCATATCATCTACAGAAGTATGGACAAACATAGAGAGTTATCTAGGTTTTTGAGGATATGCTTTGGGCTTGTGTGCTTGATTTCAGTGGTTCTTAGGAAAAACATTTTTCTTTAGTAGAGTTTTCCTATAAAAATATTTATCAAGCCTTGATCAAAATGTATTTCTTTGAGGATTTTTATGGGCAGTCTAGATCTCCCTTATGTTGGGCAGAGTTGGGAGAACGATCCTTGGTTGGGCCAAGTCTTGTTTAGGAGACAGTAGATAGGGTTTAGTTGATCCGAAAGAGATTGATTATAGAATAGAGTCTTCATAAATCTTATGTGGACCATTGACGCTAGCCCCTGGAGTTTAAGGTTGGTGATTGGGTCTTTTTTAGAGTTTCACCTCGCTTAGAACATCGTCGGTTGGGTAAGTAGAGTAAGTTGGAACCAAGGTTTGTGGGTCCCTTTGAGATCTTTGGACAACTGGGAAAGGTGGCCTATCGATTGGACTTACCATATTGTTTGACTTCCATCCACGGTTTGTTTCATGTTTCCCAACTAAGGAGGTATCGACCGGATCCTTCCCATGTGATTGGATGGGAGGATGTCGATCTTGAGCTCGACATCACTATGGTTGAGTAACCATTTCATATTATGGATCATTGAGAGAAGTTGTTTCATGATAAAATGATTCCTTTAGTCTATGTATTGTGGTAGTGCTGATGTGATAGCCACAAGAAGTAGGAGTGGGAATTGTTGATGAAGCGGTAGTGGCCTTCACTTTTTGTGAGTCCAAGATCTTGAGGAATTTTTGGGGATAGAAATAATTTATAATGGGGAGATTGTAACACCTTATTATATCCCTTCAAGTATGCCTTGTCTTTTGTTTATGGTTTTACTTTTTGTTTGGGTGCATTGATGGCTTCTTGAGAATAAAGAGCCTTTGCTAGGGAAAATTACCTAAAGTCCAGGGATGTATGTTTGTTTGAATTAATGAAGTTTGGGTATAATCATGTAAAAGGGTTTACAAAGTTCTCCCTGAGCATGGAGAACAGTGGTGTTGGTTTGGGATTTTGTGAAGAATCTGGGTTGTTTTCTATCTTCTAGAAAAATTCATGATGTGAAAGGGTTACATGCCATGTATTGGTTATTTGGTAGATTTTTTGAATCTCATGCAGGGAATGAAAAGTTGCATGTCTTACACGACGTGAAAACATCAATTGGGATTAAAATTTATCCAAGGCGATTCCTTTTTCAGCATATTTTTAATATGTGAAATTTCACATCGTGAAAGGGATTCATGACAAGAAATCCTCAGATATATCAGTATTAAAACGTTCTAAACTTCTTATTTGAGTTTCATTCGGCTGTAACCTTCCCTCTCGAGACCTAGGATCTCTCCCAGGTAATTTTGGGGATTTTTCTCCTTTCAGAACGTCCGTTCAGCAATTGATCATCATGGTTGTTGTAGTGCGTCTCTCTGAGTAAGTGGTCTCTGCTTCTTTGTTACCTTTGGTTGCGGTGGTGTCTTTGGATGAGTTTTTGTTTTAGAATCTTGATCGATTGATGTTTCTATCGATCCCTTGCAGTTTCTTGTTGGGTCTTTTCTATCAAAGTACAATCCATGGTTTGTTGATCTTTTTTGTCGAAGGTGGAAAGATTTCCATTGTTCTTGTGGTAGGTGGATCTATACAAGGGTTGCTAATTCTTGAATTTCTGTATGTTCTTGTTAATTCATCTGGGTTTTTCATTGAATGGATTTTCAAAAAGGGTTTTAATTAAATGTGAGTGTGGATTTTGGAAATGGTTTTTGAACAAACTTAGCACATTGGGAACCTTGGGTGTGTTGGGGAATAGACACAGGCGACCCTAGTGTGTGTGACATCACTAGGGGATACTTTTATGATATCGAAAGATTGTGGCAGGACTCGATATTGGTTAGAACCAACTTATACCTAGTTTAGGATTATTTTATTTCTAGTACATATTCTCATAGTCTATATCCCAAATGGTGTGCTTTGACTTTTATACTTGGTTTATCGCATGATGGTTTATTTTATGGATATTTTCTCACATTTTTAATTTACCTATTTTTCTTTTATACATAATATATTCCTAGATTTGGAAAATATGGTATGAATTTGTGGAAAAAAAAGGAAAATTTTAAAAATGGTTTTATTTATGAAAATGATTTATAAACTGGATTTTGTTTTAAAGTTAGAACTTGTGCATTCTTGATATTAGAACTTGTATAGATTATTTGGTGGTATCCTACTGGGTTATGTTCTCACACCCTACTTTTGTATTTGGGCAGTTGTAGACCTTGTTTTTCAGGACACAGGAAAAGGGAAGGACATCATATAGCATGTCAGGTTCTCTTATCATGTGTTTCCTTTGTAGTGGAATGGTTCGGAGGTGACGGTTGGTCATATGGAGACTCGTTGGTCTTGTCAGATTCATACTTTTCTGGTTTATCATGTTGGCTTGGTTTGTATGGATTTTGTTGTATCTATTTCTTCCACATTATACTCTAGTTGTATGTCTTGTTTTGGTTATATTCAATACTTGTTTCCATTATCTTTGTTTCACCTCACCACATGGTGGGCCACCTTGAGTGACTTGTCTAGTTGACCCAAGTTGGTTTGTTATAGACTTGACATTAAAAAACCTCACTTTGATACCACTTATTGTACCCTATGACACGCTAAGAGGGGAGGGGTGAATCAAGTGTCAAATTTTTCTTTTTATTTGAAGGATCTTGTCCCCATGTTGGAAAGAACTCGTTAATCCTACCTGATTGAAATGCGCATTCACTAATCACACAAATTTATAAATAAAATGGAACTCAACAATTTTACTTGGTTCGCCACTAAGTGATGGTCCATAGAGCATATGCTAACGATGTGTCGGTCATACCAGAATCTATTAAGCTTCATTAGATATTCTGAACTATAATTGTTCAGCCATGGTCACTTTGTGTAATGCGCACTGCCTTTACAAAGAGTTCAAGAATAGCATATTGCCTCCCCTAGATCACTTTTGTCGACTCTGACTTGCACACTACCTAGGATGAATTATTCCTTGGTTTATTGACTTGAAGTTCACTCCCACGTTATCAAGAAAGTATGATTTTATTTGCATCATGACAGCCTGAATTTGATGCTCCAATAAACTCTACGGTCTCCAGAAATACACGCTTGTGATCTTCGTGTGAAAATACCTACCCAAAACTACCTTATGCAGAGTAACCATGTAGTACCCTGTTCATGTGCACTCAACCTCGTGAATTTCATACTCAACCTCACGGACCAAGTGTAACAACCTGAAATTTTGAATAATATTTTGTTTCCTGAAAACGTATGTCTTACTATATCATAATCAATAAAAATATATAAGTATAAATGAAATGTGACCATCGGGTTTTGACCGTTATATGACTGTTGGTTAATATGATCGTTGGACAAAATAATAATTTTTAATGTTATAATTATTGTTTATAAAATTATAATGGATAATTAATGTAGAAAAAAGAGTTGATAACCTCATTCAGTAGACTCGGGTCGCACGAAGCCCATTTGTCTGAGCTTGGGAAGGAGGTAGCGTCATTGGACTTTGCTCTGGACCAAACCCAGACCGAGATTTAACATGTTAAGCTTGAATGAAATCACCTGTGGGAGAATTTCAAGTTGATAGAAATCACCACTCGAGCAATGTTGTTCGAGCCACCCTAAGATTTTATCACCATTGCACACCTTACTCTTAGATCATATGCAAGTGTTATAAGGGGTTATGTAACAAGACCTTAGTTACTTTGTGTAATCCATTTGTATAAATAAAATTTTTTATTTCTTATTATGGTAAAATAACCATCTTTTTTGAATTTCAAATGTCAAAAAAATCTAGGGTGAATTTTTAGTATTTTTCTAAGAAGTTTCATATTATTGATGAATATTGGAAAAAAAAGAGTATTTTAAAATATTTTTTTATACTTTAAATAATTTATATTGTGAAATGATTTTCGAAAAACAAACATATACAGTTTTGATCAGTAAGAAATTTAGAGTCTGATGAGATCATCTTAATTTTTGGTGAATAGTAACTTATGAATAGTACTATTATCCTTATGAGTAGCAATATGACCAATAGAATAGTAACCTCACCTAAGGAAGTATAAATTTAATTTAGGCATCTTGAATAGTAATGTGATATAATAGTATAAGTAAATAACTGTTTTAGAAATTATTAGTTAAGTATTGGTAATTTTTCGAGTAAATAGTGATTTTACTTAAAAATTAAATTTCTCATATTTAGAAAATTATTTTCACAAAATGGATTTCAATTTTGAATTCATAATATCTATATTATCTTAGGGTGAATTTATGAGATTTTTATAAATTGTTTTGTTTTTTTTGAATAGTAAAAATATAGTTTTTGAGTTTTTTGGTGTATTTTATGACATCATAATGATGTATTATGTAATTTAAAATGCTTGTCGACTCATGTGGATTAAAATATTATATTAGGTGTCCCAAGTGGCCAAAACCATGGGCAAATACCATGGTAAAGCCCATGGTTTTGAAAATACCACTGATGAGGTGTCCTCAGAAATTAATAAAAAAACTCCCTCTCTTTTACTATAAATACCAAGCCATTACTTCATTTTATTTCATTCCAAAATCATCCTCTAGAATCTCTGATAGTATTACCTCCCAAGGAGTCCTCCCAAGGTTTCCTCAATCCCTCAAGGTCCTGATCCTAGAGTTTTAGAAGTTACTCTTCAAGGTAAGCGAATTCTCAAATTCTCTTTTCCTTTCAAGTTCTATTTTATGTGGTATGTCTTTAAAATTTCAATACCATGTTCTTATTTATATTTTATTATACCCATCTAATATATTATTAGTCTTTTATGAATGGGTTACCCCATCCTCCTCTCTTTTTAATGTTTTACAAAACTATGTTTTATACCCGTTATGCTGTAGAATTTTCATCTCAAAATCTCTCACTTTTTTCTCAAGAAATTATTTTATTTTCTTTATGTGAATACTCAACCCTCTTCCTTTTCTAGGGGTATTCATAAATATGTAAAAATTATTTATTTTATTTTGTAATTGACATACATAAAACCCTTAATCCCTTTCTTTGGGTTATAAATGACATAATGGTCATGTTTTTTTAAACACTTAAATCACCATGATTTTGATATGAAACCCATTTCTTTTATTCTCTATGGGTTATTTATGAATTTTTTTATTATGATCTATGTGGATAACATGAAAATAAATACATATTAATGGTATAACTTGATATCCCTCCAATGCATTGGGTAAAAAAATTAATCTCTTGAGACGGCCAGTTTTATGATACCTTGGTGAATAACCTTGGTAATTTTTATGACACATTGGGGATGGACCTTGGTGATATGCTTATGAATGTATAAATTAAATATTGTAGACACATTTTCAAATTATTATTCAAGTTATTATTGTTATCATGTGCCTCTTTCTCGTTCCTTTATAAAGTTCCTCATGTTCTTACTGATATTGCTCAAGTTCACATGTAAATCGTTTCACTTGTTTTCCCTTACTGGGCCTTCTGCTCACCCTTTCCTTTGATGTATGTCCCCAAGTTATGAGATGCATTAATTTTACTTAGGATGAACATTTCAAGAATCATTTCAAGTATATTAAAATATTGTTATATTTTTTCATGTATTATGTACCTTATTTCCAAGACACTAGACATTAAAGATCCTCTATTTGTAAAATTTCATGTAAAGTTATGTAATAAAAAGGTGGGATGTCATAGTTGGTATCAAAGGATAGTCTAGTTATTTGTGGAAATTAGGATATGAAATATTTAGGAAGAACCCTATATAAAAGTTTAAATATAGGAAAAATTCCTGGTATTTTGGTGAAATATTAAGTAAGTGGTTTCTGAACAAATAAATCTTTGTCTAGATATAAACAAATGGACGTAGCTCTAGCATAGATATATCTAGGGGTAAAACCCGAAAACACCTCTTTGAACTAGACTCAAACGGGAACTGGTGCACAAAAACAGGCCTTGTTGCACTCCTAGTTTGACACTCCTGGGGGATATGATTGGTTAATCACAAGATTTTTATAAATAATTATAAAGGATTTATAGGAAAACGTAATTGTTGTTAAAGAATAACATATTTAAGCATGAAGTTTTAAGACATAAAAATCAATAAAATAAGTTTCTCACTAAAGTTTTATTCTTTTAGAAAATGACAGGAAATAGAAGGAACTATGCAAATGGTGACCGCAACAGACCATGCGCTGACAGACCTCCGATGGAATCTAGAATAGAAACTTTCATGAGAATGATGAACCAACTAACTCAAGTTATGGGAAATAACCTGAATCAATCTGAGAGACCGATTTCACCATGAAGGGAACAAATTTATATTGAGTCCTTTATGCGTCAACGACCACCAATGTTCAATGGATCTACTGACCCATTGATTGCTGAACAGTGGATCAACTCTATCGAAAATATTTTTTCTGTACTCTGCTGTTTAGAACAAGAGAAGGTCACCATAGCTGTTTACCGCTTAGAGGGAGAATCTGATTGGTGGTGGGTACTGATTAAAAATATGAGTCCGAGAGGGGAAATTGAATCTATGGAGTGGTAAGAGTTTAGAAGTATTTTATTCAATAAGTATTTCCCTCATTCGATGAAAAAAAAAATAGAGAAGGAATTTATCGAGCTGAAGTAGAAGGAGAATGACTTTATTGGAAGCTATGAGATGAACTTCACAAGACTTTCCTGTTACACCTCAAGCTTTGTCATGGATCCTAATAGAAAGGTTGATAGATTCTTTGGTGGACTAATACCACATCTACATAAGAATCTAGCCAACCAAGACTATGATAGCTATGAGGAGATCATGCGGTGTTCTATGAAAGTCGAACTAGAGTTCGGTGAGATTCATTGGTCTCACAAATCCAATGAAAAGAAGAGATCAATGGAGCTAAGCTTGGGTAGAAGCTTTGATCGGGGAAGATATGGAAACAAAGTACAACTTCCCACATGTAGTAAATGTGGGAAGAAGCATTTGGGGAACTTCCTTCTTGGGAGTGATAAATGTTAAAAGTGTGGAAGAGAAGTCCATATCACTTGGAATTGTCTTAGTGAAGTGAAGCCTCAACTTCCCAACACTAACGAAAAAGGGAAGATGGTACAAACCCTACCTGAAGTCCAATGCTTCAAGTGTGGGTAGCTAGGGAACTTTGCTGATCACTGTCCAAATATGAGGGCAGTGGAGGGGAATCAACATCATCCTTAGCAAAGGCCAAGGGAGCAAGGTTGTTCTTTTTCTATCACGACAGCTAAAGTTTAATCTCTAAATTATGTTTTGGAAGGTACTCTTGTTATTCTCTCAAAGCTAGAAAGTAATTTGTTTGATTCTGGTTCTATGCATTCCTTTATTTCCTCCAAGTTTTCAAAGAATATAGAATCAGTTCTTGAACTTCTAAAAGTAGATTTATCAGTTAAGACTCTTAGAGGGATTATCCAAGCATCAACAGTGTTTAGAAACTCTAGTATTTACTTTAGTGAGTACAATCTTATCACAAATCTAGTAGTCATTCCCAAGTTGGAATTTGACATTATACTAGGTATGGAATATCTCTCAAAGTATAATTCTAATATCAAATGCATAAGCAAGGAAATATCGTTAGTCTTGAATAGAAAACCTATAGTTATCTTCCAAGGAGAGATATTTAGACTCGATATTTGTCTAGAAGAATCTCCTATAGCCTTTTTTATGGAGTTGATTAGTGAAGAAGAAGAAGGAAATGAGAATATAAGGATAGAGAATGTCCCCATCGTTCAAGAATACATTGACATATTTTCCGAGGAGTTACCTAGACCTCCCCTAGAAAGAGAGGTAGATTTCTACATTGAACTCATACTTGGATCTCATTTGATATCAAAGATCCCGTATAGGATGAAAAATGTGGAGATGGAGGAATTAAAGAAAAAACTCCAAGATCTTTTGGAGAAGGGGTTTATCCGACCAAGTGTGTCTCTTTGGAGAGCACGTGTTCTCTTTGTGAAGAAGAAGTATGGATCAATATAGTTATGCATTGATTATAGAGGACTAAACGAGATCACAGTAAAGAACAAATACCCTTTTACAAGAATTGATAACTTATTTGACCAACTTAGTGGGGCTCAATTCTTCTCCAAGATTAATCTTTGATCTGGTTATCATCAATTGAAGGTGAAGAAAGAAGATATTCCAAAAACCGCCTTTCGATCAAGATATGGGAATTATGATTTTGTTGTTATGCCCTTAGTCTTGACTAATGCACATGCTATTTTTATGGATTTGATTAATAGAGTCTTTAGGGACTACCTTGATAACTTTATGGTAGTTTTTATTGATGATATTATGATATATTCTAAAATTTATGAGGATCGTGAAGATCATCTAAGGGTTATTTTGAAAACTCTACGGAAGGAAAAGCTTTTTGTAAAGTTCATAAAGTGTGATTTTTGGTTACAAAAAGTTTCTTTCTTGGGGAACATTGTAACCAATGAAGGAATCTTAGTTGACCCTGCAAAGACAAAGGTTATAGAAAAGTGGCCTCATCCTACAACAGTAACTATGATTCATAGTTTCCATGGTTTAGTAGGATATTATAGGAGGTTTGTGAAAAAAAATCACGACTTTCCAATTCACTAACCAAGTTAACTTGAAAAGGGTTCAAGTTCATATAGACAAAGGAGTTTGAGAAAAGTTTCCAAGAGTTGAAGAAGAGATTGGTAACTGCACCCATGTTAACTCTGCCCTCAATCAGAGAAGGATTTGTTATTTTTAGTGATGCATCTCTAAAAGGACTTGGGTGCGTCCTCATGAAAAATGAAAAATTCATTACTTATGCATCTCAATAGTTAAAGACTCATGAGAAAAACTATCCTACGCATGATCTTGAGCTAGTTGTGGTTTTTTTTTCTCTGGAGATATGGAGGCACTATCTTTATGAGGAAAAGTGTGATATATACACAGACCATCAGAGTTTGAAGTATATTTTCACACAAAATAAATTGAACATGTGACAGAGGATATGGTTGGAACTTCTTAAAGACTATGATTGTTCAATTCATTATCATCCTGGAAGATCAAACAAAGTTGTTGACGCATTGAGTAGGAAAGACCCTATTGTTATAGCAATGATGAGGATTCAAGGAGATCCCTTGATCAAAGACCTAGTAAAAGTGGACATGGGAATTGTAAGGGAAGGGACATCATCAACCTTATGCCAAATGATTTCTCGCTGTAATTACTAGAGAAGATTAAGAAAGATTAGAAATAATATCCTTTGTTATAGAATAATTTGGAGGCTATGAAGGATGGAAAGTTTCTTAAGTTCAATATTGATCAAGAAAGTGTACTGAAATTTTGTACAAGGCTATGTATTCCATCTATTCCGGAAATAAGGAAGGAGCTGATGGATGAAACTCATAGCTCTATATTCTCTATATATCCTGGAAGCACTAAAATGTATAGGGACCTTTGTGATCATTATTGGTGGGATAATATGAAAAGGGAGATTGTTGACTACACTACAAGGTGTATGGTATTTCAACAAGTGAAGGCAGAGCGAAAACTTCCTAAAGGGGTATTACAACCACTACCCATACCAGCATGGAAGTGAGACAATATCACTATGGACTTTGTCAATGGTCTTCCAAGAACTTCCAAAGGAAATAATGTGATATGGGTTATAGTGGACCGTCTCACCAAGACTTCCCATTTTATCTCTATTTAGGAAGATTTATATCTTGATCAAATTTCTAGGATTTACGTGAAGAAAGTGGTAAGGATGTAAGGAGTTCCACTTTCTATCATATCTGATTGTGATCCAAGGTTCACATAAAAATTCTGGAGAATTCTTCAACATGCTCTGTGTACCAAATTGAATTTTAGTACGACCTATCACCCCCAAACTGATGGTCAATATGAAAGGTCTATTCATACACTCGAGGATATGCTGAGAACATGCTTAATGGAATTTAAAGGTGGATGGGATCAACATCTCTCATTAGTTGAGTTTTCTTACAACAACAGCTTCCATTCAAGCATTCAAATGGCACCCTATGAAGCTCTATATGAAAAGTGATTTAGAACTCCTACTTGTTGGGATGAATTTGGTGAGAGAAAGATTTTTGGGCTTAATCTTGTGCAAGAGATGACAGAAAAGGTTCATACCATCCAACAACACATAAAGGTTGGTCAGAGTCGGCAGAAGAGTTATGCTGACAACCGTCAAAGGGACTTGGAGTTTGAGGTTGGTGACAAAGTCTTTCTTCGAATTTCACCTTGGAAGAGATTCATGAGGTTTTGGAAGAAAGGGAAGTTCAGCCCTAGGTACATTAGCCCTTATGAAATCCTTGATCGCATAGGAGCAGTGGCCTATCGGCTTTCACTTCCTCCAAATCTAGCACAAGTTCATGATTTATTCCACGTATCCCTCTTGAGAAAGTACATACATGACCCTTCACATGTACTAAATCCAAAGGTGGTACAACAGGAACACGACCTCTCTTATGAGGAGCAGCCGATAGAGATCTTGGATCGTAGAGACAAGGTTTTACGTAACATGACTACCCACCTTGTTAAAGTGTTGTGGAGGAACCAAAAATATAAAGAAGACGCATGGGAACCAGAGGAGACTATGAGGCAGAAGTACCCACACCTTTTCTCTTCTAAGGGTACAAGTTGAAATTTCAGGGACGAAATTTCTTAAGGGGAGAAGAATGTAACAACCCGAACTTTTGAATAATATTTTTTTCCTGAAAAGGTATGTCTTACTATGTCATAATCAATAAAAATATATAAGTATAAATGAAATGTGACCATCGGGTTTTGACCATTATATGACTGTTGGTTAATATGATCATTGGAAACAATAATAATTTTTAACATTATAATTATTTTTTATAGAATGATAATGGATAATTAATGCAGAAAGAAGAGTCGATGACCTCATCTAGTAGACTCGGGTCGTACGAACCTCATTTTTCTGAGCTTGGGAAGGAGGTAGCATCACTAGGCTTTACTCTGGACCAAGCCCAAGTCGAGCTTCAACATGTTAATCTTGAACGAAATCACCTACGGGAGAAGTTCAATTTGATAGAAATTACCACTCAAGAAATGTTGTCTAAGTCGTCCCAAGATTCTATCACCATTGCACACCTTACTCTTAAGTCATATGTAAGTGTTATAAGGGTTTATGTAACAAGACCTTAGTTACTTTATGTAATCCATTTGTATAAATAAAACTGTTATTTCTTATTATGGTAAAATAACCATCATTTTTGAATTTCAAATGTCAAAAATAATCTAGGATGAATTTTTAGTATTTTTCTAAGAAGTTTCATATTATTGATGAATATTGAAAAAAAAAGAGTATTTTAAAATATTTTTTTATACTTCAAATAATTGATACTATGAAATGATTTTTGAAAAACGAATATATACAGTTGTGATCAGTAAGAAATTTAGAGTCTGATAAGATCAACTTAATTTTTAGTGAATAGTAACTTATGAATAGTAATACTGCCCTTATGGATAGTAATATGAGCAATGGAATAGTAACATCACCTAAGGAAGTATAAATGTAATTTAGGCATCTTGAATGGTAATGTGATATAATAGTATAAGTAAATAACTGTTTTAGAAATTATTAGTTAAGTATTAGTATTTTTCGAGTAAATAGTGATTTTACTTAAAAATTAAATTTCTCATATTTAGAAAATTATTTTCATAAAATGGAGTTCATTTTTGAATTTAGAACATCGATATTGGTTAGGATGAATTTATGAGATTTTTATAAAATGTTTTGTTTTTGGTGAATAGTAAAAATACAGTTTTTGAGTTTTCGGTGTGTTTTATGACATCATAATGATGTAATATGTAATTTAATATTTTGGTTGACTCATGTGGTTTAAAATATTATATGAGGTTTCCCAAGTGGCCAAAACCATGGGCAAATACCATTGTAAAGCCCATGGTTTTACAAATACCACTGATAAGGTGTCCTCAGAAATTAATAAAAAACTCCCTCTCTTTTACTATAAATACCAATCTATTCCTTCATTTTATTTCATTCCAAAATCATCCCCTAGAAGATATGATAGTATTACCTCCCAAGGAGTCTTCCTAAGGTGTCCTCAAGCTCTCAAGGTCCTGGTCCTAGAGTTTTTGAAGTTACTCTTCAAGGTAAGGGAATTCCCAACTTCTCTTTTCCTTTCAAGTTTTCTTTTATGTGGTATGTCTTTCAAATTTTCATACCATGTTCTTATTACCATTTTATTCTATCTCTCTACTTTATTATGAGTCTTTTATTAATGGGTGACCCATATCCCCTCTCTTTTTAATGTTTTATAAAACTATGTTTTATACTTGTTATGTTGTAGAATTTTCATCTCAAAATCTCTCTCTTTTCTCAAGAAATTCTTTTATTTTCTTATGTGAATACTCAAACATCTTCCTTTTCCAGGAATATTCATAATGATTTAAAAATGATTTATTTGATTCTATAATTGACATACATAAAACCCTTAATCCATTTTTGTGGGTTATAAATGACATAATGGTCATATTTTTTTAAACACTTTTAAATCACAATGATTTTGATATGAAACTCATTTCTTTTATTCTCTATGGGTTATTTATGAAATGTTTGATTATGATCTATGTGAATCACATGAAAATAAATACATATTAAGGGTGCGCCCTAATAGCGCTCCAATGCATTGGGTAAAGAAATTAATCACTAGAGATGACCAGTTTTACGATATCTTGGTGAATAACCTTGGTAATTTTTATGACACCTTGGGGATGGACCTTGGTAATATGCTTATGAATGTCTAAATTAAATTTTATAGCCACATTTTCAAATTATGATTCAAGTTCTTATCATTATCATATGCCTCTTTCTCATGCCTTTAGGAAGTTCCTCATGTTCTTACTGATATTGCTCAAGTTCACATGTAAATTGTTTCACTTGTTTTCCCTTACTGGACCTTCTATTCACTCTTTCGTTTGATGTATGTCCCCAGGTTATGAGATATAGTAATTGTACTGAGGATGAACATTTCAAGAATCCTTTCAATCATATTAAAATATTGTTGTATGTTTTTATATATCATGTACCTTATTTCCAAGACACTAGACTTTAAAATCCTCTGTAAAATGTCTTGTAAAGTTATGTAATAAAAAGGTAGGATGTCATACCATGTACCGCCCTTCATAGATGACACTGCACTTCATGAAGCCTCCTCACGAGATGACTATGGCCACCATGTACTCAACCAATTGGACCGTGTACACCCCTTCACAGACCGCACACCCCACTTCACAAACTGGTCCCTACGAACCACCTTACAAACCACATACTTCTCCTTGTGATATTTAATTTAGCTCCTGACTTCGCCGATTTTCTCCCAAATCACTGGATATCCCTTTAACTTCTGATCGATGATTAATGAAAGGGTTATAAAGGTATTTATAGGCAAAGCCTCTGTGAAACTTTCTAAACCTTGGAATTATTGTTCAACCCCTACAAAAATACACCCCACGACTCTCAAAAAAATCACCTTACAATCGCGTACTCCCTTTGTGGATTGTGTTCTTGACTTCATGGTCGATCGACAAAACTTCATTCTGACACTACATACTCCACTACTTGGATTATGTGCTTCCTTTCCAAGTCGCATACTCAACTTCGCGAAACATGTGCTTGCTGCGTGAGAACCCCTACCGCAAACTCCTTACGCGTGCCACACATTTGACTACACAAACCATGTACGTGACTATATGGACCGTGTACTTGACTACATAGACAGCCTTCTTTCACCTTGAAAGCTTCACAAAACTTCATTAAAACCTCCAGATTTTCAAGCCTAAAAAAATTGGCAAATACTAGAAAACATCATTGCACAAACTACTTTAATTCCTCCACTGAGCTTGCATAATCTATAAACTATCTTTCAAGGTCTTCAAACTCTTTTGACCAACCCAGAAATGGATTGTGAACAAACACAACATCAATATCAAACATTATTCTAGATCACCTTGGTTCCAACAGGTTTTAATCAAGATGGATTAATTGATTTGACATCAAAATCCAAGGGGGATTCTTAATATCATGCGGAGAAGTATGTTCATTATAAGTTTGGAGAATATTATTGAGAAGATTAATGAGTAGATAGTCTCCACATGTGTTGTCTTTTGTTGTTAACTGCAATAATCATGTTGAACATATAAATAATGGAAACAAGTAGTTAAGAGGTTGATGGACAGGTTGGAGAAGTCCGGGAAGTGCTTTAGACTAAAGCGAATTATTTAGAAGAGGTTTAAAAGGTGGTGAGAGGAGAAGAAAAGCAAAAAAAAAAATATATGTGAGGTTAAGAAACAGTTTAAAGGATTTGTATAACATTGATATTGAAAATGAAAAGATTGTTTGACATTGAAATGAAGGTTGAAGTGGAAATAAAAAAGGCATGTGCAACGATCAATTTGGCGTTGTGTGAGATTATAGTTGGAATTACAAAGTTTGCATAACATTAGGATGGAGTTACATGAGATTGAAAGAAAAGTTGAATTGTTTGTGTGATATTGAAATCTATGTAAAGTGGTGTGTAAGATTGAATTGGAAATTTAACATGTCATATAAAAGTGAACTGACTGAAAAAGTAAGAATTTTATAAATATAATGGCAACAATACAAGACACACAATCAGGGTGGACGATAAAAACATTGAAATTCATATACAAAAGACTGTGTAAGATTGATTATCTTCAGAAAAATGAGAATTATTTTTCTGCCTAATATTACATTGATCTTCATCAGAATAATGTCATTTAATTTAAAGAATTATTTGGGAATTTATTCAGGAGATAAATCAACTCAATAACTACTGAAATTATAGGGAGCAAAAGTAGGATCGCTTTTTATCCATTAACAAAAAAATTATGTTACTGAATTTATGGAAATAACTACCACACCTTGGAAACGTGGAAACATGGGTGAGATGAAAAAAGAATGAGAATAATAAGTTGATGTATGTTGTTGATGGAATCGAACCGGGTACACACAAAAAAAAAAGAGGTAATGCATTTGATCATGTGAGAAGTGATGCGGAAACGCTGGGAGTCATAGCGACAAAACAACGATTCAAAGAAAAGTAAAAGGGAAAAAAAGGAAACACTCAGGACACAAAGATTTATGTGGTTCGAAAAATGATCCCTACGTCCACGGAGAGGCAGAATAACTTGACTATGAAAATCCGAGAGCACAATTTATAGGGAGTATCAGAATGGGTCTTGGGTACTGTAGCAGTACTATTCACAAAATGAGCCTTGGGACAAAAAAATGGGTCTACGAGCCATGTAATGGGCTAAATGCTCACTGGGCCTTCGGGCTATGTAATGAGTCTCCCTCTACCCAGTTAAAGAGGTCTTTGCTTTGCTTTAATAATAAATGAGGCTTCGACCCCAACCTTTTAAAAAAAATAGGGAGTGTCAGAGCTTCACACAACATAGAAACCCTAACCCGAAAATGGGCTAAAAAGGATGACGAAACAGTATTCTACCAACCATCGGAAAGTCCGTTGTGCAATAGTGAAAGGTGAAAGTCTGCGTCGCTACAGTGAAAGGTGACCACCCAAGTCAAAAGTGCTACAGTGGCCGGCAGTGGGAAGTCCAAGGAGCTACAATACCGTTGACTCCAAAGTCTGCACTACTACAGTGTTTTGTCAGTGTCGGTCGGTCAACTCTGCTATAGTGGTCATAGTTGCTGCAGTTCCCCCAAAATTTGGGTTGAGAACCTTCGGCCCCCATACCCCCAGAGCAGGGGCGTGTCGCCCCCTCCAACCCCCAACGAGCTCACCGCGAACCTCGAGCCGCGAAGGTTACAACCTGGTGCGCAGTACAGACCACAAGCATTCGGCTCAAATATCATTCAAAACGGATTGCCCTACACCAATCCAACATACTACTATGAGAGCATGTTGATCATGGTGATATTTAGTTTCAATAATTGAGATAGTCATTTTAGCAAAAGAGAGGTGGC
Organism: Viscum album; assembly: GCA_963277665.1. Lineage (NCBI taxonomy): Eukaryota > Viridiplantae > Streptophyta > Magnoliopsida > Santalales > Viscaceae > Viscum > Viscum album. Next base: position 1,179,596,866 of record OY728166.1, read on the forward strand.
TCGGTTAAAGAAAGTTGATTGTAACATGAAGAGTTAAAAAGAAGATTTTTTTTCAATGAGTGGCATTGCATAAAGCATCTTCTTTTTAAGTGGTATCAAATTTAAATTCTTATATTGTGAAAACAAGGGGGGTTTGTAAGCTATCAGGGGATAGATTTGTAGCAAGGGTTCAAGGATATCTCCTTGTCCTTGGTTCTACCTTGATGATAAAAGCAAGATCATATAAAGTAGGAAATCACTCATGACACGTCAAAGACAGTTGCATTGAGTAGTGAACCTTATAAAAACTCTCCGTATCGATTTGAACTTGTTTTCATTCTTCATTCTCCAGTCTTCATTAAATGGTATTTTGAAGTGGATTTGGAATTTTGAAAATATTTGTATAAAGTGTTTGATAATTTTTGGGATGTTGGGGAAAAAAATTGAAATTAAGGAAGGTTTATTTGAAAATACTACCCATAGCAAGTTACTCAAAATAACTCAGTTGTGTGGGACAAAAGGATCAAGTCTACTCAGCGCAAGTCTATCGCGTTGAACACCCTCTGAAAATTTTAGTTCATGCGTTGTTAATTCACCAGTTGCTTCAAGTTATCCGACGCAACTTCATGCATTAAACAAAACAATAACATTATTTAGCACAACTCCAAGCGTGGAACAGAGAGGAAGAGTTGCTCAGTGCAACTTTGTGCATTAAAAAACTATTGATTTTCATGTCAACACTACCAACACAACATCTCAAGCTACTCAACACAATTAACCCACTCAAAATATTTCCGCTTAAAGTTGAGGACTTGAAAACTGTTGTTCATTGAAAGCTTCAAGGATCATGGAGCTCTAGAAGGAATCTTGAGATTGTGGGATGGTTATGGGGCATGTAGCCATGATCGGCGCCATTGCAACTGAGTACCAGAGAACACATGTGGACTAGTAGACTAGTCTGGGAAGATGAAACTACTCGGAGGCATTGATTTGCCATAGGGACATCGATGCAGCTGTGTAGGGGGCGATATAAAAAGATTAATAAAGAAAAAAGAATAATTGGAGATCCGAAGGAGACAACGCTACATAAAGAAGAGAGTTTTGAATCATCATGGAGAGGGCTGGAGAAGGAAGCTAAAAAAGAAAGTCGAGGTGAAGTCATCACTTTACAATCTGGAGAAGGATGATTGGGGGCCTCCATCTAAAAGATTTATCTTCCATCATGATTTCATTTCATATATTTTGATTGTTTTATAACGAAGATATGTAGCAAATTTCATGGGGGTGTAGTTAAGATTGATTATTGTTGATTGTTTAATGAAAGAAAATTTTGTTTTTTGTTTTTTGTTTTTTTTAATACTCTGATTATCGAATAGTAGAAATCAGGGATAAGGTGATGTGGCGACGATGGGAGTCAAATCCATGCAATAGTAAGTATAACGTAACGATACTCAAGGGGATTGTAGCGGCATGCAATCGCATATTGAAAGGCCTAAATTGCTCCAAGTGAGGATTGTCTACAACCCTATGGGGATCGGTGCTCTCGTTAGGAAGTCCTGCGTAGCTCTGTAGAATGCTTAGAAATTGAGCGATCGTTGTCAAATATTAATTCATCAATTAACATAATCAGCTGTAAGATTCTTAATCTGCTACTCAATATCCCCCACATTTAATCAAAAAAAAAACACCTTGTTCTCATTGATTCTTAGTTGCTCCCTACTTGGTGGCATTTTGATCTCTATTATTGTTTCCATTTAATTATAGTACATGAAAAACGCACAAGACAACCCTCTTGTTTGTAATTCTTTTTACATGATAGAATAAATTAGATAACCTAGATTGTCCGTGTGGAGATGACCCACCACCAACTGGTTTTTGTACTACAATCGACCTTGTGTCCTAGCAGGAAACAATCAAATAAAATGATCACGAATTAGATGGGCGGTTGTCATGGTCAATGGACCACTTATGGATGCGCGGTGCTTTGTTTTATCAAACACATACAAGAAAACTCGTAAAGCCTTAACATTGATTCAAATTTTCATTTATTTCAACAATCAATTAATGGATACACAATTGCATCCAAAACCATCTGATCACCCGATATCCATGCCAAACTAATCCATTAGTTTCAACCCACTTTTTAAACAGAGGCAATTCTTATAGTAATGAACATACCTTGTGATGAACTCTCTGGATGAAATTCAATTTCCTTCCACTGCAATCAAGTAACTCACAGTAAGCATGGAACTAGTAGTGCAAGCAAAAGGGATGGGATGTTGGAGATAAACTGGGGCCTCACCATCCTATTTACACACACAGTCTGCTATGTGGGAATGAGGGCCAGAATCTGGGTCTTGATCCTCCCCATGCACATCTGTATCTCCCTGTAGATCGGCAGGTTCTGGGGGCAGCAAGGGTTCAAGCTCGTCACCGCCGAATCCAATATCCGTGCCACATCAGCCGGTGGATATTGACGCTCAGTACATGACTGCATGCATAAAAAAAAACACAAGGCTGAGAAATTAATCCATGTAAGAATGATAAGAAAGGCGAGGGAATAGCACTGCCTAGTCCGAATATAAACTATGCCTAATATATTTCATTACTAGAACACTGCAATTTACCTGCATCATCAACAAAGCAGCAACACATGAGCTAATGAGCTCTGAAGGGATTTGTAATTCATTGTTGTTAAAATCACTGCCAGCATTTGATACACATGCATGACCAGCCAGGAGGGGCTCTGATGCAGAGGATGTCAGATGATTTTGGGGAACCGAGCTGCTGTTGTTGACTGGATCTGGAGACCTAACCCCTGAGGTGCTAGAATCTGATGAAATTTGCTGCCGATCAAGGGAATTCAGGGCATTGCTAATTCTAATGTAAACATCTTCTCCATCCTTCAATGAAGACAGAGCCTGTGACAGTTTTGAAGTTCAACGAGTAAAATCAGCTTGATATTCAATGCATTAACGGTTGAGGGAACAACCTACCAAACTTGTTGCTGCAATAACTTCGTTCAATACAAGAGATGCATAATATTTCCATTCACAGATAATTAACAAACATCCATAAAACACTGAAAAAAACTACAAAAAGTGACGAGTTTTGCTTTTACAAATTAACGAGCAATTAAGGAAACGAAAAAAGTTACAGAATATAAGTGCGCGTTTGGTACATAAAAATATTTTTTTTTTCATACATGCATAAGGAAATACATTGTGTAAAAATAAAATTGAAAAAAAAACACAAAAAAAAATCTTTTTTTTCTAAAATACAAACACTTGGAAGAAAAATGAGAACGCTTGGAAGAGAAAATGAACATGTCTTTTTTCAACTCCCTAAGACATTTCCTAACACATATATAATACATTTTTGAAAAACAAAAAACAGAAAATATTTTCATATTCCAAGCACACCATAAGAATTGCACCATCCTATATGCACTGGTAAAGTTTCATGGATCCGATGTGTTGTCAAAAACAGAAAGGAAAGAAAAGAAGAATACAAACATGTACGCAAGGAAACATTTTTAACCATATAAGATTACTTAATTGCTCACAATTAATAAAAAACAAGATGTTTAATTATCCAATAATATTAATTTCCCGCTTACAATGCAAAACATTTTTCCAGCAGAGTTCATGAGAATAAAAGCAAACTAAATTTCGAAGTGAACCTGTTTGAAGGAATGTCATATTTATTTGACATCTTTTTACATGACAAAAAATTTCATTATACTTTGTTATTTCATCACAAAAAACAATAATTTGCTGATGGAATAAGAATATTTAAGTAAATAGGATATAGCTCTATCCTATCCCCTTTTTCTTTGGTTTGAATTTTGCATTAGAGTTACTATCGCACTCAAAGGGCACAATTTATGGGTCTATTCTATTGGAATCAGTGCCCTAAAACCAACTTGTTTAGTGTTTGATTGCATGTTTTTCTTATTAAAAAAGTTTGCTTATCACATCTTGATTATTCTTCTGCATGATATTTGTATGTTATAATGTCCTTAGAATATATATTGCGCTGAAATGTCATAGCAATTCACCGCTATGATGAGAACCTAGAGGTGCCACGGCATTATTCTTGAACCTTGTTCTATGACTGGATGATATTATGTAACGGGACACAGACAATACATGCTATCAGAAGTAGGAGGCTCATAAGACATTGAGACACCTTCTCATTGTGTTCCCCTTTTGTAATCTCCAAGATAGGAGGTTATGAGAACGGACCCGTTAATAGGAAATCAACATTTCCATGTGTCATTGGATGTTCCTATTTGCAGACATGTGTAAAGATCCTTAGACGTTAAGATTATCATTAATGGATATCATGACTCGCGTACTTTGATGTATTGACAAAAACTGTAACAACATATGTCCGTGGCGAAAAAAATACGTTGGGTGTGTCGTGAATGATATAGCATTAATGGATAATGCGAGAAAGGATTTATCCCTTTTGTCTCTTGAGGAAAGTTAAAATCTCAGCCCGAATGGAACCACCTAAATAAATTCATGGTCATAGTGTTTAATGGGCGAGTTAATTTCCAAAAAGTCAAAGAGAGACATCAAACATATAGGTTGATGGCACCGGCATGCAACCCACTTGATTTGAGATATTGTGAAAAAAAATTATATTACACGGTAATCGTTCGTATGAGGTTGGACGTCGTTGTGACGTCAACTTTCTCTATGGATGTTTTGGCGGTTGTATCTGAAATCTCAATTAAATTCTAGTATTTAATTTAATAAGTTCGAATAAATAATATTTATTCAGGTTTGGTTGATCGTCATAATTTAATCACAAGTTATTTGAACAAGACACTCCCCCTGCAAAGAACAGGATGGTGGATCAAAGAAGCACCATTGTGCTTCCTTGAATGTGCAGCAGAGGGAACGCGCGCCCGGGGTGTGTAGCAGTTGAGCGAGGCTTGAAGCTGGCTCGCCATGGGCAGAAAGGGTGTCTAGGCTCTGGATGCCTGGCATGGCCTGGCAGCACCTCGCCCAACAGGAGGGAGGCAAGCCTGGACAGCAAAGGGGGGTGTAGGAGAATAAAAATGAGAAAAACCCTAACCCCCCCAAGGTGTGCTCTCTAAAGGAGCCCTTGGGGTGTATTTATAATGAATATTAAAAACCACACCGGACCACAAGTCCGATTGGGGATGCAGACTCCAACACTCCCCCTCAAGCTAGGTGTACCTAGCTTGGACACATAATGAAAAGAAAGCAACAAAACAGAGACCAACACTCCCCCTCAAGCTGGACATGCCCAGCTTGATTACAAAACCAGACGAAATAAAAAAAAAAAAAAAACGCTGCAAAGGTGGCTGCTCCCCCTCACGATCGAAGCTCCTGCGCAGGATGATGGATGAATGATGTCGCGGACGCAGCAGATGAATCACACAGAGACCGGGTCGGTTGACGGAACGCCAGGACTGCCGCACTAGTGGGGTCGGTCGATGAAACGCCGGGAAATCCAAACTAGCACCGGGAAAACCGCACTTGCGGGGCCGGCGACGGGAGGCGGGGATTCCGCAGAATTGTTGCGGGACTGGCGGCGCCAACGGGTCCAAATCCTAGGTGGTCGAGGTGCTGCGCCAGCGAATGGACGTGCCGACGGACAGAGATGTGGCTGCCGGAAGTCGTCGGGAGATGCCGGTGAGGCGGGGATGCCGCAAGAGGTGCCGGAGAGCCGAAACTGAAGTGGAGCAGCCGCAGGGAGAAACTGGAGCCAGCTGGCTGCCGGAAGAGGAGCGCAGGAGGAGGCAGCGAGGGAGCAGGACAGCGGGAGGCGGCGCTGGAAGCCGAAGGAGGCCGCCGGTGTGGAGGGGCCGGCAAGGTGGAGGCCGGTTGCTGGAGGCCGACTGTCGGAGGCGCCGGCAGGAAAGGAGGCCGCCATGAAGGGATGGTCGGCAGGGGGGTAGAACCGCCGGGCAGGAGAAGCTGCCAGAAAAAAAAATGGGCCGCTGGAGTCGCTGGCGGGAGAAACGCCAGAAGAGAGAAGAAAAAAAAGAGGAGGGTTCGTCGGATCTGGACGCCGGAGAGCAGCAGGCGAGGTCGCCGGGAGGGGAGCGGGACGGGAGATGCCGCCGGAGAGGGGTCGCCGGACTGGAGGGAGATCTGCCGGGAGTCGAGAGCCGCGAGCGCGCAGGAGCAGCGGGAGGCCGTCGGGGAAAGCCGCCAGATATGCAGCAGGCCGAGCGGCGCTCGGGAGGGAGGAGAGACCCGCCGGAGAGCCGCGCAGGGCAGAGGCGGGGCCTGGCGCCGGGAGAGATCCGCCGGGAGGGGAGCGGCGCCGGGAGGGAGGGCCACCGGACAGGGAAGCCGGCTGCGCTGGAGGGAGGGGAGGGGCGACGACAGAGCTGGCCATGGAGGCCGCCCCCCCCCCCCCCTTACGGGGAAAAGGAAGGAAACCCTAGAGCAGGGAGAAAAAAAAGATGGGAGGGAGGGGTCGGGTTTAGCAAACCTCTTTTGATACCATGTAGGAGAATAAAAATGAGAGAAACCCTAACCCCCAAGGTGTGCTCTCTAAAGGAGCCCTTGGGGTGTATTTATAATGAATATTAAAAACCACACCGGACCACAAGTCCGATGTGGGATGCAGACTCCAACAGGGGGCATGCCTGGCCTGGAAGTCACCTACAGGCAAGTGCGCCTGACCTTGATGTGTCAAGGTTTGACAGTAGGGGCAAAGGACTGCGGGCGCATGCAAGGAGAGAGAAATGCAGGGAGAGAGCAATTTATGCGCATGGGTTGGATGAGGCAGGAGAGAGGTGCACAATGGCACATGGCAGAGGAACGCCTGCCGCTGAAGTGGCTGGATCGCAGATCTGCAGTGCACGCAGAGAGTAGAGAACAGATCTAGACATGAAGAGGCGCGTGTGATGAAGTAGGTCACCGACCTGGTGCTGCGAGCAGGAGTCACGCGCGGCCGGCGCTGAGCCAGCAGAAAGCAAGCAGGAGGTGCTGGAGGAGCCCTGGACAAGCAGAGAAAGGGCACACGACAGTGAGGGTGTTGGACAGGAAGAGGGGGGGGGGAGGGTCTAGGGTTTTATTGGGGCTTCAATACCTTGAAGAAATAGTAGGGTTTAAATAGTAGGCTCAGAAACCGTTGCTCTGGAATGAGGACGGAACTCTTTATTTATAAAGATATGAGATGAAAGACCCAAGATAGATAGATAATACAAAATTCAAACAAAAGAATAAGAGGGGTAGGATAGACCTAGCCAATACTCATATCTGAATAGGGGGGTAGGATAGACCTAGTCAATAATCATATCCTAAATACCTAAATAGTCAGTTTTCATGGAGAAAACTAAAGCATGCTCAACACACAAAGGCCATTACATCAATGCTACTCTCAATCGCAAATCAAAAAATCAACAAGAGCCGTGTAAACAGAAGAGAAACAATTGAGGTTCCAATCTTTGCACATGAAACCCAAGACAAGCAAAAATTTCGAGCCCTTCTATTATACCTGAACAGCAGCATCTACCATTGAGTGAGCTTTCGACTTGGATCCCTTGAAAATTTCATCAACATTAAACACTGCTTCTTGTGGGATACAAGACAAATTATGAGGAGATCTAGACGGCACACCAAGGCCATTTGAAATGAACTGTTGCTTCAGCCAAGCAGGCAGGGAATTTCCAGGGAAAGTATTACGTTGTCTTAATCGAAGAACAGCAGTAGAAACCTGCAGGCAACAACAACCAGTGAAAAGTTTCAACAAGTTCAGGCAACAAAATAAGAAAACTGGCTCGCAAATCTGTCAATGTTCATGGAAGCCACATGCCTGGTCACTGGCTTCCTTCAGCTGTACAAGTACCGTGGCGTAATGTTTCTTGAATGGTTCAGAATCTTTTAAACTGTTATCTGCATTACTTTGGCTTTCAAATACATCATTATTTGTGTGCCTAAGTTCCATCAACAGTGCTTCCTGAAAATTGGAAGAAGAAAAAACACATCAGCTGCATCAATTCATCGTTCTGTACATGGTTCCATGAAAAAAAAAACCTTGCAGACAACCAATAAAAACGGCACTTCCAATTAATCAAATTGAAACAGAGGTACGAAATTGATGGAAGATGCCTATTAAAAAATGTCACTAATTTTGGATTCAATTGCCATTTTAATCCACTAGATAATGGACTTAGTTCAATATGACTCTTTTAAGGACAACCTTTTCTGCGCTATTAGCTTTTTGCGGTGGAATGCAGATTATTTAATGCCTCAAAATGAAATCATCGATATTCTCTACCACCTCATGGCTTTCATCGGGCACTTGTTTCCTTCTAACTATTAAATGGCGCTATGTATAGGATTACATTTGGCTGTATTTTATTAATAGAAATTAATTTTAAAATATTAGAGAGATAAGAGATAACAGCCCAAATATATCAATGTACTCCTTCGCAACTCACTAAGAAAAATACTTGTAATTTTCCTTTCCAATGTGATAATAAAGCCAAATATGAAATAGAACCCAAATCCCTTTGCTTTCCACTTTCTTATTTCAATCATTTATCATCACCACTGTAACAGCCCGAGATTTTATGAAAAATATTCTTTTTAATTTTATTAATGTCTTGTGTTGTACGCTACACCAAAAGGAGCTTGCACAACACGCATCTTTGACTTGCCTTGCATTACACGCAATCGCAACCTTCCTCGATAGCGTGTGTAGTACGCAATACTGAGTTTCACGAAACAACGATATGCTATTAAAATATTATTAAAACTAGCCGTTATGAATAGTAATAACCACTTTTTAAATTTTAGAAATTTTAGCTCTCAAAATGGACTTCATTTTTGGATTCGGAGTATCGAATTTAGCCTAAGGTGAAATTTTGGTACTTTTCAGATAACTTTCATATTCTGATGAATAGTGAAAATTACTAAATTATAATTAAAAACAACTTTTTTAATCGAAATAATTAATAGTGATAAATTATTAATTTGAGTGGTTTTAAAGTATATTTAGAATATATTTTTACAATTTAATACAATGTTGGTCATTGAATGTAATTTCACATTTAAACCAGACATAATCAAGTGTCAATCTTTTGATAGATATTGTTTCTTAAAAACACGCTATTTGTTTTAACAGCGGGATTTAATTATAAAATTAATTAATGCAACTTCTATGTTATGAATTTGGTAAAATAGATTTCATTTTTGAATTCGGAATATGAAATATAGCTTAGGATGAAATTTTGGCATTGTTCTGAAAAACATCAATTTTTGATGAATAGTGAAACTACTAACTGGTAGTTAAAAAACTGAATTTTTCATAAAACTTAATTTTACCGCTTCTGTGAATGGAATTTCAAAAATCCGAGAGACACGATTGATGTCAGTAAGTAAAATGTGGTTCAATGAGATGAAAATAATTTTTGGTGAATAGTAACTTTTTACTTTTATTTACCACGGTTAAAAGTAAATAGGGTAATTAAGGGTAAGAATGATATTAATATTACCCTAACACATGTCCTAATTCTATTGGACAAGTGTATCTCGACCAAAAACAACCTTAAGTGTAAAATATTATCATTTAGGCCCACTTGGATTAGATTAGGACATTTATTATTATTTAATTCAAAGAAGAGTTAAAAGAGTTAAAATCAAAGTATATTTACTAAAACATTTTTAATATAGGGTTGTACATAAGATAAATTCGATTGTAAATATTCATTAGAAAGCTAAAACGATTTCCTACATGATGGTATTTTATTTGTAATTTTTAAACATCAAATAATTTAATTTATTTATGACACAAAGATGATGCAGTAATTATCTTATTAATGAAATATTGACATAATTGATATTATAAATACCAAAATAAATGTAATTTAAGACTTTTTATGAATTCCACTAATTTTCTAGGTTACTATGATATATTAGTGTTGATTTAATCAACTTGGTTCGAACATATAATTCTGTTATGACTTTCACAAAAATCATATATCAAATAGTGTCAAAATTGACACAAAATAGTTTTTAAATCAAATATTATATTATTAATTGTTATTTTATTCCTAAAAATCTAAGGTTCGGCCAAATGACTTAGATAAGGATATATGTATTAATAATATACAATTTGGGGTTCGTTTGGCATGTTATAGTAAGTGTATTAACCATATAGTGAAAGAAAACAAAAAGACACGGTAAAAGTTAAATCTAATTGATAAGGTTAAAATAATACCCTAAACTTGTCTAAATCTTATTGGATGATAGGATTTCAACCCATCCCCACTTTAGCTTCGAAATAAGACCCTTTGGAACCATTATAAACCGATTTTGACTTTAATATAAAATAATATTTTGAGATATTCCTAAGGTGCCCCTCTCCTCCCTTATAAAAGGGCACCTCCTCCCCCTCCTCCTCACACCAATTTGAGCACTCAAGCTCGGCCAATCCCTGTCATTTTCTCCTCTCCACTTCCCTAGAATAATCCTAGAGGTCCTGGTCTTCTTCAAAGACCAATCTTAGTTCCCTAAGTGGAGGATTCAAAGAGGCGTTCCAAAGAAGAGGTAATATCCATTACCGATCTTTTCAATTTCTTTCTTCTTCAACTTCTTCTTCTTTAGTTGTTTCATTATAAAGTAATAACATCAGTATTACTTACATACTGATATGTTATTATAAATATGAAACAAACTTAATTCACCTTCTATCCATCCTACGGACAAATGAAATCACCGCGCGTGCGTACGTACGGAATACCATCTCCACGCCGTGGTGTAATCTATTTTCCACCATCACCTTACAAGGATGGGTATAATGGTGTAATGAGTAACTATTTATGATTATTATAATGTAATTTTGATACTGAAATAATATATATATACTCAAATATAATTCCACGATCATAGGAACGATATCATCACTCGTGTGTACGTACGGAATACCGTCTCCACGATGTGATGCGACTCGTTCTACATGATCATCATTACATAGTAATTATATAAATGAATTGAATGAATAAATATGATATATGTTACACTAATACCATTCTGGATATAAGGTATCTATAACCTTAAAAGAAGAATAAGAATTTATTCGGCAAAACACGCATAAGAACAAAAGGCAATAAGGACCCGAGTAACAAGTAACAATGAAATATTACTAACAAGAATCTAAGAATATAACCATATATGATATCATATCAATATGTATGATTCTGGAATAAGTCAATAACATTATTTAAACCATTATACAGGAGCTTCAGACACGTACAGAGCAAATCGGACCTAAGGTAAGGGAAATGTCACAATCTCATTTTTATCCGAGATTGTTTATTCGTAAGTATTTACTGGGGTGTATTTTATCATCCACATCCATGTTTCATCAATATGTAATATTATTTTCATCCACCTACAATTGTTTAAATCCATTTTTACCCTTCGGTGAGTTTTTAGTAATATGTATGAAAGGAATCTTTTGTCGTTTTTCGTACAAGGTACTTTTTGACTTTTCCGACAAAAGTACGAAGAATGTTTTTTTTAACTTATACGGCATGAATGGATTTTTAAAACATTATTTCCAAGAAACTTCCTTTACAAGTTTTCAAGTTTATTTTTAATCAACTTCTTTTATTTTAAAGTCGTATGACATGTTATGAAAGGAAAAATGTTTTTGAAGTAGAAAGGATATTTTCCTCAAGAATGGAGTTCAAGTATTTTATCAAAATTATTTTCCATCTAAGATAATAAAAGGGTTCTGTTTTTATCCCTATTATTACATTGGTTTGATTATGTTGTGATGGAAATATTTTTATGAATTCCTTTATCTTATATGAATTGTTTTATGATGTCATGTTGTTTAAGAATCCCATTTTTATTACATGGGTTACGCTATGATGTATGGTTTATGATTATGTGGCACACATAAGAAAGGATTCATTATAAGATGGGTGAGACCTATATCTCCCTCCAATGCATTGGGTAAAGATTTTATATCTCATGAGATAGACATGGCTGGAACGGTAGGTTATACCGGTTCAGTGAAACAGGACTGGAACGAGGGTGACTCGGTTCAGAAAGGGACTTTGTCCACTAAGATAGTCTTGGCAATGAGTCATGACTAACAAGAAATGATTTTCCATGATTATGTGTGCATGCCACAAAGTTTCAAGTTTCATGTTATGATTATGGGGATCTCATTTTCACTTCTATGATTTGTTCCATGTTAAGATATTATGATCTCTTTTGCAGGTTATGATTTTCAAAAAGATATGATATGATTTTTATTTCCTTTATTTGCCCTTGCTGAGCATTTGAGCTCACCCTTTTATGTTTTCTTTTCCCCGGGATATAAAGAAAGGTTTTAGGTAAAAAAAAAGGAAGATCTTTATGGGAGATATTGAAGATCTTTCACCACGATTAGAAGATTACGTTCCGAGTTTCCAAAACACTAAACTATTACGATCCTTGTGTGTGTGTTTTTGTTATGTACCAAGTATTCCGCAAAAGTAATGTAATGTCCATGTACGTCAAGCTTCGGGTCTCTACAACCACGCCATCATTTCCCCAGGGATTAACTGTGCTGGAATCTATGCCCACCTGCCTGTACCCAGAGGAAGCCTAGGGTTGGCAGCCCTTAAGACTTTTAGAAGTTGCAAACTATCGGGGCATCTATTCCAGTGACAACAGTCCCTCAACTTGTCTAGACAGTTTGCAGCGGTCCTCCGACCTTAATATATATCTATAAAAGGTCGGTCACTGCAGGGAATCTTACAAAAACTCAAACCATGAAAGGCTATTGTCCAGCATTTTTCCTGTTAAATAAGGTACCAAGAATGAGTTGGTTTTATCTATCAAATTCATGTATTTTGACTTGCTACAAACTTGACAGCAGTTCTATCTGCAGAAATACTTGTACATGGATGTATTATAGAGGTGCTGATAGCCCCCTACCACAAATAATGATTAAGAGATACGAAAGGGAAAAAATAAAAAAAATAGAATTACACATGTAATTGCTATTAATATAACCGCAAAAAGCATAGCCAAAGGAACAAAAAAAAAAGGAAACAAAATCTAAATGCAGTATTTGAGAAAAGAATTTGACATATCATAATCATCGAACCCCTGTTCACTTCACAAACAAGGTTGCATGTATGCAATGACCTTCTTATGAAGAGCATGAGTTAGCTCACAAAGGGCCCGTACATCTGCTTCCCTTGTGTGGATCTCAGTCACTGGACAAGGCTGAGGCTTAAAAATGTCGACAGCTCCAGCTTTAGTGGATGAATTTGCACAAGCAGTATCCCCCTGTCAAACATTTGATGTTTAATTCCAAAATAACAGTCAAACTGAACATTTTTCTTCCTAAATCTATTATTGGGAATCCATGGCATTGTTACAGTCAGTATTGAATTGAACATTACACAAGACATTAATTTTCAATAACAGATGGAGGTTACCAGCCAATTGAACTTTACAAAAAAAATAATAAAAACAAAGTTAAGTTTGACTATAGTAACATATATTATTTCAATCATTGAAGAACTGCATAACACTAAATAACATAAAATTACGCCCATGATATTTCATATAGCCTCACTAAACTCTCCCATGAACTAATTTAATGACTATCCTTTTTATTTCAAAGTTCGACAGCATGATACGATGACATGCTTAAATCCAACAGGAAAAGGGATGCTGGGCATGCAAAATTTATAGCATTTGTTGAAAATGCTTTCAATAAACTAAATCAAAAAACACCAAATTATAATTTAAGCATGCAAGCTGTTTACTGACCTGAGCTGGCCTCATTGAGGTAACTGCTGAATGATTTGATGAAGATATGCAATTAGTATTGTCTGGATGCCCACCCGGAGAACCAAAAATATTCAATTTTCCATTCACTCTTGAATCTCTGGAGTTTGCATAAATTTTGTCTACAGAAATACTCTGCCTTCTAATGGTTTCTGGCATACATTCCAGTAGAACTAGAGGCATACAATCAATATCCTGCATCAAAAATGGAAAAATTTACGAAAGCCCAGTGACAACAAAAAAAATTGATGAGAAAGTTAAGACAACAAGGCTTAAAATATTGTGTCTGTTCATTTCAAAAAATGAATAATAAATGAAAAACACAAAACTCATGTCTTTCAGAAGCATAAACATATAAAATTTATCAAAGAATTAATTGTCTAAAAATAGTAACTTCAACTGAGAACGTCTGTAGCAACCACTGGTCAGTTGCAGAGGTCAGCCACTTGAAGACTTAACCAAGGAAAATATGCACATGCATTTAAAACTGAGTATAAATACATATTACCCAAAATGACGTACTGAACTTACCATGACAAATTCAACACCCATTTCTGGACTGTCAAACTGAACCCTGCATTTTTCATGATCAACTGTGAGTACACTTCCATCTTGAACCTCTCTGGTTTTGGGATGAAGAGCAACTACACGTTGTCCAACTGATAAAGGTCGTAGTAAATCAATTGGAAACCCGTGTTTAACACCAGAACGAAGCTCAGCATAATGCAATCTAACAGAGTCTCGATACTGCTTAAGCTTCTCTTTTTCTTCATGAAGAAAACGTTCAGAAAATCTTCGAGGTTTTCCAAGAGAACTGCACCAACAAGCACATGCAATTTGATGCATCTACAACCAAATATGCATAACATACTCAGATGATCAATCTAGCAACAGTGCAAAAGAATTTGAGAAACAGCTGACCTCCGTATCACACTCCATTCAACACGAGTTAATCTAGGAATATGCCCCAGTCCAACGTGATTTAAATATTCCACAAACTCTTTCTTAGAAAACCAAGGGTAATCAATGGCACTATAAAACCATTCAAAGGTGCACCATCTACGTACCAATGGAGATGACAAAAAGCAAGATAGTGTATCCTGAAAATTTGATAATGAAATTTTTTACAAGGGAATTTTTTATTAAAGAGGAAGAAAACAAAGACTTTCAATTTCATAGCATACCACAGTATCTTGAATTGAAGCAGCATGCTTAGCAGTCTGATCTTTGGCATTTCTATCTAGAGCATTAATCTGATTACAGGTAAGCCCTCTCTGTGGATCCATCTTACGCCTAGTTCTTCGTTTGGTTGGTAAGCTAACTTGGCTGGAGGCAGGATGCTCTTCAGTTGATGCTGGAATGTTTGTCCCTGCTATCTTCTGATCACTACGCTCAGGTGATCTGATTGATTTCCATAGCTTTGCACTATTGGAAATTTGACCAACACGCTTCACTTTATTCACAGATTTATTCTCTTCTTGAGCTATGACCTACCAAGCAAGCAAAAGAACAATGAAGAAATACCATAAAAGCAACTGCATGAGGAATATAGAATGCTGTTGCAATAAGAGGGGAGAGGAAAGCAAAAACTGTGCAGAAGTCAATTTGATGCCAGGCAGAAAAGTTATCAGTTACCTCAGCTAAAAAATTATGAAATGTTTTAAAAAACACCGAAAAAATAGGTATTTCATTAAGATGGTTTTTAGGTTTGGACTGGGAAAAGGTTCATCCCTGTTCGAGTCTACATCCCACATCGGACTTGTGGTCTTATGTGGTCTTTATTATTCATTATAAAATAACCTCAAGGCCTCCCTTAGAGAGCCATCTTGGGTATTTGGGTTACTCTCCTATTATCATTTATCATGGTATCAGAGGAAGGTTATTCAACCCTGGACCACCCCCTCCCGTCTTTTTTTTTTCTCGGAGGACCCCTTCGTATTCCCCCATCGGGGGCGGCGGCTCCCACCCGAATGAGTCGGTCGCCCCCCTCTGCTGCTCCTCCAAGGCACCCTCCCATTGTCGGCGCCTTCCATCCGCTGCACTTTGCCCGCGGCCCTCCAGCGCGGTTCCTCCCTCCCGGCAGCTCCCTCCCGACAAAACCCTCCCTACACGTGACCGAACCAGGCGGCCCCCTCCATCTGCACGCGACGCCTCCCTCACAGTGGAACCCTCCCTGCGCGCGACGCCCGACAAAACCCGCCTTGCGCGCAACTCCAAAGGGATCCACCTCCCTGCGCGCGGTCCCCTGCTGGATGCCCGACGGCCTGGCAGCAGAATCCCTGCACCCTCTCGTCGGCCCCCTGTCCAGACGTCGACGCCTCTCCTAAGGACGGTCCACCTCCAGTCGATGGCAATCTGCTGCTTCCCTGCGCGACGACCAGGGGTCGACGGCCCTGACTCACGCTCGCGCCCCCTCTTGAGCGGCCTCCTGTCGGCGCCTCCTTTCGCTTCTCCCAACGCGGGGGCCTCCCCTTCCGTCGCCCTTCCTGCGTTGTTGCGGCCCTCCCTGCACCGAGCAACCACCTGTTCCTTCCGTTCACCCCTGTGCGACAGCCCCTCCAAGTGCGCCCCTCTTCTGTCCCGGCCAGATCTAGCAAGATCCTGTCCGCCACGAGCTCCTCCGGGGTCGCCACCCACCCGGCCATGCACGGTCCCACTTTGCCACCGACGCACCCTTTCTTCCCCGCGTGACGCTCTCCTGCAGCGCTGGCTCTTGCTATACATCGCCTCCCGTGCGACGGATCCAGACTGTCGACTCCTCCGCGGATTTCCCGACACACCATCTTCCGACCCCGCCTATCCGAATTTCCCGGCGCTCCATTGACCGGCCCCGCCTGTGCGACTTTCCCGATGCTCCCTCAACCAGCCCCGCCTGTGCGACTTTCCCAGTGCTCCATCGACCGACCCCGCCTGTGCGGCTTTTCTGACGCTCCATCGACCAACCCCGCCTATGCGGCTTTTCCGGCACTCCATCGACTGGCCCCGCCCGGCGCTCCATCGACCGGCCTTGCCTGTGTGCCTTTCCCGACGCTAGTCGACCGGCTCCACCTATGCAGCTTTCCCGGCATCCCGTCGACCAGCCCAGCCTGCGCGTTTCCTCTGTCGCGCCTCGACGACTGGCCGCGCCATTGATGTAATCCGGCTATTTCAGCAACATCTTCCATCATCCATCATTTTCATCTCGAGGGGAAGCTGCGATCACGACTGGTTTCTTTTTTGTCTCGTCTTGTATTGTAATCAAGATGGGTATGTCTAGTTTGAGGGGGAGTGTTTGCAGTATTTTGTGTTTGCTTTGTTTTCTTTGGTTTGTTTTCTTTAATTATGTGTTCAAGCTAGGTAGACCTAGCTTGAGGAGGAGTGTTCGAGTTTGCGTCTCACATCGGACTTTGTGGTCTTATGTGGCCTTTATTATTCATTATCAAATAACCTCAATACCTCCCTTAGAGAGGCATCTTGGGTATCTGGGTTACTCTCCTTTTATCATTTATCAATCGCCATACACCAGAGCACATTCTTAGGAGTACTGTGTGAGAAATGTTTTTCATAACAATTCATTTATAACTGTCCCTGCACAATTTGGTGTGTAATCGCCGTGTGTCTAAAAAAAACTTCCTGTCCACTGAACCCATGGATCTGAAGTGGTAATTATAACAGCCTTAGCAACACAGGGAAAAGTACTGATGACTAACAGATTTAACTGCATGGTTTGACAAAAAAGGCAACCATCTGCAAACATCATATTGTCATTAAGAAAGATCACTGAACAAGTTAGGTTCAGATTTAAATATAAATAAACTGCATACCTCAGTATCAAATGATTCACTAAATTGAGCAGCATGGACCTGGAACAAGAGATGGAATTGGTCACTGAATCATAAAATGAATAGCAGGTTAGTGAATAATGAGAATGCATGACAAATCATGCCAGACCTGAGCTAACAAATTCTTTTGTTTTCTTTTCAAAGCTTTACTTGCAGAATGAGAATTCAATTTTGTTTCAGTATGGTCATTGGTATTAGACTCTGAATCCCTAGCAGGTTTGGACTTTCTAGGAGTACTGATTTCAGCCCCAGAAGTCAAAGGAGGTGCTTCACTTTTAAGTTGCCTCGATTGGTCCCTTTGATGGCCTTTGGATGAAGCTTCAGGTGCACTAAATTTATCCATCTTCCCATCCTTAATTTGCATGGATGATTCTGAAAACAAAATAAACAGATAAATAAAGCATAGTGACAAGTGTCCATTTTAATCAGTCTGAAGAAAAAATTCCAGTTCATGTGTATTTGAATCCATTCCATAAATTTTCTAGATTACAGGTTTAGGCTCAAATATCTACATAAAAGGTATGAATGGCACACATAGACAGCAGCACTAGAAGATAGAAAAAATAATCTCTTGAGGCATCCAACTAGGATCAATGATGCAAGCAGGGTAATTACTTCCATGATTCAAAGAAGAACACCTGAGCAACGTTAGTGCAACAAATAAGTAGTCAATAGAAAAAATAATCTATTGAGGCATCCAATTAGGATCGATCAGGGTAGTGACTTCCATGATTCAAAGAAGAACACCTGAGCAATGTGAGTGCAACAAATAAGTAGTCAATAGTGCTTACTATGGAATAAGAAAATGGCTTTTAGCATGGATAGGTTCAATGCTTGTGGGAATGGAATTAATTTCTGTGGCTTTCTCTCAAAACCCTTAAGAAATCCATAAAAAAGATAGATTGAGCGTTAAAGGAATTTCAAAAGTAATACATTGCTTTAAGAATCATGATGAGATTTAATCAACTCAGCCCCGGAGAAGCAGAGATCTCAAAGTTGCTGGAGCAGTGTCTGCAGGACAAAAACTGCCAACACAAAAAAGCTTAAGGAGAGGGGGACACGGTTCAGACCCAGGATCTTAAGGGGGCAGCATGAAAGAAGAGCTGTTGAGATTGGATTTCAAAAAAACATGCATTAAAAGTGTGTGACTGGTTTGATTATGTCCATGATATATTAGACAGAATGGAGTGTTGTACCTGATGCACTAGGCATGATGGACCCAAATCAGGGCCTTTTCTGAGATCGAGCTGATATTGTTTTCTCCCACTTTGTGAGTTGATCAAGAGTAAATTTCGCATAAAGGAAAATGTGTTGAATTCTCAAAAATCAACCATGTGAATTTTTGCAGGACCCTTTTAGCATATCCCTTAATAACTTCTGTTGATTTTAAGATCGAAATTTACTTTTTGAATGCCTAGAGAGATGATATACCTCGATTCTTTGTTCGCTCAAACTGTTCCATTCGTAATTCCCATAGCTCATTTTATTTCAATTACAGTTATTTGCAGCCAAGGAGTTTCTACTCTCAGGGGCCTTAATCATAGGAAGCAAGGGAATCTTGCTTTACCAACCAATCTAGAGATTATGTGTGCACAGACATGCTTACCAATAGAATGTGATCACCGGATAAACTTGATAATATACAGACACAAACACACATGCAATGATGTAAGAAAATAACTTGTCAAGGCAAAGGCATCCAGAAGGAAGATGACATGTTTACCTGACTCTACGGTGGATGTCATTAGGGATAAATGAGCCAATGCTTGCAAAGCATCAACAGCAAAGGCTTCATCTGCAAGAAAAAAAATTAAAAACAGAGCTCAAAACTTAACAGAAATGATTGAACTCCCAGTATACAAGATCCATTATTGGTCAGCATTTTCAACAATACAAGAACTGAACTATAACACTACAATCAAAGTTGCATTGGCTTATTATACAAAATATGTGTGTAGCATTAACTACCTCCGAACCACAATATAAGCAAAAAATAACTGTTTCACAATAACTAAAAAATTGGTTGAAAAGTGTGCAGGAATGTTATGGATGCAACACTGGTGAATCAGTGCTCAGTTACTACAATCTCTTTGATTAACATCTGTTTACTTGTTTAAGTAAAAGGATTCACTCATATTTTAATTCACTCTTTCATCAGTATGCAAGAAAATAAATGAGAACACGCACATGGGATTTACAAGTTTCGCCTCCCGGTGTGGGTGACTACGTCCATGTTATGACTGTTATCATTCAAGCCAGGGAGAATCCACTAATTTCATTTAAGGTTTACAAAGTATGCGGAAAGGTATCATTCTTAACCCAGTGCGATCCTATGCTGAAGCAGTGAGACCAGGTTGTTTCATCAGGACGGATGATTCCATACGGGGTGCTCAATCACCCTCGGAGACGCTGCAGGAGGCCGTTGATGGAGGGAACATTGATCGCACGTGTGGCATTTCAATGCAGAAACAATCCGCAATTCCATCTGTGCAGGTTGGGTCGGGAGCTGCGCACTCGGTTACACTTGGCTAGGATGGAAGTGCAGTGCTCCTGTGAGCAAGCCGAGCTCAAAGCAGGTTTCTCCAAATCTGGAGCTGAGGAATCGGTTTGAGGAACTGAAAAAGAACTGCACCGACCAAGACAATGGGGAATGGCAGGAGGTGGAGTATAGGAAGAACAAGAAATGTGTCAGAGCAGCAGAGCCAGTGATGGAAGAAGCGCAAGTGGGGCTTCATGCACTGAGAGCATATTCCTCTTTTGAGGAGGGTTCAGGTGCGAATACCTCCTCAATGGTCACATCTGATTATGAAGAGGAAACTAAGAAAGAAGAGTTATACTGTTCGAGAAGGAATAAAGGGGAAAGGGAGCCTTTGACACAGGAGATTACTCTGTGAGTACAGGTAAGAAAACCAGAGGGGGTAAAGATTCTTCCTACTTACGGAAACCTATGGCGACAAGATCAGCGTGGAAATCTGTGGACTTGAATTCGGTCTAAAAACCAAAGACTTTGACCCTAAACTTGAGAATATTCAGGGGCTCTCAAATCAGAATGAGGGTCCTCCGAAAGCTTGTGAGGGAATAGAATATTAAGTCCAGCTAATAAATGGAGTTGGCATAGAAAAGAAGGATAGAGAAGAAACCGATCAGGTGTCCTCAGCGGAGTTGCTCCTGCACTCCAAGGAGACAGTGGAAGAAAAATTTACCATTCGATCCCTAGAGGAAGACGTTGAAAGTATGTATGAAAGAAGCATTCAAATCAAAACCAGCAAAGAACAAATGGGTTGGATCCACACTCAAGATCAGATTTTGCTCCGAGGCTTTAATGAAAGGAAGATTACTATGGAGGAATATGTTAAGATATGGGACAAGATGGCTTCATGTAAGGATCTCATCCGCGACGAACCAGAGTGGGGCAACTTCCATCTTGATTGGAGTTTCAAAAAGGATCACGGTTCCAACATCCTCATGCATCAATAGTGATACGTACAGTAGGACTGAGCAGGCGCTACATTGAGTAGATTCTACAATCGCTACTGTAAGTTAAAAAATTGTTTCTCAAGGTAACGTTTGTTTGGTAGAAATCACCATTATGTTCAACGTAAGACCACATGTCCAGTTAAAACTCAAGACCTGTTTAAAGCAAAGAGTTGCTTACCAGAAGTATGTTGGAGTTGGTGCCCTAGAACCAGCTTCCGTATACTTTATTAGCTACAGTGTTGAGGGGTTTGGTTATCGCTTTTGGGATGATCGCAACAAGATGATCATCAGAAGTCAAAACGTGGTATTTAATGAAGGTGTCACGTACAAAGATCGTCATGCAACTGAAGATGAAAATGAGAAGAAAGAATCAGAGTGCAAAGAGCAAGTGGAGCTTGAATGTGTACCTGAGCATGAGACATCGGAACCACTATTGCTCCAGTGGAGTCGAGGAGATCAACGAGAATAAGAATGTTTGTGCAGAGGTATTCACCATCCTTATATTATCTGTTATTGACTGGCAGTGGAGAACCAGAATGTTTTGAAGAGGCAATGCA
The DNA here is from genome assembly GCA_963277665.1 of Viscum album. Classification (NCBI taxonomy): domain Eukaryota; kingdom Viridiplantae; phylum Streptophyta; class Magnoliopsida; order Santalales; family Viscaceae; genus Viscum; species Viscum album. Next base: position 1,179,618,496 of record OY728166.1, read on the forward strand.
GTTGAAGGAGTCAAGCAAGTGGGAGTTGGCTATGAAGGAGGAGATTTCTTTATTACATGTTAACAACATTTGGGAGTCGACACCTCTGCCACAAGGAAAGAAAGCATTAAAGAACAAGTGGGTATACCGAGTCAAGGAAGAACACGATGGCAAGAGCGGGTACAAAGCAAGGCTGGTGGTAAAAGGTTTTCAACAGGAGGGAGTGGATTTCACTGAAATTTTCTCACCTGTAGTGGAGCTTACCACCATCCAGGTGGTTCTCAGTATTGTTGCATCAGAAGATTTATACCTTGAGCAGCTTGATGTCAAGACCGTTTTCCTTCATGGAGATCTGGAGGAGGACATCTATATGCAACAGCCAGAGGGATATGTTGAGTCTGACAAGGAAGACTTGATGTGAAAACTCCAGAAGAGCTTGTATAGGTTGAAGCAGACACTCAGACAGTGGAACAAAAAGTTTTATGCATTCATGACTAAAAATGCATACAAACGATGATGTTGCTACATCAAGTATTTCGATGATGAATGTATTATACTGCTTATATATGTGGATGACATGTTCATTGCAGGATCATGTATCTGGCAAGATTTTGGGGATGAAGATCAAGAGAGACCGTGAAGTAGGAACATTGATGTTATCACAAGCAGACTACGTTGGAAAGGTTTTGAGAAGATTCATTATGATGGAAGCAAAACTAGTTTCTATTCCCCTGACAGGCCATTTCAAATTATCAAAGAAGCAATCACCGAAGACGGCAGAAGAGGTTGGGTACATAGAAAAGGTTCCATATGCATTAGCTGTTGGAAGTCTGATGTGTGTCATGGTCTGTACTCAACCTGACATTGCTCATGCAGTGGAAGTTGTAAGCAAGTATGGCTAACCCTGAAAAGCAACATTGGGAAGCAATAAAGTGGATACTGTCTGAAGGGCATCAAAAAAGTATCTATGTGCTTTGGGAAATGAAATTCATTGCAGGGGTATGTGGATGCTGACCTTGGAGGTGACGTCGACGACAGGAGGAGAAACACAGGTTATGTATTTACTTGTGGAGGAACCGCAGTAAAGTGGATATCACAATTGCAGAAGGTGATGGCTTTATCCACCACAAAGGCAGAATAAATTGTTGTAACAGAAGCTGGAAAGGAGATGGTTTGGCTAAAGAACTTGGATGAGCTGAGGAAAAGGCGAGAAGAAAACGTATTGCACTGTGACAATCATAGTGTCATACATTTTGCAAAGAACCCGGTGTTTCATGCTCGAACGAAGCATGTTCAGTTGAAGTACCATTTTATCAGAGGTCAGATAAAGGATGGGTTGCTGATATTGCAGAAGATTTGTGGAACAAACAATCCAGCAGATATATTAACGAAGCCGATGGTAATACAGAAATTGAGTCACTGTTGTGCCTCTGTTGGTCTCCACTAATGAATGGAGGATGAGAGGCAGAATATAAGACACCATTGGAGCACAAAAAGAAGAACAACTGGTATTTCATGAACCATAGCAGATTAAGAACGCATTGACGAGAGAAAAAGAGGAGAAGCTCGGATTAAGCAAGTTATCTAATTCAGTGGCATCGAAGCGGGTCAGCGTAGCGGATCAAGCTCCAAGTGGGGGATTGTTGGATTGGTAAAGCCCGATCCTCTTTTGGATGATGTTAGACCGAATGCTTGCGACCTATATTGAAGTTGTGAATGAAAAGAATGCATTGACGAGTGAAAAAGAGGAGAAGCTCAGATTAAGTAAGTTATCTAAGTCAGTGGCATCGAAGTAGGTCAGCGTAGCGGATCAAGCTCTAAGTGGGGGATTGTTGAATTGGTAAACCCCGATCCTCTTTTGGATGATGTTGGGTCGAATACTTGCGACCTATATTGCGCACCAGCGGTGAGCTCGTTGGGGGTTGTAGGGGGCAACGCGCCCCCCCCCACTCAAAATTTGGGGGCACTGCAGCAACTATGACCAACTGTGGCAGAGTTAACCGGCCAACACCGACAAGGCAATGCAGCAGTACAGACTTTGGCACAACTACTGTAGCAACCCGGAATTTGGAGACAGCGGTATTGTAGCCCCGCAAACTTCTTGCCACAGGCACTGTAGTAGCGTGAACTTGAGTGGTCGCAGTACTGTAGCAGTGCGGACTTCCAGCCACATTTCACTGTAGCACAGCGGATTTTATGTGCGGTTGGTGGAACAGTGTTTCGTCCTCCTTATTAGCTCATTTCGAGCTAGGGTTCCTGTGTGTGAGAGAAACTCTGAGATCTCCTTATAATTTTGCTCTTAGATTTCAAAGTGAAGTGATTCTGTCTCTCCGTGGATGTAGGGATTATTCCAGAACCACGTAAATCACTGTGTCCATATTCTTCTTCTTTTCTTCTATCTTTTTTTTCATCTGAAAACTTGTTTTGTCGTTGTGACTTCCGGCGTTTCCGCAACAATCTGAACATCATGTAGTCTAACAAACATGCTGAATTCATCACAAATTATAATGAATTCTCAAAAATACCCATAATTTAACATTTATGTCACATTCTCTCTCATAATGAATGACGTTCGGTTAAGGGAAAATGAAATTAAATGCACTATAACAGTATTTAAAACCAAAGATGCAATACTACAAAGGCATGTACATAAAATATTGATTTTAAATTTAATTTTTTTTAATGAAATGTAAGGTTGCATTTTGAAATAGGTTTTTTAATGAAGAAGGGTGGTGAATGAAACACAAAGACTAAAACCAAATGGGAGGAAAAGATAAAAGAAACCAAAAATACAGCCTTTTCATTTGACCAAAATTATAAGGAAATGCAAAGTGGTTAAAAACTTTAATGTCAGACACAGAATACCTCCAAACAATTGCTTCTTGTTCCTCTTCCTTTGAATCTGAGGGGATGATCGTTCGCTTTCAACGTTTGTAACTTCATGATCCAATTTTTCCCGCACAATACTGATATCCAGCCCTCCTTCAGTTCCACTACATGCTTCCCCTCCATCATCAAATTGAGTGTTTCCGGTATCTGTGGCACTTTCACTCTTTCCATGGCGCTTTCTCCGCTTCCTATGAACTTCTGCTGTGCCAACACCTTCCATATACGTCAAGGAAGACGTATCTTTCACATAATCCACATTTTCAGCACCCATACTCCCCTGGTTGTCTTCCAAGTAGTCTTCATCAACCTGCACCATTTCTCACCATGAACACTAAATCACAAGTCCAAAAGTAAATCAATTTACTTAACGTTATCAGCAAAGCAATGCATATAATGGCAGAAATGTTTTCATAAGAACATTAAAGTGGAATAATACTACCTTTCCATCCCTACTCTGAGCAGGTGAGGGTTTCATGTGCCCTGTTCGACTATAACGTGATTGGGAAATTTGAGGAGAACTGCCTCTCCGTGAAGCTTTTGTTAACGCTAATGCTGCCCCATGTGCCACCGCATCATCGTTAGCATCCATTCCAGCTTTACGGCCTTTTGGATTCAGCGAAAAATGAGTTCTCCCCGCAAATTCCTTATATGCATATGAGACAGGGAAACGAGGTGTCCGCCTTCCAACAGCACGGCCTAATCCAACAAATTTGACAATGTTATAAACATGATAGAAGGACTGCAACCAGCTTAGTACGCAGCCTGGGCATGTACAGGAACCCAACCCATAACAATTCTCCAACTCCCACAGACAAGGTTACAGGAGGAAAGATAATCAGCAAGGGAAATCCAAAACACACATTATTTAAGGGTGCAATGCCATTTTTTTTAAATGATAATTCTAACCATTCATCTGGACACCAGAAAGGACTTAAAAAGGCCAACTACAACAGCCAAAATAAACACTACTATTAAAATCAACAGCGGTGAATAACACAGGAGGATGAATGCACAAGCCCAAAGTGGATGAGAAGAAAAATAAGATGCGGAGACCAAAATGTCAATGCCAAAGTGAATTGAACGTCTGCAAAAAAAAAATAAGGGAAGTCAAAGAAATACAGATAAAACAACCAGGGAAACAAAGAAATCCACCACCCAATAAAAGAAATCAAAGGAGAAATTTTGAATGCAAAGCTGAGTAAAAATAGATCAGCCTTCAAATTCCTAAAAAAAATTAAAATATGGAGCCATTGGATGGCCCCAAATGTTGTAACAATAATCCTCCTTTTGATATTCTCAACCTGGTCATGTGATTTTTGACACAATTTTAATGTTAAGTCTTGAGTTGCCATGGGAAGTTGAGTGGATGTCTTTTGGATCTAAACTTCGTTTTACCAATTGTCTTTCTTATATTTTGATTCAAATTAGCGTTATTATTATTTATATTGAAGTTTAAACGAATAATTTTGAGAAATTTTGAGTTTTAGTGTGAAAAATGGAGGAAACATCATGTTGCGCGGTCGACAAACCATGCAAGGCACCTGGAGGCATCCAGTGGGCATTGCACGGTTGGATGCATGGTCCAGCGGACCATGAATCTAACCATGCATTGTGTGAAAGCCTTATTTTTGTTTTGATTTCTGTTCCAATGATTCTATATGACCTCTATAAGCATTTATGACTTATTTAGGATGTTTTTATGAGACTTTTATGATGTGATTTGAAAATTTTATTGAGTTATGATTTGACTGTTGTTATTTTAAAATGTTTGGAATATATTTTGATGAAATTTTGTATTTTCTACAATTCTTAGAAATATGTCTATCAAAAGGGCATCGGCAAATCCTCATCCTCGGGAAGAATTGTGGATAACATTCCACAAAGAAATCCTCCCATTGATCTGAACCCAATGGATACAATTATCCAAACCATTCTAACTCTAGGAAGAGAAGTTTATCGGAACTCAGCTTTGATCTATGGATAGTGCTTAGGAGTTCAATAGACAGAACCCACCTACATTTCATAGTGATAAAGGCCCTCACGAAGCCGAGAGATGGCTGGAGAATATTGAAAGAATTTTCGGTTTTCCCAGACACCCAAGACTTCTAAGGTGAAATTCGCCACTTAGAAGGCCCGGGCCAGGGGTGGAGGGGGTCAATTGTGAAGGCTAAACTGCATGAGGATCTCTCTTGGAAGAGCATTAGAGATCAGAGGCTATGAAAATAGCTAAGGACAAGGAGTTTTTGGAATAGTAGCAAGGCGATCGAATTGTGATGGAGTATGCCACTCGTTTCGATGGGCCATTACAGTTCACACCTGAGCCTATCACGAATGACACTTTGAAAACCCATTGCTTTGAGATGGGTTTCCATCCGGATATTAGATCAAGAGTTATACTCTTCTATCTAATCCCATATGTTTAAATGGTTAGAAGACAAGCATGAAGAATTCAAGCAAGAGGAAGCATGACAGACATGGGAAAAGTTTATGTTGCGACTAGCGGTAGCCAGAGTACCGACTCTGGTCAGAAGAGGAAGCATGAAGAATTCAAGCAGTGGAAGTGCTCAATGACCATCTAACCCAGTCTCCTCAGCCACTTCTAAATTTCAACCATTTATACGTGGTAAGTTGAGGCTCTAGCTACTACTCCCCAAACTTTGGCCCAATGGTGCTCCGTTTGAATTTTCTCCCAATAGTTCTCTTTCCCCCTGTCCAGTCAAGGCCCTTCGCTCTATCTCCCTCCGACCGGCAACGATCCACAGGAGGCCCCTGATGAGGTTCCCGCTGCTAGGCTTCAAGCTCGTGGATCGGAGGCGCCTACTCGGGTGGCATACTCCATCTCTTGGAAGAGCATTAGAGGCTATGAAAATGGCTAAGGACAAGGAGTTTTTTGGAATTGTAGCAAGGCGATCGAATTGTGATGGAGTATGCCACTCGTTTCGATGGGCCATTACAGTTCACACCTGAGCCAGTCGAATGACACTTTGAAAACCCATTGCTTTGAGATGGGTTTCCGTCCGGATATTGGATCAAGAGGTATTCTCTTCTATCTGATCCCATATGTTTAAATGATCAGAAGACGAAGCATGAAAAATTCAAGCAAGAGGAAGCATGACAGACATGGGAAAAGTTTATGTTGCGACTAGCGGTAGCCAAAGTACTGACTCTGGTCAGAAGAGGAAGCATGAAGAATTCAAGCAGTGGAAGTGCTCAATGACCATATAACCCAATCTCCTCAACCTCTTCTCCTCAACCTCTTCTAAATTTCAACCATTTATATGTGGTAAGTTGGGGCTCTAGCTATTACCCAAACTTTGGCCCGATGGTGCTCCGTTCGAATTTTCTCCCAACGGTTCTCTTTCTCCCTCCGACCGGCAACGATCCACAGGAGGCCCCTGATGAGGTTCCCGCTGCTAGGCTTCAAGCTCGGGGATCGGAGGCGCCTACTAGGGTCGAGCCCCCACCCCCACTCAAAGAGGCTCTGGCAAGCATTATGAACCTTGTGTCCGTGTCGGCTCTTCTTGTGATTCCTCAAATCCAATCAGCGACCAAAGAGCCAGAGATTGTCGACGGTGATCTGGCGTTCTCCCTAACTGTGGACGAGTTCGACTCAGCTGCGGATTACCACCGTTGGACTCCCGTCACTATGTTCAGAGTGGATCGGCCCACTCTGCTCGTCTTCCAGCACTTCGTCGTCTATTAGAAGCTATCATCTTCAAAGGTTGTTTTCATCCTTAACCGCAAAGCTTTTTGCATTCAACTCTTTTTCAAAGACATTGTGGTGGCTTGGGCGCAAGAGGCCCGGACTTGCAGCAGATAGAGTTTTCTCCTATTTCGTTGGTCAATGGAGTTGCATGAGGGGTGGGATCCTAAATCCGCAGTCTTCTGGGTTCGGATGTCAGGGCTTTCTCTTCCTTTTCATAACCCTATCGTGCTTATGGGTATTAGAGATTCGTTTGGGAAGATCATATGTGCCGATGAAAGCACCTTGCGGATGAAGCATACCATGGTGGCGAGAATTTGAGTTGAGATGTGTTGGAGTTTGCATCCCAAATCGGACTTAAGGTCCAGTGTGGTCTTAATTATTTGTTATAAAATAACCTCAAGGGCTCCTTTAGAGGGTACACCTTGGGGGTCCGGGTCATTCTCTCATTTTATCATTCTACATGGTATCAGAGGGAAATTAATCACGAACTCTCTTCCTCCCATTTTATTTCTTTTTTTCCCGTCGGCCTCTAGGGTTTCTCCCGGTTGGGGGCGGCGGCCTCCATGGCCAGCAAGCCATTGGTATGTCCCGCCGCCCCCCCTGTCGGTTATCCTTCCCATTCGGCGGATCTCCCTCTGCCGGTGTCGTCCCAGCCCGCCTCCTTCCTCCCGGTTCTTTCCGGCGGATCGGCTCCCTCTCCCAATGGCCCTCCGATGCAGCGCTCTCCCGGCTTGTCTCCAACAACTAGCTTTCGCCTCTGCGCGCGCGACGGACTAGACCACCTCCCTCCCGCGGCGTTCCTCCGTTCCCGACCCAGGCGCAGCCCTCCCGGCCCCTCTCTGCGCGCGACTCCCGGCACCCTCGTCCGGCGGCTCCATCGCCCTCTGCGGATTCCCGGTTCACCCCGGCTATAGCGACCCGGCCTTTTCTTTCATTACTATTACATCATTTCAAAGATAAACAACATAATAGTATTACACATAGAGGATCCAAAGGTTTAGTGTCTTGGGCAAACTAAGACCACACATAACAAATACAACATCAACCATAAACATTTATTTAATTTCTTCTTCACTAGCTTCTTAGTGGCACTTGTCCTCTCCTTAATACATGTAGCCACCTGAGGATATACATCAAAAGGGGTGAGCTAAAAGCCCAGTAAGAGGATAGATAAGAACAAAATATCATGGGGTGAGCATAATCATGACATAGGAAAAAGATCATGAACATGAGAGGAGCATAAATAATAGACTTGAAATGTGGCAATGCATAAAAATGAAACATCATGTCTTAGTGGTTAACTACCACACATATTTGTGAACCAAGCTAGCATCTTGTTCACACATCATTTCACATTTACTCATGAGATTCATCACTTTACCCAATGCATTGGAGCGCTATATAATTCCGAGCGCACCCGTCACATTTAAACATTCATATTGCGCTATATAATTCTGAGCGCACCCATCACATCATAACATTATCATTATCATGTTTGCCACATAGAACACATATCAAACATGTACATAAATAACCCATGGAATGGAATGGGTTTCATCTCATAATAACACATTCATAAGCTTTGGGTTCCCAAAAGAAAGAGGGAACAACATACTTGATACAAGAACCATCAACCTTGAATGAGAGGTAAAAGGTGAGATCTTGAAAGAAGAGTTCTTTTGGAAAACATTTTGATGGACATAAAAACTAGTGACAAACATGTATATCCCAGAAAAGTAAAGGAAATGATGAACAAATGATCTTTGAGGAGTAACCATATCAAAAATGGAGTGAAAGAGGGAGAACCCGAAGGAAGAAAATTGGGTTCGAGATTTCCCCTTACCTTGTACTTGAATGCCTCCTTCTCTTTAATGTCCTGTATAATGACATTATATTCATTAATTAGAAATTCCAGAACCTTTTATACATTAATAGGGTTCATTCTGGTTTCATTATTTCATATTATGTTCCTTTGGATGACTTATAGAGTTTAAAAACATTGATCGGGGATGTTCGTTTTCATGGTTTTCTTGAGCGGTCCACTTGTATTCTTAAATTGATGTTTGGGTAGATCATGGGTAAACATCCAGAACTGATATTACATGTTATTAATGATATTACAGAAGCTTGAATGATTTTATAATGAGTTATATTAGATCTATGTGGACGAATCATTAGATAAGAATTACATGAAGATTATTTGGGTTAATTTGAGCGGTTTTTGAATCACAACGAACTCGTTTTAACTTTTCACTTAGTAATATGGCCGTAGGTTATTTCCAGAACTTAAAATAGAACATAATACATATAAAATATTTTGGTTCAACCATAAAAATGGTTTCATGACCAGATTTGAAGGTAGAAATGGAAGAAGAGAACATGTCGTTTTTGAAGGTGATAAATTTAACACCTCATGAACAACGTTCTCTTTAATAAAATTAAAGGAAGAGGGAAAGGGTGTGGGGTGATATAATATACCATTAGAATCATAATATTACAGTATATGTATAATATTGGAGTTACAAAACAATTTGGATGAAGATAGGTGGGGAGAGATCAAGAAAGGAACTTGAACTTGAAAGGAAATTAAAGGAGAAGAGGGAGGGAAATTACCTCTTGAATCCTTCACTTGAGAACCTCCTTAAGGGCCTAAACTTGGTCTTTTGATGAGACCAGAAGCTCTTGGACGTGGGAAAGGGGCTAGGGGAGATGATTGGGCAAAGCTTAGACAATGCTTGAAGCTTGAGAGGTGTGGTTTGGCAAGAGGAGGGGGAGGGCTTATTTATACATGAGGGAGGTGTTTTTGGTATAAAATATTAAATAAAATAATATATCATAAGTTAGACTTGTAATAGTAGTTTTTTGACATCCTAAATCATATATTAATATAATAAAATTCGTTTTAGGCTTTAACTCTTCTTTATAAGTCGAATTCATTAATTTATTAAAAGGAAAGTGAAAGAAAGAGAAAAAGACACTTTAAGAAATCACCTTTTGACTTTAGGCTTTGGAAAGTTCTTTTTAGGTTTGAGAATTGGATTTATTGTATTTCAAGGAACAATTTATGAAATTTAATATGTTTTGGCCGAAACTAAGTTCTAGAATGTTTATGTCATCATTACATCATTAATGATGCAATTTAGTGTACACCGATTATGCGAAAAACTGTATTTTTTACTATTCACCCGAAAATTGAAGTATTTCAGAATAAACCCAAAAATTTACCCCTACCATTTTTCGACGTGTAGAATCCAAAAATGATGTCCATTTTTCAAAAATAATTTTCTAAATATTATTAATTTAATGTTTAATTAAAATCATAATTTACTTAAAAAAAACAGTTTTTAAAATTAAAACTGATTTTGTAGTTCTTTCAAAAATTACGTAGGATCTTATAAAATTATCTAAAAACTATTAGACATTGATTCAATACTTTATGAATACATTTCAGGGGAATAAATATTCTTTTAAATTAATTAATTAATTATAATTAATTATTTATGACTTATAAAATACCAAAAACGTTTACTAAGGTCAAATTGTCACTTTCTAAGATGTCTAAATTTTATTTTATCATTCATAGGTAATGTTACTCTTATTTACTATTCATAAGGGTCATATTACTATTCATAAGGGTAGGTTACTATTCACCAAAAATTATTTTTGTTTCATTAGACTCCAAAAACTATCTTGAACACAACCGTGTATGTCGGATTTTTAAAATTCCAAACATAGGGGTGACAAAATTATGTTTAAAGGTCACTTATCACTTAGTAGTTCATTATTTTGTGTTTTTATGACATAAATATAAGGGAATTTTCCATTGAAATACTTTGGGTCGTTACACCGGGCCCGCCTCCCTCCATCTCTGGCGGATCTCCCCCTGCAGGCGCCTACTTCCCGACGCCCCTCCCCGCTGCGCGCGTCGGCCCCTTCCTCCCGTCGCGATCCTGGCGGCTTCTCCCTCCCGGTGGTCTCCTTCTGCGGAGTTTCTCCCCGACGTCGCCCCTCCTGCTCACAAGCGCACCACCTTCGTCCAACTCGAGCGGCACTGATCCCTCCCGGCTACTCCTCCCTGCGCACGCGACGAACTCCAGGCGGTTCCATCTCGGAACGACTCCTGTGTGGGCATCCAGCCCCTCCTCCCTCCCTCCCAGCGGATCTCTCCCCCTGCCGGCTCCTCCAACAGTCGGCCTCTCCCCCTGCCGGCTCCTCCAGCAGCCGACCTCCATCCCTGCCGACTCCTCCAGCAGCCAGCCTCCACCCCTGCGACCACTCCAGCAGCTGGCCTCCGGTTATGCTGACGGCCTTCCCTCCTTCCAGGCCCGGTCCTTCCATTCCTTCCCATCCGGTGCTCCCTCCATGTCAACCTCCCCCTCTCCCAGAATGGCCAGATCCGGCCAGATCTTGTCGCTGATGCATCCTGCTACGTGTGCGCCTCCTCCAGACAGCTCCCGGCTCCCGTCTCTCCCAACGGCTGCCCTGCTTCCAGATTCAGATCTCCGGCACCTCTTGCAGAATCTCCGCCTCCCGTCACCGGCATCTCCTGACGACTCCTGGCAGTCGCCTCCCTTTCCGTCGGGGCACCCTAGCGCTTCCTCCCCCGTGGCGCAGCACTTCGATCGCCTAGGATCCGAGCCCTTTGGTGCCGCCAGATCCCGCAACAATTCTGCAGAATCCCCGCCTCTCGTCACCGGCCCCGCAAGTGCGGCTTTCCCGGTGCTAGTGTGGATTTCCCGGCGTCTCATCGACCGACCCCACTAGTACATTTCTGGCGCTCCATCAACCGGCCCGGTCTATGTGGTTTCTTCTGTTGTGCCCGCAACATCATCCATCCATCATCCTAAGGGGGAGCTGCGATCTTGAGGAGGAGCAGCAGTCTTGCAGCTTTTTCTTTTATTCTGTTTTGTCTTGTTTTGTCATCAAGCTGAGTATGTCCAGCTTGAGGGGGAGTGTTTGCAGTCTGTTGATTGCTTTGTCTTCATTGGTTTGGTTTGTTTTTTCTTTATGTGTCCAAACTAGGTTCACCTAGCTTGAGGGGGAGTGTTGGAGTCTACATCCCACATCGGACTTGAGGTCCGGTGTGGTCTTAATTATTTGTTATAAAATAACACCAAGGGCTCCTTTAGAGGGTACACCTTGGGGGTTCGGGTCTTCCTATTTTATCATTCTACAAGATGGATTTGTCCCAACCCTTCCCCCATTGTATTCTGCTCAGGGTCAGCTCTACGATATCCTTTTGGCAGCAGCTTTTCTTTGCCTCCAATTGCCAGGAATACCGCCTTCAAGGTCATTGGTCCTCCAATGTTAGGAGATGGTATGGTGGGAAAAAGAAGGCTCGGACCTCTGGGGACCCTGGGTTAGAGAAGGCTTTTACGTCTCTCATGTCTTCTTCTTGGTGAGGTGCAGCTCTTATTCCTCATGAGGATTTGATACAGGCAGCTGCTCAGTTGGCCCTCCCGGTTCAGTATCATGTAAAGGAGGCTTTGCCAGGCAAGCTGGTGGTTGAATGACCTGTTCAGGTTCCACAGTCCCCAAGTAGTGTTTGCAAGGTTCCTCCACCACTCCTAGGTGGCTACTTGGACGGTTTGGCCCCTTTGGTTGTACCAAAAGAGGGCCCCAACGATTTTATTTTCTCTCCTGTTGCAGAGTATGGTGAGCCCGTCTGTGATAGGCACTTCCCCTCAAAAGCTCTTCCGGAGGTTGATCCTCCACAGGAAGGCCCCAGCGGGTTGGTTTCTCCTCTTCCTCTAAAAGATGGGCGTGTTGATGAAAGCGTCGAAAGATGTGGTCCAGCTCCTATAGGCGCTGGTGATGAGGCTAGTTTGGATAGGAGGCTCGTGGTGGAGGCTACTCCAGCCCCGGCATCTCCGGTGGTTCCTGCTTCAGGGTCGTTTGAGCTCTCGTCTCTCCATTTTCCCAACCAGTTCAAGTCGTTAGCTCTACTTAATGAAGATCTTCAGGAGGTCGCCCACCTCGGCTATTAGAGGAGGAAGGTCGTTGTCGCAACTAAAGGCAAGGAGACCGGATCTTCTTCAAAATCTCGTGAAGTGAGTATTTCCTCATTCCCTGAAAGGCCCCAAGAACAAAGCCTCTTTGGCTTCTCTTAATGCTTCCCCATGACTTTCAGTGATCATTTGGAACGCCAGGGGGATAGGATCCTCGGCTAAATACGAATTTCTTTCTGAAGAGTTTTAAGCAGAATAACGATTCATTAATTGTTGTACTTGAACCTAAACACAAGGTGGACTCAATTCATCAGTATGATTCCCACGTAACTGCATGCATGCCAGCTCCACTAACGAACACATACGGATCTTCTAGAAAAGCTATCTACAGGTGGAAATGGTTAACTTCTCCCCTCAACACATCACAATTGAAGTGAAGCATTTCTTGCACTCAATATACTTGTCATCGTCTACGTGAAATGGAATATCCTGGAAAGAGAAAACCATTGGCAAGCTTTATCTAACTTTGATCCAAGTACTCGAGGCAGGTTCATAGGCGGTGACTTCAACAAAATACTCAACCAGTCAAAGAAAATAGGTGGGAGTATCTATTCGAGGAAAGCTATGAATGATTTCAAAGCCTTCATATCGGACAACAGCCTATTGGACCCTGGGTACTCAGATGATAAATTAACTTGGTGTAATAACAAGTGCGACAATCGGAGGACGTGGAGCTGTTTGGATAGGTCTTTGTGAAAGGAACTAACACACCTTGACTCGGATCGATTTTCTGTTACACTCGTACACATTATAGGAGGATCGACACTTAGATCTTTGTAGTGTTTTCAACCATCATGTAGTGGAACAATCACAGAGTAGTGATTGTTGGAGTTAAGGAAAGATTCATGCCCAATGAGGGAGCATTGATCGTCAAAAATATTGAAACTTCAACGGAATAGCACTGTAAGATCTCAATTTAAGTTCTTTCACACATCTGAACTTCATATGCATATGGGATAATGCATAATGCTTTGTTTTAAAAATTTATACATTACCCTCTTCCGGTTAATTCATTATGTGCAAGTTCCTACTGCGCGCAACTCATACTAAATGGCTCAGCAAACACAGGTTCCCGCTGTGAGGCAGGCGGACTGACAAGAAAAACCCCTTATTAAATGTAAAAACAAACACAACCAATTTAATTTCAAAAAATTTAATAAATTAAACTGCAAGAAATAAAAGATGATGTTCCCATACAAGAAAAAGGGATTAGGAATGCAAAGTTGGGTGAACTACCTCAATGTTGAGGCACTAAACAACGAATTGAGTCAAGAAGCATTCAGATTTATAATATAATCCTAAAAATATTTGCATAAAGATTTTAAAGAGCTAAGCACAATATATTACCATCAGATTGTCTCCTTGTTAATAGTGATAGGCACCCATCATTTGAAACAGCTGACTGAGATTGCAACATATCTTCTTTTGATGCATTATGTCGAACTTCTCCCTGCCTGCCTTTTTTAGATTTCCTAGAAATTATTGAAGCGTCATTGCTCTCTCTATCACTCTCACTTCCTCCCTGCCAATACAGGCAACTAATTACGCAATATTCGTATTATAAAAAAAAACCACACTCAATGTGAATGAGAAGTCCTGATATATAGAGTACAGTAACACAAACCATCAAGGTCACTTCTGAAATTTGTGAACATTTTTTTAAAGAAATGCTGTTCCCCAAAGGTGGAGCAATCATTCAATGGAAAAAGTAAATGGAATATGTCTTGAGATCCATAACACAGATGAATTCAACAAAATTACTTCGGCGATTTAGTTCAGACTTACAAGGACATTATAATGATCAGTCATCATCGCTATCAAGCCAATCACAGAAGCTGTCCCCTCTGGCAGGGACAAGTATGCCTGAAAGTCAATTTAAAGATATACGTCAAGGCAATTACAATTTCTATCAAAATAAAAAACAACTAATCAAACTACGAAGTATTTAATTTTATAACAGTAAGTGCTTGCCTGATATTGTTTTTGGTTCTAATGTTCTTAAAACCGCTCTGTAAAATTGCTCTTAAGAACAAAAAATCAAAAAAAAAAAGTTTGAATCGTTGTGTAAAAATTGTTCACCTATTTCATATTATTTTTTGTTTCCCTTTCTAAAAACAAAAATTGTTCCCAAAATTAACTTTCAAAAAGGCCCAAGTTACTTCAAGCATTAAGTTTGTTAATATTTTTTCATTAAAGCACAATACAATTCCAAACAAATGCAGTTACCTTTTTCTTTTTTTCTTTTTTTCTTTTTTTCTTTTTTTCTTTTCATTTTTTGCCTTGTTTATTTAAGCAAAAGGGGACTCTGCAGCCAAATAGAATGGGGACAAATTTATCAGATCATCAATTGAAGCAACTATTGCAGTATGAACCACCACCACCCTGGTAAACTCTTAACAAGCTTTAAATTGTATTCAAAAAAGCATTGCAAAACACCATCCAATTAGTCACATTCTAGAACATGTGCATGGCAATTTATTAGCTCTTTTAGGAGTCCCTAACACAAATGGAAATGCACCAAATGAAGAAAATTTAACATGGAGAATAATAAGTGGTGAGTTGGAGGTTAAAAATAAAAAAAAATGTAGAGGTAGACGATGTGGAAATCACACCAATAGAAATCTGTTTTCACAAAATTGAGAAACACAATCAAAGTTCCCATGGTTTCCAGGAAAAAATGCCCTGGTAGAACATTTCACAAGCCAGTCCCCAACCACACACTGATAGGGAAACAAAACAAAAAAGTACAGATTTTTCTTTTATGTTTCAAGATATGAAACAAGAGAGCCCAGGCCCACACATACCCGATTCATATTGTAAAGTGCCTCCACCATTTGGATAGATCTATTACGCACTACAGAAGAAACCTGAAAATCAATCAGAATCGATAAAAAACAAAAAACATTGATAGTCCAATTAGTAAAACAGTTAATTAAATTTCACAAATGTGGTCACAAAGATTGGGGGAGCTCATGGTCCGATAAATATTTTTGAGAAAGAGCAGTCATAAAAAACAGCAACCTTCTTCCAGTCTTTCCCATATTTCCGGTAAGCTTCATAAAAACGTTCCAGTTCTTCCTTGCTCCATTGAGATCCTAACATATCAGACAACTTCCTCTTCTGGAAATTTTTATGACAAAAACAGGAGGCTAAACTTAGAAAGAGCATCACGGCCATATTTGGTTAAATCATACTCATGAATATGTAGCATCATATCCTAAATGACGCATGATAATTAACACGAAAACTAGAACGAGCTCAAGTATCTATGCACAAGGATAATTTTAAATGACTCGCGGAGAAGCAAATGACACACAATAATTCAGTGGTGCAAGCCAAAATCTGCTCATAAAGTTCACAACAAATAGCATAGCCAGCTTGAGGCGGTATTAGAAGTAAATTTTCAGTTGTGAATAATCCTCCTATTTGATAGTACACAAATTCAAAGGTGACAAAAAAGTTCCAACAGTCGATTTATGGATAGATTCCATCTCCAATTTAGCTACTCATTGTGCGTACTCAAACCATTACACCAAAGCCCCCCTTTCATGATAAGTCTAACTAGTGCATCAATGAACCCAATGGATGTGAAACTGAAATTCACTTTGCAAGAAGCAACTTCCTAAGCCATTCAAGCCCGTTGGGAGGCAAACAATCCCAAATGAATACCACTTAACTATTAAAAATATATATAATCCAATAAAAACACAATTCAAGCACACAAAATACCAAAAATCAACATGAAATATAACGTAATCCCACCCTCAAATGAAAATTAAATATGATGAAGAAAAGAAATGATGCTTAAGCAATGAGTGGCACTGTAAGCATCTTTACCATTTCATCTGGCAATGAAAACTGAAAACGACATTCAACATTTTCATCTAAATTACCCAGGTCTAAGAAAAGAAAAATCTTTGATGAGAATTTGGAAGACAAAGAAACCTCTCCCAAATAATCAATTCACTAATAACCTTAGCAAGTGAAACACAAGAAGTAATGCCTTCACACACCCGTTGTATGCCCTTGCTTGTATTTCCATGATCTTTATCAGGAGAAAGCTCATCAAAGCTCGAAAATCGTTTATTCGCAGTTTTGGATCTTTTTGAAGGAGCCATAAAAAAAATTCTCCTATCTACAAGAGAAGTAAAGAACTGAATCGGCAAGTAAAATTGGTCAACAAATAGGAGAATCAACAAAGGACAAACAAAAAAAAATACAGTGAATGATGATGGAGATGATAATGAGATCACTGACACTAACAGTGAAATAACATTATGATTCACGGGGATGGGCAGTGTATATAAAAAAAGGAAAGAATATGCCTGAAAAAATAAATAGATAAAAAATAGTCATGGGAAACATCATGTATTTTTCCAGAAAGTGTAGCACCTCATGCAAAACAGTTATATTTACCCAGAAAAATGAAAAATGGTGAAGAAATTGTTGGTGAATATGTCATAAAAGTCAACCATGTGATGTTATCTTAGTGATATGATTATATAATGTATTATTTTTATGAAAATCCAATTTACCATTCATTTATGTTAGTTGTGTTTTTGACATGAGATGTAATATAATAATAAACTTCTCAGGAAAAAATATTCATAATTGATGACCAGCATGGAATGTAATGGGCTGTAATTATATGTTAAGATGAGCGTGAATAAAACTTGTCGGGAGATACGGAGTTCACTCGTGAACACAAGTTAGAGAACTTGTTGGTTTGATCAATCCACTTTGATTGCACCACATGGAATGACATGTATGTGTTATCAGTGTTACTTGGAGTGTATATGTAGTCCTTTGACATGACCTCAACAAGCTTTCCTACATGCATGATAATGCTTAGATAAATGGCATTTGCTGTATTTATCTATTTTAGTCAATTTACTCAATGAATTGATAATTTGTGATTTGGTTAGTAAGAAATTGACATATTCCATGCCACCTGGCCATGGACAAAGAGATTATATTAGTATATATGTGTTTGATTAAGATCGCGCTAGTCCCTTTGCGGAATGAGTAGCATTAATGTGTTACTAGTTACTGCTCCTTATTTATGATTATGAATTAGGAGTTCATGATCATCATCAAAGTTGCAAGGGCCCTCAAAGTCACACATAAAACTAGTAAAATAAGGATTGTGTTTAGACTAAAAAGCCTGTCCAAATATGACCAAGCATGCTTTGCATGCGAAAGATCAAATTGAATTTGAATTTTGGTATTATATAACTCATTTGATGGGCATGGTATTTAAGTGTGAGATATTTGAAAAATGTTTAAGGGGTGATATGGATGTTATTTAAATATGAGATATTTAAATAATTACACATGCATGGTTAATATTATTACGCATGCGAAAATCCAAATGAGATTTGGACTTGGCTCATATGATGCACCATGGTCATGTTAGCTTAAAAAGGAGAAATTTAACTAATATAAATTATCATCATATTTTAGATAAAAGTATGAGATACTTATATTTAAATAATATTGCATGTGTATATTTGTTTAGATGTGAAATATTTGCATAATATAAATTGACAATCACATATTCAATGTAAATATGACATATTTATATTTATTGTACGACAAACTATATTGACTTAGATATGAGATATTTAAATAATACAAATTTCAATTCAAATATAAATATGAGGTGTTTATATTTAATTGAGTAATTCATTATTTTATGAATATGAGATATTCAATATATCATGTGCAAAATATATTTTGCATGAGACATTTTATTTCATTCTTTCTCTCTAATTCTCACGTAATCACTAGAGATGATCTTATGGGATGACTTAATGAGATTAGCTAATTTCTCATGAAATGAATTCATATAACTCTCGCAATAATTCATGAGTTAGAGGAGTCACGACTTTTGAGTGTTACAACTCATGCAACCAGAGGGTTGGTGGGGATTGGTAGCATTTATGGAGCTAAGCTCCTAAGCACCGTCTCATGCATCTCATTTCAATCTTTAACATCTTTATAGCATTCAAGGAAACTCCCTCTCCAGTTTTTCTTCACCTTTGCGGAGCCACTGGCACGGTATGGAGTTTGAAAGAAATCTCATTGTCATCTTGTAATCAGTGATTCTTCCGGTCCATGGTTATCAGAGGAGGCAAAAGTCCGACAATTGTGGCTTGCGATTTAATTGACAAAATCATAATCAATATAAATTGTTGCATTTTCATTTATCATATGCGGAAAAAAAATGCAGTGTCTTTCTCTAGATCCGATTTTTCTTTGGGTTTTATCTTTTTCCCACTGCATATGTGTCGTTATGAACATCCTAGAGAACCCAATAGAAATGTGACCATGGGAATCATCAGGCTTATGCAGTTAAAATTAATCATGATTCTCAACCCGGTGCTTACCTTATCCTTCCACTTCAGATGACAAGTTATTTGAAAAAAATAGGGATTTCATATGCATCTGAACCATCAAGGCCTTCAGACACTGCAACAGATAATTTAGAAATAAAAAAAAGGCTCATTCCAGTGTCACTTGATAATGCCATGCAAATTGTACACATTGAAATCAAAGTCTACAGATACATGTTTTGTAGTGCATGGCATCTAAATATTTCACAGGCATGTAATCAAATGTCAAGCTCTAGTGGACGACTGCTGGAAATAAACAAATATCAAAATTGTATGGCTGCTGGCTTTCCAAATCTACTGCCTCGTGCAACAGTAGTCAGAAGATGTCCGGGGTTTCAAAAAAGAAATGTCGCGTATAGTTTCAGACTTCTAAAGACGAAGTGGGGAAGGACAACTAGGATGCACTAAAAATAAGAAAATTGAGAAAAGACAGCAGAATTGAACGATAAAGTACGGTCCCATTGAGAGAACCTGCAAAGGTGAGAGAGACAAGAATTCATGTTCATTTCCAGCAGCTATCATTAGTGGGCGGATCTAGTGATACCAGCGTGCTTAATAACTTCTTGATGCTAGGAAAGGTCAAGGGTTTCAATTCTTGCAGTCTGGTGTGTTTACAAACAATTAAAATCTCAGTGGCCAGATGCAAGCAAAAAGAAGCACCGCGAAATAAAATTAAAAAAAAAAAAAACGACACACCAACAGGATAATTACGAAGTGGTTTGCAAGGCAGATCGGAGGGGAGAATCAGCCAAAGTGAACCAAGGTCAGCTGAAAGCCGAAGACGAATGATTGAACCGAATATATCTATAAATTCACAATCTACGGCACAGGATTCGTCGAATTTTGAGGAAGGAATCGGGCGCCTTGAATCAGAATCCAGTTGAACGAAGCTAGATCAAGCTAGACTAAACCAACAACTTCTATGCGCAGAGTGAGAGGGAGAGATTCAAATACGTCACCTGTTCGCTGAGGATATCGTAGAGTGCGGCATCACCAGACGCATGGGAGCAGGCACCAGCAACGATGGTCGGAGCTGAAGACCGATGGAGTTGTTCCCATCGAGAAACACCTCGGACGTTGAGGAGGGAATCGGATTTCAATTGATTCCTCTATTTATTTTTTTAAAAAAACGTTAAATTTGGCCCCCCAAAAAAAACGCGTATAAGTTTTTGATAGCGCTTTATTTGAATTTTGTTTTTCCATTTAAATGTCATCTAAAACAGAGTCTTCCTGCGTTTTTTTAAACCATGCATCACCCACCCGAATTATGTCATTTTTTAAATTCGTTTTCAGAAATAATGGCTTTGCAGAATGGGCGGGCGAGACGTCGGAATCACCAGATGGACTGTGCGACGGCAGGGGCGACCGGAGCGGTGGCCGGCTGGACGACGCCGGCCGAAGGTCGTCTTGGCGGAGGAGCGAACGGCGCCGGTTATCGGGCACGGCGCGACCGGTGGCCGGCGCTCAGGTGGGGCAACGCCAGGCGGAGCAGGCACGGTGCGATCGGCGACCGCAGCGGTGGCCGGCGCTCAGGAGGGGCGACGCCGAGCGGAGCGGTCAACGCATGTGGCGAGCGTGGCCAATCGCGGCGGGCGAGCGTGGCCAATCGCGGCGGGCGAGCGCTGGATGAAACGCGCCAGGGCGCGAGGGCGAGTTGCAGGGTAGGGGCGCTGGCGGGCCTTCGGATGGGTCGGGAGGAGCAGGCCAATGCGTGCCAAGCGGGCAGAAGATTTGGGCTGGAGGGAAGGCTGTTATGGAAAAATAACCCAATTTTTTTAAAAAAAATGGACTGCTGTCAAAATGATTGTAATTTTTCTTAATTGTAATTATTACTTTAAATTATTATTGATTGTTATTATTCTTAATAATAGTGCAGTTATTATCAAAATGTGATTGTTATTTTAGACTATTACTAAATATAATATTTTTTAGTATAATTTTAAAATATTGTCAGATATAATTATTAGTTTTAAATTGATCATTGTTATTATTAAATAATTATAATTCAATATTGATGGTTTTGTTTGTTGATAGTAATAGGTTTTTATTGATTATGATCATGATAATTCCAATATACGATGGAAACTGTTTTTTAGGACAAAAACACTCCTTTGAATTTGTTAGAATTCAAACCGCATCTTTCACCGTCTTCCTCGTTGCACCCCTATTTGTGTCTCCACCACTTTCCTCGCCGCTTCACCCAACATCTTCATCGTTATCCCCACTGACAGCTACTGATCCAATGGATGTGGTGCAATATCTCTATAATTTCCATGATTGCGACATTGTCCATTTTTAGTAATCATCTTTTATGATTGGTTTTAAAAGTACAATTGGTGTATAAATATGATAATTATATCATGATTATTATTCTGAAGATGACAGAACTATATAATACGCACAAGAACCGGATATTTAATGACAAAACGCGCGTAAGAAAATAAGGCAACCTGAAATAATGAAAATAATGAAATATTACTAACGAATGAGTGATAAGATGTTATAA
This sequence comes from Viscum album, assembly GCA_963277665.1. Lineage (NCBI taxonomy): Eukaryota > Viridiplantae > Streptophyta > Magnoliopsida > Santalales > Viscaceae > Viscum > Viscum album. The sequence goes on from OY728166.1 coordinate 1,179,639,979, forward strand.
ATAGATCATATATGATATTATAAATATCAATATGATTCTGAAACAATTTAATAACACATTTAAAACCATTATACAGGAGGTTAAAGCGCGTTCAACTAAAAGGAAGTGTGTGGTAACAAATTTCGTCTCAATTTCATCTAATTGAGACATATTGTGATGTTATATACCTAATTTATTTTATATGGTGTATATACTACCCCTTGACATATTATATCATGATTTATTAATAATTCATGGTATTTTAAGTTTCAGTTTAAATTACTTCATTCAAGGAGATTTGTCTTGAAAATTACCAATTGGCGCAAAATTTCATAACTCAATTTCTTTTCATTGGGTTATATTACTTTTTCGTTGTCGTTGATATTCTCATATCACGTGTATAATGACTTTTGATTATCTTATGTTGTATTTCCACTTGTTTCATGTGGATTTACAATTGATACGCATAATTGACTCATTGATCAATTTTCACTCCAATGTTAGGATCATTTTAAGGGTTTATTTCACAATCTCGTTCTAATTGGGATTGTTTATACTTAGATTTCCATTAAAGTAAATTATTTGATCATTGTTTAATAAACTCTTCCATTTCCCACTCTTTTGGTTATTCATGAACTTTTTCAAGTAATTGTATCATTTTCCCACTCTCTGGTACTTAAAATGTTTTAGAAAACGTTATTAAAAAAATCCAACTTCATTTCTCTCTTCAGTCGGAAATTTGTTTTCTTCCAAAATCATGTTTTCTAAAAATGCTTTCAAAAATATTTTTAACCTTTTCAACATGATTCATTAAAGTCATTTTTACACATTCTGTCTTCTTACAAAATGTTTTCAAATGAATTTTCTAGTTGTTTTTCGAACAAATCACTTTTCTAAACTTTTTACAGTGTAAAAGGAATGTTCTTTTTTACTTGTATGACATGTACATAATTACCCACCGACATGACCGTCATTTCTTTGAAGCTTCATTTGCAAGTTTGTAGTGATATTTTTAAAGAATTTGTTTTACGTAATATTCTGGAAATTCGTAGTTTTTTAAAAGTGTTTTTCAAAGAAAAGGATTTTTAAAATGTTTTATGTTTTAAAAAGTGATTTTCAAAATGAAAATGATATTTTCCTCAATAATGTTTTCAAACATCTTTTATGGTATTTCTATTTATCAACGACAACAATACTTCATTTTATATAGACTACACTTGGGATATGTTAAATTGATATAATCCTTATTCTTCCTATGGATGGTTTATGATTATCTTGACTAATGATAGTATTGACATTCACCTCCTTATTGCATTTATGTAGTTATTAATTTCCCATTGAATTATTCATTATAATGTGATAATTGGACATTAAATTTCCTCTAAATATTCATATTATTTATCATGGATATGTTTATTGCCTAAACCATATATCACTTTTGCATATGGTGTTTTACATTGAAAGTTATTTGTTTATCTGGAGAAATATTGATAAATTTGTATTCTTTACTCAATATGAATATTTGCTGAAAAGACATATTGATTCAAGAATTAAATCAATTATTTGATATACGGGGAATGCTTTGGACCTGTAGTGACGGGTGTGGCCCGGTATTATATAGCCTCTTGATGCATTGATAGGTCTCGTATGAGACAAATCAGTAAGCTAATATTAAATGGGTTTCTATCTATAGTTTAAACTGTATTGTGAAAGGCCTTGATAGTAGAGCTATCATGATGTCTGAGATCATGATGTCCAATAATTAAGCATCACCTTCATTCAGAATTCATTTGTTATTATCCATGATATTTTCATGATGATATTATCTCTCGATGCATTCCATTCCCAATTTATTGATTAAATGACATGTGTTTTCAGCTAGTTACCATGTCATATTGATTATGCCTTATTCGGTTATGATAGAAATGTTATTGATTAAATGGAACGTGTCTCCGGTTATTTACCTTGCCATTAATTATGCTAGTCAATTATTTAAATGACACGCGTGTTCAAATATTTTCCTCTCCACATTGTTCATTTCTTATTGATTATGCTTCATTTATTCATGATAGCTTCCATTGTACTTAACCCTTACTGAGCATTTGATCTCACCCTTTTTTTGTTTCCTTTCCCAGGAATCCATGAAGTGTACTACAAAATATATGCAAGAATACGCTAGAGGGAATAATGATAATTCTTGGAAAAAAATATGTTGCAATTTGTGTATTCTGATGTAATATGGGAATCATGTATGTATCTAGTTTACCAAGAAAACTGAATTATTCGGTCATTTTGGGATGTGATTCCTTATATCTTATGCCAATGTATTAAAGAAGACACTGACTCCAGGCTACTAGGGTCGGAGTCACTACAGTTGGTATCAGAGGAAGTTTAATAGAAACCTTGGTAACTTGATTTAGAAAAACATAGATCAGAGATCATAACCTTATGATAGACTTTGAGGGAAAGTATAGAAGAACATCCTAAAGTTTTGATAAGGTAGATATTATGGTGTTTTTCCTAAAAATACATCACTGTATAGATACTACAAGTAGACGTGGTTCTGACACATATATACTTAGGAGTAATAACTCTGAAAATGACATATTGGGCTTAACTCGATCGTCACTTGGTGCACGACAACGGGCCTTACTGTGCATCTGGTTTGACACTCCTAGGGGATATGATTAGGATAATTCACATTTTTTTACCAAACATTATGAATGATTTGAGTAGATGATGATATAGAATGACCAAGGTTAAACCTAAGGTGTCTTAGATTAAAAAGAATGTGTCTCAAAGGAATGAGAAAATGTTTTATGTGTGAACAAGTAGGGCATAAAACAATGAATTGTCGAGGAAAAATGAAGATTACAATGAAAGTAAATAAATATCATCCTAGGGATCCATTTAGAGTTTGTTGTCTTAAATATGGAGAACATTAGTATTATCCGAGTTAATTTTCTCTTCTAAAGGTTAAACCCTAGGCCAAGGAAGGACCTATGCTGAAATAAAATGGTTAAAGTATTTATTCAGATTTTAGAATTATACTATAGAAGTATTTTTACCAATGGTATTTTGGTGATAAGAATTATGAAACATCTATGGATTATGTTAAATTTTATAAGCATACAAGTCTTTATTAACATAAGAGTAATAGATACCATCATGGGTTTATGAGTTTAAGATTTATCAAATGTTCAAAGTATTAAACACCATTTTTTAGGTTTTATGTGATGAGATTCTTACCAAGATTAAGGATATTTTGGGAGAAAATTATGGTAATACAACCCATTAGTTTAATATAAGTTTTAGTGAAAAAGTTATTTGAGGAATAATTCCTTTACATTTTATGGTTTTGATGCCCTTAACTTTCCATTGATCATTTACTTAATTGTGATCAATAACCCCAATCACTCTCTATAATTATTTACGTTTTTCTTCCATGTCCATATCTTCACTTTCCACCAATGTTATCCTAATTAAGAACATAGTTACATATTATTCTATATGACTTTTTTATTTCCCTTTCTTTATTATTAAGAGGATATTTTATTAACCCTTTTATGATGTGGGTTTTTTAACAATGGTATTTCCAAATTTCAAACCCTTGATTACCAAGATCAAATTTAAATTGCAAGGACACAATTTATTTAAGGTGGGGAGAATGTAACACCTTGAAATTCTAAAAGAATAACATTTTATTCGATAGTGTATGTGACATGCAACACCGAATATAAATAACCCACAAAATATATTTCTTTAAATTTAATCTTTTCAATAGCTTGCGAAACATGCAACCCCGAGTTTAAATGAACCGTAATATAGTATACTATTATAATTTAGTCATTAAATTAGAGGGTATGAATAGTAATAATTAAAATATAAAAAATATTGTTATATTTTGATTAGAAATAAAATAATAACCATTTAAAACAAAAAGAAATATTTTATGAAAAAATGTATTTTTCTAAAAGACGGATTAGTCGCGCTTTGCACACATAATTTAAAATTAATTTTTTTACCACTTTTAGAAAATTTATTTGATAAAATTAAATTCATTTTTAAAATTATAAGATCTAAATTATCTTAGGGTTATTTTTTTGGGATTTTTTGAAATATTTCATCTTTTGATAAATAGTGAAAAATACTAAATTTTAATTGAAAACCACCTTTTTTGTTTAAATCATAATTTATATCCTATAATAAGGTCAACTTAATTTTTTACCAAAATTAGCATTGAAAACAGAAAAAATCAATTACCACGGTTAAGGTAAAAATGGATTTACTAAGAGGTTAAACTAAGAAGATAAGAGTTAAAAATGATCTAAAAACTTGTCCAAAATCCACTTTATGACCATATTTTAACTTTATATATTCTAGGTTTTATAATTACCTATTTTTGAGGCTTTTGGAGTGATAAAAACATGGGCATGATTGAATATTTTCAAAAAATTACAAGTGTGTTTTTCACCTCACTTATAAATGGTCACCCCTCTCCTCTCTTCTTCACACATTCACACCCTTTTGGATCAGCCAATATCCACCCAAATAACTTACCAACTTACCTAATATCATCCTATAATCATTATTTTGGGAAAAAACATCCTTGAAAAACCTTCAGTGTAAACCTAAAGAGGATACCTGAAGAAGAGGTAATGTTCTTCAACAAACATTTTATATTATTTCTTCTCCACCTCCTTAAATTCTAATAAAACCATTCTGATATAATAAAATTAATATATTAAATATACTTAGATGTTTTTATAATAAGTTCACGACCTGCAAACACCTCTACTTCCATCAAATGAGTTACGAAATCGTCATTTGTGTGTGCGGCAGACTACCGCCTCGTGAATCAATGACATTCGTTTTTCTATTATCACCTCTCAAAGTTGGGTATGATGATGAATATAAAGTATAAATATGATATTTATAATATAATTATACATATTTATTAATTATATCATATATACCTTTTTAATTTCCATTTCTTAGGGGATACAATAACGTCGTTCGTGTGTACAGCGGACTACTGTCTCGTGAAACGATGTGATTTGTCTTTCACTAATTCTTTACATGGAATGTAACAAGGATAAATTAAATGAATATATATGATATAAATGACATAAGTATGATATCCATGACATATTTATCATTTTGTAAATATAATATATCATTTTATTTTTTTACACTGAAAAATGATAACATCATTCGTGTACGTGTGGACTACCACCACTACTGGAATTTGGTCTTTTCCCAACGGTAGTATACCAACGGTTTATTTAAACCGTTGGTATAGTGAGCCTTTGCCAACGGTTTAACAAAACCGTTGGCAAAGGGAAATTCGGTGGACCCTTTCCCAACGGTTCACTGGAACCGTTGGGAAATGTGTGACCCTTTCCCAACGGTTCCAGTGAACCGTTGGGAAAGGGGTGCTAAACTCACACATTTCCCAACGGTTCACTGGAACCGTTGGGAAATGTGTGCCTTTGCCAACGGTTTATAAAAACCGTTGGCAAAGGTTTCCCCCAAATTCCAGATCGGGATCTCCTCTCCCCATTCGGACAGAGCCCTAATCGATTGGCTCCGCTGCTCTAGCGAACCCCATCCCTCCACTGCTCTCGCGAATCAGAACACCAGCACCCCCCATCCCAACAGGTACACCCCCATGCGAATAGGTAAAATTTGATCTCAACCATATTGTTGTAGTTGTTTTAATGAATAGATTTTTTCCAGGTGTTGGTGGTTTAATTGATTATTGAAATTAATATCTAAATAGGATATTGTTTGTGTTTGTGAAGACTTCTTTAATGTTTTTGTATTCTATGTTTGGAAGGAGAGTGTTCAAAACATGTAAATCAGAGTTGGGGGAGGCTATCGTGAACGTTTACATGTTTTGGATAATGGATTGTGGGAATTATGGATTGTGTTCAAACCAATTTGATATGTTTTGGATAATGGATTGTGGGGGTAGGGGGTGTCCACGGGGGTGGGTGGGTTGTCCATGGGGGTGGGCAAGGGTGTCCACGGGGGTGGGAAAGACTGTCCACGGGGGGGTGGGCGGGGCTGTCTAGGGGGTGTGGGCTGTCCTAGGGGTCTGGGTGGGGTGTCCTGGTGGGGGAGGGGTGTGTGGGGTGTCCAGGGGGGGTGGTATGTCTAGGTGGTGGTGGTGGGGTTGTAGGGGAGGGGGTGTGGGCTGTTTGGGAGGGTGGGCGGGGCTATCCAGGGGGGGTACGGGGTGTCCAGGGGGGTACGGGGGTGGGCGGGTTGTCCACAAGGGTGGACGCGCTGTCCACGGGGGTGGTCGGGCTGTCAAGGAGGGGTGGGTGGGCTGTCCAGGGGGGGTGGGTGGGCTGGCCACGGGGGGTAGGGGTGTCCAGGGGGGTGGGTGGGCTATCCAAGGGGGTGGGGGCTGTCCATAGGGAGAAGGGGTGTCGAGGGGGGTGGGTGGGCTGTCCACGGGGGTGGTTGGGCTATCTAGGGGGTAGGGGGTGTCCACGGGGGTGGGCGGGGCTGTCCAGGGGGTGTGGGCTGTCCTGGGGGTCTGGGTGGGGTGTCCTGGTGGGGGAGGGGTGTGTGGGGTGTCCAGGTGGGGTGGTATGTCTAGGTGGTGGTGGTGGGGTTGCAGGGAAGGGGGGTGTGGGCTGTTTGAGAGGGTGGGCGGGGCTATCCAGGGGGGGTACGGGGTGTCCAGGGGGGTACGGGGGTGGGCGGGCTGTCCACAAGGGTGGACGGGCTGTCCACGGGGGTGGTCGGGCTGTCAAGGAGGGGTGGGCGGGCTGTCCAGGGGGGTGGGTGGGCTGGCCACAAGGGGGTAGGGGTGTCCAGGGGGGTGGGCGGGCTATCCAAGGGGGTGGGGGGCTGTCCATAGGGAGAAGGGGTGTCGAGGGGGGGTGGGTGGGCTGTCCACGGGGGTGGTTGGGCTGTCTAGGGGGTAGGGGGCGTCCACGAGGGTGGGTGGGTTGTCCACAGGGGTGGGCGGGGCTGTCCACGGGGGTGGGAAAGGCTGTCCACGGGGGTGGGCGGGGCTGTCCAGGGGGTGTGGGCTGTCCTGGGGGTCTGGGTGGGGTGTCCTGGTGGGGGAGGGGTGTGTGGGGTGTCCAGGGGGGTTGGTATGTCTAGGTGGTGGTGGTGGGGTTGCAGGGGAGTGGGGTGTGGGCTGTTTGGGAGGGTGGGTGGGGCTATCTCGGGGGGGGGGGGTACGGGGTGTCCAGGGGGGTACGGGGGTGGGCGGGCTGTCCACAAGGGTGGACAGGCTGTCCACGGGGGTGGTCGGGCTGTCAAGGAGGGGTGGGCGGGCTGTCCAGGGGGGGTGGGTGGGCTGGCCACAGGGGGTAGGGGTGTCCAGGGGGGTGGGCGGGATATCCAAGGGGGTGGGGGGCTGTCCATAGGGAGAAGGGGTGTCGAGGGGGGTGGGTGGGCTGTCCACGGGGGTGGTTGGGCTGTCTAGGGGGTAGGGGGTGTCCACGGGGGTGGGTGGGTTGTCCACGGGGGTGGGCGGGGCTGTCCACGAGGGTACCCTACTAATATGGTTATGGGATGAGGCATGCTCTGATGTGATAACACATTAAGTTCTTGTTGGTTTTACATTTTTTCAATAACACATTAGTATGTTTTTTTCACGTGTAGTTGATACCATGATTATTTTCTTCCTTTATCGTTTACTTAAATGTATTTTCTATTAAAGTTCAATCCTATTGAATTGTTTATGAAAAAATGACTTATATGAATTCTTTTTACAGAATGGACAGAAGTTGGATGTATGAAACCGATCGTATCTCAAGCGATTTTCAAAACAATTTGGAGAGCTTTATAGATTTTGCATTTCACAATGCTTCAGATAGTGGTCGCATACACTGCCCATGTTCCAATTGTGTTGGTAGACCTTGGTTGAGTCGTGAAGAAGTCAGCTACCACATAACCAAAAATGGTTTTCAAGCAAACTACTTTGTGTAGTATCACAATGGGAAGAAAATGAAATCTCAAATTGGTGATGATCGAAATGAAAGGACTGGAATGGAGAATTTGTTAGATGATCGGTTTCTGTTTATTCATCATCATGAAAAAGAAAGGATTTCGACTCAAGAAGACGTCGATATGAGGACAACTGATGCATCTAGTGAAAATGATGATATTGATAGGGTGAAAAAATTGAATGATGCTGCCACGACTCCAGTATATCGACAATGCGATAAAATGAAAAAGATGGAATTTTTAATCCGATTGTTTCATGGAAAAACTATGTATGGGATTTCTAATACAGCAATCGATTACATTCTTACCCTCTTGAAGGATTTACTTCCAGATGATGCAGATATTCCCTCAAACCACTATATGGCATGGAAGTTAGTTGAAGAACTTGGATTTTCTAGAAACAAAATTCATGCTTGCCCGAAAGATTGCAGTTTATTCTGGGAAGAAACCGCTGAACAAAATGAATGTATAAAATGTGGCACATACCGCTGGAAGTCAAAATCTGATGGAACACCATCCCGCGTTCCACAGAAAGTAATGTGGCACTTTCCATTGATCCCCAGACTCCAGAATCTTTTTATGTCTAATGACATATCAATAAAAATGAGATGGCATGATACCGAGAGAAAGAAGACTAATGATGAGTTGGTTTATCCTGCAGATGGATTTGCATGGCAGAGATTTGATGCTCGACATCCTGATTTTGCAGCTGACGTGCGTAATGTGAGGCTGGGTCTTTCATGCGACGGTTTTAATCCGTTTGGGCAGATGCTTACTTCGCACATCACATGGCCAATTTTTATACACATTTATAATCTTCCCCCATGGTTGTGTATGAAAAAATCTTTCACTTTCATGAGTATACTCATATCTGGTCCTTCTAATCCCGGCATTGATATTGATGTATACATGCAACCTTTAATAAAAGAGTTGAAACTTCTTTGGGATGTGGGTGTGCGCACATACGATGCATGTTCGAAAGACATATTTCAGATGCGTGCTGCGCTTATGTGGACGATCAATGATTTTCCGGCTTATGCAATGATGTCTGGATGGAGCACGAAGGGAAAACTGTCATGTCCAGTTTGTATGAAGAATACACGATCCAGAAGACTGAAACATCGTTGTAGTTTCAGTTTTATGGGACATCGACGATTTTTGCCAAAGGATCATCCATATAGAATGAATCGTCGAAGATTTGATAATACTATAGAGACCGATGATCCACCTCAGCGTATGTTTGGAACTGATGTGCTTAATGAATTGAAAGATTTCAGTTTTTCATTCGGGAAGGGTCAAATGAAATCTGTAAAGAGAAAGAATGTTTCCACAGAAACCTGTTACAATTGGAGGAAGAGGAGTATCTTTTTTGATTTGCCTTATTGGTCAACCAATTTGCTACGTCATTGCTTAGACGTAATGCATATTGAAAAGAATATATGTGAAATGTTGCTTTCAGTTCTTATAAATGTCAAGGGGAAGACAAAAGATGATTTACGATCTCGACGTGACTTGGTGGATTGGGGCATCAGACCAGAATTGCATCCTGTGCGTATCAGTGAAAATAAATGGAAACTTCCATGTGCTTATTATGTGATGACACCTACTGAAAAAAAAACAATTTTTGGAAGTATTAGAGACTATTAGAGTTCCTGATGGCTATTCAAGCAACATATCTAAACGGGTCAACAGAAGAGAGTTGAAGCTAAAATCTTTGAAGACTCATGATTATCACGTTCTACTGCATGAGTTGCTTCCAATAGCAATCCGTCATCTTTTGTCCAATAATGTAAGGGTGGGTGTTATTCTGTTGTGCCATTTGTTTAGAGATCTTTGTGCTAAGAAGTTGTCCAAGTCTTTCTTGCAAAAAATGTTGACAGATGCCCCATTAATTTTGTGTGAGTTGGAGAAAATATTTCCCCCATCATTTTTCACATGCATGCTGCATCTGACTGTCCATATTCCAACTGAAATACTTCTCGGAGGACCTGTTTCTTTTCGTTGGATGTATCAAATTGAAAGAAATATGTTCACATTAAAGTATTATGTTCGAAACAAGAATCATCCCGAAGGTTCTATCGTGAACGGTTACTTAGCTCAAGAATGTATGGATTTCTGTTCGATGTATTTGTCTGATCTTACTACAAGAATGAACAGACCAATGAGAAATGAAGAAGAACAATATGAGCAAATTGAACCCAGTTTTCCATCACTTCCTCAAACAGGAGGAATTCCTGGATCATATACATTGAAGACATTAAGCCATGAAGAGCGGGAGATGGCACATCGCACAGTTTTGTTCAACTGTGATTTGTTCGATGACTATATCAGGTAACAAAATTGAATATGTATATCTTACATATATATCTGTTAAACTATTCATATTTTTTTATCTACAGGGAACATAAAACAATGATAAATAGGAAGAATCGTTCTTTATCTTTGAGAAGGAGAGAGACTTTGCATAGCAAAGAGTTTTCTGCTTGGTTAAAATTGAAGGTAAAAATATTACTGTTTAAATTAATTATTTCAATATTTACTTAAGTTTAACTGTCATTTATATTGCAGGTATTGAGTTTGTCTGCTGACTTTGTCTCTGAGGAAATAAGAGTTTTGGCTTTTGGTCCTAATACCGTGGTTCGTGATTGTAAATCAATTGTTATCAATGGGTACATATTTATTGTCACTGAACGAGCCAAAAACATGAGAACACAACATGATGGTATTATGGTTACTGCCACAACAGATTGTTATGCCAGTGCATCAGATAGTAGACCGCGACTTGAAAATGTGGGTTATTATGGAGTCGTTGAGAAAATAATAATATTGGATTATTACTCTCATGGACGAGTCACAGTGATGAAATGCCATTGGTTTGATTCGATGACGAGACATGGCACATTTATTGATGATTGTGGATTTCGAGTAATTAATATGACCCGCACTCTTGCTACCGAAGAACCATATGTGTTGGCATCAATGGATAAACAAGTTTTTTATGTCAAAGATCAACTTCAACCTGAATTTGGTGTCATAGTTGAAGTAATTCCAAGACATATTTTTGATGATGCTGATGATGGAATTGACACTGTCCCTATTGCCATTGGAACCAATCCATTTATTTCTTTTGATGACTTCAATAGCTCAATTGTCAGAGTTGATTGTGAACCTGAAGTTGTGGTTGGAAATATATAGAATCATTCATCCATGTTCTCAATTCTTTTGGTTTACCTCGAGTTGGGTTGTTAAGGTTGGTAATATTCATATTTATTTAGTATTGATCACAAATAAGTTTTAGCTGACTTGACCGTTATGTGAATTTTCATTGTTTATTGGTTGCTATTTTATTTGAATTGCATTTTCTAATTTGGAATTGAACTGTATTCAAACCAAATCAAACAATATTTCTAACTTGGTGAACATTACAACTTGTATGTTTTATTAAATTCATTCAATCTCTTCTAAAACAATTGATAGCTAAATTACCAATGAATCCCCTCATTCCCTCATATATTTAGTTTTTTGGTTTACACATTAATTTTCTTTTTCTAATTAATTACATATTTGTTTTCAAATGCAGGAAATGCAGCCAATTGAAGAGAGACGAAGAAAAAAAATGGCGGAGAACAATCATCGGATGGAGGAGATGGGCATTCCACCATTAGTGCCTACAGTGAGTACTTTATTTCAAATATATATATATATATATATATATATATTTACAGAATATATAATGTCATGTGATTAATTTTTTTTGTAAACTTTTTTGTAGGATCCACCGTCACGTCGACAGTTATTCGACGAGGAGCCTAGTACTGGTCCTAGTACTCAGGCCGGTGGTACGAGGAGGGTTCGTACCAGAGGTGGACGTAGAGCTGCGCGTGCCCGACTAGACCCTGCCCCTCCCACTGACATTTCAGCCTTCCTACATTCTGATCTCGGTGTGTTGTTAGGGACACACAGGGTATTTAGGCCTCCCATGTTTTCGCTACATTCTGCATCTTCTGCCCCATCATTTTCACATCCCATGATGATTCCCACTCCCCAGTCAGCATCGGGTCATACAACTGTTCCATCTTCTTTTCCTTCTACTTCTGTCTCTCCGAGCTTTTATATTCCATCGTCTTCGACTCCTGTTCCACCAGAGGGTGTTCCATCAGGTTCTATGGATCCGGCGCCACTCATTGATCAGACTAGCGCAGGTATATTTATAAAACCCTAACAAATTTTTATAGCAATATTTATTTTCATTATAACATGTTTTGATAAAATATTTGTTTTTATTTCATGACAGATACATCTACTGACAGGAGGCGGGGGCGGGGCCGTACACGCATGCGTTCGGTGTGGAACCGTCGCACACAGGTTATGGTGGAATATAATGAAGACAATCAGATGGTTGAGAAAACAGGGCATCAATGTCGGAGTTTTCTGGCGACGCTTGCCAAATACTCCGACATCATTCTCGTCAGCCCGCTGTCGTGGAGACATTTGCCACACGAGGTCAAAGATAGAGCTTGGGCAGAGATATGGGTAAAAAAATTTGTTGTATTTAATGCCATGAATTATTTTTGTATTTATATGAATTAATATTTTGATTTCAGCTTCGATTTAATTTTCCTGATGGTGAGGGTGCACGACTGGAACGTCTAAAGGATTTAGGCGAGCTTTGGAGAGCCTACAAGCATGAGCTGTATATTGGCTGGCGTGCTAGAGTTGGCACTGAGTTAGAGGCGGTACCAGTCGTGGATGATTGTCCTATAGAGCAGTATCGTCAGATGATTACTCATTGGACGAGTACCCAGTTTAAGGTATGAATTACATTTGAGGTATTTAAGTAATAAATTTCAAGTTTTGCATTAATATTATCCTTTGCATTATTGAATTTTATTTAGGAATCATATGGAAAAAATAAAAAAAACATTGATGCAAAAAAATACCTCCATACACTAGGACGCACGACGATGCCGGATCATGAGAGGCAGCAGGTATGACAATTGTTTATAAGTTTTCTTTACGACTTACATTTTCTTTTGTTTCCTCAATTATTTAATCATTTTCTAAAGTTTTTATATAACTTTTGTTTTCAATGTCATTGTAGAGGCAAGTACAAAATATTGAAGGACGTGTGCCTCGAGCAAAACTGTTTTGCTCGAGTAGACGAAAAAAGGATGGAAGTGCTGTCAACAAAGCGACTCAGCAGCAGATTGTAAGTTTTAATCTGTTGATTTTATATTTTAATATCTATTTTGTAACTTAATAATATATTTATATTTGTAACAGGATGCTTTAGAGGCCCTCGATGCCCAAGAAGCAGACAATTTTGGGCCATCTGATCACTTACATCAGGTGTTGGGAGAGGATCATTCTGGCAGAGTACGTTGCCGACCTAGGATAGCCCCGACGAGGTATTGGCCTGCCTCAGGTACGAGTTGTAGTGCCACCGAGCTGCAGCAAGTTAGGGTACAGGCAGAACAGGCTGAGAAAAGGGCCACAGAGATGGCAGAACAGTCTGCTAGGGCAAATAGTGCATTTATGAAATTTATTGAAGTTCTACGTCCAACACTTCCAGCAGAGGCCAGCCCAGCGATTGATGAATACATGTCGTCGATACATTCTATATATGGTGCACCAGGTGGCAGTTCCAGTGGTGGTCAGGCCGATGTCCAGCTTGAAGATGATGATGGCGAGGAGTCTGATGCGGAAGAGGAGGGAGATGAGGAGGGCAAGGAGGAGGGCGAAGGCGAGGAGGAAGGCGCTGTGGAGGGTGAGGATGATGAGGAGGACGATGACGGGGGTGATGATGATGATGATGATGGTGATGGTGATGGTGATGCTGATGTGGGACATATTGATCCGTTACATTTTTGACTTATATTACTGAGATTTGATGTTTAATCTATTCTAGTTGTTGGTTTTATCTAGACTCGTAGTATAGTATTGGAGTTGAGTTATTTTTATATATTGTCTGTTTTTATGGATGTTGTTGTCTTTTAGTGGTTGTGTGTTTGAGAACTCCCTGGACAACCCCCCTCATTCTTGGACCCTGGACAACCCCCCCTCCCCCTTGGACCCCGAACACCCCCCAAACACCCCCCGGACAACCTCGCGGACAGCCCCCTGGACAGCCCCCCGTATAGCCCCCAACCCTCCACCCTGGACCCCGGATAGCCCCCCGGACAGCCCCCCGGACAACCCCCCCACCCCCCCCCCTTGGACCCCGGACAACCCCCCAAACACCCCCGGACAGCCCCCTGAACAACCCCGGACAACCCCCTGAACAACCCCTGAATAAGCCCTAAACAACCCCCTGAACAACCCCCGGACAGCCCCTTGAACAACCCCGAACAACCCCCTGAACAACCCCCAAACATCCCCCGGACAGACCCCGCACAGCCCCCCCACCCTCCTCCTTGGTCCCCGGACAGCCCCCCGGACACCCACCGGACAGCCCCCCCGGACAGCCCCCCGGACAGCCCCTCCACCTTCCTTAATTTCATTAGCTCTGAAATATTTCATAGCATGATCAACTAAAATCTAATCCATACTAAATATGATATAAAAATATTCTATATGAATTTCCATAAGATTTTAAGTGAAAACAAAAAGTGACATACGAAAAACTGACCAAACGCATTCGAAATGTGTTGATTCTTTAGGAAAACGATCCATGGGTCATATGTGACGTGTACGAATCAACCCCACCTCAATCCGAGGCGTGGTGTGGTCGGAACAACTCAAAGTGTATGTCTTTTGTTTCAAAAGGACATCATTTTAAGTGAAAAACATCAACTGACATACGGAAAACCGGCCAAACGCATTCGGATTGTGTTGATACTTTAAGAAAACGATCCATGGGTCATTTGAGACGTGTACGAGTCAACCCCGCCTAAATCCGAGATGCAGTGTGGTCGGGACCACTCTAAGTGACTTTCTTTTGTTTAAAATGGACAGTATTTTAAGTACATACGGAAAACCGACCAAACGCATTCGGTTTCTGTTGAAACTTTAGGAGAACGATCCATGGGTCATATGTGACGTGTACGAGTCAACGCCACCTCAATCCGAGGCGCGGTGTGGCCGAAACCACTCAAAGTGTCTCTATTTTGTTTAAAATGGACTTCATTTTTAGTGAAAACAAAAAATGACATACGGAAAACTGACCAAACGCATTCGGTTTCTGTTGAAACTTTAGGAGAACGATCCACGGGTCATATATGACGTGTACGAGTCAACGCCACCTCAATCCGAGGCGCGGTGTAGCCGACACCACTCAAAGTGTCTCTATTTTGTTTAAAATGGACAATATTTTGGCCGTTTATGACACCAGAACTGCGTTGTCGGTCACCGCGGGCACAGGGCACGTCCAATTGACGTGCCGTCTGCTCGAACACTTTAGAAATCACTCACCCGTATTTTTCGTCTGATTTCAGGTCATTCCGACTTCGTTCGTCCCGTTTGGACCCCCCTCACGCGCGTTTACGAAGCGCGCACATCACTTAAAACACGAATATTGAGTCGTACCGCGCAAACCGCACGTCCGATTGATGTTCCGTCTGCGCGTACACGTCACGAATAATAATTAGAATGTTGCACGGTGGTTTCAGGTCAATCTGAGGTCGTCCGCTATGAATTTGACCGTTGGACGCCCGTTTTGGCCGTTTATGACACCGGAACTGCGTTGTCGGTCACCGCGGGCACACGACACGTCCGATTGACGTTCCGTCTACTCGACCACTTCAGAAATCACTCTCCCGTATTTGTCGTCTGATTTCAGGCCATTCCGACTTCGTTCGGCCTGTTTGGACCCCCCTCACGCGCGTTTACGAAGCGCGTGCATCACTTAAAATACGAATATTGAGCCGTACCGCGCAAACCGCACGTCCGATTGACGTTCCGTCTACGCGTACATGTCAAGAATAATAATTAGAATGTTGCACGGTGGTTTCAGCTCAATCTGAGGTCGTCCGCTATGAATTTGACCGTTGGATGCCCGTTTTGGCCGTTTATGACACCAGAACTGCGTTGTCGGTCACCGCGGGTACACGGCACATCCGATTGACGTGCCATCTGCTCGAACACTTCATAAATCACTCTCCCATATTTTTCGTCTGATTTCATGACATTCTGATTTCGTTCGGCCCGTTTGGACCCCCCTCACGCGCGTTTACGAAGCGCGTGCATCACTTAAAATACAAATATTGAGCCATACCGCACAAACCGCACGTCCGATTGACGTGCCATCTGCGCGTACACATCACGAATAATAATTAGAATGTTGCACGGTGGTTTAAGCTCAATCTGAGGTCGTCCGCTATGAATTTGACCGTTGGACGCCCGTTTTGGCCGTTTATGACACCAGAACTGCGTTGTCGGTCACCGCGGGCACATGGCACGTCCGATTGACGTGCCGTCTGCTCGACCACTTCAGAAATCACTCTCCCGTATTTGTCGTCTGATTTCAGGCCATTCCAACTTCGTTCGGCCCGTTTGGACCCCCCTCACGCGCGTTTACGAAGTGCGTGCATCACTTAAAACACGAATATTGAGCCGTACTGTGCAAACCGCACGTCCAATTGATGTGCCGTCTGCGCGTACACGTCACGAATAATAATTAGAATGTTGAACGGTGGTTTCAGGTCAATCCGAGGTCGTCCTCTATGAATTTGACCGTTTGACGCCCGTTTTGGCCGTTTATGACACCAGAACTGCGTTGTCGGTCACCGCGGGCACATGGCACGTCCAATTGACATTCCGTCTACTCGACCACTTCAGAAATCACTCACCCGTATTTTTCGTCTGATTTCAGGCCATTCCGACTTCGTTCGGCCCGTTTGGACCCCCCCTCACGCGCGTTTACGAAGCGCGCGCATCACTTAAAATAAGAATATTGAGCCGTACCTCGCAAACCGCACGTCCGATTGACGTGCCGTCTGTGCGTACACGTCACGAATAATAATTATAATGTTTCACGGTGGTTTCAGGTCAATCTAAGGTCGTCCGCTATGAATTTGACCGTTGGACGCCCGTTTTGGCCGTTTATGACACCAGAACTGCGTTGTCGGTCACCGCGGGCACACGGCATGTCCGATTGACGTGCTGTATGCTCGACCACTTCAGAAATCACTCTCCCGTATTTGTCGTCTGATTTCAGGCCATTCCGACTTCATTCGGCCCGTTTGGACCCCCCTCACGCGCGTTTACGAAGCGCGCACATCACTTAAAACACGAATATTGAGCCGTACCGCGCAAACCGCACGTCCGATTGACGTGACGTATACACATACACGTCACAAATAATAATTAGAATGTTTTACGGTGGTTTTAGGTCAATCTGAGGTCGTCCGCTATGAATTTGACCGTTTGACGCCCGTTTTGGCCGTTTATGACACCAGAACTGCGTTGTCGGTCACCGCGGGCACACGGCACGTCCGATTGACGTGATGTCTACTCAACAACTTCATAAATTACTCACCCGTATTTGTCGTCTGATTTCAGGCCATTCCGAAATCGTTCGGCCCGTTTGGACCACCCTCACGCGCGTTTACAAAGCGCGCATATCACTTAAAACACGAATATTGAGCCGTACCGCGCAAACCGCACGTCCGATTGATGTGCCGTCTGCGCTTACACGTCACGAATAATAATTAGAATGTTTCACGGTGGTTTTAACTCAATCCGAGATCGTCCTCTATAAATTTGACCGTTTGACGCCCGTTTTGGCAGTTTATGACACCAGAACTGCGTTGTCGGTCACCGCGGGCACATGGCACGTCCAATTGACGTTCTGTCTGCTCAAACATTTCAGAAATCACTCACCCGTATTTTTCGTCTGATTTCAGGTCATTCCGACTTCGTTCGGCCCATTTGGACCCCCCTTACGCGCGTTTACGAAGCGCGTGCATCACTTAAAATACGAATATTGAGTCGTACCGCGCAAACCGAACATCTGATTGACATACCGTCTACGCATACACGTCACAAATAATAATTAGAATGTTTCACGGTGGTTTCAGCTCAATCTGAGGTCGTCCGCTATGAATTTGACCGTTGGACGCCCGTTTTGGCCGTTTATGACACCAGAACTGCGTTGTCGGTCACCGCGGGCACACGACACGTCCGATTGATGTTCTGTCTGCTCGACCACTTCAGAAATCACTCTCCCGTATTTTTCGTCTGATTTCAGGCCATTCCGACTTCGTTCGGCCCGTTTGGACCCCCCTCACGCGCGTTTACGAAGTGCGCACATCACTTAAAACACGAATATTGAGTCGTACCGCGCAAACCGCACGTCCGATTGACGTGTAGTCTGTGCGTACACGTCACGAATAATAATTAGAATGTTTCACGGTGGTTTCAGGTCAATCTGAGGTCGTCCGCTATGAATTTGACCGTTTGACGCCCGTTTTGGCCGTTTATGACACCAGAACTGCGTTGTCGGTCACCGCGGGCACACGACACGTCCGATTGAAGTGCCGTCTGCTCGACCACTTCATAAATCACTCACCCGTATTTGTTGTCTGATTTCAGGCCATTCCGAAATCGTTCGGCCCGTTTGGACCACCCTCACGCGCGTTTACGAAGCGCGCGCATCACTTAAAACACAAATATTGATTCGTACCGCGCAAACCGCACGTCCGATTGATGTGCCGTCTGCGCTTACACGTCATGAATAATAATTAGAATGTTTCACGGTGGTTTCAGCTCAATCCGAGGTCGTCCGCTATGAATTTGACCGTTTGACGCCCGTTTTGGCCGTTTATGACACCAGAACTGCGTTGTCGGTCACCGCGGGCACAAGGCATGTACAATTGACGTGCCGTCAGCTCGACCAATTCAAAAATCACTCACCCGTATTTTTTCGTCTGATTTCAGGCCATTTCGACTTCGTTCGGTCCGTTTGGACCCCCCTCACGCGCGTTTACGAAGCGCGTGCATCACTTAAAATACGAATATTGAACCGTACCGCGCAAACCGCACCTCCGATTGATGTGCCGTCTGCGCGTAAACGTCAAGAATAATAATTAGAATGTTTCACTGTGGTTTCAGCTCAATCTGAGGTTGTCCACTATGAATTTGACCGTTGGACGCCCGTTTTGGCCGTTTATGACACCAGAACTACGTTGTCGGTCACCGCGGGCACACGGCACGTCCGATTGACGTTCCGTCTACTCAACCACTTCAGAAATCACTCTCCCGTATTTTTCGTCTGATTTCAGGCCATTCCGACTTCGTTCGGCCCGTTTGGACCCCCCTCACGCACGTTTACGAAGCGCGCGCATCACTTAAAACACGAATATTGAGCCGTACCGTGCAAACCGCACGTCCGATTGACGTACCGTCTTCGCGTACACGCCACGAATAATAATTAGAATGTTGAACGGTGGTTTCAGGTCAATCCGAGGTCGTCCGCTATGAATTTGACCGTTTGACGCCCGTTTTGGCCGTTTATGACACCAGAACTGCGTTGTCGGTCACCGCGGGCACACGGCACGTCCGATTGACGTTCCTTCTGCTCGACCACTTCATAAATCACTCACCCGTATTTTTCGTCTGATTTAAGGCCATTCCGAAATCGTTCGGCCCGTTTGGACCACCCTCACGCGCGTTTACGAAGCACGCGCATCACTTAAAACATGAATATTGAGCCGTACCACGCAAACCGCACGTCCTATTGACGTTCCGTCTTCGTTTACATGTCACGAATAATAATTAGAATGTTTCACGGTGGTTTCAGCTCAATCCGAGGTCGTCCGCTATGAATTTGACCGTTTGACGCCCGTTTTGGCCGTTTATGACACCAGAACTGCGTTGTCGGTCACCGCGGGCATATGGCACATCCAATTGACGTTCCGTCTGCTCGAACACTTCAGAAATCACTCACCCGTATTTTTCGTCTGATTTCAGGCCATTCCGACTTCGTTCGGCCCGTTTGGACCCCCCTCACGCGCGTTTACGAAGCGCGCGCATCACTTAAAATACGAATATTGAGTCGTACCGCGCAAACCGCACGTCCGATTGACGTGCCGTTTGAGCGTACACATCACGAATAATAATTAGAATGTTTCACGGTGGTTTCAGCTCAATCTGAGGTCGTCCGCTATGAATTTGACCGTTGGACGCCCGTTTTGGCCGTTTATGACACCAGAACTGCGTTGTCGGTCACCGCGGGCACACGGCACATCCGATTGACGTGCCGTCTGCTCGACCACTTCATAAATCACTCTCCCGTATTTTTCGTCTGATTTCAGGCCATTCCGACTTCGTTTGGCCCATTTGGACCCCCCTCACGCGCGTTTACGAAGCGCGCACATCACTTAAAATTCGAATATTGAGTCGTACCGCGCAAACCGCACGTCCGATTGACGTGCCGTCTGCGTGTAAACGTCACGAATAATAATTAGAATGTTGCAAGGTGGTTTCAGATCAATCCGGAGATGTGGTGTGGCCGGCACCACTCAAAGTGTCCGTCTTTTGTTTCAAAAGGACGTCATTTTAAATGAAAAGCATCAACTGACATACGGAAAACTGACCAAACGCATTACGAATCTATTGATAATTTATCCCAACAATCCATGGGTTATATGTGACGTGTACGACCCAACCCGGGATGAATCCGAGTCACGGTGTGGCCAGGATAAGTCTAAGTGGCTCTCTTTTGTTTAAAATGGACACCATTTTAAGTACATACGGAAAAACGACCAAACGGATTCGGTTTCCGTTGAAACTTTAGGAGAACGATCCATGGGTCATATGTGACGTGTACGAATCATCTCCGCCTCAATACGACATGCGGTGCGGCTGACACCACTCAAAGTGTCCGTCTTTTGTTTCAAAAGGACGTCATTTTAAGTGAAAGGCATCAACTGACATACGGAAGAACGACCAAACGCATTCGGATTCTATCGATACTTTAGCACAACGATCCATGAGTCATATGTGACGTGTACAAGTCAACCCCGTCTTAATCCGAGACGCGGTGTGGCCTACACCGCTCTAACTTTGTCTCTTTTGTTTAAAATGGACATGACTATAAATGAAAAGAACAACTGGCATACGCAAAACCGACCAAACGCATTCGGAATCTTTTGATAATTTATAACAACGATCCATGGGTCATATGTGACATGTACGAGCCAACCCGGGATGAATCTGAGTCGCGGTGTGGTCAGGAATAGTCTAAGTGTCACTCTTTTGTTTAAAATGGACAACATTTTAAGTACATACGGAAAACCGACCAAACACATTCGGTTTCCATTTAAACTTTAGGAGAACGATCCATGGGTCATATGTGACGTGTACAAATCAACCCCGCCTCAATTGGAGACGCGGTGTGGTCGACACCACTCATAGTGTCCGTCTTTTGTTTCAAAAGGACGTCATTTTAAGTGAAAAACATCAACTGGCATACGGAAAACCGACCAAACGCATTCGGATTGTGTCGATACTTTAGAACAACGATCCATGGGTCAAATGTGACGTGTACAAGTCAACCCCTCCTCAATCTGAGGTGCGGTGTGGCCGGTATCACTTCAGGTGTATGTATTTTGTTTAAAATGGACATCATTTGAGGTAAAAATATATGGTATAGAAAAAACCAATCAAATTATGAATTGAATTTCAGATTCCACATATAATTGTCATCTAAATTTTAAATTGAATTCTATATGAATTATGTACGTTTATAATTACGTTATGAATTCTAATTTAATTATGGATGTGTATAGTTTCAGGATCCATTATATGTTAAATGTGTATGAATTTGTTCGTAATTGTATATGTATGTTTTATTTTATTGTAGGTACAATAATTGGATTGAAAATGAGGTCAAAATGAGGCCTGATGGAGAGGGGCCTAATGGACAGGGGCTGTGCAAATTGCAGGCTGCTGCAATTTGCAGCATAGGATATGCCAACGGTTTAAAACCGTTGGCATATAATCCTAAAGAAGTATTTACCAACGGTTCATTGAACCGTTGGTAAATATCTCTTTTCCCAACGGTTCTAAACCGTTGGGAAAGAGTTCATCCATGGGGATATCCCAACGGTTTGGGGAGAACCGTTGGGAAAACTATCCCAAAACTGATATTTCCCAACGGTTCTTCCAAACCGTTGGGAAAAACTATCCCAACAGTTTGGCAGAACCGTTGGGATAGGGTGGCTTTTGTCAGCCTATACCAACGGTTTCCAGTAAACCGTTGGGAAAACCTTTTCCCAATGGCTTACTTCCCCACAGTTAGCAGAACCGTTGGTATATCATATACCAACGGTTAGAGGGGCTTTCCCAATGGTTGTGAACCGTTGGGAAATATTATATTTCCAGTAGTGCACCTTCACGAAGCGACGTGACTCGCTTTTCATAACCACAACACATGGATGATATATATAAGTATATTTAAATAAATAATATGGTATATATGATATTTTTATCATTATTTAAAGATAAAATATTACTTACCTCCTTTCCATAATGATCATTGGAAAATAGAAACGTTATTCATGTGTATGTACGACCTATCATCACCATGATTGCAACATAGTCCATTGTTCATAACCATCTTTAATTATTGGTTTTAAAAGTACTATTGGTGTAAAAATATAATAATTATGTCATTATTATTATTCTAGAGATGATATAACTATATAATATTCACAAGAACTATATCTTTCATGATGAAACACACATGAGAAAACTAGACAATTAACACCTGGAACAATGAAAATAATGAAATATTATTAGCGAACAAGTGATAAGATGTTATAAAAGGATCATATATGATATTATAAATATTAATATGGTTATGGAATAAGTTAATAACATGTTTAAAACCACTATAAATTAGGTTAAATTGTGTTTAACCAAAATAAATTGTGAGGTAAGAGATTTCGTCTCAATTTCATTTCATCGAGGCATATTGTAATTTTATGAAACTAATTTATTTTATATAGTGTATATAATACCCCTTTACATGTTATATCATGATTTATTAATAATTAATTGTATTTTAAATTTTTTATTTGAATTATTTCATCCAAGGGGATTTTACTTGAAAATTATCAACCAGTAACGAATTTCATAACTCAATTTCTTTTCATTGGGTTATATTGCTTCTTCGTTGTCATTGATATTATAAGATCACGTGTAAAATAAAATTTTATTATATTATGTTGTATTTACACTTATTTTATGCATATTTAAAATTGATACACATAATCAATTCATTGATTAATTCCTGCTTCAATGTTATGATCGTTTTAAGGGTTTATTTCACAATCTCATTCTAATCTGGATTGTTTATACTTGAATTTACATTAAAGTAAATTATCTAATAATTGTTTTATAAATACTTTAATTTTATTATCCACTATTTATTAATTAAATTTCCAAGTAATAGTATCATTTTCCCACTCTTTGGTACTTCAAATGTTTTAGAAAATGTTTTTATGAAAATCTAACTTGATTTCTCTATTCAGTTGGAAATATGCTTTCTTCCAAAACCATGATTTCTAAAAATGTTTTTAAAAATGTTTTAACCTTTTAAAAATGATTTATTAAATAAAATTTTACCCATTTTTTCTTTTTATAAAATTTTTTCAAAGAAATATTCTTATCATTTTCTAAACAAGACACTTTTCCAACCTTTTTATAGTGCAAAAGGAATGTTTTTTTAACCTGTACAATATGTATGAAATTACCTACCGACATAAACATCATTTCTTTGAATATTACTTTGTAGGATCATAATAATATTTTTAAATAAAATGTTTTACCTAATATTCTGGAAATTCATAGTTTTTTTAAAAGTTATTTTCAAAGAAAAGGATTTTCTAAATGTTTTATGTTTTAAAAAGTGATTTTCAAAATAAAAAGGACATTTTTCAAAAAAATGTTTTTAAAGATAACTTATGGTATTTCTATTCATCAATGACAAAAAAGCTTCATTTTACATATACTACACTTGGGATATGTTGAATTAATACCATCCTTATCCTTCCTCTGGATTGTTTATGATTATTTTGACCAAGGATAGTATTAATATTCACTCATTTATTTCATTTTTGTAGTCATTATCTTCCCCTTGAATTATTCAATCTCATGTGATCATTGAACACTAAATTTCTTCTAAATATTAATATTACTTATCATGGATATGTTTATTTCCTAAACCACATATCATTTCTACATACAATGTTCTACATTAAAAGTTATTTGTTTATCTGGGGAAATATTGCTAAATCTGTATTCATTACTCAATACAGATATTTGTTGAAAATGAATATTTATTCAAGAATTAAATTGATTATTTGATATATGGGGAATGATTTGGACTAAAAGTGATGGGTGGGGCCTATATATCCCTTTGATGCATCAGTAGGCCTCATGAGACAAATCAGTAATCTAGTATTAAACAAGTTTCTACCTTTAGTTTAAACTGCATTGTGAAGGGTATTGACAATAGAGGTATCATGATGCCTAAGATCATGATATCAAATAATTAAGAATTGCCTTTATTCAGGACTCAATTATTATTATCCATGATATTTTCACAATGATATTATCTCTAGATTTATTTCATTCTCATTTTATTGATTAAATGACATGTGTTTTTAGTTATTTATCTTGTCATATTGATTATGCATTATCCAGTTATGATAGTCATGTTATTGATTAAATGAAACGTGTTTCCATCTATTTATCTCTCCATTTATTATGCTATTCAATTATTTAAATTGCAAGTGTGTTCAGATATTTACCTTGCCATATTGTTCATTCCTGATTGATTTCTCTTCATTTATTTATGATAGCTTCCACTGTACTTAACCATTACTGAGTATTTGATCTCACTCTTATTTTTTTTCTTTCTCAGGAATCCATGAACACTAAGAAATATATGCATGAATATTCTAGAGGGAATAATGATAATTCTCGAAAAAATTATGTTGTAATTTGTGTATTCAAATGTAATATTAGAATCATGTATGTATCTAGTTTACCGAGACTACTAAACTATTCGGTCATTCAGGATTCAATTCCTTGTATCTTATGTCAATTTATTAAAGCAGGCACTGACTTCGGGCTACTGGGGTTGAGATTGCTATATAAGACCCTTTTTTTCTTTTACTCTAGAATTTATCATCACTTTTTGTAAGGAATTGATAAGGCCTTGCAATCTTTTTAAAGGAACCCTAGTTGTCATGCATCTCGACCCTATACTTCAAATCTTTCATGGAATCCAATCCCTAATGGTATTTTTGCGCAACATTTTGGATGAATTGGTTTCAAAAACCAAAAGCATGTTATTTGAAACTTAGTTTTGAGGATATCTTAACTGATCATATATATGTTTTTGATGTTTTTTCAATTGTATGTCATGGTTGATCGTTGGTACACATACATACATACATACATACATACATACATACATACATACATACATACATACATACATACATACATACATACATACATACATACATACATACATATATGCACACACACACACATGTTTTGTGTGTGTATGAAGGTTTCAAGAGTAATAGAAGTTCTTGGTCGGTGAATTTCCATCAAGTTTTTTATTAGATTTTATGGGCCATTTACTAATTGTGCAAGTCATAAACGTTATGACCAATGAAACTTTTCCATCGAATATTGACATAGAAAATACCGAAATTCAGAGAGGTTTTTTTTCACGTTAAATTTATAATTAATTTAAATGGATTTGAAGAAATAATACCTCATCCTAGGATATTTCTTTGTTGATTTTGTTGATCATCTGAAAAACCTTTTCAAATTATCGTCATTGTGGTTGCAGGATTAAAGTGTAGAATCTCTCTAGTGGTGATCCACACATTCTCCTTTGATCTCAAAACAATACCAAAAGAATGTTGGGTGCCAGTGCGATAAATCAATTGTCTTTTTTCATTCATCCTGATCACTACAAGTTCCTTCATGATTGAATGATTCTCTCTTGTTCTTATTGTTCTTGAGAGTAAGAGAGAAAGAGGAATCTAGAGAGAGAATTTTGTTGTGTGTAATGATTCTCATTTTTTGATTCTCACACAATAGTCATAACAAACTATGTGAAATTAGGTGTTTTCATATTAAAATTTCCTATTTTATTATTCTTCCATTTATAATACACACATTAAAAAATGTTTGAATTATTTTATATGCTCAGTTATATATGATTGTCCTTTGGACCACTACTTTTTGCGTTGGGTTGTTGACTTGGTTCGTTGTGCTCATCCTGATAGTTACTTTCAATTCATCCCAAACTTTCCATATCATTGATCCATCATGGGTGAATTCCTATCTATTGATTGTGGTGTATCTCTTTTAATCCCAGTCATCCACATGTGTTGGGGTTTTGATGGTTGCTTTTTCTTGGATGTTTGGTTTCTTATGCATGGCTTGTTTTGGTTAGTTGGGTTGTTTCGAGGTACAATAATATGTCAGGGGATTGATGACCCCTTTAAACCCTAGCCTTCAGTATTTAGCACATTCTTACCTCTCACCATCCATGTTAAGCTCCTCCTTCTATTCTAGAAACCCTTGACACAAGTTCATTATTCTTCTTCAGCGATCGACCTTAGTTCCTGTTGTCCTCCAAGTGCACCTCTGGTGCATTGATTATGATGGAGTTTTGATGACATCCTTCATTGAGAAGACATATGTCCAAGTAATCAAGCCAAGAATAACTGACTCTAACCAGATGAGATCTTCCTTCCTTCACAACAAGCTCCAAAGCCTAGTATTGGCTTCTCAAAGACAGATTCAAGAGAACAGAACGGTCAGACCCTTACATCCGACATTGTGAGTATTTTATTCCCACTATATTATTCTCATATTTATGTGTTTCAAATCTTATGTCAATGTTATTTTATTGGAAAGACTGTACGTTGTAAATATTGTTTTTGAGCATTAATAAATCATGTGCATGGGTGGTGTTCTTGTCGTGAACGTAGGTCCAAAATAGACCAAATTATGTTAAATCTTCCATGTCCATTTTTTTATTTATTTATTACTTTCACATCTTGAATGTTTCATTTTTTTGGATTTGAATTTTGTGAACAAAATACCCAAAATAGACCTTTCAGGTTCACACAAACAGTCCCTAGGAAACACACTTTTCTCTACAACCCATTTATGAAG
The DNA here is from genome assembly GCA_963277665.1 of Viscum album. Classification (NCBI taxonomy): domain Eukaryota; kingdom Viridiplantae; phylum Streptophyta; class Magnoliopsida; order Santalales; family Viscaceae; genus Viscum; species Viscum album. The sequence continues at coordinate 1,179,667,087 of OY728166.1, forward strand.
TTAGAGTTTATGTTAAAATATTAATTAATTGTACAACAACCCTTAAATAATATAATAAACCTCATCCAAACTCGATCTATATAATAATAATAATATCTTTATTATATTTTTATGGTGTGTGCTAACTAGTGCAATGATAAATATTATTTTATCGTCTTGTAAATTTATATTTATCACCAGACACAATCTTGGTCTGCTCATCCTCCTCAACATTTATTGAATAACCAAATACATATTTAATTAAATATTTATTCATAAAAAAATATTTTATTCACAATTTGGTGAATAAATATTTATTAAATATTCAATAAATAAAATAAATATTCTATTCACGGTTAGGTGAATAACTATTTATTAAATATTTGTGATCAATAAAACTTGAATAAAATTATTCCTCGATCTTGAGAACAATATTTATTCCAATAATTAAATTCAAATAGAATTTAATCTAGATCAAAGGAAACACTTAGTGTGTGACCATTTAGGCATTTTTCTCATTAGTATTAGGTGGGCTTACCCAAAGTCTAAGATTGATGTCTAGCAATGGTTCAAGGCACCTAAGAGAATGAAGTTAATGTAACAACACTGATAACCTCAAATGAATTCTTATTGTGTAATATAATCCATTTTTCACAATATCTCATCAAGCAGGTTGCACATATATGTCATCAACATATATGCTTGATACGTTTTTCTTTGACTATTTGAAATAAACTCTTTGTTACACCATTGCCATGGAATTTAATACGATGGTTTCATTTCAATCAAAGGGTAATGATGTAATTTTCCATAAATATGGAAGGAATGAATCCTTCCTTGACTTATTAATTAATAACACACCACTCACAATGAACTCAATGTATCTAACTTCACCATGAACTGTATCATCAAGTTTTATGAAATACATCTAAGTGTGCAAGTCGTAACATGCATTAATAATAATATTAAAGTTTAAGGATCATTACACACTCATAGATAAGAATATCTGATGACACATAAACATGTGGAATTCCAATAGGTGGGTCTATTATCATAATCTTCTATCATGGAGATTACCAAGTGCAAACTTCATGAGAAGAAGTCTCATTTTCTTATGATTACTCACACCTGACAAACAACATTCTATGTTTCTCATCATAGTATATTATCCAACCATAGAACTATATTTAAGAACACCACCATGACATTTTAAGGTTCTCATCATAGTACAAAACTTTTATGATCTTATCAATGCGACAAATACTCTAGGACATTATTACATTAAATTCATATAGAACAATGCACAATATTTAATAAGATGATTTTATAAATATTCAAATCTTCGAATATACATGTAATCCAAAGTACAAAAAATTGTTTCTAGAACACCAACTCCAACAGACTCCCACTTAGACTAGTGCCAACTACCTACAACTTTTAGTTCACGAGACCTCACATGATGATCATGTTTCTATTGATCTAAGGCTTTATTCAAGGGGCCCTTCACATTTTCTTTCAATGATATTACACTCACTACGACTTCAACTATTTGAGAAAAATACCTCAAGATATGATGCTTACAAAGTATGCACTTCGTTCGCTAATGTGACCTAAACTCCTTTGTAAGAGTCACCACTACAGTATTATCACAATAGAGTGTAATATGATCTTTACTGCTAGGTAACATGTCAATATTTTGGAAGAAGTTATGTATCCAAACTATTTCTTTAGCTAACCCAGAAGCTACAATATACTCAAACTTTGTTATAGAATCTACAATCATGGCTTGTTTTGAGATCTTCCAGCTCACAACACCTCCGTTGAGAGTGACACTACGACAAAACTGGGCAAGGCCAGCGCCAGCCTTTATCAGCGCTAACAAAAAAGAGCTGATAAAGGTACCCCCTTTAATAACATTTTTTTTAGCGCTGTTAAAGGGTACCCCTTTATCAGCACTTTTTTAGTAGCGCTGATAAAGGGGGGTCTTTATCATCACTTTTTTTAAAAGCACTGATAAAGGGTCTACTTCCAAAAAAAAATCATTAAAAAAATATATTAATATTTAAATATATAGATATAGTTATATTGCTATAAATATAATATATATTTTTTAAATATAATTTTAAATATATTTTAGATAAGTATAAATATACAGTTACACTTAATATATAAGATATTTAGTGATAATGGATTATAAAAAAATTTAAAAAATATTTTTAATAAATAATTTTCTAATTATTATATAGTAATAGTCATTTAATAACAATTTTATCACTAAAAAAATAAAAATAATAAAAAAAGATCCAAAATATGTTGAAAATGCAACTCGAACTTCAAACGGCCATAACTTTTGATCCGGGTGTCCGTTTGAGCTCTACAACATATCAAATCAAAGTCTGCGATGAGATCTATGTGCTAGTGATTTAGTAAAAGCCTTTATCACATTTTTAGAGGCCAAAAAAGGCTCATAAGGCCTCCAAAATTGAGTTTTTAGTCGGGATACCCCGATTTTTTAACATTTTGTGGATTTTCAGCCTCGTTTAAGGGGGTATTATTGGATTTTTTTGGTGGGGACTGAATTTATTCCAAGGTATTACATTCATATTGATATTATGTCTTTGAATTTTTTTTATTTTTTTATAATTCACTGCTATTTATAATCAAATATATAACAATATATACATATTTTTTATATATTCACACATAAAAATTTAATTATAAATATAAATAATAAAATATATTTACATATAAAATATATTAGCTTTATCTAAATAATAACTAATATCCATTTTATTTAAAATACAAATATAATAATATTTATATACCTATATATTAATCTAACTATATATATATATATATTAATATAACTACATATATATATTCATATAACTATAAATATATATATTAATATCACTATAAATGTATATATTAATATAACTATATATATATATTAATATAAATATATATATATATTAATATAAATATATATTACTATACAAATAAATATAACTATATATATATATATATATAAATAGAGATATCATGAAATGGAAAACAAATCAAAATAAAGGAGTGGTAAGGGCTTAGGCGCGCAGGGGGGAGGTCTCAAGTTCAAAACCTGGTGGAGGCAGGAGCGTGTGCATGGGGGTGGATTTGGGGGGCTAGCGCTGATAAAGGGTAGAGGGGGTGCGTGCAGGATTTTTTTTTTAATTTTTTTAATTTTTTTAATTTTTAATTTTTTTTTTAATTTTTTAATTTTTTTTACTTTTATCAGCGCTAAAAAAAGCGCTGATAAAATGGGTCTTTTATCAGCACTAAAAAGAAAGCGCTGATAAAGGACCCTTTTATCAATGCTTCTTTTTAGTGCTGATAAAAGACCCCTTTTATCACCACTTTTTTAGCGCTGATAAAATGGGTCTTTATCAGCACTTTTTGGAGCGCTGATAAAGGGGACCCCCCCTTTATCTTCACCGACTTTAACAGTAATTTTCTAGCACTGTTAAAGGCCATTTTTAGCACTGATAAAAGGTGTATTTATAGTAGTGTGAATATGTATCCCGTCTATAATTTCATATCATCTTAATCTATTTGAAGACTAGCATATACATATCTTATGATAACGAGTTTTTCATATCCTCCATAGACCATGAACATATCCTTAGTATGCCTTAGATACTTAAGGATAGTCTTGAATGTCATCCAATGGTAGTCACTTGGGTCAGATTGATATCCTCTTACTACACTCAAGGAGTAGACAACATCTAACCTAATACATAGCATAACATACATGATTGGTCCGATTACTATCAAGTACGAAATCCTTGCCATTCTTTTCATTTTCTCATGCATCTAAGGACACATTTTCCTAGAAAGATAAATGTCAAATGACATTGGAAACAACCCCATCTTGTATTGTTTCATGCTGAATCTCTATAGTATCTTTTCAATATATGTACCTTAACTTAGATCGATAAGCCTTTTGTATCTATCAAGATGGATCTTGATCCCAAAAATATATATTACTTCGCCTCAGTTCTTTATGGAGAAGTATTTATTCAAATAGGCTTTAAAAAACCATAAGACTGATATTTAATTTCCAATAATTATTATTTCATTGAAATATATTATCAAGAAAATAAATGTACTCCCACTAAACCGCTTATAGACACAAGGCTCACATTTGTTCTTTATGAAACCAAATTATGTTATGTCTACATCAAACTGAATCTTCTATGACCTGGATGATTTATTTAATCCATAAATGGATTTTTTCAATTTGAATATTTTTTTGGCATCTTATAGAGTCACAAAACCTTCTAATTTTTTCATGTTGATATCTTCTTTAAGGTTCTCATTAATGAAAGTTGTTTTGATATCAATTTTCCAAATCTCATATTCATGGAAATATGCAATGGAAAATATAATTCCATTAGATTTCAACATAATAACTGGTAAAAAGGTTTCATCATAGTCTATTCCTTGATGTTGTTTTAATCCTTTTGCAACCAATTGCAACACCATGAGATTTTGTGAAATATTGTTTTTTTGAATTAATTTAAACTTTTTGATATTTTTCATTTAAAAAAAAAACAGGATATAGCTTGTGTTATATGAAAGCACTAAGTTTGGTTTGCATTTCACTCAACACCAAGTTAAGACTACACTACACGCAACACTTATATTAGCTTTCGGTACATGCAACACTATGTTTGGATTATGTTACACACAATTCTGAGTTCCTTCGATAGCTTGAATTACACGCAAGACCTAATTTTACCAAACTACAAGGTACTGTTAATATTATTATAATTGTCACATATCCATTAGAATGGTGGTTATTGATAAGATTAATTAAAATTATGAAAATATGGTTTACACATGCATATAATAAGAATTATTTGGTGACGAACTAACTAGAAATGAAAATAAAACTCTTTTGAAAATATAGAAAATATTTTTTTGGAAATATATATCAAACACATTTTAACTCAATAAATTAATTAAACCACTTTTGATAAATGATTTTAATGATATATATATATATTCAACTATTTAACATTCATATTCTAACTCCTTATCTCTCTCCTCTGATTTCTCTATCACGATGGTGTTCCGTTTGTCTTGGTCCTACTCTCATTGGCATTGTTGGCTCATGGTCACTCAAACCCTGGCTCTAAACTCTCGTTCCTATGCACCCCTCTGAGTCATATTTGGAGTGGAGGTTACTAAGAGGTTTTGGGTTTTTTGGTTCGGTTGTCGATGGTCTTCAGGGCACTTTTGGTGTCGGATTTCTTCTGTTCTAGTGGATTTTGTTTTCTACCTTGTCGACGATGTCGTGGTTTGGAGCCCTCGACCATGCATTCCCTACTATGACCCCTCGATCTACTGCACCTATCCAAGTAGGATATAGTTTGGTGGTTACATAGTGGTTTTGGGTGTGTGGTTTGATGGCCACTGGTGTTCCAGGCACATACCCTTCAATGATGACAACGTTCAATGTGGGCTTCAGAATCAATAAGGAACAGTTTATAATTTTTCATATTTGACCGGGTTTCTTCCTCATTGTCTCTGGTGAAGGTTTTTTGGTTTTATTTCTATGAGTGATTATCCTGTAATGATTTTTGTTCAGTGAGATTTCATTCTTGTATCTGTTGTTTCTAGTTATGATGGTTCTCATCACCATTTTTTGTGGCGGTGATGAGTCAATGATGGTGGTGATTTGTTTTGGTTGGCTTGCGGTCGAGGATGCCGCTGGTTGTGATTTGAAGGGATCTTTTGGTTTTGAATGCTCTAATCATCGACTCTGGCAGTCAGCATCGACATCGACGGTGGTGTCTAATGATGGCGGTTAACGGCGATGTAACTTCAGATGTGGGTAGGGTGTGTATTAAAAGGTGGTATGTTGGAGGCAGTAATGATGGTCTCTCATTTGAAATTTGAAACAGGGTACGCGATTTATGGCGTGATGATGATGGGTCTTTTAAACTTTTTGAAATTTGTATTCTGTAACATGATATTTGTTTTTGTAAGGGTCCATGTAACTTGACTATGTAGTTCCCACTTAAACTTAAAGTGTCTTATCAATAATTTAAAAAACGTTTTTGATGAGTATATAACAACATTTCAAATTTTTAATCATTTTCTCTTTAAAAAACCGCTTTCACGACACCTCTGCGGGGTTAATTTTAAATTAATTTTTGTCACTTATGTGATTATAATTTAGAAAAATGGATTAAATATTTAGAATCATCATAATTTATAATTTATAATAATGTCAACTTAGTTTTTGAGAAAAAATATTAGAAAAGTAATTAAAAATAATTACAGTGATTAAGGTAAAACGAGTTTACTTAGTGGTTAAACTTTAACTTAAGGGGAAAAATAACCTATACACATATACAAAATCTATTATTTGGTCATATTTCAACCATATACTCTCTTATATAAATTTTTTTACATTATTGGAAGCACATGATGTAAGAGAGACCTCTCAATAGTGTTTACCTTTTTGTATTTACAAGAATGCAACTCCTCCTCCACTATAAAAGGGAACTCACCCCCCTCACTTATTCACACCCAAAATCCATTTGGCTCATCCAAAACCTAAAAAAATAATCTCAAAAATTCTCTACTCTCATACTAGAATCCTCACTTTTGGTAGAAAGCAAACCAAGTTAGTCCTTTGGTTCAAACCAAAAGGAATTGCCGAAAGAAGATGTAACATTCTTCAACAAGCACTTTTGTTTTATTTCTTTCTCCACCCCCTCAATTATTATTATTCCATGATTATATAATAACCATAGTATACTAAATATACTTAGATGTTGTTATGTTAGGGTTTTTACCTACACCTATACACACTTCCATCAAATGGGATATGCAATCATCGTTCGTGTGTATGATGTACTACCACATCGTGAACCGATGTCGTTGTTCTTCCATTACCACCTTTCAAGGTTATAAATAATGATGGAATTACTATTTTTATATGATATTTATGATGTATTTATGATTTTTTAATTATTATATAACATATAACTTCATGCTTTCTATTTTTTGGGAATATGATAACTTCGTTTGTGGATGTGTGGACTACCGCCTCCTCAAAGCGATGAGATTCATTCACACTTTACATGGAATGTATTAAGGATGAGTTTAGTAAAATTATATGATATATATGAGATAATAATTATACTATAATTATAACACACACACACACACATTTCATTTACTTTTTTTCAATATTATAAGAAAATGTAAACAACATTCATGTGTACATACGACCTACCGTCTCCATGAACGGTGTATTCCATTTCATATTTCTATATTTTATAGATTATTATAAATACTTATATACTGAATATATATGATATTTATATCATGGTTATCATTCCTTATATGATTAAATCATGATATAAATAATAGGACAAAAAATATAACAAATCAAAACACATGCGAAAAACAAAGCGATTATTACCAAAAATGTAACTTTAACATGGAATTGTTAATAAATTGGTAATAAAAGGTCATAAGTAAATCATATATGGTATGTTATAATTTAATATGGTTATTTAATATATTTATAATAAACTTATATTTATTATACAAGAGATTTTTTTTTTGAGAAAAGATAAGCTATATTACTGATCAAGCAAACCAGGCCAACAAAGCCAAGCAGGAAACGAGTCCACCCAACAATGATCAACCTAAGATTTCCCAAAACGAGCCAAACAATGAGCCTTCATATTCCCTCCTTGCTTGATAATAGAAAAATTTCATGTAGCGAAGCCTTCGGTTAAAGACCAAATCTTCCTCAAGATAAGGCCATACGGTTGAGAGTCATCGTCCTTCGATGATAGAGCATTCACCACTTCGAGGAAGTCAGATTCCACCAAAACCTTGGGCCAATTTTTTGAACAGGCTAAAAGGATCCCATGAAGGATGAAAGAGGCCTCCGCAACCACAGGACTCTATGAAAAAGGCACTTCCCGACACTGAGCTTCCACAATCTGGCAACAACTATTATGAACAATGAGTCCAATACCGACCCTGGAATTAGCGGAGACCACAACATCAGTATTGATCTTGAGAAAACCCTCGGGTGGGGGGAACCCGCAAGGGACCATCTGTTGAGTGTTTCCCAAAGAAGGTATTGCATCATTATTATACAAAATATTTGAATGAGTATGATGAGAGTCAAGACATAAGGTAAGAGAATTTCATCTCATTTTCTTATATTCGTGAGATGCATGCCATATTCACCACCCATTTCTTTTATGTGGTGTTTATATTTACCTAATACATGTTATATCATGAATTAAATTTATTTAATATTATTAAAAGTTTCAATTTATGTTATTCTTTCATGAGTATTATGATTCAAAATTTACTCAATTAGTAAGGGTTTTTTAGTCTCACTTTTATTTCTGTGAGACTTATGCCATATCCACCACTCATTTATTTTGTACAGTGTATATACTGACCATGAATATATTATATTATTATTATACTTAAATTTATTGGTATTTACATATCCCTTTGATGATATATATTTTATGGGGTTTATGTTTCGAAAGTTACCAAATTGGTAAGGTAATTTTGTCTCAATTTTCCTTTTTTGAGACACATGTTATGTTATGCAACTATATTATTTTATAAGGTGTATATAATGAAATTTGACATGTTTTATCATGAATATAATTCTTTTCATGATAATTTAAGCTTCATGTAATTCTATTCTCTCATTTTTATTATGATTCAAAGTTACCAAAGTGGTAACAATTTATTGCTACAATCTCATCATTTATCAGGATTGTTTATGATTATACTTACATTGATGAAATATTATGATTCATATGTCAATATATCTCATGAAGTTTCTTCTACTATGGTTATTCATGATATATTCATGTAATGGTACCATTTTTTACACTATTTGGTACTTAAGATAATTAAGAAAATGTTTTTAAGAAAATTCGACTTAATTTCTCTCTCCTGTCAAAAATCTGTTGTCCTTCAAAACCATGTTTTCTATTTTTTTTTTCAAAAATGTTATACTATTATTCTATTATTTTTAAAAGAATTTTTTACCCATGTTTTACCTTTTTAAAAATGGATTTAAAAGGAATATTCTTGTCATTTTCCTATCAAGGCACTTTTCTAAACATTTTATGATGAAAAAGGAATGTTCAACATGTATGGATTTACAAGTCATCATGACCATCATTTCATTGAAGCTTCCGTTTCAACTTTACAAGGTTATTTTTAAATAATTTTTTTTATTAATATTTTTATTTCTTTTTTAAAAACCAGTTTTCAAAGAAAAAGGTTTTCAAAAGGTTTTAAAGATTTCTTTATAAGTTTTCAAAGTATTTTCATAGAAAAAAGTTTTTAAAACGTTTTCAAGATTTCTTTATAAGTTTTAAAATCCATTTTCAAAGAAAAATGTTTTCAATTTTTTTTCAAGCTTCCATTATAAGTTTTCAAAGGTTTTTTAAAATAAATGGTTTTCAAAATATTTTCAAGATTCCTTTATAAGTTTTAAAAGATATTTTCAAAAAAATGTCTTTAGAATATTTTCAAGCTTCCTTTATAATTTTTAAAGATTATTGTCAAAGAAAAAGTTTTTCAAAAAGTTTTATATCTTAAAAATATTTTTTCAAAGTGGAGATGATATTTTCCTCAAGAAATGTTTTAAATTATTTGCAAATATCACTTCATAAGTTTTCAAAGTGGTTTTCAAAGAAAAGGATTTTAAAAATATTTTATGTTATAAAAAATTATTTTCAAAGAAAGGTTATTTTCCTTAAGAAATGCTCCAAGTGACCTTTCAAAATCCTTCTCCATCTAAGATGAAATCCTTTGATATTGTTTGTACTTTACTAGGGATATGATCCAAGGACATTATTCTTATTATTTATTTGAATGACTTATGTTTAAATTGACATGTTGTTTATGAAACTCATTTCTCTTCCACAAGTTATACCATGATAAAATGCTTGTGAAACCCGCTTCCTTTCATGGGTTATTATATAATGAAATGATTATGAAACTTGTCTCTTTTCCAAAGGTTATGATAGGATGAAATGTTTATGATATGATGTTTATGAAACCCATCTATTTTTATGGGCCATGATATATTTAATGCTTTATTATCTTGTGGCACATGTATGTATGATTTCTTTATGTGATAGGTGAATCCTATATCTCTCTCCAATGAATTAGGTAAAGATTTATATCTCACAAGATAATGATGGGAACATGTCTATGGGCTTGATCCACTGTGGTAAGAAGGTGAAACCTGGTCCAATTTGAATAAAGGGCTTCCACTGGGGATGATAGAGAATTTCGACCAGGAGGTATAGCCGCCTATGTGTGAACCTGATTACATGTTCACAATTTTTTGAGTGAAACTTATTATGTGTTCACAATGTTATGTATAGAACTAGTTTTATGTCTATATGTTTATGCATGGACCTGATTACATGTTCAAAATGTTATGAGTGAACCTTATTACACGTTCACAATGTTATCGTGGACTTGGTTCCATGTCCATATATTTATGCGTGGACCTAATTATATGTTCACAATGTTATGAGTGAACCTTATTACATGTTCAAAATGTTATGCATGGAATAGGTTTCATGTCTATATGTTTATGTGTAGACCTGATTACATGTTCATAATATTATGAGTGAACTATATTACATGTTCAAAATGTTATGCACAGACCTGGTTGCATGTCCATAAGTTTATGCGAGGGTCCGAGTTCATGTAATTAACTTAATGAGTGGACCTATTTCTTTTTATACATGTTTATAATGTTATAAGATGATGTGTATTCCACAAGTCTATGTCTTATACCAATGATATTACCTCACAACTCATGCTCTTTTATTTCCTTATGATTCATGTCTTATAAACTACCGATCATTATGTCATGACTCATGATTATGATCTTTGATATGTAGGGTAAGATCTTTAAATGTTATGATCATGTTATCATACCCTTATGTCTATGTTATGCTTATGTATCTCCTTTATTTTTACCCTTACCCAGCATCTGATCTCACCCTTTCTTATGTTTCCTTTCCCCGGGTTATGAAGAAAGGTTTTAAGTAAGAGTACTGAAGGGGAAGATCTTTATGAGAAATGTTGTAGATCTTTCACCAAATTAGAAAAATGTGTTCCTAGTTTCCAAAGACACTAAACTATCATGGTCATCAGGAATGTACTTTTGTAATGTACTAAATATTCATCTAAAATGATGTAATATCCATGTATGTTAATCCTGAGTCGCTATAGTTGGTATCAAAGGAAAGGTTTAGTCAACCTTTGGAAAATAGGATGAGAAAATTTAGTGAGATCCCTAGGGATATTTCTAAGGATATGTTTAGAGATGTATCTTAGGATAAGCCTAAGGTGTCATAGATTTAAAATAAGGTGTCATGATTTAGACATCCTATAAGTATTTTTCATGATTATTTAGTTTTCTACTATGATAAGTGTTTCTCACACTATGCTTTCTGGTCTTAGTCAATAGTGGAAACTAGATGGAACTGAGTTAACATTGAATGTTTCAGATGTGGAAAGTATTGGCATTATGAAAATAGATGTCCTGAGTGGAAATCTCATGAAGATAATCAGAAAGGTGGTACGACTATTGGTTATACTGCTGAATATAAAGAGACCATATATGACATGTAAATGGTATGGGATGTTCTAACAATATTTTTTACATTAAACATAAGAATCATGATTAAATTGAGGTTGAAAACCCTAAATACATGATTCATATTTAATATTCTAGGAAAGGGGTATTAAGGAATAAGACAATTAAGCCTAAGTAATGGTTTAAGAATAAAGTTGGATGATTGAAGTGTATATGTATTGGAGTTCAAGAATTATGTTATATAAATAATGAAGTATATGTTTTTAATTAAGGATTTAAAATGATATGTTGAATGGTGCTAATGACATAGAAAAGTGATTTAATGGAAATTTGATATTTTATTTAAGGGAAGGTAACCCTTAATTTGTTCCTGATGTTGAGAAAATTATGTTTATCTTGGATAGAGAGATGATTGATATGGATAAAGTAAATTAGATATTACTGATTATCATGGAACTGATTATTGATTTATTGACAAGGTGGTTTATGTTATCATGGATGGATTTTACAACTTCTTGTATTTAAGGAATATATCTAATAATCTTTGGAATAAGTAAGCATACATGTTTTCCAAAAGGATTTATGATAATTCAAGTTATTACCATGTTTTAAGAGAATATATGATGAAGGTATTCACATGTTTGGAATCTGACAACCAAGAGCTACTTTATGATATACGAGGGGACCAATGTTGAACTGATTTTGAGAAATTTAGTGACCTTTTTTCAAAACATTTGGATTTTCATCTTTTGGAAGGGTTGCAAGGTTAAACATTTATGGAATGGTTTAAGTTAAAATTAAAATGAGGTTTTAGAGATTAAAGTATTATCTCACCATATGAGGATTTATGCATATTGGATAACCTGTGTTAACCATTTTGCTGTGACGATAACTAAAGATAGATGGAATGACTATCATTCTGCTTATGGATCTTATGATCCATTAGTGCTTCAAGAATAACAAATTCACCTTCATTTTTTGATTAATAGATAAAGTATAAATTGGAGGATGAGATTGTGCATATGAAATGAAATGAAATAATGTAAGTATATCTCCTTGTGAAAATTCTCCAACTTTAGGAAAAGGGTATTGAAATAAAAAATTGTCTCATTTTCATAATTTTTAATGATATCAATGGCCTTTTTCAAGCCTCTTTGGTTTATGGATTTGTGATCATTAATTTTCTCTTTATCATGTTATTTATCACTCTCCATCAGAACTTGATAGTCATATTTATCTTCAATGTCCATGTTTTCACTTCCCACCTATGTTCTACTATATGGAAACCTAGTTATGAGTTACTTTGGGTAACCTTTATGTTTTTGAATTTCTTTTTTTAAGTAAGTTTTAGTATTCATTTTTATGATGTGGGTTTCTATGAAAGGAATTTTCAAGTATTAAACCTTTGATAACCCAGATGAATTTTGAGGGAGAAATTCATTTTAAGGGGGGTAGAATGCAACACCCTCAGATTTTGTGAAATATTTTTTCTAATTAATTTAAACTTTTCAATATTTTGCATTTCACACAAAAATAAATATATCTTGTGTTATATAAAATAACTAAGTTTGGTTTTCATTGCACGAAACACCAATTTAAGCTTACACTACCAGCAACACTTAGATTAGCTTTTGGTAAATGCAACACTATGTTTGGCTTGTGTCACACACAATACTGAGTTCCTTCTATATCTTTCATTATATAATGAACCCATCTTAATGTACATAGACATTACATCACTTTTATGAAATACTTAAAACATTACAAAAATGGATGCCCAAAGACTGTATTAGTTTAGCACCTTTGAAAACTTGGAATAAAAATATTCTAGCTCAGTGAAAATATTTAATGTTTCCCACAAATATCTTTCCCCTTATTAAATCTACTTAAAAACTTTATTCATAACTTGGGGAAAGGAAACATAAGAAAGGGGTGATATAAAATCACTACTATAAAACCATCCTTTAACAACGCTAAAAATGGCCTTTATCGACGCTAGAAAAGTGATGACTACATGAACGATGTTAAAAGTCTTGGTCTTTTATCAGCGCTGAAAAAGTGCTGATAAAATGTGCCTTTATCAGTGCTTCTATGAGCACTGATAAAGTAGGCCTTTATCAGCACTTTTAAAAGCATTGATAAATATGGCCTTTATCAGCGCTTTTAAAAGCGCTAATAAAGGGCCACACTATAGTGTGCTGCAACAGCACACTGCAACACCACTGCAGTGTGTTGTTACAACACACTACAACACTAAAAACACACCAGATATCAACAAAAACAAGTCCCAATATAGGATTTAAATGAGTTGAAATTTACAGCACAAACACAGGAATAAAAAACTATATTATAGACATTTCAAACATTGGTTCATACAATTACATAAATAAAAATGACTACATAAATTCAAAAACATCAATGTTCTTTTATCTTTTAATCCTAACCCAACTCATGATATTGCCAAAAAAACCACCCATGATCGAGAAAAATAACACACATGTATAAGAAAACAATTCTTATGTTAGTATTAATATAAAGAAATAAATTAATATAAAGTGTTAATTTTACTAAAATTGAGGTCAATTTTAAATAAAAAGACGCACTTGGAGTCATACTGGTCACACCATGCATTAGATTGAGGTGAGACTGATTCCAACACATATCAAATGAATTTTTTGTATCATTTTCCTAAAGTATAAAAACAATATGAATGGGTTTCATTAGTTTTGAGTACGATAGTTGCCTTTTTTTACTAAAATGTCATTTTAAACTAGAAACACATACTTTTGACTCATTTTGATCACATCGTGTATCTGTTTGATGTGAAATAGATTCCTATAAATTAAAAATTACTTAAGAATAATTCTCATAAATTATTAATAAAATATGAGCATGTTTTATTGGTTTTTAGTGAGTGACACTTTTTGAACTAAAATATCGATTTTAAACTGATAACGAACACTTTGAGTCATACCGGGCACATCGTATATTAGATTAAGGTTCAGAAGATTCCTACATGTCACAAATGACTTACTAATTGTTTTTGTAAAGTATCAAAACAATAATAATGTTTTTCTTGGTTTTGAGTAGGACAATTGTCCACTTTACTAAAATTGATGACAATTTTAAATAAAAAAGACGCACTTTGAGTCACACTGGTCAGACCGTGTGTCAGATTGAGGTGAGACCGATTCTTACACATCTCAAATGACTTATGTATCATTGTAATAAAGTATCAAAACAATATTAATGTATTTTATTGGTTTTTATTACGTCACTTTTCTTATTTACTAAAATATTGTTTTAAAATTAAAATATGCACTTTGACTCATACCAAACACATTGTGTATCAAATTTAGGTGAAACTGATTCCTACACATAAAAAATAACGTATGGATAATTTTCCTAAAGTATTTAAACAATTTTAATGTGTTTTCTCTGTTTTGAGTAGGTCAGATGACATTTTTACTAAAATTGATTTCAATTTTAAATAAAAACATGCACTTGGAGTCATATCGGTCACACTGTGCATCATATTGAGGTGTGACTGATTCATGACCATATCAAATCAATTATTTATAGTTTTCCTACAGTATCAAAACAATATGAATGTGTTTTTTCAGTTTTGAGTAGGTCATATGACATTTTTACTAAAATTGATGTCAATTTTAAATAAAAATACGCACTTGGAGTCATATCGGTCACACTATGAATCAGATTGAGGTGTGAATGATTCATGAACATCTCAAATAACTTATTGATAGTTTTCCTAAAGTATCAAAACAATCTGAATGTGTTTGTTCAGTTTTGAGTAGGTCAGTTTGTTTTTTTACTAAACTTGATGTCAATTTAAAATAAAGACGCTCTTAGAGTCATACCGGTCACACCATGTATCAGATTGAGGTGAGAATGATTATTACATGTTACAAATCACTTATGGATTTTTTTCCTAAAGTATCAAAATAACCTGAATGTGTTTTCTCGGTTTTGAGTACGTCACTTGTCTTTTTTACTAAAATGTCATTTTAAACTTGAAACACACACTTTGACTCATACATATCACATCGTGTATCGATTTGACATGAGAACAATTCCTACACGTCACAAATGATTTATTAATTTATTCCCAAAATTATCAAGAAAATCTGAGTGTGTTTGCTCAGATTTTAATGAGTGAAACTTTTTAAAGTCAAATGTCAATTTTAAATTGATAACGGACACATTGAGTCAGTTTTATTTTTTACTAAAATTAATGTAAATTTAAAATAAAAAGAAGTACTTGGATTCATACCGGTCATATCGTGTGTTGTATTGAGGTGAGTTTGATTCCTATATGTCTCAAAGTCTCAATATAATCCTAACTGTCAATGTTACCACAATTTCCATTGAATTTCTTTGTCGAACTGCCAACACTACATGGGCAGCTTCGAACAAACCACATCAACTCTAAAAAAAAGAATCCACCTGTATAAGAAAACAATTATTATGAGTAATACTAAAAAGGAATAAATTAAACATAAATATGAAATAATACATTAATTCTTTGGACAATGATTTTACTGCGCAAATATCAAGATTACCTCTGTGATTGAGCAGTGGATGGAACTTGAAGGAAAGTGATAAATGTCAACACTATAGGGGTGAAAGGTTTTGAGGGTGAAGAAGTGTGTGAAAGTTTTAGTGAAAAAAGGGATGAAAGATGGACAAAGAACCCCAAATAGAACAAAAGAATCCACCTGTATATGAAAACAATTATTATATGAGTAATACTAAAAAGAAATAAATTAAAAATAAATATGAAACAATAAATTAATTCTATGGATAATGATTTTACTGTGCAAACATCAATATTACCTCTATAATTGAGTAAAGGTGTCATCATTTCTCTTCTTGCAAAGGAAGTGAAGGTAATCTGAAAGAAAGTGATAAATGAACCACTAAATGGGTGAAAAAGTTTTAAGGGAGAAGAATCATGTAAGTTAGACATAACACCCCAAATTGAACAAAAGAATCCACCTGTATAATAAAAAAATTATCATATGAGTAATACTAAAAAGAAATAAATTAAACATAAATACGAAACAATACATTAATTCTATGGACAATGATTTTACTATGAAAACATCAAGATTACCTATATAATTGAGCAGAGGTGGTGTCGTTGTTCTTTCTATAAAGGTAGTGGAGGTAATTTGAAAGAAAGTGATAAATGAACCATTGTCGGGGTGAAAAAGTTTTAAGGGAGAAGAAGAATGAAATTTGGACATAACACCCAAATCGAAAAAAATAATCCACCTGTATAAGAAAACAATTATTATGCGATTAATACTAAAAATAAATAAATTAAACATAAATATGAAACAATACATTAATTATATGGATACTAATCTTACTGTGAAAACATCAAGATTAACCCTGTGATTGAGCAAATCTGGTGTCATTGCTCTTCCTGAAAAGGCAGTGAAGGTAATTTGAAAGAAAGTGATAAATGCACCACTTCAGGGGTGAAAAGGTTTCAAGGGAGAAGAAACATGAAAGTTGGACAGAGCACCCCAACTCGAACAAAAGAATCCACCTATATAAGAAAACAATTATTATGTGAGTAATACTAAAAAGAAATAAATTAAACATAAATATTAAATAATATATTAATTCTATGGACAATGATTTTACTATGAAAACATCAAAATTACCTTTGTGATTGAGCAAAGATAGAGTCGCTGCTCCTCCTGCAAAGGCATGACACATGGATAGATATATTCTAAAATAAACGAACTCTGCAAGGAATAATTAAAATTAAATCAACATTTTATTATATAATTTTTTCGGTAAAATTGAGAAAGTATATCGTAACATTACCTTTACATATTTCCAAAGGGTTTATTTGGTCCAAATATAATCTAATAACAAAACTAAGGATTCTTTGTGCACTTAATTATAGTTTAGAAGACTATATGGTTGTCAAGAAACTGTGAGAAAATTAATGATATTGATATCTATTTGGATCCATTGATCAATGGATCCAAAACAAGGATTTTTTGTGCATCGATCACAAAGTTAATAACAAAACTATTCTCTGTGTACTTCACTATTGTTGGTTAACTACCGCTTATCATAACATCTAACATGAACTTACTATCTGGATCCCCCATGATGCTCTCATCCCACACATGCTCACCACCATCGCTATCATATCACTACTAAACATTCACTTTTCCTTCTCTTCCTCTCAATTTTATTCATTATTTAAATAAGTGGGAATATTTTTCCTTCATAGCATTTTCTGATTCTCATGTTGCTTCTTCAATCATATGTGTTTTCCACAAAACCTTTACCCAATAAATTAGATCATTCTATAAAATTTTCTCTCTATGTTCAAGAATCTAATTAGTTTTTTTCTATCTATGTGTGGGATGAGAGCATCATAGGGATGCCAGACAGGAAGTTCAGGTCAGATGCTATGCTAAGCGGTAGTTAACCAACAGTAGTGAAGTGCATAGAGAATCCTTAATTTTGTTATTAGATTTTTCAGTGATGCACAACCAATACTTTATTTGGATCCATTTATAAATGGATCCAAATATACATAAATATTCTTCTAACTCTTCCAAACTAATTTGTCTTGAATAACAACAACATAAACACATATATGAGATTTTAAAAGGGTCATTTGTATACTCTCTTGAAAACTTGTTTAACTCTTTAACTCCATATTTATATTTGTTTGTCAAATGATTAACGTGCATCCATTTTTGGTTCATATATATCCTATTGGGTTCATAAAATATTAGTTTTATACAACATATAAATAAATACACATAAGATATTCATTATCAAAATTGAAATTTATAGACAATTCTAATAAGGGAAACTCAACATTTGATTGTTTCAAAGAATTTCAGTATCTTGAAGAAAATGGATAATTAAATTTAAGAAAAGAATTACTCCACATCAAATCTTTCTTAAATCCCCTAAACAAATTAAAATATAATAAAGGCAATTAAGAAGTAATATGAAACTCAAATATGATAAACACGAATAATAAACTCTCATTAAATCAACTAGAAGATATAAAAATGTATTGGAATAAGTGATGTAGAAACCTAAGGAATTATTAAATTTAAAATTAATGGTATATAAATATTTAAAAACATATTAAGACTCTTGGGATGCCATATCACCACACCAACCCATCCTAAGGAAATTCAATTTACTCCAACTGGATGTAAAATTAGCATTTACTAATGGATTACACAAATAAGAATTACATCAAACAAATAGATAGTTTTCTCATTATTTAATATGAGAATAATTTTTGTAGATTGAAAAGGTGATGTATGAATTGAAACAAGAACTAAGAGCTTGGTATTTAAGGTTAGATGAATTATTAAAGAAACTTTAATTTAAAAAATGAGGAATTGATCATAATCATTACATAAAAAATAATTTTATGGATAGATTGAAAGTGTTTATCAATGTGGATAACATAATATTTAAAGGTTCAAGAGATGAATAATGATAATAATTTTCTACATTAAAAATGACCAATGCTTAAATGTTGATGATTAGTGAGTTGACATTTTCCTTCATTATAAGCGACTCATGGAATTCATGGGATATTTATTTCCCAATCCATGTATGTGAGGGAAGTGTTTTATAGATTTCAAAAGGAATATTGAAAACCCATGTTTAAACCTATTTAAAATTGAATAAATTTTTCAAATTCTGTGGGTGGAATGTCAATCTATATCATGATAGTGTCCAAGTGACATTCTTGATCCCCCTTGGGATGATAACAAGCACCAGGGCATGAAAAACAACATAGTGGGAATAATTTGGCTCAAAAAATAAATAAAACTAGTATAAAGAAAAATTAAATAAAAACTATCATTATGAATCCATACATTATATTATCATGCCAACCCAGATAAGTAGAAAAAAGAAGATATGAAGCAATATAATATAAAAAAAATCCATTAACCTACCTTCAACTCCCTCACACACAAAAACCCCAATTTCAATTTCTAAAATTTCACATGTATGGAATAAATTGATAAAATAACAAATGAAAAATATGTATGATAACTTTGGGAAATCAATTTGGGAGATGTAAACAAAATAAAACAACCAACTAAACTCCATGCAACTCCATGTGTCACCATCGAGTCCAGAAACAATAAACTCTCCATGAGCGATCAAGAGTTGAATCAAAATGGGAAACTGAGAAAATCAGAAGGCCTACCCCGCTAGTATAAAATCACTGGACCACAAATAATGACATCATTAAAGAAGAAATAAAAGAAACAAAAAACACACAAAGAAAATTGGAAGGACTACCTTGACGGGTTAAAGAAAATTCGAGACCCTCTTCAGAAACCCTAATTACAAGCAAACACCGAATGTCAGATGAGATGTTTGAGCAACTTGAGGTAGTCGAGTGGTGTGATTCGAGCTTTGATTCACTAAGGAGGAGTGCCAACAGTGGGTCGGTTTTGTGAAAATCTTCTGATATCGTGACGAGTTCGCAAATGGTTAGGGTTTTCTAATTAGACCGGGACACTTTTATCTGCGCTTATAAAATCAGTGTTTTTTTAGCATTGATAAAGGTAGGTCTTTATCAGCACTAAAATTATAGTTCTAATAGTTTTTTTATTTTATCAATGCTTTGTTTGGCGCTGATAAAGCCTCATTTTTATCATTGTGAAAAAAACGCTGATAAAAATGCTTTTATTAGCGCTTATTACTTAAGCGTTGTTAAAGGATTTATAGTTATAATTATAAATAAAAAATTATAAATATTTATATATACTTAATAAATATATATGAATATAAATATAGTAAATATATTCCTTTTTAAATATATATATATATATATATTATAAATTTATAAATATTTATTTATAAATATAGAAATATTTTTAAAAAATAATATTTATATCATTATATATATTTATATAATTATACACACATATATTTAATAAATATACATAAATATAAATATGGTAAATATATTTATTACTTAATTAAATTTATTATAAATTTAATGATTATTTAAATATATATAATTAATTATTTATAATTATATAAATACTTTTAAAAAAATATTTATTTATTTATAATTATAAATATATAATTGTATAAATATAGTAAATGTACATTTATAAATATATATATTTATAAATATTTTCTTACAAATAATTTTTTAACATTATTAACGAATATCTAATTTCAAGTGCATGCATATATGTTAAAAATGGGTGGAATTGAATAAATTAAGAATAAGTACACTTTAAAAATATTGAAAAAATGGATAATTTTTATGCGTATGCATTGTATATAAAAATGAATTAATTACGTATATGTGAAATCAATGTAACACATATTTGATCTATGTTAAATTAAAAAATCAAATGAAATTCAATTATATGTCAAGTACTATGCAATTAGTCAATATTTTAATTCATATTAATTTTTAATTATAAACCATTATTCAATAAATATATGACTATTTAATATAAAACACATAAATATTTTGTAATATATAAATCATATTTATATACATTAATATATATCTATATATTTAATATATATAATTTAATAACATTAATTATCATAATTATCTAATCACTAAATTTTTTAATATCTAATAATGTATAATCTATTTATTCATTTTTATCAATAATTATTTAATTAATAAAATTTGTAATACTTTTTTTTAATAAACTCATTTTTTATTTTTTATTTAATTATTTCATTTTATTTATTCAAACCTTTATTAGCAGTAAAAAAGTACTGATGAAATAAATATTTATCATTGCTAAAAATAAAGTGTTCATAAATGTTACCCTTTATCAGCACTAAAAATAAAGCACTGATAAATATGTCATTTATCAGCATTTTTTTATAGCGCTGATAAATACCAATGCTATTAAAGACCAGTTTTGTAGTAGTGAATGCTCAGTAAGGGTAAATAAAGGAAATATGTATGCATATCATGAACATAAGGGTATAAGAACATGATCACGATTATTAGAAGATCATACCCTACATATCAAAGATCATAAACATGAATCATGGAATAAAAATTTAGAGTTCATAAGACATGAATAATAAGAAAATCAAGAGCATAAGCCATGAAAGCATAACATAGGAATAAGAACTAGAATTGTTCCATACACATCAATATATAATGTAGTGAACATGTATAAGTAGAAATAGGTTCACACATTAAGTCAAGGACATGAAATCATTCCCTCTCATAGACTTATGGACATGCAACTAGGTCCATGCATAATGTTGTGAACATGCAATCAGGTTCACGCATAACATTGTGAACATGTAATCAAGTTCACGTATAAACTTA
Organism: Viscum album; assembly: GCA_963277665.1. Classification (NCBI taxonomy): domain Eukaryota; kingdom Viridiplantae; phylum Streptophyta; class Magnoliopsida; order Santalales; family Viscaceae; genus Viscum; species Viscum album. The sequence goes on from OY728166.1 coordinate 1,179,689,100, forward strand.
TGAACATGAAACCAGGTCCAGGCATAACATTTTTAACATGTAATAAGGTTCGTGTATAACATTATGAAAATATAATAAGGTTCACTCATAATATTGTGAACATGTAATTAGGTTCACACGTAAACTTATGGACATGCAACTAGGTCCATGAATAACATTGTGAACATGTAATTAGGTTCATGCATAACATTTATACTCATGAGTCATCCATTATTAGCCAATGCAGTGGAGGGAGATATAGGTCTCACCCATCACATAATAAAATCATACATGTATGCGCCATAAAACATTCATCATATCATGACTTGTGAAAAAAGATAGGTTCTATAAAAATAAAATTACAACCCATGAAATGAAATGGGTATCATTAACATTTCATCACATCATAACCTATGAAAATAGATTGGTTTCATAATAATTTCATCAAAGAATAACCTGTGAAAAGAACTGGGTTTCAAAATCATATAACTCGTGAAAGAGAAACAAGTTTCATAAATATCATTCAATCAAAACAATAACTAGTAAAGAAAGAATATGAATGGAACCTTTGGATCATTTCCTATAAGGGAATTATTAACATTAAAATATTTATCTTAGATGAAAAATAACTTGGAAAGATATTTTGAATACATTTCTTGAGTAAAATATCCTTTATTCTTTGAAAAGTATTTTTAAAACATAAACCCTTTAGAAAACCATTTTCTTCAAAAATGCATTAAAAACTTATAAATAACACTTAAATCATTTTTAAAACCTTTTCCATTGAAAACTTATAAAATAATCTTGAAAAAATTTTGAAAATCATTTTCTTTAAAAACTTTTAAAAGAATCTAAAAAAACATTTTGAAAAACACTTTCCTTGAAAAATACTTTGAAAACTTATAACAAAATCATGAAAATGTTTTGAAAACAATTTCTTTGAAAATTAATTGTAAAAATATTTTCTTAAAAATTAAACTTTTAAACATTAAAAGTAATCTTCAAATAAATGGCAATAGGTAAATCCATAAATGTCGTATGAGGTAAAAAGAACATTCATTTTGCACGGTAAAAAGGGATAGAAAAATGACTTGTTTGGAAAGAGAAAAAAATATTACTTTGAAAAAATTAGTAAAAGAAAAAAAGGGTAAAAATGTATTTTAAATATTATAGTATAATATTAGAATATTTTTGGAAACCCTTTTTAAATACATGGTTTTTAAGGAACATATAGATTTCTGATCGAAGAGAGGGTAAAGCCAGACTTTCTTAAAAACACTTTCTTAACTATCTTATGTACCAAAGAGTGGAAAATGGTACTAATACATGAATATGTCATGAATAACCATAGGATAATAACATTCATTAGTTTTATTGAGATATGGATCATAATATTTCATCAAAGGAAGCATAATCATAAATAATCTTGAAAAGCGATGAGACAGTTTCAATAAAATCTTACCACTTGGTAACTTTGAAGCATAGTCCCCATTTAAGAAAATTAAATTACATAAAGATTAAAATATAATTAAAATAATTATATTCATGATATAACATTTCAAATTAAGTATATACACCTCATGGGAAAATATAGGTGCATAACATGACATGTGTCTCAAAGAAGGTAAATTGAGACAAAATTACTTTACCGATTTGGTAACTTTTGAAACATAAACCCCATGAAAGAAATATCATCAAATGGATATGTAAATAACCATAAATATAATTATAATAACCATATAATACATCCATTGTAAGTATAAACACCACACAAAAGGAATGGGTGGTGAATAAATCATGTTCCTCACAGAAATAAAAAGTGAGATGAAATTCCCTTACCTTGTGTCTTGACTCTCTTCATGCTCGTAAGAACCTCCTGTATAATAAATATAAGTTTATTATACATATTATATAGAACCATATTCTTATATATAATTTCATATATGGTTTTATTATGACTTTATATTACCCATTTGTTAACAATTCTATGTTAAGGTTGCGCTTTAGGTAACATTCGCTTTGTTTTTCACATGTGTCTTAATTTGTTATATCATTGGTCCTTATACTTATATTATGATTTACATAATGTAAAACATTATATAAATATAATTAGTATTAATTATATTTGTATTATAATAATCTATATAATATAGAATTATGAAATGTAATACACCGTTCATGGAGACGATATGTCGTATGCATGCATGAACACTGCTTCTGTTTTATTAACGTATTGAAAGAAAGAAAGTAAATGATATATATGTATATGTATATATGTATATAATATCATTACAGTAGAATTATTATTTCATATATATATATATTATAATTTCACCAAACATATCCTTAATACATTCCATGTAGTGTGTGAACAAATCACATCACTTTAAGGGGGCGGTAGTACATAGTTCCTCAAACGAAATTATCATATTTACACAAGATGGAAAGAATAAGGATATGTTATAAATAAAAATTTAAAAAGCATAAAGACATTAAAAATATAATATATATCACATATAAATAGATTCCCCATCATAATGTTCACCATGAGAGGAGGTAAAGGAAAAATGAACAATCATCATTTCGTGAGGCGGTAGTTCGCCGTACACATAAATAATATGTTCATTATCCATTAGATGGAAGTGTGTGTAAGTTTAGGTCAAAATATTATCATAAAAACATTATAATATATTTATTATAATATTTTTTATACAATCATGGAATAAGAAGATTTTAGGGAGTGAATAATGGAAATAAAAGAAAGGAGCTTGAGGGGGGGTGTTACCTCTTAATCGGTAACTCCTTTTGGTTTGCACCAAAGGGATTCCTTGGAAGTTTTTATGCCCAAATGAAGGATTTAGGGAGGAAGGTAGGTATTTTTATAGTGTATTGGGAAGATATTGTTTGAACCTAAGTTGTTTTAGATGTGTGAAGAAGAGGGAGAGGTGGTGGCCTTTTATAGGGAAGGTGAAAGACACACTTGGCATTTTTGAAAACAAGTTAGGTGCACCCATGTTTTTACCTAAAAAATTCATACCAGAACAAAACAACCCAATAATGGAAGTTTTATGTTTTAAATATAGACATAAAATGGGTTTTGAAAAGTTTATAGTTTATTTTGGCCCTTAAGTTTAAGGTTTATTCCCTTGTTAAGCTTAATTTTACCTTAATCACTGTAATTAATTTTAATTGCATTTACTTATATTTTTTGGTAAAAACTAACTTGACATTATTATAAATTAGAAATTATTTTGATTCTAAATATGGAATCCATTTTTATAAATTCCAATATCATAATTGGCAGAAATTAATTTAAATTTAATCCCACTGATGGGAGGATACTACGAGTTTTTAAAGTAAAAACATTCAAAAGTTTGCTAAGTTTTTATACCCAATTTAAAAGTGTAATTTATTATAATTATCTACATTGTATTAATAAATAAAAATATAATCTAATTAAAATTTTAAATCAATTTAAAATATAATTTATCCTTATAAATAAATTAGATGAAAAAGTAGTTTTGAATTAAAATTCAGTTTTTTAACTATTCATTAAAAATGAAACCTTATAGAAAAATACCATAAATTTATCCTAACCTAATTTTTATGTTTCTATTTAAAATATTAAGTTTATTTTGAAATATTAGATGTATAAAAGTTTCAAAAATTGTATTTAAAATGGGTTCTCCATTAAAAGGCGGTAAACCTCCCTTTATAAAAATATAGGTTTTAAGCATAAAATTGGGGTTGTTTTTATCTTAAGCATATAAAATCTATTAGATGAATATAAAAATTATTTTATTGAATATATAATATATACATCACATTAATATCTCTTACTAATTGTAATTAATTTAATTTATTAGGGTAAAAAAACTTTATGGGTATAATAATATTTTCCTTTATATTTAATCAGTTTTAATATTCATTTATAATTAATTTGTAATCAATGAATTCATTTTATATTTGTGTAAAACATAGATTTTCATAATTTAGTTAACCCATTTCATAACTAATAATTTAATTTCTAGGTTATATTAAATAATATATCATAATTTGGTAAAACTCGGTCTTGCGTATTACACAAGCCATTGAGAAAAGTCATTGTTACATGTAACACAAGTTAAACATGGTGTTCTGTGTAGAGAAAGCTAAAATTTATATTGTATTTAGTGCATGATTAACTTGGTTTTTCATATAACATAAGCCAAATATAGTGATTTACTATAAAATAAACTATTTTTTGTGTTACATGAAATAAAAAATATTAAAAAGATTAGATTAATTCAAAAAAAATATTTCAAAAACTCTCAAGGTGTTACATTATACCCCCCCATAAAATAAATTTCACCCTTGAAATTTTTCTAGGTTATCAAAGGTTTAATAATTTTAAGTTCCTTTAATAGAAACCCACATTGTAAAAATGAATACTAAAACTTCCTTTAAAAAAGAAAGTTGGAACCATAATGGTTACCCATAGTAACACATACCTGGGTTTCCACATAGGAGAACATAAGTGGAAAGTGAAAACATGGACATTAAAGAGAAATCTAACTATCATGTTTTGGAGGAGAGTGATAGAGAACTTGGTCAGGAGAAAGTTAACAATCAAAAATCCATAAAACTACAATGATCTAAGGGACCATTTGATTCATCAGAAAAGAAGGAACTAGGATTACCTGTTTGGTTTCACGATTATTTCCCTAGAGTTGAATAATTTTCATGAGAAGTTATACTTACTTGATTTTATTACCTTTAATATGAATAATCTCACCCTTTGGTTGTGCCATGATAGATTTCCACTTCATCTCTTACCCTAATAAATGAATGAGATTTTTTTTCGTTCCTGAAGTACTAATAGATCATGAGATCCATGATAAGTCATCCCATCCGTCTTTAGTTACCATCAACACAAAAGGTTATCCAATATGCATAAGTCCTCATGTAGTGAGATAACACATTAATCTTAAAAACTTTATTCAAAGTTTGACTTAAACTTTCCATAATAGTTAACCTTATAACCCTTAAAAAATATAATTCACCATTTCTTCCTTAAATATGATCTTATCTTATACCAAAAACATTTTTATTGGATACTTGGGGTTCATTCTTGCACTGATAGAACATTAAATGTGATTTTATTTTTACAAAATCCATGTAGAGGGATATAATCACATGAAACTTCACTAAAGAATGAACAAAAATATTATCATAGGGCTTATTCATACAAAATTAAACATGAACTTCCCAACTAAGGGGGTAAAGGATAAATTTTCCCCTAATTTTCATTATTCACTTCATCCATTATGATTGCATAAGCTTTCCATTTTTCCTTTTTCCTTAGAGGTTTTTGTGTATTTTAATCCATATTATCCCTTGTATTGGGGTATTGATTCACATAATTCTCAAACTCCATGCACTTGAAACACTGAAGTGCGGGTGGTTCATTATATTGAGATTTCTCTCCACTCATTTCATTTAATTTCTTATTCTCATCACTTGTACATTATTTTTCTCAGTGAATAAGATTACCACACTTGAAACGCCTTCTTATTACTTTTAGGAACACTCCTAAGTTCTCTTTACTATAGTTTTATCAAGTAGTTGTTTGAAACCTTTTCTTCTCTCCATGGTTCATATATTCCCCTTTGAACTCCATCTTCCTCTTCTTGTTAAAACCATGAGTTGATACGTAACTCCAACCTCAATTTCAACTTTGATTGAACAATGAACAATCTCTTAACAAATAATAAAGTATCCTGTTTCTAATTCCCTTATGAGACTTGGCTTTAAGCAACTGAAGAACCTATCAACTTTACTTTTGGGTTGGATGATAATGCTAGAAGTGTAACTCACAAGTTTTGTGAAATTATCTTCGTAGGTACTAACCAATTCATCATCCTTTTTCTTCAGCTCAAGGAACTCATTTTCCATATTCGTATGAAGAACATGAGGAAAGTACTTATTGAATAATAAGTTCTTGAACTCATCTCAATCCATGGATTCAATTTCATCTTGCTTCCTTGTATTCTTGATTAAAGTCCATAACTGGTCTGCTTCACCTTGTAAATGATAAAGATCCAGAATGAATTTCTCATGATCTGAACACTGGATAATAGAGAACATATTTTCAATGATGCTAATTCAGTGTTCAATAACAAGTGGATTAGAAGACCCACTAAAAAAAGGTGAACATTTCCTCATGAAGGACTCAACAGAACATTGTTCCATTATTTTCTCATTTGGAAGCTCAGTATGATTCATAGCTTGATAAAGTTGTGAGAGTATACCAATGAGTTTTTGTATTTCATCCCCCATAACATTTAGATATTCATGAGAACAATCATTGCATTGTCTATCGCAATCACCATTAATGTGGTTCCTTCGGGTTCCAACCATTGAATAAAACCAAAAGTATTGAGTAAGAAATAATTATCATAATTAGGAACCACATAATCATGAAAAGGCACTTATAGGATGTCTAAATTATGAAACCTTCCTTAATCTATTACACATTATGTTTTTTGGGTTATTCATATCCAACCTCTATTTAAATACTTCATGATGGTTCATGAAGAGTTCATGAATTCCCAAAGTATATATCCTGGGAGTTTCAAACCAAGTGTGTAACAAGACCCATTGTCATGTACCAAATTACCCCAAGTTAGGCCTGGAAAATCTTGTCAGAGTTGTTACTCCTAGGTACATCTATGCCAGAGCCACATCCACTTGTAGTATCCAAATATGGATGTATTACTAGGAAACCACTTAATCTATCCTTTACCAAAATTACATGACATTTTCCTATACTTTTCCTTATCCTTAGACTTATCCCGAGACGTGTCCTTAGGATTCTCACTAAGGTTTTCTCATCCTATCTTCCAAAGGTTAACTAAACATTTTCTTTGATACCAACTGCAACAGCCTAGTCTTAACATACATAGAAATTACATCACTTTTGTGGAATACTTAATACATTACAAAAACGAATGCCCAATGACCATATTAGTTTAGTGCCTTTTGAAACTTGGAATAAAAATCATCTAACTTAGTGAAAATCTTAAATGTTTCCCAAAAAGATATCCCCCTTTATTAAATCTACTTAAAAACCATTCTTCATAACCTAAGGAAAGAAAACATAATAAATGGGTGAGCTCAAATGCTTATTAAGGGTAAATAAAGAAAATGTGTATGCATATTATGAACATAATGGTATAAAAACATGATCATGATCATTAGAAGATCATACCCTATATATCAAAGATTATAAAAATGAATCATGGAATAAAGATTTGTAGTTCATAATACACGAATCATAAGGAAATCAAGAGCATAAGCCATAAAATCATAACATAGGAACAAGACATGGAATTGTGGCATAATCATCAATGTATAACATAGATAACATGTATAAGTAGATACAAGTTCACACATTAAGTTAAGGACATAAAATTAGGCCCTCTCATAGACTTATGGACATACAATCAGGTCCATGCATAATGTTGTGAACATGAAATCAGGTTCACACATAACATTGTGAACATGTAATCAGGTTCACACATAAAATTATGAACATGAAACTAGTTCCATGCATAACATTTTGAATATGTAATCAGGTTCACACAAAACATTATGAACATATAATAAGGTTCACTCATAACATTGTGAACATGTAATTAGGTTCACACATAAACTTATGGACATGCAACTAGGTACATGCATAACATTGTGAATATGTAATCAGGTTCATGCATAACATTTATAATCACGAGTCATCCATCATTACCCAATGCATTGGATAAAGATATAGGACCCACCCATCACATAATGAAATCATACATTCATGTGCCACAAAACATTCATAATATCATGACCCATGAAAAGAGATGAGTTCTATAAACATAAAATAATAACCCATGAAATGAAATGGGTATCATTACACTACTAGAAAAATGATCTATAACCATAGATCTATATCCATGGTTTTTTGATCCGTGGTTATATCTTGGTTTATAGCCATGGTTTTAATTAAAACTGTGGCTATACGGTTTAATCCCTTATGTGTGGCTCTATCATCTCCCCAACCCCAACCTATTACCATCACAACCCCAAAATTACCCTCATGACATCTCCTCTCGGAAGCCCTCTCTTCTCGGTGACCCTCTCTTCTCAGTGGAAGCCCTCCTCCACCCTCGCGACCTCCTCTCTCAGCGGCGACCTCTCCTCTTGGCAACGACCTCTCAACAGTGGCCCTCCTCCACCCTCGAGTCTCTTCTCGGTGGCAACCTCTCCTCTCAGCAGCCCTCCTCCACCCTCATGACCTCCTCTCTCGGTGGTGACCTCTCCTCTCGGTGGCGGCTCTCCTGCACCCTCGTGAGTTTAGGTGTACTACTCAGTGGATTTATTTAAGGTTTTCATTAAGTTTGATGAAATTTTAAGTTGTTTTGGGTTGAAAATTTTAATTTTTTGTGTTTCTTAGGTCTAGGTGGGTATCCAGAGTGGACCCCACACTTGATTCATATGTATTCATGGACGATACAGGGGATAGAAGGATCATTAGTGGTTGGTATAATCTTGAGATCGATTTATGGATTATCATTTGAGTTAGGTGTCCTTTACATTACTAAGTCTCCTGATCATTTGGATTATATTATGTTTGTGTAATAATTAATATCATCCTTGTAATGTGGATTGAACTTGTATGATATTTCCCATAAAATAGGTTGGTATTGCTTTGACATAATAGTCAATAAGGAACATATAACTTTCTAAATGGTTCATTGGTGGCACCATGGTCGAACAAGTTCCAGTTTCCCATCATATGGTTTGTTTTGGTGGTGTGAGTTCAATTTTTCAAGGTAAATGTGATTTTCTTATTAAATTTTATTTTAAAAGGGATTTTTTTTAAAGTGAAGTATTAAGGGAAAATTGTGTCTTAATGAAATGGTTTTTCAAAACAAAGGAGGGGTTCATAAAGAGGATATCAATGGGTTTTGTCCTAAGGGATAGCATGATTAAATCTAATATGTACTATCTTTTTCATATGATTTATAAATAGGGGTTTGAATTGGATTTAAAAAAATCCACAGGGCCTAGTTTTAGCACTTATTTTGGTCCACTTTACCATGTGAGGGTTATGATCAGTTTTCTAATGTTTTGTTGCTTGTTAATTCCCCTCTTATTTATGGTTTACTTATTTGTTAAGTATTATTTCACAATGATGTATAAAAGTGTAGTAACTATGAGAGAGACTTTCCCTTATGTGAATGGTCAGTTAGATTTGATTGGGTTTCCTTTTGGTGAGGGTTTATAGGAACCTCGGGATTCCCTTGATATGGGTGTGAGTTGTTGTGATTGATTAGGAAATAGGTGAGATGTTCATTTTTTCCCTTTAGGAACATATTGAAAATTTTGATGGGTTTCATTGACACCTTAGTTTTCTTATGGTAGATCCTCATGTTTGACCTCTGTTAGGCACACAAGGGTCTTTTGTGAGAGATATCCTAAGGGGGTGGGAGGTGGGGTGAATCAGGGTACAAGACTTGTTCCAATTTCACCACTTAATCCTTAAACTCTCATGATCCTAAACGATCTTGACCTCACTATTAATAGGGTCACTCTTATGTTATTATTTTAATAATGATCTGATTGATATTTCAATTACCTTTAATTTAATCCAATTTTATAAATGATTACTTAACCTACACACACCTATTTATGTATTATAGAAATTAATTAAATCATGGATACAATACATAAATATTTTAATTGGTTTAATCATACTGGGTTAATATAAGGATCACACAAAAACAATATTCCCATGTTTCAAATTCCACTAAACTGATTGTTCTGTAGCAGTTTTAGGCTAGGGAACTTCAATCCAAGGGTCACTCCCCTTACAATGATTCATGGATAGTTCACCACCTCTCTAGTTTCACTCCAATATCAATGATATAGAGTCTTATCACTCCTCACCATATGTAAACTCCCTCCTTCCTCTCTTTTACTCACTAATAACAGAGGGATAACACTTTGGTAGACATTCCAAGGCAAGGCTTCACTATCTCTGCATTGCACTAAGTATAGGTAGGTGCTCATTGATCTTCAAAATACTCTTTCACACATGACATGTGAAATACTTCGGGAAAATAGACTCACTTTTCTTAATGATACCCTATGCGTCTTTAAGGAAAAATTAATAATTTTTAAAGGTCTTTAATGAGTTCCCATTCACATTCCTCATTTTTCACTTAGTGTGCATGGCCATCTAGGTTTTTAGGTGCAAGTGAGTATGATAAGTTGGAAAAGACTCAAGATGGTCATTTAAGGTGGTGTAGAATAACAAAACTGGGATGTATGATTGTTGGGATTTCCTGATTGGTAATGTTAGTTATTGAGAATCATTGAAAAATGTTAAAAAATATAATCCTTTAACACGTACTTAGTGAGTGTATTTTTCTAACCTATATGGTAAGTGGGTTGGTGAAACCTATGTTTAGACTTATAGAGGTAAGCATGATATTTTAAATTATGTGGTTGTCATGGATAGAATGTGATACATGTCGATATGTTTTTTTTAAATATCTAGGATAGGGAGATTGGGTTGGGAATGTTACATGACACATGAGGCGAGGTCATGATAACAAATAAAAATTCAAGGTGGTTGCATTTGATATTGATGGTATATGGATAAAATATTTTAGGGTGTATTTATAAAATCAATAGATACCTATTTGAGTTAGGAAATTAATAAGTGCATACATGTCATGGTTGTATCTAAGGATCTTTAGATTTCTCTGCCTTGGGAATGAGGTTGTTGGTTTTTGATGGGATCAGTAGAAAATTTCTCTATGAAATGTCAGTGGAAAGGTATGAGATTCCTTGTTTGTAGGTGGTGTGTTAATAATCCCAACCCAAACGTGGTTTTAGTTTTGGGACGTCACATATATAAAAATAATGGAGTTAGATATAGGATATAGAACACACCAAAGTACAAGTGTTGGATGAGGAATTTTTTGGGTGGAGTTAAAACATTTGGTTTTTATAAAACCACTATATAAGGTATAATAGTTAGGTGGTACGACCAACTATGAATATAAGGAAATAAGTTTGTAAGAAGACCAGGTCAATAGGACTTTGGTTCTCAAAGGAAACCTATCAACATGAATGATATGGAGAGGACTTGTGTTATAAATACTCTTGGGTGTGAGACAATGGGTTTAAATGAGATGAACCGTGACATAAAATTTCAAGGTAAGATATTGGAACTTTTTAAATTCATGATTTCCACTGGATGTGGTGTATCATAGTGGGGTTGGAAAAAATGATCAGTACTTTGATGCACAGGCCAGTGAAGTTTTAAGCAATGGTGATGGTTTTAGTGTAGTATTAGAATGACCACAACCAGTGAGAGTTGTACAATTCAGTTCATTTATTAGGAATGATTACTGGATAGTATGAGTAGACATTTTAGATCTCACAGGACATGTTGAGAGAATACATCCTAAATTTTATTGGTTCTTTTGAGAACAACTTGGCTTTAGTGAAGTTGACTTTATGTTGGTTAGAGAAGAATCATTCTGTTTCAATCAGGAATAATCTCATGTAGGAGACTTAAAACTTTGTTTATTTGATCTAGAAATAGCTAGAGACTGCCTAGAGCAGTTCATGCCATGATTTAGGGAGTTAAACCCTATTTCATGACTTGATTTAGGGTGTGAACCTATTTTTTCACCTGATCTAGGTGGTAAAACTCAATTTTTTCAATCAAGCCAATTATATTAATCACTAGAAAGCTCTCATTACCAAAATCACATCCAAATGATCATGATATAATAGACTCGGTCTTGGTTCCTCATATATATATATATGACAATAAAAAAATCACATCCCAATGAAGTTTGATAGGTTGCTCCATGAATTGAATTATTTTTCCCATGATACAAGAAAAATATCATGTCAAATCATAGTTAAGTAATTCAGAATCCTAACCAGGCAACAATGCTTGTTATGTGAGAAAAAAAATTCACCTGTAGCATGTAATTATTTCTCATGTCCACCACTTATGAACCCTTATCATAGGAGGATGGGCATAAAGGAATAAAAGTATGATTGTAATATCTTTTATTTTTTGGATGGATATAATTATTTAGGCTATATTATTCCTATGTATAAAAAATAGAAGTACTTGATTATCTTAATAGGTATAAAAGGATAGTGGAAAGCTAGTTTGGAATGGATATCAAAGTACAAAGTTATAATAATGGAATTGAATTCACTAATTATTTAGTTAAGAAGTATCTAGAGAATCATGATATTGTTATGCTCCTGCCATTGATTTAGGTGCAAATGCCCATGTGGATGTTGATGATGATGCTAGTGGTCTGAGAGGAGGTTATAATGATGTTGGTGTTTCTGAAGGAGATGACAAGGGTCGTGATGGTTCTGGTGATACTGATATTGAGGTACATTTTAGATGTAAATTTTATTCTTGGTTTATACATTGAATTCTAGCATATAATGATGTTAGTGTTTGGTAGATGTTGTGGTGTATACTATTTTAGGGTTTTATGGAATTAGACGTTAGTGTTAATGGAGGATAGAGGTGGTTCCAATTAAGTGTTGCAGATTTTATATTTTTGTTGGGGTTTACATGTTTCTTAACACTACATTGCATTACTGGGGGATGGTGTTTTTTTAGTAGGGTGCAATAAGGGTTGTTGGGGAGGGGGTTTGTTCAGGAAAGAGGGTGTGTGTGTGTGTGTGGGGAGGTCTGTCCAGGAAGGAGGGGGTCTGTCCAGGAGGTGTGGGGGGGTCTTTCTAGGGGGGTCTGTCCAGGGAGGGGGGTCTATCCAAGAAGGGGGGGTCTGTCCAGGGGGGAGTGGGGGGGGGGGGTGTCCAGGGGGGAGTGGGGGGGGGGGTGTCCAGGGGGGAGTGGAGGGGGGATTTGTAGGGGGAAGGGGGCTGTGGGGGGGGGGGGGTGGAGGGGGTGAAAGCGGGGTCTCTCTGTGTGTGTGTGGGGGGGGGGGGTCTGTAGGGGTGAGGGGGTGTGTAGGGGGGTGGGGGTGTGCATGAGAGGTATGTCCAGGGAAAGTGTGTGTGTGTGTGTGGGGGGGGTCTATCCGGGGGGGTCTGTCCATGGAGGGGGTTTAGGGTGGGGGGGTCTGTCTAGGAAGGAGGGGGGTCTATCTAGGAAGGAGGGGGGTCTGTCTAGGGGGTGGGGTCTTTCTAGGAAGGGGGGGGGGGTCTGTTCAGGAAGAAGGGGGGGGGGGGGTCTATCCAGGGGGAGTGGGGGGGGGAGGGTTCTGTCTAGGAAGGAGAGGGTGTGTGGGGGGGGGGGGTGCAAGGGGGGTCTGTAGGGGGAGGGGGTCTGTAGGGGGTGTGTGTGTGCAGGGGGGTTTTTCCAGGGAGGGGGGTCTATCCAATAAGGAGGGGGTCTATCCGAGGGGGGGGGGTCTGTCCAAAATGGAGGGGGGTTTCTAGGGGGAGTGGAGGGAGGTTTTGTAGGGGAGAAGGGGCCTGTAGAGGGAGTGGTGGGGTGGGGGAATTGAAGTGGGTGGGCTACTACGAGGTGGGAGGTGGGGGTGGGGGGTTATGAAATGGGAAGGCCTATAACCAGGGTTTGAAACTATGGCTATAGACTTATAGCCACGATTTCAAACCGTGGCTATAAACCCTGTGTGGCTTAAAGTTCTTCCATGGTTTGAAACAGTGGATATAGAGATTTAGCCACAGTTCAAACTGTGGATACAAGTATTTAGCCATAATTTGAACTGTGTCTATAGGTATTTAGCCACAACTTGAAACTATGGATATAGGCCTTTCCCTATAGCCACGCCAATACCAGCCACAATTCATTAAACCGTGGCTATAACCTATTTCCATAGTTCCAAACTGTGGATATATCCTAAATTTCTAGTAGTGTTAACATTTCATCGCATCATAACCTATGAAAATTGATAGGTTTCATAATAATTTCATCAAAGAATAACCCTTGAAAAGAAGTGAGTTTCAAAAGCATATAACTCATGGAAGAGAAACAGGTGTCATAAACATCATTCAATCAAAACATGAACCATTTAAGAAAGAATATGAATGGAACCTTTGGATCATTTCCTAGAAGGGTATGAGTAACATTAACAGATTCCATCTTAGATGGAAAATAACTTGGAAATATATTTTGAAAACATTTCTTGAGGAAAATATCATTTCTTCTTTGAAAAGGATTTTTAAAACATAAATGATTTAGAAAAACATTTTCTTCGAAAATGCATTGAAAGCTTAGAAATAACAATTGAAATAATTTTTAAAACCTTTTCCCTTGAAAACTTATAAAATAATATTAAAAACATTTTGAAAATAATTTTCCTTAAAAACTTATAAAATGATCTAAAAAAACCTTCTAAAAAACACTTTTATTAAAAAATACATTGAAAACTTATAAAGAAATCTTGAAAATGTTTTAAAAACCATTTATTTTAAAATTAATTTTAAAAATATTTTCTTAAAAATTAACCTTTTAAACATTAAAGGTAATCTTAAAAGAAATAACAGTGTGTAAATCCATACATATTGTACGAGGTAAAAAGAATATTCCTTTTGCATGGAAAAAAGGGATAGAAAAATTCCTTGTTCAGAAAGTGACAAAAAGATTCATTTAAAAAAATTGGTAAAATAAAAAAAGGGTAAAATTTATTTTAAATATTATAAGATAATAGTATAATATTCTTGGAAACCCTTTTTATAAAACATGGTTTTGAAGGAGCACAAATTTCTGACCGAAGGGAGGGTAAAGTCGGGCTTTCTTAAAAACACTTTCTTAACTATGTTATGTACCAAAGAGTGAAAAATGGTACCAATACATGAATATATTATGAATAACCAGAGTATAATAACAATCACGAGTGTTCTTGAGATATGGATTATAACATTTCATCAAAGGAATCATAATCATAAATAATCTCAAAAAGCGATGAGATTGTTTCAATAAACTCTTACCACTTGGTAACTTTGAACCATAGTCCCAATTTAAGAAAATGAAATTAAATAAAGCTTAAAATATCATAAAAATAATGATATTAATGATATAACATTTCAAATTAAGTATATACACCTCATGAAAAAATATAGGTTCATAACATGACATGTGTCTCAAAGAAGGCAAATTGAGGCAAAATTACTTTACTAATTTAGTAACTTTTGAAAAATAAACCCCATGAAAGAAATATAATCAAATGTATATTTAAATAACCATAAATATAATTATAATAATCATATAATACATCCATGGTAAGTATAAACACCACACAAAAGGAATGAGTAGTGAATAAAGCATGTATCTTACAAAAATAAAAAGTGAGATGAAATTCCCTTACCTTGTGTCTTGACTCTCTTCATGATCGTAAGAAACTCTTATAAAAAAAAATAAGTTTATTATACATATTTTACAGAACCATATTCTTATATATAATTTCATATATGGTTTTATTATGACTTTATATTACCTGCTTGTTAACAATTCTATGTTAAGGTTACGCTTCGGGTAATATTCGCTTTGTTTTTCGCATGTGTCTTAATTTGTTACATCATTAGTCCTTATACCTATATAATGATTTAAATAATGTAAAATATTATATCAATATAATTAATATTAATTATATGTTTATTATAATAATCTAAATAATATAGAAGTATGAAATGGAATACACTGTTCATGGAGACGGTTTGTCGTACGTACGCATGAATGTTACTTCCATTTTATTGATGTATTAAAAGAAAGAAAGTAAATGAAATACATTTATATGTATATGTGTATATAATATAATTATATTATAATTATTATTTCATATATATCATATAATTTCACCAAATATTTCCTTAATACATTCCATGTAGCGTGTGAACGAATCACATCACTTTGAGGGGGTAGTAGTCTACACTTCCTCAAACAAAATTATCATATTTACACAAGATGCAATGCACAAGGGAATGTTCTAAATAAAAATTAAAAAAGCATAAAGACATTATAAATATCATATATATCATATATAAATATATTTTCCATCATAATTTCCATCATGAGAGGTGGTAAATGAAAAATGAACAATCATCGTTTCGTGAGACGGTAGTTCGCCGTACACATAAACAATATGTTCATTACCCATTAGATGGAAGTTTGTGTAATTTTAGGTTGAAATATTAGAATAAAAACATACTAGTATATTTAGGATAATAGTTTTGTTATACAATCATGTAATAATAAGAGTTTAGGGAGTTCATAATGGAAATAAAAGAAAGGAGCTTGAAGGAAGGTGTTACCTCTTAATCAGTTAACTCCTTCTGGTTTGCACCAAATGGATTCATTAGAAGTATTTATTCTCAAAGGGAGGATTCAAAGAGGAAGTTATGGATGTTGGGGAGTTTATTGAGAAGATACTATTTGAACCTAAGTGGTTTTAGAGATGTGAATAAGAGGGAGAGGTGGTGGCCTTTTATAAGGAAGGGAAAGGACACACTTGACATTTTTGAAAACAAGTTTGGTGTACCCATGTTTTTACCTAAAAAAAGTCATAAAAAACCAAAAAAACTCAATAATGGAAGGTTTATGGCCTAAATATCACCATAAAATGGGTTTTGGATAAGTTTCTAGGTCATTTGGTCCCTTAAGTTTAAGGTTTATTCCCTTGTTAAGCTTAATTTTACCTTAATTACTGTAATTAATTTTAACTACATTCACTAATATTTTTGGTAAAAACTAAGTTGACCTTATTAGAAATTATAAATTAAGACCATTAAAAATATGTAATCCATTTTTTCTGAATTCCAATCAAAAAAGTATTATAAATTAATTTAAATTTAATCCCACTGATGGGAGGACACTGCAGGTTTTTAAAGTAAAAACATTCAAAAGTTTCCTAAGTTTTTATACTCAATTTCAAAGTGAAATTGATTATAATGGCCTAAATTGTATAAATGGATAAAAATATTATCTAATTAAACTTTTAAATAAATTTAAAATATAATTTTTTCTTATAAATAAATTAGATGAAAAAGCAGTTTTGAATTAAAATTCAATATTTTTAACTATTCATTAAAAAATGAAACCATACATAAAAATACCAAAAAATTATCCTAACCTAATTTTTATGTTTATCTTTAAAATATGAAGTTTATTTTGACATATTAAATCTATAAAAGTTACAAAAAATTAATTTAAAATGGGTTCACCATTAAAAGTCAATAAAACTAGTTTTATAAAAATATAGGTTTTAAGCATAAAATTGGGCTTGTTCTTATCTTAAGCCTATAAAATCTATTGGATGAATATAAAAAAATATGTTATTGAATATATAATATATATATCACATTAATATCACTCACTAAATTTAATTAGTTTATTTTTTAGGGTATAAAAGCTTTGTGGGTATAATAATAATTTCCTTTATATTCAATCCATTTTCATATTTATTTCTAATTAATTTTTAACCAATGAATTCATTTTATATTTTTGTAAACCATAGATTTTTATAATTTAGTTAACCCTTTTCATAAATACTAATTTAAAACTACTTTATATTAAATAATATATCGTTATTCGATAAAACTCGGTCTTGCATGTTATACAAGCCATCGAGGAATGTCATTGTTGCATGTAATGGAAGCTAACCTAGGTGTTTCATGTAGATAAAGCTAAAATTTATGTTGCGTGTAGTGCACGATTAACTTGGTTTTGCATATAATCCAAACCAAACATAGTGATTTAATATAAAATAAACTATTTTTTGTGTTGTGTGAAATGAAAAATATTAAAAAGATTAAATTAATTTGAAAAAAAAATATTTCACAAAATCTCGAGGTGTTACACGTTACACGCAAGACCTAATTTTACCAAACCACAATGTAATATTAATAATATTATTAAAATATTATTATAGTTTTCACCTAGCAATTGGAATGATGATTATAAATAATATTAATTAAAAATATGAAAATATAGTTTACACATTTATATAAGAATAATTATTTAGTGACTAATTAACTATAAATGAAAGTAAAACCCATTTACAAATATAGGAAATCTTTTGTTGAAAATTTATATCAAACACATTTTAACTCAATAGATTAATTAAACCACTTTTGATAAATGTTTTTAATGATATATATATATATATATTATATTTAGTCAACTATTTAACACTCATCATATGTGTTTTCTAGGCAAGAGATATGAATAAATTTAATTTCGCGTGAAAGATATATATTTTTTCTAAAATGTAATTTTACTGCCTTTTAATGACACACCTATTTTAAATATAATTTTTGAAACTTTTATAAAATTCATTTGATAAAATAAAATTCATTTCAGAATGCATAATATCAAAATATAATTTGGGTAATTTTTTGGCATTTTTTTGAGAAGTTTCATTTTTGATGAATAGCAAAAAATACTGAATTTTAATTGAAAACTGTTTTTTCATCTAATTTACTTATATATTTAAATTATATTTTAAATTGGTTTTAAAGTATAATTAGTTAAATTATACATTAATAAATATAATTTTGGTTATTGAAATCAATTTCACATTGAAATTAGATATGAAAACATTTCAAACTTTTAAACATTTTCTATTTAAAAACCGGATTTCGCGACACGTTTGCAAGATTAATTTTAAATTAATTTCTGCCACTTATGTGATTATAATTTAGAAAAATGGATTATATATTTTTAATAATAATAATTTTTAATTTTTAATAATTTCAAATTAGTTTTTGACAAAAAATATTAGTGAGAGTAATTAAAATTAATTACAATGATTAAGGTAAAAACGAGTTTACTTAGTGGTTAAACTTTAACTGAAGGGAAAAAATAACCAAAACACATGTCCAAAATCCATTGGATGGCCATATTTATACCATATACTCCATTTTATATATATTTTTTTATTATTGGAAGCACATGATGTAAGGGATACCTCTCAATAGTGTTTACCTTTTTGTATTTATAATAATGTCACTCCTCCTCTACTATAAAAGAGAACTCAGCCCCTCAATTCTTCAAACCCCTAAATCCATTTGTCTCATCCAAAACCTACCCAAATATTCTACCAAATTCACTTATCTAATCCTAGAATCCACAATTTGTGCATAAAGGTAACCAAGGTAGTTCTTTGGTGCAAACCAAAAGGAATTACCCAAAGAAGAGGTAACATTCTTCAACAAGCACTTTTCATTTATTTCTTTCTCCTCCCCCTAAATTATTCTTATTCCATAATTATATAATAACCTCATAATCCTAAATATACTAATATTATTTTATTTTAAAGTTTCTATCTACACATACACACACTTCCATCAAATGGGATGCACAATCGCCGTTCGTGTGTACGACAGACTACCGCCTCGCGAATCGATGTCGTTCGTTCTTCCATTACCACCTTTCAAGGTTGGTAATAATGATGAAATTAATATTTTTATATTATATATATATATATGATATTTATGATTTATTTATTATTATTTAATTATTATATAATATATACCTTCATGATTTCCATTTTATGGGAATATGATAACTTCGTTTGTGGACGTGTGGACTACCGCCTCCTCAAAGCAACGTCATTCGTTCACACTTTGCATGGAATGCATTAAGGATGAGTTTAGTAAAATTATATTATATATATAAAATAATAATAATAATTTAATTATAATATATATATACACATATATTTCATTTATTTCCTTTCTTTCAATACGATAAGAAAACATAAACAGTGTTCATGCGTACGTACGACCTACTGTCTCCATGAATGATGTATTCCATTTCATAATTCCATATTTTATAGATTATTATAAATACTTATACACTGAATATATATAATATTTATATCATTTATATCATTATTTATATGATTAAATCATTATATAAGTAATAGGATAAAAAATATGACAAATCAAAACACACACGAAGAACAAAGCGGTTATTACCCGAAATGTAACTTTAACATAAAATTGTTAATAAACAGGTAATAGAAGGTCATAATTAAATCATATATGGTGTTATATAATTTAATATGGTTCTATAAAAAATTTATAATAAATATATATTTATTATACTTGAGTTTTGAGCGAGTACGATGAGAGTCAAGACATAAGGTAAGAGAATTTCATCTCATTTTCTTATATTAATGAGATACATGCCATATTCACCGCCCATTTATTTTATGTGGTGTATATAATATCCTAATAAATTTTATATAATTAATTATATTTATTTAATTATATTAAAATTTTCAATTGATGTTATTATTTCATGGGGATCATGATTCAAAAGTTACCGAAGTAGTAAGGGTTTTCTAGTCTTACTTTTATTTCTATGAGACTTATGCCATATTCACCACTCGTTTCTTTTGTGTGGTGCATATAAAACCAATGAATGTATTATATTATTATTATACTTAAATTTATTAGTATTTAAATATCCCTTTTATGATCTATATTTCATGGGGTTTATTGTTCGAAAGTTACCAAATCGGTAAGGTAATTTTATCTCAATTTACCTTCTTTGAGACACATGTTATGTTATGCACCAATATTCTTTTATAAGTTATATATACTACCCTTTGATATGTTTTATCATTAATAAAATTATTTTAATGATAATTTAATCTTCATATAATTTTATCCACTCATGAGTATTATGATTTAAAGTTACCAAAGTGGTAACAATTTATTGCTACAATCTCATCATTTATCAGGATTATTTATGATTATGCTTCCATTAATGAAATATTATGATCCATATCTCAATATATCTAATTAATTTTCTTATCCTATGTATATTAATGATATTTTCATGTAATGGTACCATTTTTTCCACTATTTGGTACTTAAGATAATTAAGAAAATGTTTTTAAGAAAATCCGACTTTATTTCTCTCCTCACTCAAAAATCTATTTATTCAAAACCATGTTTTCTAAAAATATTTTTAAAAAATGTTATAATATTATCCTATGTTTTTTAAAAGACATTTTTACCCATATTTTACCTTTTTATAAATGGTTTTATAATGAATCTTCTTATCATTTTCTGATCAAGGCACCTTTCTAAACATTTTATAATACAAAAGGAATGTTTAGCATGTACGAATTTACATGCCATCATAACCATCATTTCTTTGAAGATTCATTTTCAAGTTTACAAGGTTATTTTTAAAGAAAATGTTTTTCTTAATATTCTAGAATTTTTTTCTTGTTAAAGTGGTTTTAAAAAAAGTTTTTCACACTTTCTTTATAAGTTTTCAAATTATTTTTAAAGGAAAATGTTTTCAAAATGTTTTCAAGCTTTCCTTATAATTTTTAAAATTATTTTCAAAGAAGAATGTTTTAAAGATTTCTTTATAAGTTTTCAAATCTATTTTCAAAGAAAAAGGTTTTCAAAATGTTTTCAAGCTTCATTTATAATTTTTAAAATATATTTTAAAATAAAAGTTTTCAAAAAAAAATTTAGGCTTCCTTTATAATTTTTAAAATATATTTTCAAAGAAAAGGTTTTCAAAAGGTTTTCAAGATTACTTTATAAGTTTTCAAGGTTATTTTCAAATATTTTTTTAAAAATGTTTTATGTTTTAAAAATTGTTTTCAAAGTAGAAATGTTATTTTAATCAATAAATGTTTTAAATCTTAC
The DNA here is from genome assembly GCA_963277665.1 of Viscum album. NCBI lineage: Eukaryota > Viridiplantae > Streptophyta > Magnoliopsida > Santalales > Viscaceae > Viscum > Viscum album. The sequence continues at coordinate 1,179,710,760 of OY728166.1, forward strand.
TTTATAATTTTTCAAAGTGTTTTTCAAATAAAAGGATTTTGAAAAGGTTTTATGTTATTAAAAAAATTATTTTCAAAGAAAGGATATTTTACTTAAAAAATAAACCAATTGATCTTTCAAAATCCTTCTCCATATAAGATGAAACCATTTTATATAATTTATTCTTTACTGGGGATATGATTCAAGGACACTATTCTTATTTTTTCTTTGAGTGGATTATGTTTAATTTAAAAAGTTGTTTATGAAACCCATTTCTCTTCCATGAGTTATACCATGATAAAAAACTTGTGAAACCCATTTCAATAGTTATTATATGATGAAATGATAATGAAACCGGTATATTTTATACATGTTATGATAGGATAAAATTTTTATTATACCCATTTCATTTCAAGGGTTATGATATGATGTTTATGAAAACCATCTCTTTTTATGGGTTATGATATGATGAATGTTTTATTATCTTATGACACACATATGTATGATTTTATTATTTGATGGTTGGGACCTAAATATACCTCTAATTAATTGGGTAAAAATTTATATTTCATGATATAATTATGGGAGTAAGTATATGGGCTTGATCCACTATGAGAATAAGGTGTAACCTGATCCACTATGAAGAAAGGGCTATCACTAGAGATGGTTGTGTGTCCCACCTAGAAGGTATAGTTTTAAAAACTTAGGTAATGATATAATAAGTTTAAAATCATTTATAAAATGTTTTTAAATTCATATAATAGATTTTATAGGAACAATATAAGTATAAATGTAGTTTTATGCTTATTTTTAAAAAAAATGCAATTTTACCTCCTTTTGATGGTGGAATTATTTTAAATATAGTTTTTAAAAATTTTATAAATTATATTTGAGAAAATAAACATCTAATTTGAAATAGTAATATAAAAATTTACTTTAGTTTATTTTTTGGTATTTTGCTGATAAGTTTTATTTTTTGATGAATAGTGAAAAATACCGCATTTTAATTGAAAATTGTTCTTTCATAAAATTTATTTATAGTGTTAAATTATATTTTTGAATGGTTTTAAAGTATAATTATATCAATATTTTATCATATAATCCAATTTATGACATTTTAATTAATTTCACATTGAATTTGGATATAAAAACATTGCAATCTTTTGAAGGATTTTACTTTAAAAACTTGTTTTCTCATTCTGTAAATGAGATTAATTTTTAATTTATTTCTGAAATTTTTATATTTTGAATTTTAAAAAATGGATTCCATATTTTTAATTATAATTTTAAAATTTAGTAAACAGGTCCCTTTTATTTTTGAACATTATGAATAAAAACTTTAGTAATTTTTTTATTAACACAGTTAAAGGTAAATCGAGTAATTAAGGGTAAAAATAATATTATAAAATTTCCCTAAATCTTATCATAATTTCATTTGATGATTTAGTTTTGATAAAAATCATATTTTAGATGAAACTATAACCTTTGGAAGCCACTTTTATGAGAGTATGAAATTTATAATATTTTATTTAAAGAAAAGTCAAAGATGTCATACTCATGTTTTTCATAACTATAACATTTTTAATATGGGGTTATATATGGGAAATATTCAATTATAAATATTTATTTGAAATATAAAATGTTTATCATCATCATGGTAATTTATTTTTTAATTTTTAAGAAATAAATAATTACCTTAAATCCATACATAATGATGATGCAGTAATAGTTTAATTAATGGAAATATCAAATAAATGATATTAAAAATATTAAAATAAATATAATTTTATATAATTAATGTCATACACAAATTTTATAGACTAATTTGACATGTTATTGATGAGTTAAAATATTTGGTTCAAATATATCACGTTGTTATGATATTTTTAAAAAGTCAAGTAAGGAATAGTTTCAAAATTGACATTAATGATATTTTAAAATACATAATATTTTATTAAATGATATAAAATTCATAAAAATCTAAAATTCATCCAACTGATTTGGATAAGTCTCAAAATGTCATAAATGACTCATTTATTGGCCTTTTAAAATTTTATATCAATTATATTGTCACGACCCATCCCAGTGGGGCTTGTTCCATGACTACCCCAAGCTTGCCTCTAATAGGCCAAGGGCTAGTGACTAGTATAGAGTAGGAATATACCAAAAATGGGAGGCATTTTCCTAAGTACCTGTACACATGCACACATATCCAAGCGACAAAAATGCTAAAATGTAAAAACACTAAGTAAACAATGCATGCATACCACTAAGATCTCACAATAGAGTACGACAGTAAAAGTACTAGAAGTAAACAGGGAAAAATACAATCCCACCACAAAGAGTTTGTAAAAAAATTCCAACCTATAAGAAAAGAGGCATCAGGACTACTGTCTGAACCAACTGAACACACCTCGGTCTGTCTGTCCTCACTAAGCACCACCTAGTCTTGGTCTGCATAACACTCCGTCAAAAGGTCGATCGTCTGCACAAGACACGACACATGCGAGAAAAGCCTATGTAGGGGTGAGTATAACAATACCCATTAGGAAACACTGAAACCACAAAGGAACACCACAAAGGAACATCACAAAGAAATACCACAAAGGAATACCATAAAGGAAAGTACAGTTATCTCCACACAGGTATATATTTACAACACATATAGCAAGAATATCTAGATATGCTTAGTCCAAGACACATAGTCTAGAGGTAACCCATAACCAATTACCTACCATATGATTCTACTCGAAGCATGATTATTTCAGGAAAAATCACTCCTCGAGCCATGATATCATCGGAGACCCTCACAGATAGGTCTAGCTCATTTGGGCCATGCCTAAAGAGAACGTATTGGTCAAGGAAGACTAAGATACACAGAGAGGGGATTGTGCCTAGACACTCTGAGGGATACCATGGAATGAACCCAAACACATTAGGGGATACTACATACCCAATCCGAATCAATTCACAATGTATAGGATCCTGCCCAGACACAATAAGGAATACCACTAACCCTACTAATGCGGCCTGCTAGAAGGAGGACCAATGCCCTACTCTCAGTGGTTATGTAGATTCTAAAAACTCCAATAGGGGTGATAGAAGATCACAATATAGTCCCACAGAGGGATACCATACTCTATCTAGGAATTGGATTATATAGGGGATTACAATCTAGTGATGTGGATGCAATGTTGTACTAAACCCTCAAGGAAAGGACCAAGTGAATGCTCTCAACCCATACTGACCCAAACTAAAACTCACCACTTTCTCAAAAGTACTGTATCAATGTTAGGGTCTCAACACCATAAACAGACCGTTAAACAGACGTAGAGTTTGAAAGTTACAATAGTTTGAAGTTTCAAAGTGGGGTCACTAGGCCCATGGACCGACCACATGGTTGGTCCATCGACCGTGGCGGTCGACCACCTGGACTGGCCGCCCCATAGATATCGAGGTTGATCGTGCCCCTAGATGTCGTGGTCGCACGGTAGCTAGAGAAACCGTGGCTCACGGTCAACCGTGGCCCAACTCTAGCCCGGTCGCCCCCGGGTCTGACTTAGGTCTGACCCACTCAGCCCGGCCTAACCCGGTCAAACCAGCCCGCTCTGCCTGGGCCTAGCCTGCTCGCACTCGGGCCGCATCTCATGCTACTACCCCCGTAGTCCACTCCTGCCAACTCCACCAAATCCCATGTGACCACCTTCCTCATTCCATGCAGCCTCCACTGCCACCTTTATCACCATCACCTTTGGTCGTCACCACCTCCAATCACCGCTGCCCTGAGCTATCGATGCCACTACCTCACCTCACCGGACTGTTGCTCTAGACTCGTGCTATTGGTCCCTTCCATGGACCACTAAGCCACCTCCAATGCCCAAAATTTGAAATGGTCATAGATCTGTGCTCCTCAGGTCCCGATCTACACATACCTGACCTCGGTTGTCAGTTTACCACTAATATAGGGCTCAAATCATGTTTGGAGCTACCCAACATGTTGAACAGTGGCCATGAGGGTCCAAAGATAATGAATGCGAAGAAAGGGGGAAAGGAAAGCACAAATAAAACCATGAGTAATGAACCTCATCCTTTGTTCATGTTAGTCTCAATTCATTCTCATTAGAATGAAGAACAAAGAAGAATAAGGAAAACTCCTGAAATAATCCCTGTAATTATCAACCACCCCGCAAAGATAGAATCACAGATCAATCTATCATGGATTAACCCAAATTCATCATGTAAATAAAGAATTGGGAAACCATAAATAAACAACCTCCCTACCTTTATTTGGATCATTTTATGATGAAGAACGATCATCGCGTCATCGTCGATCCTCGATTCATTGAATCTGAGTGGCGTTGTTCGATCGATCTTTCATCATCCTCCAATGGCTTCTCCAAAGTTTCTTTCTCCATGTATCTAAAGGAAATTCAAGGTTATGAGTCTAACCCTAAATTTATGATAGGACTTAATAAAAAGGAGAGTCGTTGTGTCAAAATAATTTTTTTTACAAAAATTATTTTATTTGTAGTTACATCCTTCATGACTTTTTATACAGATGACCCACGCCGAAAAAAGTTATGTCACACCCAAGGTAAATCCAACGCTCTAAAATCAATAGTACTATTAGATTTCTGATCCGAGCACCCATTTAAGAATTATTACACCATTTCAGAAAAACTATGCACACGTTCTATTAAAAGTTTAATATTTTTCAAACAATTGTTCCAAGAAAAATGGGACTCAAAATCACATGTTGCCTCAACAATTACTCTCAAAATCAATCTATATAATTTCTAAAAATAATACATGGGAAAATCTGAGATGTTACATTCTCCCCACCTTGGGGATTTATGTCTCTGAAAGATAAAAAAAGGTCTACTCAAACAAATGAGGATACTAAGTATGAATCTGAGCCTCCTGCTCCTATGTGTTCTTCTAGAGATTCCCGTGCTGCCATCAGACATGTACCAAAGGAATTGACCACTCATGAAGGATCCTCTCTTACCGATCCTCAATCTCCACTGGGTAGTCAACAAAAGTCACGCCATCCTTAATGTCCATCTCACCCTAGTTGATAACGTGTGATGTTTCATGATTGTACCTCCTCAGTTGTGACACATGGAAGACGTCGTGTACCCGATATAACTGCGATGGTAGAGCCAAGCGGTACGCCACCTCTCCAACTCTACGTAGTATCTGGAAAGGGTTGATGAATCTCAAAGATAACTTTCTACCTCGACAAAATCTTTTTAATTACCATCGAGGTGAAACCCAAAGGAACACATGGTCTCCTTCCTTGAACTCCAAAGGCCTCCGTATCCTGTAATCATAAGACTTATGATAGCTTTGTGCAGTCTTCATCCGCTCCTAGATGATCTACACCTTCTCCGTAATATCTCGCACCAACTCCAGGACCATGAGTGCTGAATCACCTGGGTCAATCCAGTAAACTGATTACCTACATGGTCACCTGTAAAAGGACTTGAATGGTGTCATACTAATGGTGGAGTGGTAGTTGTTGTTATAATAAAACTCCACCAGTTGTAGGTGATCCACCCAACTATATCCAAAGTTTAACATGCATGCCCAGAGCATGTCCACCAGAACCTGAATGGTCTGCTTAGTCTAGTCATCCTTCTATGGGTGAAATGTTGTGCTCAAGTGTAACTGGGTCCCAAATGCCTCTTAAAACCCATTTCATAGTCAGGATGTAAAGCGAGCATCATGATATGAAACTATTGTCGACGGGACTCCATGGAGTCAAACTATCTCCTGCATGTATAGGCGTCCTAAGCTCTCTATTGAACTCTAATCTCGGATAGCTAAGAAGTGGGATGACTTGGTGAGTTGGTCAAAAATCACCCAGATGGAATAATGTCCCCTGGACGTATATGGTAAAACCATCATTAAGTCCATCGATATCCCATATCACTTCTATTCCAGTACCTCAAGGGGTTGAGCTAAAACCACTCGAACCCAGAGCTCATCCTTCACTTGATGACAAGTGAGACATCGAGCGACAAACTCTGCAACTCCCTTATTCATCCCCAACCACCAAAATTGACTTTGGATGTCTGGGTACATATTTTACACACCTAGATGTACTACCAAAGGGGATGTGTGGAACTCCCTCAAAACCTCCTCCTGTAATGCTAACGGTATAACTATGTGCCCTATGAAAAGAAAAATGTTCTCCCCACCTTTCAAATATCCATTAGGATCATGTCCTATAGACATATAAGCATGTAAGGTCTCACAGTTGGTGTCCCTAATATATTCCTCCATAACTCTTTATAAGAGTGGAGGGGTGAAAAACATCAACTAGAGGTAAGCTTCTCCATCTCCATCCACAAAGGATATCTACAATGAGGCAAACTGCTTCGATGCCTCATTTAGAAACTGAAAACTCAATCTCCTACTTAGAGAATTTTCCACCACATTCCCCTTCTCAAGAGTATAGACAATCTCAAAGTCATAGTCCTGGAGTAACTCTATCCATCAACTCTGTATCAAGTTCATATTTTTCTAAGAGAATATATACTTGAGACTCTTGTGATCAGAGTATATGATAAACTGTTCACCTATCCAGTAGTGTTTTCACATCTTCAATGCGAAGACTACCACTACTAGCTCAAGATCATGGGTTATATAGTTCTGATTGTGTGGTCTCAACTAGCATGAACCATAGGCAATCAACACTTTACCCTACATCAGTACACAACCAAGCCCGACCCCTAATGCATCTTAGAAAACCACATAATCAATGCCTTCCTATGGTAACTTCAGGATGGGAGTGCTCATCAGCCTCTACCTCAGCTACTGAAAGCACTACTGGAACTTCTCTATCCACAAGAAAGACTACCCATTTCATGTCAATGCTGTAAAGGGTGCTTCTACTCTAGATAAGTCGGGTACAATCCTCCAATAGTATCCTACCAACCCAAGGAAACTCTGTACCTCAATAACACTCTTGGGTGTCTCCCAAGTAAGCACTACCTCAACCTTCGCTAGATCTACTACAACTCCATACTTTAAGATGAAGTGTCCTAGAAAATGGACCTCTCAAATCCAGAATTGACACTCTGAGATCTTCCCATAAAGTTGTTTCTCTTGAAGTGTGTCCAGGACCATCCTAAAGTGTCTCACATGCTCATCTTCGGACACCGAATATACTAGGATATCATCGATGAAGACCACCAAAAACTGGTCTAAGTAAGCCTGAAATATCCGGTTCATGAGTCCCATGAATACCACTAGGGAGTTTGTCATGCCAAACGACATCAAAAAGTACTCACAATGACCGTAACAACATATGAAGGCCATCTTTGGTATATCCTCATCCCAAACTCTCAACTGGTGATAGCCTAATCTGAGGTCGATCTTCGAGAACCATCACACCCCTTTCAACTAATCAAAGAGGTCGCCGATCCTTGGTAGTGGATTCTTGTTCTCCATGGTCACTTGGTTCAAGAACTGGTAATCCACACACAACCTCAATCTCCCATCTGCCTTATTGGAAAAAAAACTGGGGCTACCCAGGGTGAAACACTGGGTCTCACGAATACCTTCCTCTTCAAGTCCTCCAACTTCACTCTTAGCTTATGAAGCTCTATGAGAGACATCTGATATACAGTTGTAGATATCAGAGTTGTCCTGGGGTGTAGATCAATACAGAAGTACATCTCCCTATGGGGAGGTAAACCAGGAACATCTTTAGGAAATATTTTCTCATACTCCGCCACCACTATAGGAAACTGAGGACTCATATCATCCACTACACTGAGGGTGAGGCTATCCAACTGATGATTAATCAGCTGCACCCTCCTATGTTCGATTCCATCCTACGCTTCCCATATTTCCTTTTCACCATAAAGGAAAACTTGGTTCTATCATCGTGGAAACACCACACTATGTGCCTAAAATAGTCAATTTGAGCATGAATTATGAATAACCAGTCCATACCAAGAATGATTTCATAAGGCCTTGATGCCACTACCAATAGATCCCAATCGAAACTCTCACCTCTAAGAGTCAGGTCACACTGTCGGCGCTAGTGTTTGATCATCGAATCTCCCCCCGTAGGAGCCTTTAAGAGTAAGGGTCAAGTCAACAGTTCAACCATAATCTTTGAGTCTCAAACAAGGTTCGTGGTAAGGAAGTAATGACTAGAACCTATGACTATCAAAACTGCATCTAAAGTGGAAAATACATAGACTATACCTTGTATCAACCTTGGATCCCTGGGGTCATTGATGTTATTAATATTTTCATGACTTATTATATACTCCCTTTACTTATTTTATATAAAATGTGCATAATTTGTATGAAATATTAATGTTTTAATATTAAGTATAATTTTTGAGCATTTTTAGAAGTAGTCCAATTGAGTCATTTTAATGTTTTAATAATAACTGTCACTATACTGATCCAAATTGTGTGGTTATTATTTTTTAGGATTCTAATTTCAATATACAACATTTAATTAGAAGGTACCATGAGCCAATTCTTCCATTTGAAGGGTCATATGGTCCTCACAAACAAGACCAAAGAATCTGTGAACAAACTAGACCAGCCTTGAAGATTGATTTACTGGGCTCAATTAAGAAGTCCAAAAACATTAACTCTACACCATAATTCGGGGGACACTACATGTCATCTTGGATAAAAATTTCAAGGCCCAAATCCAAGTACAAGGGGCCCAAATGAAGCTTTGAAGTCTAGCCCACCATTCTGGCCGAGAAATAAAATCAGTATAATATTCATGACATATCTCATGATGTAAGCATCAAATCGAGCTGATATTTTTCAGTGTGAAATAGGAGATATATATGGATGACTTTTCTGAATAAGTCATTCGGATTTGAAGGCATCTTCCTGTTCCAAAATCCATTCACATTTTGGCCATCGAAAAAGCATGGATAGAAATGGATAGTTTACCTTTGTTTAATAAAACCGCCATAACTTTGGTTCCACTTGTCCAAATGCCTCCAAAATTTTAAAGTAGTCGGAAAAATTTATTATATAAAACTTTTAAGAAGGATATATTTGGAGATTAGGATTTCTGTATAGCCAACTTGGCGATTCAAGTGGAAGGACAGATTGGGAATGAAAACAGTCCACTCCTTGGGCTATAAATACTCTCCCCTTATCTCCTTGAGAGGGGTTGGAATTTCAGAAGAGAAGAGAACATATTGTCATGACAAAAACCTTTCCAAAGTCTTGGGAGGATCTTCCATACTCAAGTTTTCACTTGAGAGACCTTTCCTCCTCTCTTTGTTTTCACTTACTTTCATGTTCTTCATTTTTGTAATTTTGTAAGTCCTTTCTTTTGTAATTTTGTAAGTCCTTTCTTTTGTAATTCTGTTTTAATGAAAGTTTCTTCTTCAATATTTCTTATTATAATCCACCTTATGTAGTTTAATATTTATGTTCTTAAAATAGTTTAAATTCAGTTTAATCCTCTTCCCTTCTTTTTCTTCCTCATTCAATCGAAAATCCATTTTTAATTATCATCATTGTTCGTGTGTGTGTGTTCAACGTACCACTCTTTTCTAATCCCTTTATTTTTCTTCTATTATTAATTTATCATCATAAGTATTAAAACCAGAATATTAAACACCCAAATGGATGAGTAAATATCTCATTAGGGTGAATCAAAATTTAGGGATGTTAAGTGATTGAGAGTATTTGCTCGATGAGTATTCGTTAATTTAACATTGTGTATGTTGGACTTAATATGTCATGGATTAATGAAATATTTTGTTTAGCATGTGGTTTCCATGGATTATTGGAACCATAAATACACTAACATAAACAAGTACTGATTGATTTTAGAATACTAGTTAAGTTAAGGCTTGGATTAAAGCTTTAACACTTAGGAATTCTAATCGACGTCAACTTGTGAAGTGGATGTTAATTTAAATGCAATATAAAGAAAAGCTCAAGGATATCACAAGATTAACTCCCTAATAATGAACTCACCCCAATATTTATCAATTTGTTAAATAAATTATAGTCAATCAATCATTTCAATTAAGCTCTCGAACAAACCCCCCTAATCAAAATAAAATCAACTAAAAACAAACGACTACTACAAAGTATCATCGCCGAGGATTCGACCCGAGTGCTTCTATACACATTAGCAGAGAACCGGAACTTTGACCGGTCGATAGGCGACAATCAGCCGTGCGTTTCAGTCATAATCCTCCATTGCCTATAGATGGCCTCATACCTAACCACCATCTCCCTGATCTTGGTGTGAACCACCTGGGGTGGTGGTAGTAATAGGTCGAACCTATGACCACCTCATTCTACCCTTCCTGCTCCTCTTCCACATCCATTGCCCTACAGACCACCTAGCTCATATCTCTACCTCGACTGTCCCTTGACTGTCCTCCGATTGGTTGTATGAAGAGTTGGGAAATCTCATTCCAGATGTCCCAACCACCGCATTGGTATCATTTTCCATCCATATGCTGACTCGAGCCACCCTGGGAGCCCTACACCACTGAACCTGAGTCCTGGGATCATCCCCTGAAGCAGTTGTCCTACTTGGATCCTTGTGACCATCATCAGATGCCTACTACCAAGGTCTCAGCTACCCAATTCCCACTGCTAGCTCCCACTACTAGTGTCTTCTCCTCTAGAAAACTTTCCAATAGCAGGGATCACTCAAGTACCCCAGTATAAATATGAATGCTAAGGGATACCACTAACGTCCTGATGTCCCAGCATAAGACCCACTTGAAGGTCCAAGCCTTGAAGAAATGGTCTCATACCATGTCCATGAAGTAACATGAAAGATCAGTAAACCTCACTGAATACTCCTCCAAGATTATACTACCCTATTGTAGATGTAGAAGATACTGTATGCATACCGATCACAATGTGGCTAGATAGAACTTCTCTCTAAAGAGATTCTTGAAGTTTGTCTAAGAGAGAGATGTCTCATCGTGAGACTATTTCACCAAGATCCACCATCACCCTGTGGATCCCTGAAGAAGACTCATGTTAAGTACTTCCATCTAGTCAGTAAGTATCCTCATAAGGAGAAAAAAATGGGTGACTGCCTCTAGCCAATCCTCAACCAACTGGGGGTTTGGCTCACCCCAAAACCTGGGAGGTCACTGCCTATGAAACTTGTGAAACACACTCATCCTACGTGTATCAACAACTGTTAGTGTTGGTAGTAGCTGCTGCTCAATAGGTGGTGGTATAGCTGGTAAACCACCTGGAGGTACTATCTATGGTACATGCCCCTACCCTGATGCCTCATCACTATGCAAATCATCCTCATGATCTCATAGTAGAATCTTGGATGACTATCTTTGTGGAGGCATCCTGAAATAAAACAAGATATACCATAGTCAATTGAGTATAACTAGAGAGCTGACTCAAGAAGGACATGGAAAACAAAACCATTCCTATATGATGCACGTACCATTATTTTTCCTCCGCAACCAATTTTTTCATATACCAAGTAAAGAAGCAGGTATTCAGAGTCCTGGTGTATAGATATGTCGGCCACCACACCAACATTGGAGTCCCTAGCCTAAAATCCGAACTCGAAACACTTAACACTGTTTCCCCAAACCAACCTTATAGACTCCTAGTCCTAAAGTAGAACTGGATGCCTCTGACACCACTCTGTCATGACTCGTCCTAGTGGGGATCATTCCATTACTACCCTAAGACTTCCTATAATAGGTCAGGGGCTAGTGAATAGCATCGAGTAGGCATATCCCACAAATGGGAGGAATTTTTAAAAGTATAGACACACACACACACATCTCCAAGCCACAAAAATGCTAAAATGTAAAAACACTAAGTAAACAATGCATGCATACCACTAATATCTCACAAGAGAGTATAATAGTAAAATTAATAGAAGTAAATAGGAAAAAATACAAGCCCATCACAAATATTCTATAAAACAAGTCCAACATGTAAGAAAATAGGTACTGGGAATTCTATCTGAACCACAGGAACACACTTCAGTCTGTTCATCCTTGCTAAGAACTGCCTAGTCCTGGTCTGCATAACACTCTGTCAAAAGGTTGATCATCTGCACAAGACAAAACACATGCAGGAAAAGCCCATGCAGGGGTGAGTATAATAATACCCAGTAGTAAATCCTAAAACCACAAAGTAATACCACAAAGGAATACCACAAAAGAAAGTATATTCATCTCCACACAGGTATATGTCTACAACACATGTAGTAAGAATATATAGATATACTTAGTCCAAGACACACAGTCTAGAGGTAAGCCATAACCAATTAATTTCCATAGAATTCTACTCAAATCATGCTTGTTCTGGGAGAACTCACTCCTCATTCCATGATATCATTGGAGATACTCATAGAGAGGTTTAGCTCATTTGGTCCCCACCCACAGAGAATGTATTGGTCAAGGAAGACTAAGATATAGAGAGAGGGGATCGTGCCTATACACACTAGGGGATACAACAGATCACGCCCAAACACACTGGGGGATACTACATACCCAATCTGAATCAATTCACAACTTAGAGGATCCTACCTAGACACACTGGAGAATACCACTAACCCTACCGATGCGGCCCGCTATATGGAGGACCAATGCCCTACTCTCAGTGGTTACGTTGATTCCAAAAACTCTACTAGGGGTGATAGATGATCTCACTTGAGTACCATGGAGGGATACCATACTCTATATGGGATTTGGCCTCTAGTGGGTTTTACAATCCAGTGATGTGGACGTAATTTCACAATGAATCATCAAGGAAAGGACCAAGGGAATGTTCTCAACCCATATTGGTCCAAACTAAAAACCCACCACTTATTTCAAAAGGACTTTCTCAACATCAGGGTCTCAATGATGGAGACGTCTCATTAAATGAACATACCATTTAAAATCTACAATAGTTTGAAGTTTTAAAGGGGGGTTACTGGGCTCATGGACCGACCGTGGTGATCGACCGCTATGGTCGACTACCCAGACTGGTCACCTCGCGGCTGCTACGGTCGAACGTGGCTCGGATCTAGCCTGGTCACCCCCAGGTCCGACCCGGGTCTGACTTGCCTGGTCCCGGACCACCTTCCCTGACTCGGTTGGCCCGAACTTCTCCACTTGGGCCCGAACTGCTCAACTTGGGCTCGACCCTCTTTGCCTAGGCTTGACCCGCTCCGCTTGGCCCCAGCTTGCTCTACCTAATCCCAACCTATCTTCCATGGCCCGGCCCGCTCGCGCATGGTCCACCTTTCCATGTCCGCAACTTCCCCTTCACATGGCCATTGTCGCCACCTCTAACACCACCGCCTCCGATCACCACTGCCTCCGATCACCGCCACCCCAGGCTACCGAGGTCGCCGCCTCACCTCGTCGGACCGCCATGCCGGACCCATGCTGGTGGTAACTTCTATAGACCATAGATCCACCTACAATTATTGTAATTCAAAATGGTTGCAGATCCGCACTCCTCAGGTCCCGATCTACAAAGACCCGACCTCCGTTATCAGTTTGCCTCCAATCTGAGGGTCTGATCGCATTTAGAGATACCCGAAAAGTAAAACCATGGCCATAGGGGTCTGACGACGATGGACATGAAGAATGGGGGAAATGAAAGAAAAAAGAAAACCCTGAGGAATGAACCTTGATCTTTGTTCATGTTAGACTCAATTAATTCTTGTTAGAACGAAGAACGAAGAAGAATAAGGAAAACTTCCGAAATAATCCCCGCAATTATCAACCATCCCGCAACGATCGGACTATGGATTAATATATTCATGGATTGAACCACATTCATCATGGAAATAAATAATGGTGAAACCATGAAGAAACAACCACCCTACCTCTATTTGGATTGGTCACTGATGAAGAACGGTTGCCGCATTGTCGTCGATCCTCAATTCATCAAATCTGAGGGGCGTCGTTCGATCGATCCGTCATCGTATGCCAAAGGATTTTCCAAAGTTTCTTTCTCTACGCATCCAGAGGAAATTCAAGGTTAGGAGACTAAACCTGAATTTCTGACAAGACTTAATAAAAAGGATAGTCATTGCATCAAAATAATTTTTTTATAAACATTATTTTATTTAGAGTTACGTACTTTTGGACTTTTTCTACAGATGACCTGCACCGAAAAAAATTTATGTCATGCTTAAGGTAAAGCTACTTTTCTAAACTCAAAGGTGCTCTCAAATTTATGATACGATCACCCATTTAGGAATTATTCCACTTTTTTAGAAAAACTGTGTGTGCGTGCTATTAAAAGTTTAATATTTTTCAAACAATTGTTCCAAGAAAACCAAACACTACTGGAAAACTAACCTATACCAACGGTTTGGAACCATTGGTATAGGCCTCCAAACCGTTGGTATAGCCTACACCAACGGTTTGGAGAACCTTAGGCAAGTAAGCCGTTGGGATAGGTCTATACCAATGGTTTTTGGAAAACTGTTGGTATAAACCTATACCGACGGTTTTGAAAACCGTTCGTATAAGTAATATGAAAATCTATACCAACGGTTCCATAAAACCATTGATATATGTATTTCCAAAAAAAACATTCGCTGGGATTTGATCCCAGGACCTCCAGTTTATCATTGAACGACCTAACCACTAACCTAACATGACTTTTGTGAACATAATTTCATAAATATATATATTTATTATCATAATTATTTTAAATTTTTATTTATAGAATGTTCTGTTTAAGAGGATTCGATAAAAAATCAAAGGACCTATACCAACAGTTGTCAAAACCGTTGGTATAGACCTTTCCCAATGGTTTTGACAACTGTTGGGAAAGGTCCCTAGAATATGGGAGGTGGTGTTGATTTTGTGGCCACTTTTCCCAACGGTTTGGCCAAACCGTTGGGAAAAGTGGCCACAAAATGGACTTTTCTCAATGGTTTGTCCAAACCGTTGGGAAAGCCTACCCTTTCCCAATGGTTTGGCCAAAATGTTGGGAAAAGTGGCCACAAATTAGACCTTTCCCAACGGTTTGGCCAATCCATTGGGAAAGCCTACCCTTTCCCAATGGTTTTGGCAAACCGTTGGGAAAAGTGGCCACAAAGTGGTCTTTCCCAACGGTTTGGCCAAACCGTTGGGAAAGGGGGCATAGAAGTGTTGGGAAAGGTCACATTTCCAGTAGTGAAACTTCAGAATCACATTCCGTCTCAGCACCTGGTCTCAAAATAAATCCATATAATTTTTAAAAATAATACATAGGGAAAATATAAGACATTATATTTATTAACCCTCAAAGTGTAAATTACATGATATCATGGTAATAATTAAAAAGGTTAAATATGAGTTAAAATAAAATGATAAAGATTAAAAAATAGTCAAAACTTGTCTAATTTTCATTGGATGAATGGGTTTTGACCCATAATCATACTATATTTTAAATAATTCAGTTTGGAGACATTTGGTATATAAAATTAATTTATATTAATTTAATAGTTTGAATAATTCCAAGAGTGCCCTCCCCTCTCTTATAAAAGGACACATCTTCTTCTCTATTCATCACACTTTAAAACCTATTTTTTCAGCCAAAATCCACCCAAATACCTTACTGAAATCTATCCCCACATTCTATATCTCTTATTTTAGTCATAACACCCACCTTAGAGGTGTTAAGGTGTTAATCAAAGGAGTTTTTCTGAAGAAAAGGTATCATTTTTAATTAAGTGTTTTTGTTTTGTTTCTTCTTCCACTTCCTTAAAATATTATTCCACCATGATGAAATAATAACTCCAATATAATCAATATTATAGTATTTTATTATTTTAATATCATCACCTAAATTCATCTCCACTTCCATCAAATGGGAAAATAATTAATCGTTTGTGTGTACGGTGGAATACCGCCTTACGAACCGATATAATTCATTTTACATCCCTATCTCTCAAGATTGTTCATAAAGATGGAATTAAAGTTGATATGTGATATTAATGAAATATTTATCATTATTAAAATATAATATATCATTTATGTTCTTACCTTTCCATGCATGTAAAAATGACAACGTTGTTCGTGCGTATGTGTGAACTATTACCTCCACGAAGCGATGCGATTCATTTTTCATCACCATATCACATAGTTAATATATATAAGTATATTTTAAGAAAAAATACGATATATATGATATTATTATCATCCTGTAAATTTAAAATGATTTTAACCTTTTCTTCATAATGATCATTTAAAAATGAAAACGTTACTCATGCATCCGTACGACTTACAGTCTCCATGATTCTAACATAGTTCATTTTTCATATCCATGTTTAATGGATGGATTTAAAAGTATAATTGATGTATAAAATTAATTATTTTTTCAAGAATATTATTTTGGATATGATGGAATAATGACCACTTTTGACTATAGACATCATACCAAAGTCATTTTTTCACTCATGTATCGAATATCATAAACATGTCCAACATGAACTTAAATAATTAAGTAATTATTATAACATGATAATAAGTGGTATAAAAGGAATAATAAAGTTGAAATTTTTTCTCAATAAAGTAAATAATTAACCCAAGTTTATTATTCAGGAATATAAATATTGTACATGACAAGTCGAACTCAAGGTAAGAGACTTCATCTCAATATTCTTTCATTGAGACATATTTTGATGTTATGCACCCAAATCATTTTATGAGGTATATAAACAACCCCTTTTAATTTTAATTTCATTGAAATGTTTTCAAAAATTAATCTTTTTATGTTTTCTATATGGAACATTTGTCTTTCTTTACAAACAAAAAAGAAATGTTTTTAACGTATAGGACGACACCAACTTCCCCACCACCATGACCATTATTTGATATTTGGATTCCTCTACAAGACTTAATGTTTTTAAAACAAAAAGAAACCCTTTTCCCATTTTCTGGGTATTTTTTTTTGAAAATGGGTTTTGGAAATGGATTGATTATTTTAATAACATGAAATGTTTCCTTATGAGTGGAAATGAAATTTTAATGGTGACATGTTGAAAATTACAAGATTTTATGTATTGTGATTATATAATGGTACTTGGACATTTGATGGGCGGTTACATGATAAACCAATGATGGTTAAATCTATGATAAACTAATAATAAGTAGGTATGTTATAGCCCTCCAATGCATTGGGTATGAAATTTGATCATATGATTATTTCATTTGTAAGAGTGAAATGTATAGAAGTCGACCACATGGTTATTAATTTTATATGAATGAAAAGTATAATTATGTACCAAGATACCTTTATGTTTTATCTATGATTCATGTGGGTTTTATGGTAATCTTATTATTAAAAAAAGGGTAAGAAATGAGCTTATTTTAAAAGGAAAATATTTACTATTTCCTAAGGGTGAAAGGTATTATTTTATGATAAAGTTTTCATGGGTTTCATGTTTTCACAAGACTAATACTTTTCCTTCTTTGTATATCCCTTACTAAGATTTTTGTGCTCATCCTAAGTCTTAAAATGTTTTCGTAGTATTTAAGGGAGAATAGAGACAATGATGAGATCAAGTAAAAATTGTGATGATCAATCATGAAAATAAATCATTTTTTATTTTAAAAGTTTTATATTATAGAACAAATGGATACTATTTTAGTAGTATCAACTTTTTGTGAGTATGGGATGTTATGTATGAATTATCACCCAATTCTCTAAAACTCTAAACCTAAAAAGATCCTCAATGTGAAAGAAATTAAATTCCTTACTAAAACTCAAGATTATTTAATGTTTAAGTCTAAATCATTATAGTTGGTATCAAAGGTTGGTTTAGATAACTTTAGAGTTTAAGATAATATTAATAACTTTCAATTGAAAGACCTTACCTTATGGAAAAGTTAAAATATTACAGTATTTGAATATTACCATGTTGCTTCATCTAAAATATGTATGTTTAGAATGGTTTTCTATAGAGGACACATTGAAGTTATATTGGGAAGGAACCAAGAGGGTGATATCCTTCTAAATAAGCATTTTGATATGGTTGGAATCAGAATAGAATAGTTTTTTGTAGTGATGAATCAGTTGAATCAGGTGATAAATGGTGGTGATATCCATGATAGAGGGGGACCTGATCTACCATGGAGAAACATGATGATAGTGGAACATTTTATGAGATAATATCCCTCATCATTCATAGGATCATCTGACCCCATGCTAGACGAAGTATGGATTAAGGCCCTATAAAAGATATTCAACATCACAGGTTGTTCAGATAACTAAAAGGTAACTCTTGAAATTTATTGTTTTGAAGGTGAAACTGATTAGTGGTGGTCAATGATTAAAAATATTATAGTAAGTGAAGAGATTTATGTCTTAGAGTGGGATGAATTTAAGAATATTTTCCTAAGGATGATTGACTTAGGATGAAAAAAGAATTATTTTAATTGAGACAAAAGGAGGAAGATTCAGTGGCTATATATGAAGAAAATTTTACCATTTTGGAAAGGTATATCCCAAAATTTATCTAGGATCTTGATAGTAAGATAAATCAGTTTTACTCAATATTGAAGCCAGATATCAAAGGTAATTGGATTCTTATGAGTTAAAAATCTACAACAAACTTGTTTGATGTGCTGAGAAGGTAGAAATGGAGTTTTTTTATGATCATGTGTCCCATGAGAGTAAGAAAAATAAGGGTTCCAGTTGGAAGACAATGGGAAAACATTTATCAAATAAGTTTGGAGGTAAGACAACTAGATTTCTATCTTGTGTGAAGTGTGGTAAAAAGTATCATAGAGAGTGTATTTCAAAGTTTGGAAAGTGATTCTAATGTGGTAATATTGTTCATATTTCTCGTGACTATAAGGGAGATGATCAAGAAATAAATTAAAAGGAAATGATAAGATGTTTTAGTTGCAATGAGTTAGGGAATTATTCCAATGTATGTCCAAAGTTGATTACCTAGGGTGTAAATCAGAAAGGACAAAAGAAAAAGGGTGTGGAAAAATCTTTTTCTACTACTTCAGTTGATGTTGGGCCATCAAATGAAGTGGTGACTAGTATGTTATAGGTTTTTTCAAATTATTCCAATACTCTATTTGACTCTGGGTCTTCACATTCTTTTATTTTTTAGAGCCTTTTAAGTAAATTAGAAATATCACCTCATGAATGTGATATATAACTTTTGTTAAAAAATCTGAGTGGAAGTATTAAAGTAACCAAGATTTATAGTAATCTTACTATTATCATTGGTGGGATGGTCTTTCCTTCAAATCTTATTGAAATTACCATAGTGGAGATTGATATCATGTTGGATATGGATTGACTTTTAGTTTATCATGATAAAATAGATTGAAAATCCAAT
This sequence comes from Viscum album, assembly GCA_963277665.1. Lineage (NCBI taxonomy): Eukaryota > Viridiplantae > Streptophyta > Magnoliopsida > Santalales > Viscaceae > Viscum > Viscum album. Next base: position 1,179,730,045 of record OY728166.1, read on the forward strand.
AAAATTTCATTCAATTATTTTATACATTTTATAACATTCCAAGAATCCGAGAGATTGATTAAAGATGATAGTGAAAGTTATCTATCTTATTCTTTTGAAAATAAATAAAAAAATTTGATTAGTAACATCCCAATAGTGAATAAATTTATGGATGTTTTTCCTAATGAATTTTATGGTGTTTTACTTAATCGAGAAGTTGAATTTATTGTTGATTTAGTGCTCAATGATAAGCTTATTTATAAACCCCATTATCAAATGACTCAAGTAGAACTAGTGTAATTGAAAAACAAATTACAATAATTTCTTGATAATGGTTTCATCTGACCTAGCACTTCACCATGGGGTTCTCCTGTCTTCTTTGTTAAAAATAAATATGGTTTAATGATAATTTATATTGATTATAGAGCCTTGAATAACATCACTATTAAGAAAAACTATCCTTTGCCTCATATTGGTGATTTGTTTGATTAGATCCAGGGAGTTCAATATTTTTTAAAGATTGATTTGAGGTCTGGGTACTATCAGCTGAAGGTGAATAAGGTTGATATTCCAAAGACAACATTTTAGATGATATATGGGCATTATGATTTTGTAGTTATTCCCTTTGGGTCATCTAATTCACCTGTTGTATTTATGAATCTTATTAATGGAGTCTTCCATTAGTTTTTAGACCAGTTTGTGGTTGTGTTTATAGATGATATTTTGGTATATTCTAAAATCCAGGAGGAACATGAAAGGCACTTAAGATTTTTTTTTCAAATCATAAAAGAAAAGAAACTATATGGAAAGTTTAGTAAGGGTGAATTTTGGTTTCAAAAACATTCATTCCTCTATCACATTGTTTCTAAATATGGAATAACTATTGATCATTCTAAAAGGAAAGTTGTTGAAGAATGGAAAATACCCAAAAATATCACTGAGATTCATAGTTTTTATGGATTAGTAGGTTACTACCAACAGTTTGTTGAAAACTTTGATCATTTTTCTAGCCCACTGACTAAGTTAACTCAAAAAGGAGTTAAGTTCATATGGAAAAAATAAAGTCATGATTATTTTCAGGAATTGAAAATAATATTGGTGAATGATCTAGTTTTGGCCTTGCCTTCCAGAAATGGTGAATTTTTCATCTATAGTGATGATTCATTGAAAGGACTTGGTTGTGTCCTAATAAAAAATGACCAGGTAATTTCTCATTTTTCATGTTAGTTGAAACCTAATGAGTTAAATTAACCTAAACATGATTCAAAATTAGTTGTTGTTATTTTTTCATTAAAAATTTGGAGGCATCATTTGTATGGAGTAAAGTGTGAAATATATACTGATCACAAAAGTTTTACGTATGTATTTACTCAAAAAAAATTGAACATGATACAAAGAAGATGGATGAAACTAATAGATGATTATGATTGCATGATTTATTAACATCCTAAAAAATCAAAAAAAGTGGCTAATTATTTGAGTTGAAAAGGTAATGCTACATTAACCATGTTAAATTTGGAGCATAAACCTTTGGTTAATGATTTTTAGAATTTTAACTTGGAATTTATTGGTGCAGAAAATTCCTCTATTTTGTTTTAGGTGTTAGTAAGATCGTATCTATCAGACAAAATTAAGTAAGCATAGAAGGAAGATCGTGAGTTACAAAAAAAAGGCAGAATTGGTTAAAAGGGTAAGTTTTCTAAATTTAACATTGATAAATAATGTCTTTTGAGATTGGGAAGAGATTATGTTTGAATTGTGATTCAGTGTTGAAGAAAGATTTGTTAAGTGAATCCCAAAGTTCTCCATTTTTAGTTTATACTGACAACACTAAGATGTACTGATACCTTCAGGAGTAAAACTGGTGGGATGGAATGAAAAGAGGTATTGTTGAATTTACCATGAGATTTATGAATTGTCAACAGGTTAAAGAATAATGACAGTTTCTGAAGGGGATGCTTCATCCTTTTCCAGTTCCAGAGTGGAAATGAGAAAATATTTCCATGGATTTTATAGTGGGATTACTAAATACATCTCAAGGTAACAATGCAATTTGGGTTATTGTTGATCGACTGAAAAAATATTCACATTTTATTCCTATTCAAGACACCCAATCTCTAGATCAACTTTCTCAATTGTATATAAATAAGATAGTTAGGTTACATGGAGTGCCTCTCTCCATTGTATCTGATCGTGATCCCAGGTTTACTTCTAACTTTTGGAAAGGCCTTCATAAGTCATTGAGAACTAAATTAAATTTCAACAAAACTATTCATCCTCAGTCTAATAAATAGTCAGAATGAACAATTCATACCTTGGAGGATATTTTACGTGCATGTTAAATGGATTATTAGGAAAGTTGGGATAAACATCTTTCTCTAGTTGAGTTTTATTATAATAACAACTTTCATTCCATTATATAGATGAAACCATTTGAGGAATTATATGGAAAGTGGTTTCGTACACCATATTTTTGGGATGATGTTAGGGAAAGGAAGTTGATGAGACCAAAGTTGGTATAGGAAATGATAGAGAAAGTTTAGTTGATTCAGCGACACATGAGGACAACCTAAAGCAGACAGAAAAGTTCTGCGGATAACCAGAGGAAGGATCTTTCTTTCGAGGTAGGTGATCATGTATTTATAAAAGTTTATCTATGGAAAAGTTTGATGCATTTTGGTAAGAAGGGGAATCTAAGTCCATGATTCATTGGACCCTATTAAATCCTAGATAAAGTTGGATCGGTTTCCTACCGAGTGGATTTTCCTCCGAGTTTATCCCAGGTGCATAATGTTTTTCATGTTTCTATGTTAAGGAAATATGTGCCAAATTTATATCATACTTTAAGCCTTGAAGTAGTTCAGTTGGAAGAGAATATTAATTATGAGGAACAACCAGTTCAGGTTTTTTACTACAAAAATAAAGTATTGTGGAATAAGGTGATTCATTAGGTTAAGGTTTTATGAAAAAACCATATAGCTGAAGTGACAACATGTGAATATGAAAATGTTATGAAGGAAAGGTATCCCCACATATTTAATAAGTGAATAAAATTTTGAGATGTAATTTCCAAATAATGGGATGAATTTAATAACCTAGATAATGTTAGAATAAGTTTACACTCATTTATAAAATGTTTTGACATTCTTTTAATAGATTTTATAGGCATAATATAAGTACAAATCCAATTTTATGCTTAAAAACTGTATTTTTATAAAAAGGAAGTTTTTTTCCTTTTGATGGCATAATTGTTTTTAATATAGTTTCAAAAATTTTATAAATTCTGTTTGAAAAAATAAACTTCTTTAAAATTATAATATCAAAATTTACTTTGGTTTAATTTTTGATATTTTTATGATAAGTTTCATTTTTTGGAAAATAATGAAAAATACTGCATTTTAATTGAAAAATGTTTTTTATTGGATGAATTAATTTTGACCCATAAACATCCTATATTATAAATAAGTTATTTTGGATCCATTTTTAATAAAAAATAATTTATATTAATTTAATATTTTAAAGAATTCCAAGAGTTCCCCTCCCTTCTCTTATAGAAGGACACATATTCTTCTTTATTACTCACACTTAAAAACATATTTGGTTCGAAAAATATCTACCCAAATACATTCCAAGAATACCTACCCAAATTCTAGAGCTCTTATTTTAGGCATAACAATCACCTTAGAGGTGTTAAGGTGTTAATCAAAGGAGTTTGTCTGAAGAAAAGGTATTGTTTTTAATTAAGTGTTTTTGTTTTGTTTATTCTTCTAATTCCTTCAAATCTTTTTCCAACACAATGAAATAATAAATATAGTATCATAAATATAATGTGATTTTATTATTTTAATATCATCACCTAAATACATCTCCACTTCCATCAAAATGGGAAAAGAATTAATCATTCATGTGTACGGAGGATACCGCCTCACGAACCGATATAATTTGTTCTCCATCACCATATATCAAGAATGGTTATAATGATATAATTAATGCTGATATGTGATATTAATGAAATATGTTTCATTATTAAAAGATAATATATCATTTAATTTCTTACCTTTCCATGCACGTAAAAATGCTAACGTCATTCGTACGTGCGTGTGAACTATCACCTCCACGAAGCAATGTGATTCTTTTTTCATCACCATATCACATGGATAATATATATAAGTATATTTTAAGAAATAATATGACACATATATATATATTATCATTATGTAAAGTTAAAATTATATTAACCTTCTTTCCATAATGATCATTGAAAAATGGAAACACTACTCATGCGTATGTATGGCTTACCGTCTTCATGATTGAAACATAGTTCATTTTTCATATCCATGTTTAATGGATGTATTTAAAAGTATAATTGATGTATAAATGTGATTATTATTTCATGAGTACTATTCTGGAGATGATGTACTAATGACCACTTTTGACTATAGACATCATACAAAAGTCATTTTTGCACTCATGTACCGAATATCATCAAAAGGTCCGAAGTGAACTTAAATAATTAAGTAATTGTTATAACATGGTAATAAGTGATATAAAATTAATAATAAACTTGGAAATGGTTCTAAATCAAGTAAATAATCAACCTAATTTTATTATTCAGGAATATAAATATTGTACGTGATGAGTCAGACTTAAGGTAAGAGACTTCATCTCAATATTCTTTCATTGAGTCATATTTTTATATTATGCACCCAAATCATTTTACGAGGTATATAAAATCCCCCTTTGACTTTGAATTTCATTCAAAGGTTTTAAAAAAGAAATATTTTTATTTTTTCTCTATGTAACACTTTTCTTTCTTTACAAACGACAAAAGAAATGTTTTTAATGTATATGGCGGCAACAACTTCTCTACTGTTGTGAACATTATTTGATATTTGGATTTCTCTGAAAACCTTCATGTTTTTAAAAGAAAAAGAAACCCCTTTCCATTTTCTGGGTATTTTTTTTAAAAAAAATGAGTTTTGGAAATGGATTTATTATTTCAATAACATGAAATGTTTCCTTATGAGTGGAAATGAAATTTTAACAGTTACATGTTGAAATTGCAAGATTTTATGTGTTGCCATTATATAATGGTACTTGAACATTTGACGAGTGGTTATGTGATAAACCAATGATGAGTAGTTATGTGATAAACTAATGATACATGGTTCCATGACATCCCTCCAATGCATTGGGTATGGAAGTCAACCGTATGGTTATTCCATTTGTAAGAGTGACATGTATAGAAGTCGAATGCATAGTTATTCCATTTATATGGATGACAAGTATAATCATGTCCCAAGATACCTTTATGTGTTATCTACGATTGATATGGGTTTTATGGTAATCTTATTATTACAAAAAGGGTAAGAAATGATCTCATTTTCAAAGGAAAATATTTACTATTTCTTAAGGGTGAAAGGTATTATTTTATGATAAAGTTTTCATGGGTTTCAAGTTTTCAAAGACTAATAGTTTTCCTTCTTTGTGTATCACTTACTGATATTTTTGAGCTCATCCAAAGTTTTAAAATGTTTTTCATAGGATTTAAGAGAGAATAGAGATAAGGATGGGATTAAGGAATTTTTTTTGATGATTGATCATGAAAATAAACCATGTTTTATTTTAAAAGTTTTATATTATAGAAAAAATGGATACTGTTTTAGTAGTATCCATGGGATGTTATGTATGAATTATGACCTAATTCTATAAAACTCTAAACCTAAAAAGACCATCAATGTGAAATAAAGTAAATTATTGACTAAAACTCAAGATTATGTAATGTTTAAGGTTGGATCCTTATAATATCCACATATGTGTGAACCTGATTACATGTTCACAATGTTATGAGTGCACCTTATTACGTGTTCATAATGTTATGCATGGACCTAGTTTAATATCCATATGTTTATGTATGGAACTGATTACATGTTCAAAATATTATGAGTGAACCATATTATGTGTTCACAATGTTATGCGTGGACCTGGTTGCATTTCCATATGTTTATGAGTGGACCTGATTACATGTTCAAAATGTTATGAGTGAACCTTATTATGGGTCACAATGTTATTCATTGACCTAGTTGCAAGTACATATGTTTATGCATGGACCTGATTACATGTTCATAATGTTACGATTATACCATATTATGTGTTCACAATGTTATTCATGGACCTGGTTTCATGTCCATAAGTTTATGTGAGGGCTTGATTTCATGTCCTTAACTTAATGAGTGAACCTGTTTCTTTTTATACATGATCACAATGTTATAAGATGACGTGTATTCCAAAATTCTATGTATTATTCAAATGATATGATCTCACAACCCATGATATTTTATTTATTTATGATTAATATATTATGAACTTCCAATCATTATTCCATGACTCAGGATTATGATATTTAATATACAAGGTATGATATTCAGATGTTATGTTCATGTTCTCATACCCTTATGTCCATGTTATGCTTATGTGTCTCCTTTATTTTTAACCTTACTGAGCATCTGAGCTCACCCTTTCTTATGTTTCCTTTCCCCATGTTATAAATAAAGGTTTTAAGTAGGAGTACTAAAGGGGAAGATCTTTATGAGAGATTTTGTAGATCTTTCACCAAATTATAAGAATATGTTCCCAGTTTCCAAAGATAATAAACTATTACGGTCCTCAGGTATGTACTTTTGTAATGTTCTAAATATTAATCTAAAATGATGTAATATCTATGTATGTTAAGCATGGGTTTCTATACCAATCATGCCTTATAAGTAATGAATTTTCCATCCATTTTTAGTTTCTTCTTGAATACCCATTTATAACCAAAGGGCTTTACATCCATTGGAGGATTTACCAAAATCTAGACTTGGTTTTAGTATATGGAATCCATTTGAGAATTCACATCTTCTTTCCATTTGGAAACATCCATTCCACTTACTGATTCTTTATAGGTTAGAGAATCTTATTGTCAACTAAACATGATTCACCATACTCAGTGACTAGAAAACCATACCATTGTGGTTCTCTAACCTATCTTGTACTCCTACACAATACTTGTGTCTCTGGAACTTCTTATTCCATGGATATTTGTGGAATTTTTTCTTATTCCAGCCCATATATATCTTGATCATAGACTTCATCAAATTATATCTCTTTCCCACTATCTCTTTTAGAGATGTGATCCCCTTCAAGAAAGGTGGTACATCTGTTAACCACAACTTTCTTTTCTATAGGGTCATATAGATAATATCCTTTAGTTTCCTCAAGACATTCTATAAACATACACTTAGTGGATCAGTATAAGATTTCAACCTTTTATGAAGATGTATCAGGCTTTTATATAGGAAATATTTTGACTATTTTTGAGTACTTTTTGTTTGTGTTGTACCTTGGGGTGTGTTTGGGTGAAAATTGAGAATTTTGGGGGAAAGAGGGAAAGTGCACGGTTGACGCACAACTTTCCCAAACCATGCACCCTGCCCCAAAAAACCGTGCGAACCCAAATAGAGGGGATTCACATTCCTGGCGCATGATTTGTAAAACCATGCAACCTTTGGGATAAACCATGCACCCCCCTAGAAGAGGCGCACAATTAAGGCACACAGTTAGGAAAACCGTGCATGGGTTTTTAATTAACCCAAAAATTTGATTTAAAATTACCTAAAACCCCCTAAAACTCACCCAAATCAACCCTAACTAGGACGAAGTAATTTTATCTCATTTTGAGAGCCTTCTAGACGAATTACTAAGGCTCTAGACCTCCTATATTCATGATTCAAAGTTAGGATTGAAGATCTGCACCCCTCCCGGTAAGAGAATCTTATTCCGTGTGGTTTCATTCTTCTCTCATGTGTCTCCATCATATTTTAGAGGGAATTTATCCTATGTTTTGTAGGATATATATCCAGTCTTGTTGGATCTAGATCTAGAATTTTGGGATGTTGATTTTTGAATCTTGAATTAGGGTTTCATAGTTAGATATCGTTCTACATCGTTGTTCCACTCAAATTGGGGATTTTCATTGGCAAGAATTCTTTGTCAATTTTAAGGTATGTGGTCTATTATTCAAATACTAAAGTCTATATTTCAATTATGTGTATGTAATTTTCTAATTTATATTGGTTAATTAGAAATTGGGTATCCTAAATTGAATTAATTAATTAAGGAACTGTGAAGTTTGGGGATATCAAATTGATTAAATTGGAATAATTAATTGTTTAATTAATTATGGTATATTAGGATTGTGGATTTTGAATAATTAATTATTGAATTAATTATGGGATTTATGTTCTTAATTAATTGGTGAATTAATTAAGGATATTTATTTTCTTAATTAATTAGTGAATTAATTAAGGATATTTATTTTCTTAATTAATTAGTGAATTAATTAAGGGGATTGACATGCTTAATTAATTGGTGAATTAATTAAGGGGATTGATGTGCTAAACTAATTATTAATTTAGTAATGAAATTAATATGGTTAATTAATTTTTGAATTAATTAAGGTAATTATGTGATTATTTATTTGTTAAGTTTGATTAATTAATTGGTTAATTAATTAATGTTAAATTTTTATATTGTGATATATGTGAATTGAAATGATGAATGATAAAAATAAAATTAATATGTGAATTGAAATGATGAATGGTAATAGTGACATTCATATGTGACTTGAAATGATGAATGATAAAAATAGCGTTCATATGTGACTTGAGATGAAGAATTATAACAATGGAATTCTGAGTTATGAATTGAGATGAAGAATAGAAACAATGAAATTCTGAGTTATGAGTTGAGATGAATAATGGTAATAATGGCATTCTATGATATAAATTGAGATGAAGAATGAAAACAATGGAATTATGAGATATTAATTGAGATAATGAATGCTAACATTGGAATTCTGTGATATGATATTCCTTGGGGATAGTTTAGACTCCAACATGGGCTGAAGTAGGTATTGAGGTTCAGGTGTCCACAAGAACCCAAAGGTTTATGTTGTTAATTAAAGAATAATTGATAATGTGATAACTATTTACTTATGCATTTAACTTTATTCTTTATACAGCTATATACACTATTTTTACTAGATGTTGTTTTAGATGCCATTGGTGGTGGCCTACTAAGTTTTACTCACACCCTACTCGGGCTGCCTGATCGATACCTAAATAGATTGCTTGGTTGTATGACAGGTTAAGGGAAAAGGCCCTATGTTAAATGGATGAGTTGGAATAAAGCATGAATGAGGGAACCAAATGTGGTTCGTAACCTTCTTGGGAGTTGTTAGTGTCTATTTATTTTGGATTTTACATATTGACACTTGACACATATTTAGCATGGCATATCTACTATTTGGTAATGGATATTGTATTTCTTGTTTTATTCATCATGTGATATTGGTTTGTTTTGATTAAGGTTATATCATTTGGTTATTTTTTATTTATTTCTAATGGTGTATTAATCTGATTAAGAGGGTATAGTCTCCCCATGATCAATAATATACTCTCGCTGCTAGTCGATAACCTCTATCATAAAGGGAGACATGCTTGAGGTCACATAGCTGACCGGCTCGGGGCACTGGTGTGTGGTACCCGGGTTGGGATGTTACAAAGTGGCATCAAAGCCTACTTTTATTTTCTTTTATTTTTTCATACTATTTGGGAAAGGTATAAGGTATTATAGAAAGATCTGGAACTTGGTTATGAGCTTGTTCATGGGAGTATCTAACCCATGTATGGGGAAAAACCCAAGTACCTAGGGTGGGATGTTGTCATTAGTATTTGATGTTATAGTTGAATGTTATTTCACCTTGGGTGACAAATTTGTGTGATGTGAATATTGTTTTTGATATTTTATGAGACTTGACTCATGGCCCGGTAAGGCATGAGAGTTGTGTATACATGAATCATTCTAGGAACTCAGTATTATTGTGACATGCATCATTTTAGGCATGCACAGAAAAGTAGTTTTGGGTATTTGTTTAAATTGAAATGTTTTTCCTTGTTTGTGTAATGGAATCGAAAATAGAACCTATTATGAAATTGAGAAAGATTGAAAAATGATGCTAAATGTGAATAATGGATGTCTAATGAGAAACTTTAATAATGAGAATGAGTTACCCTTGTTAACCATGATCTAGGTGTAGGATGGTTAAGGGTAGTGATAATGCCTTAGTTTTGACCGTGTGGTAGGGTTTGGGGAAGTAAATTGTTATGACTTATTGTGAATCCATGTAAATGTGTTAAATTTGTGTTATGTGTCCTAATAAATGTGTTTGGAATTGTAAAGATATGCCTCCACAATGATGCTTGTTGAGAAGAAGACCATAGGTTATGAATAGAGATACTCCACTTGTATTGGAACCCGAGGCACCGATAGTGTCAGGTGAGGAAGTGAGAGAGAAGTTACAAGATAAATTTTATCGCTTCATGTAGTTTATGGAGAGAGACTGAGAGTGGTTTGTGAAGATCATGTTTGATGTTACAAGAGAGTTTCAGTTATAGCATCCTCTAAATTTTACTGGAGAGGATGGACCTGAGGAAGTAGAGTTTTGGATTGAGTCTATTAAGATTATAATCGAGAATTTGAAGACTCCTACTAAGAAGAGGGTCAAGTTGGATATTTATATGTTATAAGGATTAGAAAAATTCTGGTGGGACATTCAGGCTCGGACTAGACATGTTGATGTTATGTTATGGAAGTAATTTTATAGAAGTTCCTGGAGCAATTTTATCCAGAGAAACTGAGATAGGAGAGAGTGGCAGAGTTCATGAGTTTGACTCAGGGGAGTATGTCTATGATGGACTATGATAGATGGTTTATATATTTGCTGCACTTTTCTCCAATGTTGGTAGGGGATGAGACAACTACGATGAGGCATTTCCAGGATAGACTTAGATGTGAGATCAAGTCTCAACTTAACCTCTTTCAGTTAGAGAAGTTTGCTAAGATGGTGTATTAGGATCTCATAGTTAAGGGGAACATGAAAGAGGATTCCAGTGCAGGGCATATGGTTGCTAATAGATGATCAGGAGATACATCTTCCGAGAGTAGGAAGCGTCGCTACGAGGGTGTTATCCAGGGGGATTATAGGAAGAGTGGATAGGGTGAAGGATCGGTTACTCAGGACCTTACCTGGATTTTTTGTCACCAGTGCGGTAGGCCGGGATACTATCATAGAAACTATCCCCGACCACCAGTAGAGTGCTGATCTTGTGATAGGATGGGGCATCTACAGAAGTTCTACAGGAACCTGTGACAGATAGGTAGTGATGGAGGAGCTAGATAGAACCAAAGTGTGGGAAGGGGATCTTCTTCACCATATCGGTATGCCAGTTAGAATTCTACTATCTATGGTAGTAGAGGTAGTGGACGAGATGCTTTTGGGAAATAGCGCTCATATCAATAGAGTGGTGTAGCTCAGGGGGCTTAGACTGCATCATAAGGAAGAGGGATGTGATAGTTACATGTCATTAAGCCTACACTTGTGGATAACGAGGCTAAACCATCGACTATGAGAGGTACTATTCTTGTATCTTGTATGCTATCTAGTTCCTTGTTTGATACTGGTGCCTCTCATTACTTTATTTTTGCAAAACTTGTGAATATTTTGAGTCTGGCGGTGGAGTTCGTAAGTGGGGTGTTAATGATAGATACACCTTTGGTAGTATGATCTAGAGACTTCTATTTGTGGAAATAGTGTTCTCTCAAGGTTGTGGAATATTGATTTTTTTGGGATCTCTTCATTCTAGTTATGTTAGGCTTTAACCTAATTATGGGTATAGACTGGTTGGTAGCGTACCGAGCCCACATTGATTGTTACCGTAGGATAGTGAATTTTATGTCACATGAGGGTGATAGATATATCCACCGTGGGGAATGAGATATCTAGGTGGGCCATCTAGGGATAGTTCATCGGAAATTGGGGGAGTTTATCACCCAGGTTTCTAATCTTTTTCTGGATGATAGGGGTGTGAAACAAGATTTATTTCCACCCATAGTGGAAAAGTTTTAGGATGTGTTTCCTAAAGACTTTTCAGGGCTACCACTTGAGAGAGACATGGAGTTTACAATGATCTCATGTCGGGGGATGATCTAGTTTCTATTCCACCATACAGAATGATACCAAAATAGATTCAAGATCTCAAGAATCAACTAGAGGAGTTAAAGGATAAGGGGTTTATTCATATGAGTACGTCGCCTTGGGGATCACCAGTCTTGTTTTCAAAGAAGACTGATGAGAATATGTGCTTATGTGTTGATTACCAGAAGTTGAACCATATGACTATGAAGAACTAGTATCCTCTTCTATGTATCGATGATATTTTTGATTAGTTGAGAGGATCTTGTGTCTTTTCCAAGATATACATGAGATCAGAGTATCATCAGTTAATAGTTCAAACTTATGATATACCAAGGGCTGCTTTTAGAAGTAGGTATGGCCAATATGAGTTCTTCGTAATGTCATTTCGGTTGATGACCTCACTAGAAGTGTTTATGGAATTGATGAACAGAATCTTCCATCCATACCTGGATCAGTTTTTAGTAGTGTTTGTGGATGACATCATGGTGTACTTCAAGACTCATGATGATCATACCCAACATCTTAACATCATCCCGAGTACACTAAGAGAGCATTAACTATACACTAAGCTATCTAAGTGTCAGTTTTGGATTGATCAAGTACACTTCTTGGGTCACATCATCTCATAGGAAGGTGTGTTAGTGGACCGATAGAAGGTTCATGTAGTGGTTTCTTAAGATCATCCCAAGAACATTTTTGATATCCATAGATTTCTGGGATTTGATGGATATTATCAAAGGTTCATCTAGGAATTTTTATACTTGGAAGAACCACTTTTGGGCTTGACCAAGAAGGGGGTAAAGTTTGAATGGTATGGAACATGCAATATTTCCTTTCAGCAGTTGAATAAGTGCTTGACATCGACACTGATATTGATACTACCTGAGCCATCTAAGGAGTATACAATGTTTTTTGACACTTCCAGGGTTGGACTTGTAGTAGTGTTGATTTAGGGAGATTGAGTTGTGGCATAAGGGTCTCGATAGTTGAGGCCATATGAATGGAACTACCCTACGCATGTCATCGATTTAGCTATAATGGTTTATGCTTTGAAGTGTTGGTGACATTATATATTGGGAAAGAAGTTTACTGTGTATAGAGATAATAAGATCTTAAAGTACATCTTTTCAAAATGATATTTGAATATTTGGTAGTGGAGGTGTGTTGAGTATATGCATTCATTCAATTTTGGTCTAGCATATATGTCCAGGAAGGGAAATAGTGTTGTTGATGCCTTAAGTAGGAAAACTTAGACTCAGGAAGTTCATGAGTCTAGTGTTGAGTGGAAGATGATGACCTTACTGACTGAGATTCATGTTGTAGTTCAAGAGATCCAGAAGAAGATGACTCTCATATCAGTTTCAGTAGAGTATACACTTTTTAGATAGATCAAAGATAATAAATATGAGGATCTAGAATGTTTGTCCTTGAGGTAAATCCTTGAAGGTGGGGAGACACCTTTAGATTGGATTATAGATGAGGATGAGATCATTTATTTTAAGAATCGAGTTGTTGTGCCTATGAGTATACAATATGAGATGATGCATGAATTTCATGCCTCGAAGTGGGATATGCATCCAGGTGTGACCAAAATGTACCGTGACCTATGATAACAGTTTTGGTGTCTGGGCATGGAAAAGAAGATAACAGGGTTTATGACATAATGCTACACCTTTCAACAGGTTAAGGATGAGCATCAATGACTTTGAGGTTTACTATAGTTGTTTCCTATTTCGGAATGGAAGTAGTATGATGTTACCGTGAATTTTGTGGTGGGTCTCCCGATGTCGCCTCAAAATAATGATGCTATTTGGGTTATTGTGGAATATTTGAAAAATGTTTCATATTTATTATGGGTATGTGATACTTTCTTTATGAATCGGTTGGGAGAATTGTATGGTTAGGAAATAGTCCAACTGGATGGGGTGCAACGGACTATTGTTTCAGACTGTGAATCATGTTTTACTTTGCACTTCTTGTGGGGCTTGTAGAAGGAGTTTGGTACATAGGTTTTCTTGAGTACATATTTCCGCCCACTGACAGATAGTCAATCAGAGCGTATGATATAGGTGCTTAAGGATATTCTTTAAGTATGTGTCCTAGAATTTGGTAGGTCTTAGGAGAAGCGCATATCTTTGATGGATTTATCCTATAACAACAGTTATCAGAAAACTATACATATGAAACCATACAAGGATCTTTATGGTTTTCCATGTATATCACCTCTATACTAGATATAGGTAGGCGAGTTAGAGTTGTTGGGATTGAGTCTTATATAGGAGACGTCAGAGCAGGTTCAACTGATTCAGAAGTGCATGTATATGACTCATATTAGATAGAATTTTTATGTTGATAGATGTCAAAGACCCCTATAGTTTACATATCATGATTGTGTATTCCTTTAGGTGTCTCCTAGATTAGGCCACCATAGGATATAGGGGTAGGGAAACCTATCACCCAGGTTTGTTGGACCGTTTGAGGTAGTGGAGAGAATTGGGCTAAGGCCACATCAGTTGGATCTTTTACAAATAAACAGTGCTATGCATAACATTTTTGATGTGTCACAACTTCAGTAGTATCACCACTAACCTTCTCATGTGATCGGTGTGGATGATATTGATATTGAGATAAATTGTCCTTTGAGGAGCATCTAATATGTGTGTTGGATTGCAGTGAGAAAGTGTTGTGGGGAAAGACCTTATTGATAGTTCAAGTATTGTGTCAACATGGCTGTGTTCATGAGGAAACATGGGAGAGATAAGAGGATATATAGGCTCAGTGGCCCAAACTTTTTAACTCAGAATCTTAGAGATTCTTGGGAGGACAACTTGAGGACAAGCTGTTATAAGGCAGGGAGATTATAAGATCCCAACCTTTTCAAAAGATGTATCAGGCTTCTTTATAGGTACTCTTTTGACTAGTTTTGAGTAATTTTTTTGGTTAGTATCTTAGAGTGTGTTTAGGTGGACATTGAGAATTTTGGAGGAAAGTGGGAAAGTGAACAATTGGCATGTGGTTTTACCAAACTGTGCACCCTTCCCCAGCAAACCGTGTGAACCCAAACAGAGGTGATTTTCACAGCTGGTGCATGGTTTTTCAAACTGTAAACTCTTTAGGAGAAACCGTGCACCCCCTATGAGAGTAGAACAGTTAAGCCATATGGTTTGGAAAATTGTGCGCCCCTGCCTAACAAATTTTGTGTGAGTTTTTAATTAACTCAAAAATTTGTTTTAAAATTACCCGAACCCCCAAAACTCACCCAAATCAACCTTAACTTTGACTAAGACATAATATATCATTTTAGAGCCTCTTGGATGAATTCCTAAGGATCCCAACCTCCGTTATTTTCAATTCAAAGTTCGGATTGAAGATCTGCACCCCTATCGATAAGAGGATCTTATCTATTGTGGTTTCTTTCTTCTCTCCCGTCTCTCCCTCATATTTTAGAGGGAAGTTATCCTCTATTTTGTAGGATCTAGATCTAGGATTATTGGATCAAGATCTATAATTTTGTTATCTTTATTGTTCGATCTTGAATTAGGGTTTTAAATCCGAATCTCGTTCTACGTTGTTGTTCCTCTCAAATTGGGGATTTCTATTGGTGAGCATTCTTCATCAATTTTGAGTTAGGTGATCTATTATTAAAATAACAAAGTCTATATTTTAATTATATGTGTGTAATTTTAGAATTTATATTGGTTTATTAGCAATTGGTTTTCCTAAATTTAATTAATTAACTTGATAAATTAATTAATTAAGGAACTGTGTAGTTTGGGGATATTGAATTGATTAAATTGGAATAATTAATTGGTGAATTAATTATGGGAGATTGGGATTGTGGATTTTGAATAATTAATTTTTGAATTAATTATGGAATTTTTGTGCTTAATTAATTGGTGAATTAATTAAGGGGATTGATGCACTTAATTAATTAGTGAATTAATTAAGGGGATTAAAGTGCTTAATTAATTGGTGAATTAATTAAGGGGGTTAATGTGATAAACTAATTGTTGATTTAGTAATGAAATTAATGTGTTTAATTAATTTTTGAATTAATTAAGGGATATGAAGTTTTTTATTTTGATTAATTAATTGGATAATTAATTAATGTTAAATTGTGATATTGTGATATATGTGAATTGAAATGATGAATGGTAACAATAAAATTCACATGAGAAGTGAACTGATGAATGGTAATAATGGAATTCATACGTGACTTGAAATGATGAATGGTAATAATGGAATTCATATGTGACTTGAGATGAATTATGGAAACAATGAAATTCTGAGTTATGAATTGAGATAAAGAATGGTAATAATGACATTTTGAGTTATAAATTGAGATGAAGAATGGTAAAAATGAAATTTCGAGATATGAATTGAGACAAATAATGGTAACAATGGAATTCTAAGATATGAATTGAGATAATTAATGGTAACATTGGTGTTCTGTGATATGATATCCCTTGGTGATAGTTCAGAATCCGACATGGGATGAAGTAGGTATTGAGGTTCGGGTGTCCATGAGAACCTGTAGGTTTATGTGGTTAATTAAATAATAATTGATAATATGATAACAATTTACTTATGAATTTTACTTTATTATTTATACAAATGCATACATTATTTTGACTGTATATTGTTTTAGATACCATTGGTGGTGGCCTACTGAGTTGTACTCACACCCTACTCAGTCTGCATGATCGGTACCCGGATAGATTGCTTGGTTATAGGATAGGTTAAGGAAAAAGTCCCTATGTTAAATGGATGAGTCATAATGAAGCATGAATGATGGAACCAGATATAGTTTGGGACCCTCTTGGGAGCTGTTAGTGTATTTATTTTGGGTTTTACATGACACTTGACACATATTTAGCATGACATATCTACTATTTGGTAATGAATATTATATTTCCTATTTTGGTCATCAAGTGATATTGGTTTGTTTTGATTAAGGTTATATCATTTAGTTATTGTTTATTTATTTCTGTTGGTGTATTACTCTGATAAACAGGGCATAGTCTCCCCATGATTGATAATATACCCTTGATTCTAGTCGAAAGCCTCTAGAGTATGGGGAGGAATGCTTGAGGCCATGTAGTGAACTGACTCAAGGCACCAGTGTGTGGAACCCAGGTTGGGAAGTTACACTTAGGGCGCAAGTTTGTTCCAAAAATGGCCTTAACATATGCTTCACAACCCCACACTCATATATGTGAAAAAATGTGTTTATTTACATACCAAATTTGATATGGAGTTTTGGTTTCTTCTTTAGTTAGAGCTTAGTTTAGTATGTATACTATTGTTTATAATGCATATCCCCAAAAGGATAATGGAAAAATCACATGGATCATCATTTATATCACTATGTATAACAAGGTACAATTTCTCCTTTCACTTAAACTATTCCATTAAGGTGTATTAGGAGGTGTGAGTTGTGATATAATCCCAAAATCCTCTAAATAATCAACGAAGTATTGATTAAGATATTCTCCATTATGGTCTGAGTGGAGTTTCTTAATATTTTTACCAATCTAGTTCTCAACTCCATTATTAAATTATATGAATATGTTAAAATAATATGACTTATTCCTCATTAAGTAGGCATATCCATATCTACTAAAATCAACAGTAAAAGTTATAAATTATGATTACCCACCCCTTGCTTCAATAGGAAATGATCCAAACACATTGGTATGGACTAATTCAAGAGATTCCTTGGTTCTTTCACCTTTTCCTCAAAATGGGGATTTGGTCATTTTACCTTATAAACATGCATGAAATACACTAAGTGGGTTTAGTTCAAAGGAATCTAAATGTCCATATTGGTGTAGTTTTTTCAGACATTTTTTGTTTACATGACTTGTCCGGTGATGCCATAATTGGGTGTGGTATGTTTCATGAGAAATAGTTTCATTATTGATTTTCATTATTTGGTATGTGTAATTAAACACATAAAGAATTTTATTTAAATGTGCCATACCATAAAAAATGATATCATTGTTAAAAAAGAAAATTTATTCCTAAATTTTAAAATAAATCCATATGTATCAATTTTGAATACAAAAATAATTTTTTTAGCAACAAATGACACATAATAACAATCTTTTGAAACCAAGATCATTCCCATAATCAGTGTAAGGTGTAGTCCCCAACAACCATGATAGAAATTATGGATTTTTTAGCTACTCATAAGTATAACTCCCCTCATGAAATCTTCTAAAATATACTTGGTTCCTATATATTAATACACATGTGAGCACCACATGTTGCATCTAATACCAAATTTTTATAAATAGATAAATTACACTCAATAATAATCACACCTTAATATCCTTGTTTCTTCTTTGTATGGGTGAATTTTTTCTTCCATTAGATGTTATTGCCACATGAAAAATAGACAACATATTTATCCCTTTCCAGTAGCTTAATCCCTTTCATCTTGGAAGGGTGTTGTGAAGAAGGTTTGGAATTAGAGCTCTTCACCTAGCCTTTCCTTTTGTTCACTATAAGTACATAAGGCTTTTCACACTTAGTCTCCTTATAAACTTGGTAAATCAGTGTGAGAATATCTAGAAGAGACTTATCTATGTTTTTTATATTGAAATTGACAACAAAACTGGAGAATCTATGTGAAAGTGAAGTAATAATGAGACCAGTGCATAGTTTTTTAGGAAATTTAAACCTTAGAACCTCTAATCACTCAATTTAGCCAATGAGTTTGAATATATAATTCCCAGATGGTTCACCTTCTCCAAGAATACTCTAAAAGAGTTCCATGGATATCTCAAATTATTTCTGTCTATCTCTCTTATCATATTGAACACAGAGATACTGGAGCATGCTATAAGAATCTATATCTTTATGAGACTTTATGAGTTCACTAAACATGAATGAAATCATTAAAAACTAAACATTGAATTTTTTCACTCAAGTGTTTATCATAGACAATTAAATCTTCATCACTCACCTCCTTTGTAGGTAGATCAAGTAGTAAGTATTCTAGAATGTAAGATTTACATTCATGACGCAACACAACCCATAGGCATATGAACCGTTCCTGGAAGTTATTTCTAGTAAGGATATGGTCTTTCTATAATATTTATCATAGGTAAAAATTAGATGATGAAATTTCAATTATTTAACAATTATAAAAGAGTAGACCATTAGTACTTAACTTTATTACAATTTATGTGGTACATAATGAATTATATTTTATTAAAACACCCTCTATTTTATAAAGTCTTAAAGGACCTCAAAATTGAACTTGGAATGTCCCATCACTTAAGACATTCTATTGGAAAGGATCCATATTTACCTTCTTTACAATCTAGATTATATACATGAAAACCATAAGAAGGTATTTAGGTAGATTTTTTTCCAACTGAAAACTGTTAACTCCTTGAATCATTGAGTGGACTCCCCAATCAAGAAATCCTAACCAAGATATCCTCAATACTTGCCTCAAAATTTTTATTGAATGGATTATAACCATTAAATTCAATACCAAATTGGTTAAGTCAACCCAAAACCCTTATGATAACTCCCTGATAAAAGTAAGTGTCTAGACTATGGCTATGTAAACACTTAAAACTGTGTTTACATTCCCAATCATGTAATGGAAGGCTTAGTCTAATATAATATTATGTTTGATGGTTTTTAGTTATTATGTGTAAATATTTCTTGTTTTATCCATTACATGTCTTGTTAATATTAAGTGGACTTTACTTAAGTGATTAACCATGTTTTGATAAAAAAATTCATGCATAATATATTTATTTAAATTTAATATTTTTATATTAGTTTATTTATTTACGTGATCAAAATATTTCTTCCACAAAACAAATAATGAAAAAAATAAAAATAAATAAATAAATAAATGATTCGATCATGATATTATATAGTGGTTGATTTATTGTGCAGAAAATAAATCAACCTATGAACCGAGGGGAAAACTCCTTATGCTAGTCTTTGTATGAGTTGTAACATTTCTACCTATCCACCTGTGCATCATCCGGGTTGGTTTCATCTCGGTTTCATCTTGAACTACCTCTAAGTGCCTTGTGATACTTATTTTATTACATGTATTTATAACCTACACATAGGTGAGGGGAACCAAAGGATTGGTTAGGGGGAGTTATATAAATCACCATGGACATGCATCTCCTATATAATAAAGGGAGTGATGACTCACAAACCATGATATTTAATTTAATATTAAATAATTGAAAAACCATGTAATAAATTAAATTAAATAAAACTAACACATACATAGGTCTTGGTCAAGTTAATGATTAGTCATACACATGCAATGAATATGAAAAAGTACACTGGCTAGCATTCATATCTATTAGTTCTTTATTATTAAGATAAACATGCTTGTATTAATTAATTAATTAATTAATTCCCTTTATCTTAATGACTATCTGAAGTCTTTTGGAGATACCCATCATAAATGAATTCATGAAAAATAAACAACATGACCAATAATTATATATAATTACATTAAATTAATCAATAATTTATTAATTCTTCAAAACCTTTATTATATAGTCAAACACATCCAGTGCCAATAGTGTAATTAGGTTTCAATTCTATAATTAAATATTTTAATGAAATTTAATTATGTATTTTTTGGGAGATTGTGCGATGTGTACTTATGAGCTACACATTGTGTTCCTTTATTGTCATGTACCCGAGATAAATTCCTGGGTATTCAGTGTGTACCTCAAATGGACTACACAACATATACTAACCAGCTATACGTCGTATGTTCTGCTTGTCGCGTGTCCACATAACCTGCTGATTGACTCAACATGTTCTCTGGACAAAATAACATGGTGTGTACTTTGGATACACATCATGTATTCATCTTTGTTGTGTGACCATGTAATATGTTGATTGACTTTGTGTATTCACCAAATGGAATCACACAACATGTACCCCATCCGCACATCGTGATTTCCTCTTTGTTGTGGTTTTGTGTAATACACCGATTGACTCGATGTATACTTCGTATGTGTTAATTAATGGGTTACATGATGTGTACACCAACTACATGCTGCATGTCCCAATAATTATCCAGGTTGTTAGTCTCACACAACTATTAACCATCTATTTGACCACATACTGAACATGAATTTAGCCGCTAAACCGTGTATATTACACGATGTGTACACCAACTACATACTATGTAATCTAATAAGTCATGTGACTATATTTCCTAGCCAATATAAGGTGTACAATAAATGCATTGCATTTTATTACTTCTTGGAATACTGTGCATCTCACGACACATCCAGGTACAGTAAACTAGGGTACACAACATGTACCTCGATCACACACCATGTAACTAAGTCTACTGGCCAAAATTCTTGGCACTTTCCAATGACATATTAGAACGTTCTCCATCTGTTCTTAGAATTTAATAAATTATGAATCTTGAATGATGAAAATTAAAATACCAAAATCATGTTAATTAAACTTCAGATTTGAAGAACGAACAATCTAAAAATGAAAGATCTAACCACTATTGTGCATATAGATCAACAATCAAATAAATAATTATAAATTTAAACATGATAGCTCTGATACAACTTGAAGGTTCCAGGCATAGCATAAGTGCCTAGTGGAATAATAACCATTGAGTTTTTTTCCAGATTTGATGGATCATTTGATAAATTTTCAAGACATAAACATCATGACCAATGGAATTTTTCCACAAAATATTTATATAGAAAATCTTGGAACTTGGAGAGGATCTTTTTCACATTAAATTTATAATTAATTTAAATAGATCTGAAGAAATAATACCACATATTGGGATTTTTATTCATTGATGTTATTGATTGTATGAAAACACTTTTTTGAATTACTATCATTGTACTTGTAGTATCCAAGTGTAGAATAACTCTAGAACTGATCCACACACACTCCTTTTATCTCTAAAAAACATCAAAATAATATTGGGTGCTAGTGTGGAAGATCGATCATCTTGTGTCATTTGTATTGATCCCTACAAGTTCCTTCGGCTGGAAGGACTCTCTTTTTTTATTCTCATTCTTGTGAGGAAGAGATGAGGTATAATCTAGAGAGAGAAATCTATTTTGTGCAACAATTCTCAATTCTTGATTAACCCTACACAATAGTCATAATAATCTATTTATAGAGTTAGAGATTTTGTTAAAATATTATTTAATAGCATAATGACCCTTAAATAATATAATAAACCTGATCTAAAACCATGTCATATAATAATAATTTTATTATTATATTAAATTAATGTTTATTCATAAATAAATATTATATTCACAGTCTGGTGAATAAATATTTATTAAATATTCAATAAATAAAATAATTATTCTATCCACAGTCTGAAGAATAAATATTTATTCAATATTTTTAATATTTTTTTGAATAAAATCATTCTTCGGTCTTGATAAGAATATTTATTACAATAATTAAATTCAAATATAATTTAATTTAGATCAATGGAAACACCTACTGTGTGACCCTCTAGGCTTCTTTCTCGCTGGCATTAGGCGGGCTTGTTTAAATTCCAAGACTACTGTGTAGTAACAGGTCAAGGAACCCAAAATAAAGAAGTTAATGTAGTATTTTTAACAACCACACATGAATTATTATTGTGTAATATAACCCCTTTGTCATAATATCTCATCAATCAAGTTGAACATATGTGTCATCATCCTATATACTTGATATTTCTTTCTTTGAATATCTAAAATAAACTCGTTGCTACACCATGAAAAAGGAATTTAGTGAGACAATTCTATTTAAATCAAAGAGATGAGATATCACCTTCCATAATGATGGAATATAAAAATACTTCTTTGACTTATTAATTAATAACACGTCACTCATGACGCACCCAACACATCCAACTTTTCCAAGAACTGTATCATCAAGGTTTATGAAATACATTTAATTATGTGAGTTGTAACACGCATTAATAATAGTCATAACTATTACATACGATCATATATAGGAATATATGATGACACATAAACATAAATAATTCCAAAATGTGGATATATTCTCATAATCTCTCATCTTAGAGATCACCAAGTGATAAATTCATGTGAAGAAGTCTCATCTGTTTATGAGTACTCACACATGACAATCAACATTCTATGCATCCCATCACGGTATTTTATCCAACTGTAAAACTATATTTAAGAGTATTTTTCATGACATTTCAAGGTTATTATAAAATCATGGAACTATTGTGACCATATCAATGTGACATATAATCTAGGACATTATTACATTAAAGTCATGCAGAACAATGAACAATATGTAAAAATATGTTTTTATAAATATTCAAATATTTAAATATACTTGTAATAAAAAGTATAAATATTTAGTTTTTATAGATACCCTATCCTTTTACATATAACATTACATGATTTTAGCATAATTATACATCAGAGTACAAGCCAAGGATCTTGAAGTCTAGTGTCTTGGAAGACTAGGTACATAAAACTAAAAACATGGAACTAAATATAACATTTCTTTATTTAGTCTTCATAAAGATCCCCTAACTTCCATTTTTATCATACATCTTCATAGGATAACCTGGGGATAACATGAACAAATGGATGAGCTAAAATCCCAGTAAGGGAATAAGAATAAGAATAAATCCTTAGCACATGGGTTAGAAAACATGACATAAAGAAATAAAAAAGGCATGTAACATAAGGAATCATAACATATAAACATGGAGTAATTTAAACATGTAATAATATAAATGAGTCACCAACTTAAAACATGAATTTAGTATGAGTCAAGGCTAACCGCCAAGATCGTTTCCCATAGTAGCACAAGCCAAGGATAACCGCCAAGACCGTTGCACATAACATTTCATGAGACTTAACTTCACCCAATGCATTGTAACACTATTTGGGAACACCCATATTAACATGTTCATGAATATTCTTGCCACATAAATAATCATACATAATCAATCATACATAAATGTAAGGGAACCCATGGAGAGAAATGGGTATCACATTCATGACATAAAGCACAATGAATGGGCGTATCATAAAAGTGTCCATGAGAGAAAGGAATTAAAACATAAATAGACATTAATAAGGTAAAATATGCATATATAATGGTAAGTGATTTAAAACATAAGTGACAACATGTAAGAAGAGTATTTAGAAAATTCTTATCATTAAAACATTTTAGTGTGGTTTTAAGGAAAACACTAAAGAGATTTTAAAATAGAAAAGGGAAAAATATTTTATATAAAACCAAAATTGAACCAAGAATGTTTTAATAATAAAAATAAAAATTTTATAAAGACAATGGTGGCTTAAAATATAATATAGAGTGCACTTGAAATTTTGTAAAAATTTGGGAAGTTCCCTTAAAACGAGTTTGCTTATTGGAAAGTATTGAGGAGGGATTCACTTAAAATAATGTATATCCCCAAAATAGAATGAGGGATGGATATTGAAACATGATTTTGAATCATATAAATATAATTTATATGTTTTACATAAAAATAAAATACAACTTCATTTGGGTAAAAATAAAGATAGAGAAACCTGAAGGAATAAAGGCGGTTTAGGAAGAATTACCTACGGATTATCGGCATGGTATCAAGTGTACTTAAGAGAGCTTCATGAGAGAGAATGGTATTTATCATCACTTATTAATAATGAGTTAATTATAGGGTATGTGATAAGTCATACCCCATAATTAGGTATTACACATAAAATAGCATAACATAGAGAGCATTCTTGAATAAAAGTGAAATGGAGAGGATCCCTTACCATAAATTCGATGGTGTTCTCCACTTGTTATTAATGACCTGAATAAAAAAATTAGGTTTATTAATTAATAATTAAATAACCTATTATATATTTAATTGATTTAGTATAACCTTTTTAAGTTCATTTAAGAAATTTTTGATTGGTTAAAAGGTTCAATTTCATTGTTCGGGACCGTTTGCTTACTTGGTTTTTTAATGATCAGTTCACTTATATTCATGTTTAGATAAACATGTAAGATGAAAGTGGTTGTCCAGAATTGATGTTGCATGATACAAGTGAACATATAGGAGATTAAATGGTTTCAAATTTAATTTTTTTACTTATAGTTAATTCGAATCATTATATAAAACATTAATGATAAACGCTTGAATTAATTTTAGCGATTTTGCTCACAACTAACTTGTTTTGTATTATTATTTTAAATCTTGAGTGAATAATGATTAAAGAACATTAAATAATACCAAATAACATATGATAGTTTGGTTAAACCATAAAAATGGTTTCATGACCATAATTGAAGATAGTAATAGAAATTGATAACCCGTTGTCCTTGATTGTGCTAAATTAACACATCTCAAACTATGTTTTCATTTATTTAAAATAAAAGGAAAGGAGAGGTGATGATGAAATATCCCATTAGAATAATAAAATTCCAGTATATGTATGTTACTGGAGTTATCATACCATTTGGTTTAAGGGAGGTGAGGAAATAAACAAGAAAAGAAAATAACTTGAAAGGAAATAAAATAATTGGAAAGAGGAATTTACCTCTTGAGTTTAGCTCCTATGAGAACCTCTTAAGGGGAGAGATTTTGTTCTTTTTAGGAGACCAAAGGCTTATGGAAATGGGTAAGGATGTTGGGAAGATATTTTTACAGAATATAAGTAATGAACAAGGCTTGAGAGGAGTGAATAGAATAGGTAAGGATGGGTGGTATTTATAGTGGAGGAGAGGAGGGTTTTCATAATATTATAATCATTAGTTTATTATTTTTTCATAATACAATCAATAGTGATGATTAAATTACCAATGATAGTAATAAATGCATGTGAGTTAGAGACAATGTCCATTTACATCATCCATGACTCAAGCATGATGCTGAAATTCAGGTTTTAGCATTTATTATGAATTATCAGATTTTACTATTCATAAAAATTCAAGTATTTTAAAAAATATCAAAATTTCACCCAAACCATTTTTCGATTTGTAGAATAAAAAAACGAAGTCCATTTCTCAAAAATAATTTTCTAAATATTATTAATTTAATATTTAATTAAAATCACAATTTACTCGAAAAACAACAATTTTAAAACACTTATTTTCTTATTCCAAGATATAGGTATATCATACTACCAATTGAATCTTATTTATATACTATCATAGGTAAGGTTACTATTAATTAGGGTATTCCACTATTCAGAAGGGTAACATTACTATTCATAAGGGTATGTTACTATTAAACAACAATTAAGATGGTCATATTAGACTCCAAATAACTTATTGATCACAACTGTATATGTTAGATTTTTGAAATTCAAATCACAGAAGTGAAAAAATTATGTTTAAAGGCCACATATAACTTAGTAGTTCATTATTCTATGATTTCATGTGATTATATAACATAATTATAAGAAAGAAATTTCCATTGAAAACTTTGGGTCGTTACATTCTTCCCCCTTAAGAAATTTCACCCTCGAAATTTCATTTTACATTCTAGGACATAAACAGATGCAGGTACTTTTCCTCCATTGACTCCTCTAGTTCCCATGTTGCCTATTCATACTTATAGTTCCACCATAGTACCTTGACCAGGTGATTATCCTTGTTATATAGAACTTAATCTCTATGATCCAATATCTTTACTGACTGCTCCTCGTAAAAAAGATCATCCTCAAACTGTACCACCTCTGAGGAGAGTACATGTGAAGGGTCTGGTATGTACTTCCTTAAGAGGGATACATGAAAGACATCATGTACTTTGGCCATGGTAGGTGTAAGTTCTAGTAGATAGGCCATAACCCTAACACAATCAAGAATATCGAAGGGGCCGATGTACCTAGGACTTAACTTCCATTTCTTTCCAAACCTGTCACGACCCGACCCTACCCGGGCTTGAGCCGCAACTACCCCAGGCTCACCTCCATAGGCCAGGGGCTGGCGACAAGCACTGAAGGCTAAACAACTCAGGGATCCCTTTTCCTGAGTACCTATACACACACATGCAACACACTCAATGAAAAAGTGCAGAGTAAAAGGAAAAGTAAAGTACTAACTGTTATAAACAACAACAAGAGTGAATCGACCTCTAAACAGTACAAAGTAAGTGCTGAAGGTAAACTGAAAAGAAAAGGGAAAAGCACGCACCCAACCAGAAAAGTGCCACAAACTGGAAACAGGTAAACAAAAGTAAAACAGCTGGGAGAGTCCCACACCTGGAACCCGACTACGACCACTGTATGTAGTCCAAGCTCCCAAACTCCTAAGCTCCACTGAAGTCACGACCAACCTGTCCGTTGTCTTCAAGTTCACACCAAGTGCGGAAAAATCCCAAGCATGGGTGAGTTTAAAAACACTCAGTAGGATGCCCTGAAGGCTCTAGGGATCAACAAAGGAGGTACTGAAGAGGTGAGCAGTAGATCAAATAGGGAAAAGTAAGGTAGTACAACCGAGAGTGAAGTAAAGGGTACAGCTCAACCCAAAAAGAGGAAGAAAGTAGACTCGTCTAAACGAAAGGAGTTATAAATGGTGAGAAGATGAACTTCTCATTGAGTATTTTCTACATATAGCAGGAGAGTAGACTCGTCCAACCACGAGAAGCTAGACACGGAAAGCACGTGGCGTACCCCGCGTGTCTTCGCCTCTCCTGGAAGGAGAGTAACCAAAACCCAAGAAATGGGTATTAGAACAAGGTATACATATATATATGCTCTGTTAAGAAACCAGAAAAAGATTGTAAGGGGATCTCTGTCCCATAGCTCAGCCTAAGAAAGTGAGTAGCCAACAGTCCCATA
Source organism: Viscum album (assembly GCA_963277665.1). Lineage (NCBI taxonomy): Eukaryota > Viridiplantae > Streptophyta > Magnoliopsida > Santalales > Viscaceae > Viscum > Viscum album. The sequence continues at coordinate 1,179,757,912 of OY728166.1, forward strand.
AGTAAACACCATCGATGCCCAATATCTATACGTCTGCCCTGAACTGCAAGTCAAGGGGATCAAATTACTACACCTTGACACTATCCGCTTTGGGCGGCACTGACTCACCCGCACAGTTTTAGGTCGCGTCACAAGGATTCATCTTTGTGGGGAAAGCGCCCCTCGTACTTGAGAGTTCTGGGGGAATGTCAAGCCACACCTCGTCACTTTCACCCAGTCGAGAGGTCTTCTCAAAGTTGATGGGTTCCCACTGCCTAGCCCCGCGAAAGGGTAATCCGCTCGAGGGAGACCCAGATCTGCTCTGGCCATCCCTACTGGATGGTACCACACTGGCCATCCCTGCTGGATGGTACACCACTAGCCATCCCTGTTGGATGGTACCTCACTGGCCATCCCTGCTGGATGGTACACCACTAGTAACCGAAACACGTAGTGGGAAACACGTCACCATAGATCGCGGAAGGAAGATATGATCTCGATACACAGCTAGGGAGTCTGCGTCTAGGGCTCACTTGGGGCTCCATACCCTACTCGAAACAACCTCCTGGGTAGAGGATCGGTGCCCTCGTAATGTGTTGGTCACACCGATACCCAAAGAACCCTACCAAGGAATATGAAGGGACGTGAGGATCTCCCTGGGCCTCTTGGGGTGATACATGCTCCAATCCGCTGAGTCTACTGTCGAAGCGGACCAAGAAAACTCACTCTAGAAAGTGGGAGAACACCCACACTGTACGAATGCACGTAGCTGTAAACGATGCCACAATCCAGTGAAAGAGATGCGATACTGAAACCCCTCATAGATGAAGAAACAGGGGAACCCAAACAACTCTGCCGGCCAAACCATCAAGAACAGAAGGACCCTTTACATCGCAAGAGGTCAAAGGTACGTAAAGTAGAACATGGCGCACACAGGGGGCCCACACGACGTGTGTCCCCATCTCATCTCCAAACCAAGCACAAACACTCTCAGGTACAAACTACAACATGTACCTCCAATCATTCCTGTATAATCCCAGAGTACACCCCATCTTTATCCCAAAAGCTATCATGCACACGACACCCAACGTCAAAGAAAAGGGAGAAAACGTAATTTCGCCAACCTTCTTCCTCCACGGCCCTAGCACGACCAACCAAATCTCTTTGAACATCCACTTCACTCACATGGGAGTGAACACGATCACAATCCAAGGGTTCGCTTCCAAACACAGTAAGAAGAACTGCCACCGGAGCACCTTTCATACTTCCTCATTTAATGAGATCTTGAAAGAGACTTCGCACATCCAAACGGATCATACCGTTGTAATGCTCATGGAAAAACATGTGAGAACGACTATTTACTCGCCTCCAACAGACATCCGACGTAAAATTTGTTCAACACTGCTTTACGCCCAAACGATGTCCCATGGTCCTGAGCCTCGGTCCTGAAAATAGTTGGATGCATCGCACCATTGTGATCCCCTCAGAAAAACATGTCAAATTGACTGCTCGCTTAAGTTCAATGAATATCCGGAGAAAAAGATGCATTTCACCATACCGCACATGAGCGGTGCTTCATGGGACCTGCATATCGGTCCTGAAGCGCAACGAACAGATAGCACCATTGCGATCCTCTCGAAAAAGTACACAAGATTTACTATCCACTTATCCGAAACAGACACTCAGTGTTAAAGATAGAAATCACCACCAACTCCCAAAAAGGCCCTCGTGGGGCCCGCACCACCGTGCAGAATTAAAGCGGGCAGATTATGCCATTGCAATGCCCTCGAAAAAATACTCAGAATTGATTGCTCGCATGCCCCGAATGGACGTCCGATGAAAAAGTCGTGAAACGCGGCGCGCAACTTAAACGAAGGGTTGTGGGGCCCACGCCTCAACTCTGGCTTCGACACCTGAAAACCTTCTGGAAAACTTCTTCTCGACGCCAGGGTTGTAAATCCACTAATGACGCTCAAATCAGACTTCAGATGAGCCCGCACCAACCAAAAGAAGAATCTCGGAAAGAAAACGCTAAACCACTTAACTAATGTGTCGTGCCTCTGAGCCCCTCGTCTAGGGAATTAAAAATTCCCGAGGCTATCTCAAAACCTTCATCTCGAGACTAGGATTAAACTTCCACAAACGACACACAAAACAGACACCCTTAGCGAATGTTACGTGTGTCCGAAGTCGGAGGGGATGAAGCCCCTTGAGCTGGACTGGCCTGGCCAACCGGTCCACCCGGTCTGGGCCGGCCCGTGCCGGCCGGCCCGGCTCGCAGCGCCGGCCCGCGACTCAGTCGCGCAGGCCAGCCATGGACCCGCGATCCATGCTCAGACCAGCTGAGGTCCGGTCGTCCCGCGTGAAGACCCGCGAGATTCGGGTCTTGGTTCCCCTGCGGGGTCGCGCGCCGCGACCCCGGTCCACCGCTCCGCGCCGTGAGCTGCGCCTGCCGGTTCGGAGCCCGCCGCGCCACGCGAAGCCGCTGCGGCGAAGGAATTCACCTCCATTCCAAAGAACTCCTGGAGCCCGCCATGTTGCCATCCTGGGAACTGGCACCGAAGCCCTCCACCGCCTGCTGCCGGAAACCCGCCAGACCACCCTAGAACTGTCAGAAAAAGAGGAAAACGGCCGGGGAACTTCCCGAGGCCACCATAGACGCCCCGGGACTTGGAATTTCGATCCAAAAAGATCGTTGGGAATATAATTTTACGCCCTACGCAACTAGGGGATTATCTTGAAAATTTAACATCATTAAGACACAAATAATTCAATTTGAAGAAGATTGTAGGAAAAAATAAAACTATAAAACATGATCCTACCTCGATGGGCGTTGCCCGACGCTTCACCGACGATCCGCCGGAGTCGTCACCGCCTTGCCGGAGGGATGAAGGAGAGGAGAGGATTTCCTCCTTCGTCGTTGGGAGGGTTTTCACCAGGAAATAAGGAAGGGGAAAGAGAGGGTGGGGGTAGGGTTATGGCTTAAATAAAGAAAACTAATTAGACTTTTAATTAATTTTTAAACACCCCATATTGACCCGCATCCAAAACTCCTGACGGGGTCGAGGTTAAGCCTCCCCTGGGGTAAACACCACCTAAAGAGCACAATGGAAGTATAATATTTTTAATCCGAGGCCCCATTCAAATGTTATAAAATTTAGCGTCCGAAGCCGCTAAATTACGAAAACGCCCCTGGTGACATTTTTCACAGAAGACCCGTGCCCGCGAAAGTTACACCCCTACTAGGGTAAAAGGCACACTCTGGGATCAACGGTGCCCTTAGTTTTCCAATCTGAGCCACCGTTTAAGAGATACTTGAGTTTAACCATTAAATGAATAAATTAATTGTTTTATTTATCCGTTTAACGTTTCGGTAACGGGCGAGGGGTCCCAATGTCCTACGCCGACATGTTCTATGTCGTTCCTAGGGTAAAAAACCCATTTCAAACCCATCCGTACTCTCATATTTAGGATCTGAATTACTGTTTAGGATTTATCCTATTTATTTGGTGTGCTCAGTGTGAACGCACTGAAAATTTAATTCCGGCCACATCGGGGCTCGGAATCGCACGCCGTCTGAACCGTCTGAAGGCGCTGCTCTGGAATAACATCAAGAATATTCCAAAGTCTTTTATATCCAAAAAATAGGTTCTTACATCATTCCCTCCTTCAAGATCTTCATCCCTGAAAAGCAAAACTATGGGAACAACTCAGGGTACTAAGCCCACACCTGGCTCTCCCGTACCCAGAATAACTCTTGCACAGTCTCGCGTCACCGCACATAGACCAAAAGATTTGATCTATTCCCGAGAGGTATGCCCTTGCCGATGACGTGCATAGGAGCACACACAATTCTTCTTGGGTGATTCATGTGGGAGACGTCATGCACCCACTCCCAACCTTGGGGTTAGGGAAAGGCGGTAGGGAACCTCACCATCCCTTCGCACAGTCTCAAACAGCCCAAAGGCCCTCAGGGTAGCTCACCTCCCCGAATGAACCCCTACGTCGCACACTATGTCTGGAATCACAGTTTGGACTTGGGAAAAAGATCGATGATTCCCTCCTTCAGAATATCCATACGGTGAAACACCAAAGGATATCTGGTCACACAAGATTTCATAGTCGATGTCTCACAACCAAGACTCTCTTACACGCTCAGAAAGTGATGGAGTTGACACCATCGACTAACAGAAAATGTTCTACACCTTCTACTCTACTGAAACAGGGTTACACCGACGCCCCGCATCACCCTGGTAACACCTCAAACAAGGAGCAGGGAGAAAATCATTTCACACACAGAGTCTAACAATTCTACTTGCAAAAAGTAGAAGAGCTGTAGAGAGTACCTCTTATCACCTCATGCTCTGCAGGATCGTAGACATCCAAAGCTTGCGGCTATCCATGGTCCCAACTGTCAGCTCCCGGAGCCTAACTTGGACTGCCTGGTGGTGATGGGAAGTCCTCGTATGGTCATCCTCCACTTCCAGCTCCTCCCGCTCCTTTGCAAGCACCACCTCTTTGGGAACCACTCCGATCACGGCGCTGCCTCTGCTGCGGTGGTGCACCTGCTGCCTGCCCGATATTCTCAGCATGCCTAGTCAGGCAGTCCCACGCCAGGTGACCTCTCCCATCACAAGCATAGAACCGGCGCTCTCCGGGATACCCTGGTGCCCTCTAGCACCATTGTGGTGTACGAGCACGCCCCTGAGTCTGGTTATCAAAAAGCCACCTACGTCGAGGTTCTGTCTGCCGATGCCCGCTAGCTGCGACAGATGTCTCAACTCCATCGTTCCTGCTACCACCACCAACTGTAGAGTGTGACAGGAAGCTCTCTATCACCAGCGCCTTCTCTAGCACCTCAGCATATGTGTGAATGCCCAAGGGTACTATGATAGCATGAATATCTCTGCAGAGACCCTGCTCGAACTTCCGCGCTCGGAAGTTGCCGTCGTAAACCAAGTCTGGGTAAAAACGTGCACGGTCTGTGAACCTAGTCGTGTACTCCATCACCGTCATCCCTCCCTGCTAAAACTGCAGGAGCTCCTGAATCCGAACGGAGTGTAAGAAGGAGGGGTAAAACTCTTCATGAAACAGTAGATGAAAGTCACCCCACAAAAGCGAAGACTCATCAAGAAACTGAGTCACCAGACTCCACCAACGCCCAGCTACTCCGTGGAAAAGGCTGGTGGCCAAAGCCACCATAAGATCTTCTGGCATATGCACAAGCCTGAAGAGGAAAACCAATGTCTTGAGCCAAACCTATGCTGCCTAAGGGTCTAGCTCACCACTGAACCTCAGCGGTATCTGTCGCTGGAACTCACGGAGCACGCTCAACCTGCGCTTAAGCTCAATCTGCTCTGCTGAAGCTATCTACTTCTCACCAGGTGGGGGAGCTGCTACCTGCCCACTCGGAGAAAGGGACTTGCATGATGGGTCCTGGACTGAGGCCTCATAGCTCATAGGGTCGTCGTCACGAACCAAAGCTGATATCCTGGCTGGCTGTCTTCGCGGAGACATCTTGAATGTTATCAAGGAGTTCTGCGGTCAGATGAGTATATATGTATATAACAGTAACAAAAATGGGGAGCTGACTCAAGAAGGACAGTCAATAATCAATCCTATGTGATGCACAAACCAATTTCCCATAAAACAAGTGTCTCAACATGCCGAGTCGACAAGCGGGTTATCCGAGTCCTGGTGAATGGATACGTCGGCCGCCACACCATCACTAGACTCCCTGGCCTGAGAGCCGCTCTTGAGACACGTTAACACTGTTGCCCTAAATCCCAACTAATTCCGTTTTAGGGACGTCTGAACAATATCCCAAGGAACGAACCACCTGTGATACCACTTTGTCACAACCCGACCCTACCCGGGCTCGAGCCGAAACTACCCCAGGCCCGCCTCCATTGGTCAGGGGCTGGTGACAAGCGCCGAAGGATAAACAACTCAGGGAGGCCTTTGCCTGAGTACATGTACACACACACGCAACACACTCAATGAAAAAGTGCAGAGTAAAAGGAAAAGTAAAGTAATAATTTCTATAAACAACCACAAGAGTGCATCGACCTCTAAACAATACAAAGTAAGTATTGAAGGTAAACTGAAAAGAAAAGGTCAAAACACGCGCCCAACCAGAAAAGTGCCACAACTCGGCAATAGGTAAACAAAAGTAAAACAGTTGGGAGAGTCCCACACCTGGAACCTAACTACGACCACCGTACGCAGTCCAAGATCCTGAACTCCTAAGATCTTCTGAAGTCACGACCAACCTGTCCGTCATCTGCAAGGGCACACCAAGTGTGGGCAAATCCCAAGCAGGCGTGAGTATAAAAATACTCAGTAGGATGCCCCAAAGGCTCGAGGGAGTAACAAAGGAGGTACTGAAGAGGTGAGAAGTAGATCAAATAGGGAAAAGTAAGGGATTACAACTGAGAGTGCAGTAAAGGGTATAGCACAACCCAACAAGAGGAAGGAAGCAGACTCGTCCAAACGCAATGAGCTAGAAACGGTGAGAAGATGAACTTCTCATAGAGTCTTCACTACCTATAGCAGGAGAGTAGACTCATCCAACCATGAGAAGCTAGACACGGAAAGCACGTGGCATACCCCGTTCGTCTTTTCCTCTCCTGGAAGAAGAGTAACCAAAACCCAAGAAGTGGGTACTGGAACAAGGTATACATATATATATGCTCTGTCAAGAAACCCGAACAAGATCGTAAGGCAATCTCTGTCCTGTAGCTCAGCCTAAGAAAGTGAGTAGCCAACAGTCCCAGAAGTAAACACCATTGATGCCCAGTATCTGTATGTTTTTCCTGAACTAAAAGTCAAGGGGCTCAAATCACCGCACCTTGACACTATCCGATTTGGGTGGCACTGAATCGCCCGCACGATTTTAGGTCGTGTCACAAGGACGCGTCTTGGTGGGGAAAGCACCCCTCGTACTTGAGAGTTCTGGGGGAACATCAAGCCACACCTCGTCACTGTCACATAGTCAAGAGGTCTTCTCAAAGTCGACGGGTTCCCACTACCCAGCCCCACGAAAGGGTAATCTGCTGGAGGGAGACCCAGATCTGCTCTGGCCATCCCTACTGGATGGTACCACACTGGCCATCCCTGCTGGATGTTACACCACTGGCCATCCCTACTGGATGGTACCTCACTGGACATCCCTACTGAATGGTACACCACTGGTAACTGGAACACGTAGTGGAAAACACGTCACGATAGATCATGGAAGGAAGATATGATCTCGATACATAACTAGGGAGTCTGTGCCCAAGGCTCACTAGGGGCTCCGTACCCTACTGAAAACAACCTCCTGGGTAGAGGATCGGTGCCCGCATAATGTGTTGGTCACACCAATACCAAAAGAAACCTACCAGGGAATATGAAGGGACGTGAGGATATCCCCGGGCCTCTCGGAGTGATACATTCTCCAATCCGCTGAGTCTACTGTCTAAGCGGACTGAGACAACTCACTCCAGAAAGTTGGAGCACACCCACACTGTACGAATGCACATAGATGTAAATGATGTCGCAGTCTGGTGAAAGAGACATGATACTAAAACCCCTCATAGATGAAGAAACAGGGGAACCCAAACAACTCTGCCAGCCAAACCATTGAGAACAGAAGGACCCTCTACGTCGCGAGAGGTCAAAGGTACGTAAAGTAGAACATGGCACACACAGGGGTCCACACGACGTGTGGCCCTAGATCATCTCCAAACTAAGCACAAACGTTCTCAGGTAAAAACTACAAAATGTACCTCCAAGCATTCCCGTATACTCCCAGAGTATACCCCATCTCTAGCCCAAAGGATATCATGCACACGACACCCAACGTCAACACGAAGGGAGAAAGAGTAATTTCGCCAACCTAATTCCTCCACGACCCTATCATGACCAACCACATCTCTTCAAACATCAACTTCACTCACATGGGAGAGAACACGATCACACGCCAAGGGTTCTCTTCCAAACACAGCAAGAAGAACTGCCACCGGAGCACCTTTCATGCTTCCTCATTTAATGAGATATTGAAAGAGACTCCGCACATCCAAAAGGATCATACCGTTGTAATGCTTGTGGAAAAACATGCGAGAATGGCTATTTACTCGCACCCAACAGACATCTGACGTAAAAGTCGTTCAATACTGCTTTACGGCCGAATGAGGTCCCGTGGTCTCGATCCTCGGTTCTGAAAACAGTCGGGTGCATCGCACCATTGCAATCCCCTTAGGAAAACACATAAAATTGACTGCTCGCTTGAGTGAAATGGATATCCAGAGAAAAAGATGCATTTCACCATACCGCACACGATCAGTGCTTTGTGGGACCCACATATCGGTCCCAAAGAGCAACGAACGGATCACACCATTGCGATCATCTCGAAAAAGTACACAAGATTGGCTATCCACTTATCCGAAACGAGCACCTTGTGTTAAAGATAGAAATCACCGCCAACTCTGAAAACAGACCTCATGGGTCCTACACCACCATGTGGAATTAAAGTGGGAAGATTGCACCATTGCAATGCCCTCGAAAAAACACTCAAAACTGACTGCTCCCACGCCCCGAATGGACGACCGATGAAAAAGTCGTGAAACGCGCCGTGCAACTAAAACGACGGGTTGTGGGGCCCATGACTCAACTTCAGCTTCGATGCCCAAAAACCTTCTGGAAAACTTCTTCTCGACTCCAGGGTCGCAACACCACTAACAACACTCAAATCGGACTTCGGATGAGCCCACGCCGACCGAAAGAAGAATCTCGGAAAGAAAACACTAAACCACTTAACGAACGTGTCGTGCCTTTGAGCCCCTCATCTCAGGAATTAAAAATTTTCGAGACCATCTCAAAATATTCGTCTTGAGCCGAGGATTACACTTCCATAGACAACACACAAAACTGACACTCGTAGCAAAAGTTACGGGTGTCCGAAGTCGGAGGGGACGAAACCCCTTGAGCTGAACCGTCCTGGCCGGTCGGTCCACCCGGTTTGGGCTGGCCCGGCTCGCAGCACCGGCCCACGGCTCAGCCACGCGGTCCAGCCGTTGACCCATGGCTCAGCCGCACGGGCCGACCGTTGACCCGCGGTCCATGCTCAGACCGGCCGAGGTCCGTTCGTCCCGTGTGAAGACCCGCGGGACGCGGGTCTTGGTTCCCCCGCGGGGTCTCGCGCCGCGACCCCAGTCCACCGCTCGGCGCCGTGAGTTGCGACCGCCGCGCTGCACGAAGCCACTGTGGCAGAGGAGTTTGCCGCCACGCCGAAGACTGCCTGGAGCCCGCCGTGTCGCCGTCCCGAGAACCACCGCCGAAGCCCACCACCGCCTGCCGCCGTCCTGGTTCGCCGGAAACCTGCCGGACCACCCTAGAACCACCGGAAAAAGAGGAAAATGGTCGGGGAACTTCCTGGGGCCACCACGGATGCCCCGAGACTCGTAATTTTGATCCTAAAGAATAGTTGGGAATATAATTTTATTCCCTACGCAACCAGGGGCTTCGCTCGACAATCGAACAACATTACGACACAAAGAATTCAATTTGAAGAAGATTGTGGGAAAAAATAAAACTATAAAACACGAGCCTACCTTGATGGGTGTTGCCCGACACTTCACTGATGATCCGCTGGATCCGTCACCGCCTTGGCAGAGGGATGGAGGAGAGGATAGGAGTTCCTCCTTCGTCTTTGGGAGGGTTTGTTTCAGTGAAGAAGGAAGGGGAAGGTGAGGGTGGGGGTAGGGTTATGGCTTAAATAAAGAAAACTAATTAGAATTTTAATTAATTTTTAAACACCCCATATTGACCCGCATCCAAAACTCCTAACATGGTCGAGGTTAAGCCTCCCCTAGAGTAAACACCACCTCCTGAGCACAACAGAAGTCTCAGATTTTTAATCCAAGGCCCCGTTCAAAAGTTATAAAATTTAGCATCCGAAGCCACTAAATTATGAAAACACCCCTGGTGACATTTTTCACAGAAGACCCACGCCCATGAAAGTTATACCCCTCTTAGGGTAAATGGCATGCTCCAGGATCAACGATGCCCTTAGTTTTCCAATCTGATCCAGATTTTATGAGATACTTGAGTTTTACCATTAAACGAATAAATTAATTATTTTATTTATCCGTTTAACGTTCCGGTAATGGGTGAGGGGTCCCAACGTCCCGCGTCGACATGTTCTATGTAGTTTTTAGGGTAAAAAACCCATTTGGACCCATCCGTACTATCAGATTTAGGATCTGAATTACCGTTTAGGAGTTATCCCATTTATTTTGTGTGCATAGTGTGAACGCACTGAAAATTTAATTCCGGCCACACCGGGGCTTGGAATCGCACGCCGTCTGAAGGCGCTGCTCTGGAATAACTTCAAGAATATTCCAAAGTCTTTTATTGCCCAAAACAAGGTTCTTAAAAAACATCATGACCTTCTTCCATAGAGATATGTGGAGAAACACCATGTCTCCAACTTTGAACTCAAGGTATCATTAAAGACTGTCTGCATAACTATTCTGTCGACTTTGGGATTCCTTGATATACTGATGAATGGTTTTCACATTATCCACCATTTCTTTGACCATTTCAAGTCCTAGAAGCTTACATTCACTGACTTCATCCCAACACACTGGTGTTCTGAAACGTTTCCCATAAAGGGCTTCATATGGTGCCGTTTGGATTCTTGAGTGGAAACTGTTGTTGTAGGAGAATTAAACTATTGGAATATGTTGGTCTCATCCTCCGTTTAATTCCATAGAACATTATCTCAACATGTCTTCTAGTGTCTTAATAGTCCACTCAGATTGGCCATCAGTTTGAGGATGATAGACCGTACTGAAGTTCAGTTCTATACTTAAAGCATGTTGGATACTTTTCTATAACTTTGAGGTGAATCTAGGATCACGATTGGATACAATAGATAGTTGTACTCCATGCATCCTTACCAATTCTTTGATGTAAATTCGTACAAGTTGATCCAATGAGAAGTCCTCTTGAATTGCGATAAAGTGAGCTATCTTTTTAAGATGGTCCACAATGACCCATATAGAATTGTTTCCTCTGGATGTCCTTGGAAGTCCAGTGACAAAGTCCATTGTAATGTTCTCCCACTTCCTTGTTGGTATGGGTAATGGATACATCACCCCCTTAGAAATTTTCCTCTCAGCCTTCACTTGCTGACATACTAGACACATTGATATATATTCAGCAATCTCTCTTTTCATATTATCCCACCAAAAGTTTTCTCAGAGATCTTGATACATCTTTGTGCTCCTTGGGTGGATAGAGAAGGTTGAACTATGTGCATCATTCAAAAGATACTTCTTTATATCTGGATCGGATGGTACACATAATCTTGACCCAAATCTTACAACTCCTTCCTCATCAATTTGAAATCGGAGGATTTCCCATTTCTGATAGCTTCCACCCTTTTCTGAAGTTCCACATCTTTTCTTTGAGAATCCTTTATTTTATCCATGAGGGATGGTTGATAAATAATTTTAGAAAGTATTGATGATTTTCCTCACTTAATAATTCCTACGTCTATCCTCTGCAAATATAAGAAGATCAGATCCTTTTCAATTCTCATCATTGATACAGATGCATGATCCTTTCTACTTAGAGCATATGCCACCTTGTTTGCCTTACTAGGATGGTAGTGGATTGAGAATTAATAATCCTTGATGAGATATATCCATCTTCCCCGGTTCATAATAATATCTTTTTGTGCGAATATATATTTGAGACTCTTTTTGTCAGTATATATCTCACAATTTTCCCCATAAAGATAATGCTACCAGATTTTCAACACAAAGAACACAACTGTCAACTCCAGATCATGCATAAGATAGTTTTTATCATGGATTTTCAACTACCTTGAGGCATAGGATATCAATTTATCATTTTTCATTAGCACACAACCTAATACATTCTTTGAAGCATCACTGTACACCACAAAGAGTTCTCCACTTGTTAGGAGTGTGAGTACTGGCGCAATGATAAGCCTCTTTTTCAACTCCTTGAAATAGCCTTCACATTCCTGAGTCTAGAAAAACTTTACTTTCTTCCAGGTCATCTTGGTCATTGGGTTTGAAAATCATGAAAATTTCTTCATAAATCATTGATAATACCCAGCTAGACCCAAAAATCTACAGATCTCCGTTACAGAAGTTGGCCTTGACCACTCTTCATTTTCCTTGGACTTAGAAGGGTCCATAAATATCCCTTTGCTGGTGATAAAATTCCATAAGAATGATACTTCCTCCATCCATAACTCACATTTACTATACTTTTTATATAGCTTCTCCCTTCTCAAATTCATTAAAATAGTATTCAAATACTCCTCATGTTCCTCCTTTCTCTTGACGTATATCAAAATATCATCAATAAAGTCTACCACAAATTTGTCAAGGTAATATCTAAAGACTATATTCATTAAATCCATGAAAATTTATGGATAATTAGTGAGTTCTAAGGGCATCACTATGAACTCATAGTGTCCATACCTTGTTTGAAAGGCGGTCTTAGGAATATCTTCCTTAATCACCTTTAATTGGTGATATCTCGACTGAAGGTCCACCTTAGAGAAATAACTAGCCCCAAGAAGCTGATCAAACAAGTCATCTATCCGTGGAAGGGGATACTTGTTATTTATTGTGATTTTATTGAGATAATGATAATAAATTCAGAGGTGCATTGATCCATCCTTCTTCTCAACGAAGAGGACTGGTGCACCCCACGGTGAAGCACTCAGGCATATAAAACCCTTCTCTATATTTTCCTATAACTGCTTATTCAGGTTTTCCAGCTCTATGGTTTCCATTCTATAAGGTGTCTTTGATATAGCCAGAGATCCATGAATATGTTCAATTGAGAAATCAACCTCTCAGTCATGAGGAACACCAGGAAACTCTTCAGGGAATACATTAGTGTAACCCCTCACGATAGACATGTTTTCAAGCATGATTCTCTCCTTTGTCTCAATCATTTGAGCTAGATATGCTTTCTCATAGGGTAACAATATCCACACTTGAGACGATGATTCTAAAGGATATTAATATTCTTCCTTACACTTGTAAAAAATCATAGGATGCTTTGGGATGCGAAGAGTGATCAACCTTTCCTGATAGTTGATGTTGGATTTGTATAAAGATAGCTAATCCATGCCCAAGATAGCATCAAAATCCACTAAAGGAATTATGATGAGTTTTGTTGGGAGGTTCAGTTCAAAAATGTTAAATGAGGAGGATTTATAAACCATGTATGCAATAATTTCCCCATTCACTGTTCTCACAGATAACTTGTCCTCCAAATTTTGAGGTGGTGTTTGAATAGTTTTACTAAACTTGTAAGATATGAAAGAATGTGTAGAACCAGAATCAAATAGTATGTTCGCTATTCTTGAATGAATAACTAGAATACCTATCACCACATTTTTGTTTTTCTCCACCTCAGCAGTAGTGATAGCATAATCCCTTCCTTATTTCCTTGGAGGTTTTTGTTGATTTCCTCCAACAACCCTTGGCTTAGAGAATTTTTTTGCATAATGCCTATGCTCCTTACAGTTGTTACACTACACCACTAGTTGAGCGTTGATATGAACCTTACTTTCTTCTTCCACATTAGTGATATTTTTCATATCCCTTCAGCAGTTCTTGGCCAGATGTCCCAACTTTCCACATTTGAAGCAATTCCTAGTTCCCTTTAAACAGTTCTCAGGATGCTTCTTCCCACAAATTTTATAAGTGGGATATCTGAGATTAATTCCATCATGGGATTTGTTTGTTGAACCACCCATGTTGTTCTCTATTTTTTTCTTCTTGTTATCAGGACCGCGAGACCACTGAGATTCTCCAATCTCCATTTCAACCTTGAGGGAACAACAAACAATCTTCTCATAACTATCAAAGTCTCGGATCTCCAACACCTTCTATAGACTCAGCTTTAGCCTGCTAAAGAAGCGATCCACCTTGCTTTTAATGTTCATGACAAGGCCAGAGGCATACCTTGAAAGCCTTGTAAAGTTTGGTTCATACACCTCAATAGACTCATCTTCCTTCTTCTTGAGACTAAGGAACTCTCTTTCCATCTTGAGATGGCGGGTTAGAGGAAAATATTTATTGAAAAACATGCTCTTGAATTCCTCCCAATCCATGGAATCAATTTCCTCTTGGGACTTTGTATTCTTGATCAGTGTCCACCATTGATCAGCTTCTCCATCAAAACAATAGACCACCGGTACAAATTTCTCTTCTTTAGAGCACTAGAGGATGGAGAATATCTTTTCAATGGAGTTAATACACTATTCCACAAGGAGAGGATCAGAAGATCCGCTAAACATGGGAGGCCTTTACCGCATGAAGGATTCTACGACAAATTTCTCTTTACTTGGAGTAGGAGGGTGTTTCACATGATTCAAGTTATTATTCATAACTTGATCCAGCTGATCAAGTACTATCATGAAGTTTTGAGCACCTGCTCCCATCATATCAGGCATATCATTAGGGAAATCTTCAAATTTCCTATCACATTGGTTATTGGAACATGTTATTCTATTTCCCACCATTAACTAAGGAAAATAATGTACAATTATAGGGCTTTAATAATCATCTATTGAGCATAAAAAAGAAACTTTTAACATAAAAGGATAAAATTGTAAAGGATAAGTATATCCTAACCTGTGATTCCTTAGGTTTAAATCTAGGTTATCCTTGATCTATTTATTAACTTATATTCTTATGGGATTTTTTGTCCCTTAATAATGGTTTTTACTAAGATCATGAATCTACCAAATCATATCCCATAGGAGTGTCAATACCAAGAGTACAGAAAGGCCTGTTTTCATGTACCAGGATACCCTAGGTCAAGCCTGAAACTCCTTGTCGGAGTTTTCACTCCTAGGTACATCTGTTCTAGAGCCTCTTTTACCTATTTGTATCTAGACATGGACGTATTTTCTTGACAATCCAATTACTCTATACTTACCAAAATTTAGGTATGTTTTCTTATACTTTGTCTCATCCTTAAGGTTATTATTAAAGTGATCTATTCATAATCTCCAAAAATAACTAGGCCATTATATAATACCAACTATAGTGACCCTAGCCTTTTACATATAACATTACATGATTTTAAGCATAATTATACATCAGAGTACAAGCCAAGGATCGTGAAGTCTAGTGTCTTGGAAGACTAGGTACATAAAACTGAAAACATGGAACTAAATATAACATTTCTTTATTTAGTCTTTATAAAGAGCCCCTAACTTCCATTGTTCTTATAAATATTCATAGGATAACCTAGGGATAACATGAACAAAGTTATGAGCTAAAAGCCCAGTAAGGAAATAAGAATAAGAATAAATCCTTAGAACATGGGTTAGAAAACATGACATAAAGAAATAAAAAAGGCATGTAACATAAGGAATCATAACATATAAACATGGATTCATATAAACATCGAATCAGAGAAATGTGGCACTAACTTAAAACATGACTTTAGTACGAGTTAAGGCTAAATGCCAAGATCGTTTCCCATAGTATCACAAACTAAGGCTAACCACCAAGACCATTGAACATAACATCTCATGAGACATAACTTTACCCAATGAATTGGATTGATATCTGGGTGAAACCATCTTAAAATGTTCATGAATATGATTTCCACATAAATAATCATATATAATCAATCATACATAAATGTAAGGGGACCCATGGAGAGAAATGGGTATCACATTCATGACATAAAGCATAATGAATGGGAGTATCATAAAAGTATCCATGATAGAAAGGAATTAAAACATAAATGGTCATTAATAAGTTAAAATAGGCATATATCATGGTAAGTGATTTAAAACATAAGTGACAACATGTAAGAAGAGTATTTAGGAAATTCTTAGCATTAAAACATTTTAGTGTGGTTTTAAGGAAAACACTAAAGAGATTTTAAAATAGAAAAGGGAAAAATATTTTATATAAAACCAAAAGTGAACCAAGAATGTTTTCATAATAAAAGTAAAAATTTTATAAAGACAATTGTGGCTTAAAAAAGAGGATATAGTGCACTTTAAATTGGGTAAAAATTTGGGAAGTTCCCTTAAAACGAGTTACCTTATTGGGAAGTATCGAGGAGGGATTCACTTAAAAACATGTATATCCTCAAAAGAGAATGAGGTATGGATCTTGAAACATGAATTTTAATAATATAAAAATAATGTATAAGTTATACATAAAAATAAAATACAACTTTATTTGGGTAAAAAGAAAGATAGAGAAACCCTAAGAATAAAGGCGGTTCGAGAATAATTCCCTACGAATTATCAGCATAGTATCGGGTGTACTTAAGAGAGCTTCATGAGAGAGAACATGTTTTTTCATCCCTTATAAATCATGAGGTAAGTATGGGGGAGTTTCAAAATTATACCCCATAATTAGGTATTACACATAAAATGGTATAACATAGATGACATTCTTGAATAAAAGTGAAATGGAGAGGATCCCTTACCTTAAATCCGATGGTGTTCTCCCCTTATTATTAATGATCTGAATAAACAAATTGAGTTTATTAATTAATAATCAAAGAACCTATTATATATGTAATTTATTTATTATAACTTTTTTAAGTTCATTTAAGACATTTTTGATTGGTTAAAAGGTTCAATTTCATTGTTCGTGTCCGTTTGCTTACTTGGTTTTTTAATGATCGGTTCACATATATTCATGTTCGAATAAACATGTAATATGAAAGTGGTTGTCCAGAATTTAAGTTATATTATATTATTGAACATACATGAGATTAAATTTTTTCAAATTTAATTTGGTTACTTAGAGTGAAGTCTAATCATTATATAAAACATTAATGATAAACACTTGAATTAATTTTAGCGATTTTGCTCAAAACTAACTTGTTTTGTATTATTATTTTACATATTGAGTGAATAATGATTAAAGAACATTAAATAATACCAAATACACATATAATATTCTGGTTAAGCCATAAAAATGGTTTCATGACCATAATTAAATATAGTAATAGAAATTGATAACCCGTCGTCCTTGATTGTGCTAAATTAACACATCTCAAACGGTGTTTTCATTTCTTTAAAATAAAAGGAAAGGAGAGATGATGATGAACTATACCATTAGCATAATATAATTCCATTAAATTTATGTTACTAGAGTTATCATACCATTTGGGTGAATTAAGGTGAGAAAATAAACAAGAAAAGAATAGAACTTGAAAGGAAATAAAAGAATTGGAAAGAGGAATTTACCTCTTGAGTTTATCTCCTTTGAGAACCTCTTAAGGGGGAAGGTTTTGTTATTTTTATGAGAAAAAAGGATGATATACGTGGGGAAGGATGTTGGGAAGAGATTTGGGCAGAATTTAAGTAAGGCACAAGGCTTGAGAGGAGTGAAGAGAAGAGGTAAGGATGAGTGGTATTTATAGTGGAGGAGAGGAGGGTTTTCATAATATTATAATCATTAGTTTATTATTTTTCCATAAGATAAGAAATAGTGATTATTATATGAAAAATAATATTAATAAATTCATGTGAGTTATATACAATGTCCATTTACATCATCCATTACTCAAGCATGATACAGAAATTCAGGTTTTAGCATTTATTGTGAATTATCAGATTTTACTATTCATCAAAAAATTCAAGTATTTTAGAAAATATCAAAATTTCACCCAAATTTTTTTTCGACATGTAGAATCCAAAAATGAATTCCATTTCTCAAAAATAATTTTCTAAATACGATTAATTTAATATTTAATTAAAATCACAATTTACTCAAAAAACAACAATTTTGAAACACTTATTTTCTTATCCCAAGATATAGGTATACAATACTCCCACTTGAATCTTATTTATATACTACCATAGGTAAGGTTACTATTCATTAGGGTATGTCACTATTCATAAGGGTGACATTACTATTCATAAGGGTATGTTACTATTCACCAAAAATTAAGTTGGTCATATTAGACTCCAAATAACTTACTAATTGCAACCGTGTATGTCAGATTTTCAAAATTCAAATCATAGAAGTGACAAACTTATGTTTAAATGTCACATAACACTTAGTAGTTCATTATGTTGTGATTTCATGTGATTATATGACATAATTATAAGAAGGAAATTTCCATTAAAAACTTTGGGTCGTTACAGTGTTAGAACACTAGCTCTAATAGTATATATGTATATATATGTTTGTATCTATCCACACTCTCACACACACACAATTGTGTGTGTTTAATTTTTTTGTTTGTGTTTGCACGTGCTAACACACAAAAAATGAGAAAAATTAATAGATTTATATATTTATATATAAATACACACATATATACATAATTGATGGGTTTTTTAGGAACATCACATGCTTATAACAACATAATAAACCTATTAAACAGTCTGATCTATCATCATTGACTCAACATGATAATGTGTTGACATTATTAGGTTAAATGAGCTTTAGGTCACACCTATTAAACAGTCTAATCTATTTGTGTACCATGAACTACCCCTTTTACAATCCCCCTATGCACAAGTCCCTCATGTATTTCTTTTCACAAACTCCTCATGAATTTAACCCAGACAACCTGCCTTTACATACTAATCTTCCACATACTACCTCATGATCCTCCTTCATGTTTCACACTTCACGTACTACCTGCCTTGCGAACTTCCTTTATGCTTCATGAACTAATGTGCCTCATGAATTTAATTTCAAAATTGTGGAATTTACAAATGATGATATTCCATGTTAATTTTAACTCACTCAAATGAAGTGATTATAGGATCCTTATATTGGAAAAAGAACTCCAAAAAAACCTACTAATCACAAAATTACTATTCTTTCATTAATCAAATCTCCTCCGCATACGACCCCCTTTGTGGTATTGCATAATGCTCTCCACTTTGTGGTCGGCATACAACCACCTCCTCTTCACCACAAACAATGAGGCCATCACATGCTTCCTTTATGTTTTCACAAACCTTCTACGCGACATACCTACCACATACTGCTTTTGAGATCCACTAGCCACAAACTTCCTATGCGACCTCACCTTCCACATACTTCCTTTGTAGTATCTCATAATTGCTACATGAGAGTCCTTCCTTTTCTATTTTTTGTGCATTTACATATTTTCCAAATGTTTCCATAACCACTTTATCAACCGTCTTCATCAAAAAATAAAATAATCCAAAAACCTTGACAAAATATCTTGAGGTATTTCTTCCTAACAATCTCCCCATTTAGGTTTGTTGAAAACATTTCAAACTTCTTTACCAACTTTTTGATAAAACTTATACACTTTCATCTTCAAACACTATTTTTATTATATGATTTTAGATGATAATCAAATAATTAATCAACATTTACTCTAATCCCACATGAGTCAATCTTGACTTTAGAAACAAGAGCAGTATGTAAAGATCATTAATGAATCACTTTATTCTCGATACCACTTGTTGAACCATCTACTTGGTAACTGATTTCATCATGAACCCAAAGGCCATATTTTCACTATGTTCATGATTTGTATGTTATAATAGAATAAACTCAACACCATCATGTTTAATAACTCCCCATATATCCTTTCCCCCCTAATGTAACATTGAAGAGCACTCACCCCTTTATTAGATTTACTCATCCCCTTAGAGGGTTTGAGAAATCTATACCCCTTTCATGAAAAATATCCCCCCTTTGTCAATGAACCCAAATATCACTATTTTTTGGTATGTATCAAGGAAAATAATAATTATCATACCTCTAGGAGTGGGATCTCACATCTACACTTATCTAAGTGTGTGTGTGTGTGTGGGGGGGGGGGGGTGACTGACTCCAAGAGCCAACTAATTCCCCTCAAATTCTTCCTTGGGTAAGAATTTTTTCATGATATTTGTGACTTAAAAATTCAGTAGGCACATAATATAATTTCACCAACCCATACTCAACCTTCTCCTTAATAAAGTGATACATTATTTAAATGTTATTTATCCTTGAATACAATATCCCGACTCACTGAGGCTCTCTTGGTCAGTAGAATACTAGGCCATCACAGCCCCAAGCCCACCTCCATATCCAATAGGTGGGTGAAAAACACCGAGAAGGAATAATTAATACGGGAGGCCTTTTCCCAATGTACCCATATACGCATGCCCAACTATATTTTTAAGATACCATCTTTTTGAAGGTATGTATCTCTCTGAGTTTTTTGTTAAACTTATATCAATTGAGTTTTGCCTCATCTCTAAACCTTAGTGGTTATTTTTTCATCATGGTTAACTATTTTTTTGAATAAATTCAATCCTAAGTTGCGAGGAAACTTGAGGAAAATGAAGAGTCCGCACATGGGGAGCCTTTATTGGGGAAAATGAGTTAAAGTCCATAAATGTATTCTTGTTTGAACTAATGGAGTCTGGGTATAAATTGGTCAAGTTTTACTATGGGTTCTTGGTAATTTGAGAAGCTTTAAAGGGGGTACAAGTTGTTTTATAAGGAAAATGGGTTGAAAAACCATATACAGAACATTCACATGACATGTAAATGGATTATACATCATGTAATTTTTGGGTGTTTTTAATATTCAGTTGAGGTGATGAGTTTTTCAGTGTATCCCATTAAAAATAATTAAATTAAATGTAACTATATTACATGTTGTGTAATTCCACAACCTGTTGTTTTAAAGTATGTTGTGCAGTTGATTTTACTTTCACCCACATGCAGTTTTTTCCTCTTGACCTAGGGTGACCTTCTAAGAGATTTTGGAATTCCAACCTCCCTTCTAAACATCATGATAGTATAGAAGTTCCTTGTTAAGTGGTTTTGGTTATGTTTTCCCTTATCATCCTTGGTTCTCTAGACACAGTGGTTTAATTCCTCAATTGTGTGTTTTGTTGGTTTTTATCTTGATCTATCTTGATCTAGGATCCTTCTTAAGACCATATGCACCTTCTTCCTTGTGGGAATTTTCTGTTAGAAGTATTGTTTGATCGACAGTTAAAGGTAGAGGGTTTAAACCTTAACCCCGTGGTTTGATAATTGTCAAGTATGTTCAATATTGAAATCTTACCAATATATCATGTGCTGAATAAATTGAAATAATGAATTGAATTATTCTTTGGAGTACCTTTGGATCCAATTGGTTATTAACCTAGATTATGGCTACTGTTCGGGTGAGCGAACACTTGAATATAAATGAATTGTTTAATGGGTCATAGTGTGTTTATCATGACATGAATTATGGGTGATTACTTGATATAGATTCACCTTATCTTGGCTTATTTATTAAGATAACTATCATGTTATTGGTTATGATCAAATGATATATAAACTTTATAAATGAAAGTTAAATGGTAATTTACATAATTAACCATTGATCCATATGATGTGATATTGTGATATCCTTGTTACTGTGACTTGTGTTATGATTAAATGTTGAAATTAATATATAGGGTATTGGACCAATAATACATGCTGAAATGATTATATAGCAGGATAATCCCATTAAAACATGCTGAAATGATGATATAGTGGGCTTGGCCCAATTGACATGCTGAAATTATTATATAACAGGATAGACCTAGTGACACATGCTAAAATGCTGAAATAGAAGGCTCGACCCAGATTAAATGCTGAAATGATTATATAGTAGGTTTGAACCAGATTACTATGATTCATACCTTAGTTATAAGGTTACGATTGGCATTGTTATAATACATGCTCATAGACATTCATGTATGGCACCGAGGAGGGTTATGATTTTCTTTGGTTATAAGGTTATGGTTGGAATGGTTGTGAGACATGATCAGAGACATTCCAGTATGATGTTGAAGCCAATTGATGTGGTATTAAGTTAATTGTTTAATTAATTAATACTCTTGTTTACTACATTATTGTATACACTTGTTATCAGACTGGTCATATTTAAGCATGGTGGTTTCTACCTACTGTGTTATACTCACATCCTATTCGGGACACCATTTGGTACCTGAGCAGATTAATTGGATGAAAGATTTTAAAAGGGTAAAGGACCTTGATTTTGATTATTTTGTTTCAGGATGGGATGGAGTTTAGATATGGTACTGACATGGGGTTCAAGACCAGGGAATTTTAACTATTTATTTGGGTATGCTAGAATTTTATTCTTATTATTCTTAGCATTACATTTAGTTACATTACAAAAAATCATTAAATTATTCCTTTATTATTTATTGGATTATTCAATTGTCTTTTATTGTTGGTATTATACTATATTATATTGTTTCCATTATTTATGCACTCTAATATATAGTTATTTGGATATTTTCTATTATGTTGTAAACTATGAATCCAAGAGGTATAGTCTCCCCACTATAATTATCACACCCTCGATGCTAGTCGACAACATCTAACATATAGAGAGGCATGATTGAGGTCTCAAAACCAACCCTTTCTGTCCACGTGAGAGAGTTCTGGATCGGGGAATGTTACAAAGTGGTATCAAAGGGGGGTTCTTTTCTATTTATATACTATTTGGTAAAGGTATAAATGATACTAGGATGTGTTAGGACTTGGAAATGAGCTTGTTCATGGGAGTATCTAACCCATGTATGGGGGAAAATTCGAGTTCCCATGGATGGGTTGCTGTTTATGTTATTCACTTGTTACAGTTGATGTTATTTCACCTTGGGTGATTCACATGTTGTGTGAGGTTATTATTCTATGATGTTACTGGTTCTTGAGATTTATAATCATGGCCTAGTATGGAATTATATGAGTATGTATTCATCATAATAGGTACATAAGGATATATATTGACATGCATTGTTCATGATAGAGATATATTTATTTTTCATGTGATATATACTTGCCTGTTTAACTATGATATGAGATATCTATTATATCTGAGAAATGAAATGAATGAACTGTTATGTCATTCTAAAACACTTTTAATCCATGTTTATAGAGACCAAGAGTCAGTGGTTATATGTTGTTGTCACATGTTGAGGTTGACCTTGCTATAGCCAGTATTCTAAGGAGTGTGTTTTTCTTGTAAAAAATGCCTCCTCCTCATCTTTGAGTTGAGTGTCAGGAGAGTATCAATCAACACGATACTAATGCAGCTGAACCAGATCTTCCTATAGTTCCTGAGGATCAGATGGATATTCAACTTTGTGATAAATTCTTGAGGGTTATGAGATCCATGGAAATAGAAACTGTTCGCACCATGCCTTCGATGTCTAAGATGATAAGAGAGTTTCAATTATAGAATCCACCTATGTTCACTGGGGAGGGATTCCCCCAGGCATCCGAGTTCTGGATTGAGTCAATCTAGATGATCTTTTAGTATCGAAAGACACCCGCAGATATGAGGGTGAAGCTTGCTGCATATATGATTTGTAGACCATCCAAGCATTTGTGGGAAATTTTGGAGAAGGTGTGGAAGTAGGGGGAGTTATCTTGGAAGGACTTAGAGATGAATTTACTAGGACATTTCTATCCCGATACATTGATGGATGAGAAGGTTTGTGTTTTAATGCACCTGACACAGGAGGGCATGTCAGTGCTGAACTATGATGAATGTTTCACCGACCAGCAAAAATTTGCACCATCTTTGGTAGCTAATGAGATCTCCAACATGAGACATTTTTAGGATGGTCTTTTCAATGAGATCAGGTTGTAGGTGAATGTGTTCCATCTAAGTATTTTTGTAGATGTGATAAATCAGACACTCATCATGGAAGGAAATTTGAGAGAGTCCCCAAGCAGTGGCCATGCTTTTTTAGCAGGGAAAACTATGAAAATTTCTTCTAGTGGAAAGAAGTGTCGTTATGGCATTTTTTTCCAAGTAAATAGTTGGAAGATCATTTAGGGCTGTGGGAAGTTATCTTAGGATGATGTTCTATTGTGGTGCTATTAGTGTGGCAATATGGGCTACAAACAACCTCAATGTTCATATCCCGCTTTGGAGTGTCACACTTGTCAAATTTTAGGCCACTTAAAGAGGTTTTGTAGGGGAATACAACAAAAAAATAGTGAAAGGGGAACAAGAAAAGTACTAGAGTCTAGGAAGGACTAATCTACACCATAGTTGACAGGTAGCTAGAGTTCCACTAGATGTTCTGGTCAAGGCAGAGGATGTGGTACCCCCATGAAGAAAAGGAAGTACCAAATAGAGGGTATAGCTTAGGGGAGTTAGGATAAATCCTAGGGCATAGGGTCTAGTGAGATGAATGTTATGAAGACTAATATAACTAGTTTGAATGCAAAATCATATAATATCAAAGGTATTATTATTGTATCATCTACCCTTACTTGTGTTTTGTTTGATACAGGAGAATCATATTACTTTTTATCTACTCTTTTTGAAAATGGTTTGTTCTTGGATGTGGAAAGATTGGATGGCATTTTGACCATTGCCACATCATTGAGAGTGCGATCCGAGAATATCAAACATTTCAAGGCGTGTTATATAGAGATTGGTGGTTACTATTTCTTTTTGGAACCATTCATGCTAGAAATGATAGGATTTGACTTGATTCTTAGTATGGATTGTTTAGATTTATACCAGGATAATATTGACTACTACTGGAGGAGAGTTACCTTTTTATATCTAGAATGAGGCAACTATTCGCACCAGGTAAAGTGGGATCTTTAGGATAGTCATTCAGGACCAATTCAGTTTAGGTTGGATTGTCTCATGGATTAAATAGCCAGTATTTCTCTAGACTATGGTGGGATGTAGCAAGATTATTTTCCTCCAATGGTAGACTATTTTCAAGATGTTTTTCTTGAAAAGTTCTACAACTTACCTCTTGAGAAAGAGATCGAGTTTACGATCAAGTTAGTGCCGAGAGTAGAACTAGTTTCTATCCCAACTTAGAGAATAGAACCAGAAGAGCTTCGGGAGTTGAAATTTTAGTTGGAAGATCTAAAATATAATGGTTTCATAAGGCCTAGTACATCTCCTTGGGGTTATCTAGTTCTATTCGCCAAGAATGTTGATGGATATTTATTATTATGTGTGGATTATTAGAGATTGAACCAGATGACGATCAAGAACCGATATCCTCTTCTTCACTAAAAAATATCTTAAATCATCCAAGAGGTGGTAAGATATTATCCATGATTAATTTGAGATTAGGATTCCATCCTTTGAAGGTGATACCATCAGACACACAAAATATTTCTTTTAGGAGCAAGTATAGATTGTATGAGTTCGTAGTGACATCGTTTGGTTTGAATAATGCTTCAATAATATTCATGGACTTGATAAATATGATCTTTTAAACTTTTTTGGATCAGTTTTTGGTGGTTTTTTTCAATGAAATCTTACTGTACTCTCATTCAGTAGATGATCATGCCAAACATCTTGACATTATATTGAGTACATTGAGAGAGCATTGACTATACGCCATGCTAAGAAAATACAACTTCTGGATTGATAAAGTGAACTTATTAGGCCATGTCATCTCAAAGGTAGGGGTGTCTTTGGACCTAGATAAAGTTGTATCCATGGTATCTTGGGAACATCCAAAGAATGTCTTCAAGATTCAAATATTTATGGGTTTATTAGGTTATTATCAGTGCTGTATCTAGGAATTTTCCCATTTGGTAGAACCAATGTCAGGTGTGACCAAAAAAGAAGTGAAGTTTGTTTGGTCGGATTATTATGAGAGATATATTTTGGAGCTTAAAGGAAGGATGACCTCAAAACCTATCCTCACTTTACCTATGTCAGGTAAATCATATACCATGTATTGTGACACATCCAAAGTTGTACTCGGAGCAGTTATGATGTATGAGGATCAATTGGTTTCTTTTGGCTATGGAAAATTGAGACCGCATGAGAGGAACTATCCTACTCATGACTTGGAGTTAGAAGAAGTGGTACATTACCTGAGATGTTGGAGGCATTATCTCATGGGTGAGAGGTTTGTGGTATACAAGGACCATAAAAGCCTTAATTACATATTTTCTTAGTGGAACCTAAACCTTGATAGAGGAGGTGGGTTTAGTATCTATAGTATTTCAAATATGAGTTGTCTTATACATCATGTAAGGGAAACACCATTGTCGATGATTTGAGATGGAAGACATAGGAAGAGGTAGTGCGTGAGTCTTGTGATGAGTAGTGGATAATGGATCTCTTTTTAGACATACATATAGATGTTCAGGAGTCTCATGGATGGGTAGCTTTGACCAAAACATCTATTATACCTAGCTTTTAGAACAGATAAGGACCGATCAATTAATTGATCCAGAGGGACTAGTTCTGAGATACATATTATATAGTGGGTGAGATGACATTAGGATGGTCTCTTAGAAGTGAAAACTCTCTTATTTTCCATGGATGAGTATGGGTTCCTATGGGATTTCATGAGGATCTGATGAAATATTTTCATGATTCTAGATGTGTGGTACATCCTAGTTTGACAAATATGTATCGTGATCTCCATAGAAAATACTGGTGGCCAAGAATGAAAAAGGAATTAGCAGGCTTTATGGAAAGATGCTTCACTTATTATCAGGTGAAAGCTGAGAATCAGAGGCTTATTGGTCTTTTGTAGCCCTTACCCATTCTTAAGTGGAAATGGGATGATGTCACTATGGATTTTAAAATCAGATTGGGGGACATTACAATCTCCAAATAGAAGTGTAAAGGAATAATAATAAATAGAAATAACCTCTAGTTAAAAATATTCATGTAATATCATCCATGGAAAAAAAGATCATGATGGAGTAAACTAAAAATGAAAAGGTAAAAATACACGCCTATCCAAAAAAGATGTTCCAACCTGACAACAACTGGAAAAGAAACGCTGAGAGTGCTCAACTCCTGGTATCCAAGCCCAACCACTGTACGCAGTCTATGAACTTGAGTATCCCTATGCTCCTCTGAAATCACTGTCGACCCATTTATAGTTTGCATAAGATACAACATGTCCAGGAAAGGACCATGGATGGGTGTGTATATAAATAACCAGTAGAACACCTTGAAGACTGAAGGGGGAGTAATAGGAGACATAATATAAGTAGTCATCTCAACTCAAAGTAAGATGGAAATGAAACCCATTAACACAGATATATATATATTCTCATAAAAGAAACCCATACAAAAGATAAATTGGATCTCCACATCAAAGCACAACCCAGGATGAAGAGTCTTCCTATAGCACCAAAGGTCCATCATCGATGTCTAGAATCTCATATGTTTGAAGAAGTAACTACGTGGTGGAACCACACCTCACTACTGTGCCACACTTTCAAGGGGGGAAAATCTCCAAGTAGAGGACCCATGACCTAGTGCATTAGAGGGATTCCACTCAATAGATAGATAGATAACCCATTCCCTAGTGTGTTAGGGGAGGGCCACTCAATAGGTAGAGGACCCACACCCTAGCTCGTTAGGGGATGCCACTCAGTAGGTAGAGGACCCACACCCTAGTCCATCAGGGGAATTCCACTCAGTTGGTAGAGGACCCACACCCTAGTACTTCAGGGGGAATCCACTATATAGGTAGAGGACCCACTCCCTAGTCCTTCAGGGGGATTCCACTTATTAGGAATATGACCCACACCCTAGTCCATCAGGGAGATGCCACTCAGTAGGTAGATGAACCATACCCTAGACCACCAGGGGGATGTTTCTTAGTAGGTAGAGGACCCACACCTCACCCCATTAAGGGGATTCCACTCAGTAGGTAGAGTACCCACAACATAGTTCATTAGAGGGATTCTACTTAGTAGGTAGAGGACCCACACCCTATTCCTTCAAGGGGATGCTGATCAATAGGTAGAGGACCCACAACCTAGTCCATGTGTCTACTTGTTCACATGCCGATGTACTCCCGGAGTACATACCAGGACACCAAAACTAGGTCACACAATGTGGGGGGGGGGGTCCCACACAACATGTAATATTTATCTCTAATCATAAACACTAGCCTCCATAGCTAAGGGACTTCACGGTGTGTGTTCTTCATAGTATACGTCGTGTAGTCAGGATTTTTCACAAAACTCTAGATCTATAATGAGAATCCATGATCCATTGTTTATAACACCATTCATGCCTGGTTGACCAATGATATCTACCAAAAACTTAGGAACAATCACCTATCATCGATTTCTAGGATTCAGTGGTTGGAAATCAGGATCTCGGATCACTCGTATGAGATCGTAGCACGTCCTGCTGTCTCCCTTAGCTACCCTAAGCCCCTAACCCATTAATGAACATCCAAAATCCCACAAATAATCTAGATCCACCAGTGAATCAGTGATTTAGTATTTGTGTGCACATCCACTATGAATCCAGGGTTTTGATTACACTCAAACCCACCATAAAATGTCAAACTGTGGCCCCATAGGCCAATGGAAATGAACACGAATAACAGGTGGGTGAAACACACAAGAACAAAGATGAATCAATCATTATCCAATCATTCTTTGACAATGAGCATGGATTAGGGATATTATGGGTTAGAAACATTGTATATAGAGAATAATCTTATTTAAACAATTCAAATTATAGAACGGGCTCATACGAAGGGTGTGCAATCGCTGAAGAGAGATAAGTAGATCAAATTCACGATTTAACAATTTAATCAAGAGGGTGGAAACCACAATTGATGAGTCATACATTTATATTGTATCAATCATTGGTTATGAATTAATTCTCTAGAGATGAAAAAAATTATCTGCATTTTTTTATATCAACCCACCTCGATCTAGTCACCGACCATCCGTTCTTGATCTACCAAAAAAGAATGAAGAAAATTACTCTCAACGATCTCAGTGTTATGCAGATAACCCTAGATATTTTCCATGACATGATATTTATAGAGAGAAATATGCTTTATACATTAAATGAATGAATGAATGAATTTAATTAATTAATTAATTCACTTAAGATACACACCAATGGATTCATCATTTGAACATCCAGTGCCGACTAACTTTAGACCGCGCTTAGGGTAAACATCATGCTCTGGATTCAACCATGGTCTTGAATTTTTTATTTGAGGCCCCATTTGAGATATATTACATTATTTTTGATAAAATTAATTCATGTGATATAAGATATATTTAATATTTTTATAAAATTAATTTTAGGCTCATCGGACCTTTGAATCTCATGTCGTCTCAATGACTAGCCCAAAAAATATTCCTTAATATATTTCAAAACCTTACGAGGAAAAAACATAATCTTTAAATTATTCCCTCTAAATTTTTTCATCTCCAAAATGAACAAAATAAACAAAAATTTGGGGATAATAAGCCCGCATCTAGCTCTCCTGCTAACAGGAGCTCTCTTACATGCTCCTATATTTCCACAACACACGAACCAAGGGAATGGTTCACCCTCTTAGGACCGTCTCCTACCAATCCTTGATGTCCACTGAGTATTCTAAGAAGGTGGATCCATCCATGATGTCCATATTGACCCAATCAATAACGTTCATAGGATGATGAACGCATATCCTTAGCTACGATACATGGAAGATGTCATGCACTCACTCTAACTGTGGGGGTAATTCTAGGCGATAAGCGACCCCACCAAGCCTCTATAGGATCGAAAATATCATGATAAAACTCAGGGATAACTTTACTCTTAGGCCAAATCTTTGTAATCATCATCATGGGGAGACTCATAGGAAAAAATGGTCTCCCTAATCAAACTTTAAAGGCCTAATATGTTGATATTCATAAAATTTCTACCTACTCTGGGTTGTACTCATCTGTTCATAGATCACTTGGACCTACTTCATTGTCGCTTGCACCATCTCTAGACCAACAAGTGATACCTCACCGATCTTAGTCTAGTATAAGGGCGACCTGTAGGGTCTCCTATATAGGGCCTCAAAAGGTGTCATGCTGATAGTAGAGTGATAACAATTATTATAAGAAAACTCTACCAAAGCTAAGTGATCCTCCCAGCCCTGGCTGATTTCTAACACACAAGACCTCATCATATCCTCCAACACCTGGATAGTACACTTGGTATACCCATCCATCTAGGGATGAAAAATTATACTTATCTTTAACTGGGCCCCAAATGCCTCCTGTAGGCATCTTCAAAATCATGACATGAACCGTGAATCATGGTTGAAGACAATCATCAAGGGAACCACATGAAGGCGTATGATCTCCCACATGTACAACTACCCCAAAATCTCCACCAAAATCTACTCCTTAATAGTAAGGATGTGCATAAACTTAGTAAGTTGGTCAAATATCACCCAGATGGCATCATGGACTTTCACTATCCATGGAATCCCTATCACAAATCCCTTGGATATTAAATCCCATTTACACTCTAGGATCTCAAGAGGCTACAAAAAACTTTCCAGAACCTGGTGCTCATCCTTCATATACGGACATGTGATACACTAAGATATGAACTCATAAACACTTCACCTCATGCCAGCCCACCAAAATTTCCTTTAAAGGTCTCTATACATATTCCTTACACCGGGATGTACAATAAAAGGAGAACTATGAAACTCCCTCATCACCCCCTCTTGTAACGTGACTAGAACCACTATCCATTCATAAAAAAGGATGATGTGATTACCTTCTTTAGAGAATCCATCTAGTGAATATACTAAGGATATATGGACACGTATGACCTCATAGTTGATGTATCTCAACTAACCCCCTCACATACTGAAGAAGTAGATGATTCAACATCATCGACTGAAGATAAGATACACCCCTCTCCTCCAACAGGGTCAGCTGTAAGGAAGCCAACTAATAAGAAACATCCTTCACTATATGAGAACTAGACTTCCTGCTAAGGGGATCTGTCACCAAATTTCCCTTCCTAAGAGTATAGAATAATCTCAAAGTTATAGTCTTGTAGGAAATCCAACAAGAACCTCTATCTCTGATTCATCTCTCTTTTCATGAAGACATAACTGAGACTCTGATGGTCTAAGTAAACAATAGAACACTATCCTAGATGATAGTGCATCCACATCCTCAGAGCGAAGACTACCACTACCAACTACAGGTCATAGGTTTCATAGTTCTGATCATGGAGTCTCAACTACCTCAACCCATATGCGATCACTACTCGCATCTACATCAACATGCATCTAGGACCTACTATAGATGCATCACAATACACTACATACTACATACCCTCATCTAGTAGTCTCAAAACAGAAACACTAGTTATTTTTAGCCTCAAATCCTCAAAGGCTCTCTAACACTG
The DNA here is from genome assembly GCA_963277665.1 of Viscum album. Classification (NCBI taxonomy): domain Eukaryota; kingdom Viridiplantae; phylum Streptophyta; class Magnoliopsida; order Santalales; family Viscaceae; genus Viscum; species Viscum album. Next base: position 1,179,789,097 of record OY728166.1, read on the forward strand.
CTTAGTCTAGGTAAATGAATTCCCTTTATGCATCAGGGTAGTCAAAGGGTCCGCAATTTTAAAGAAGTATTCCATGAACCTCTTGTAGTACCCTACCAAGAAAATAGAGCTCCACACCTCTGACACACTCTTGGATGGATCCCAAAAAATCAATGCATCAATATTCACTAAGTCAATAGATAATCCATGTTAGAAAATGACATTCCCTAGAAAGCGAACCTCATGGATCCATAACTGGCACTTAGAGAGCTTGCCATAAAGCTAGTGCTCCCAAATTAAGTTTAGGACCATCCTCAAGTGCTATGCATGCTCCTCCTTTGACACAGATAAGATGAGTATATCATTAATGAAGACAAACACAAATCTATCTAAGCACGACTATAATATCTTGTTCATCAGATCCATAAATAAATCGAGGAAATTCATCTCACTAAAATACATCACAAGAAACTCATAGTGTCAGTAACGAAATCCGAATTCAAGATTTAGAATATTAGCCTTGTGAACCCTCAACTGGTGGTAGTTAGACCTAATATTAATCTTAGAGAACCATCTCCCACCTCACAACTAATCAAATAGGTATTCAATCCTTGGAAAGGGGTACTTGTTTTTTATCATGGATTAGTTCAAATGAATATAATCAACAAAAATACACAAACTTTCATCTACCTCTTTCACAAAATACACTAGAAAATACTAGGGGGACACACTGGATCTGACTAAACCCCTCTCATGAAGGTCATCTAACTGCACCCTTGGTTCTCAAAGCTTGGAAGGGGCCACCCAATATTCCTTAGAATATATTGGAGTGTTCTCAGGGTGAAATTTGATGCAAAACTCCACCTCCCGCCTTAGTGGTAGTCCCGAAACGTCCTCGAGGAAGATGTCCAAATAATACTCCATGACTAAAGGAATCTAGATACCTGAAGATCATATTGTTCCAAGGGATAAACATTCTAACTAATGGGTGATGGATTGAAGCTACCTTCTTGAAAAACCCACTCACTCTTCCATGAGATCTCTCTCACCCACAAAGTATAATCTCGTTCTATCTTTCCAAAGGCATTTGACTCGTCTGTAGTGACACTCAATATGGGCTCGAACCATAGACAACTAGTCCATACCCAAGATGAAATCACAAGGTATCATTATGATGACCAATAGGTTCCATGAGAAACTCTATCCACCAAGTGATAGCTCACACTTCCAGTAGATAAGAAATATCTAAGAATTATTCCCTATAGAAACCTCAAGTCAAAGATTATGGAATAAAGTATCAACTAGGAACTCCAACTCTCACACCATGAGTAAGGAAGTGAAGGAATGACTCACACCTATGTTTGCTAGTACTGAATCAAGATTATAATAAACATAGATAATATCTATAATCATCACATGAGTTTTCGGATCATAAGCCTCTATATCCATCAGTTTCCTATGTCCCAAACCACCAGCTCCCTGAGACCGGCATGGGCATCCAAGTGGTGGTGCTGGAAGTAGCACATAACGTTTTCCACCACCACCAGATCCTCCTTCTAGAGCCCCACTCGCTCCTCTACCATATCCACCTTCCTGAGGTTCACCCTGGCCATGATTGGGAGAACCATGATCATGGTGCTGCCTCTTCTGTAGTATCCCATATACTGTCTATATGCCCTCCTCAACACATTGAGTTGGGAAATCATGTGACATGTGACCTCACCCATCACATGCATAACATATCCCCTCTATGGGATACCCTGGTCCTTTGTACAGTCCTTATTCTGCATGACCACATGCCTAAGTCTAGCTATGAAGAGATCTTCTATGCCAAGACCCTACCGAATGACGCTTTCTAACTACTTCCGATGACTCAACCCCATGATTCCTATTGCCAGCTCCAACTACATGATGTCCCTCAGATAGGAAACTATCTATCACCAGTACCTACTATAGCACTCTATCATATGTGGGAATACACAGGGATACCACACTTACACATATGTCTTTACAGATACCTTTCTCAAACTTCCATTCTCGAAAGTAACCATCTAGAATCATATCGAGGGAATACCATGTAAGGTATGTGAACCTCACAACATACTCAACAACTTCCATCCCCCCTACTATAGATCCAACAAATCCTAAATATGAACTGATCGCAATAATGAGGGGTAGTAATTCTTATGAAATAGTTGCTGGAAGTCAGACAATGAAAGTGTTGACTCATCATGTATCAACATGAATAGACTCCACCAGTTCTTAGCTGCTCCATGGAAAATACCAGCTACCAATGCAACCATGTGATTAGTCAGGGTCTACGCAAGTCTATAAACTTAGACCACTGAATCAATCCAATCCTCCACTTTCTAGGGATTTGGCTCACTGTGAAACCTCAGTGGCCTCTAGTACCGAAACTCACAGAGTGTGCTAAGCCTACACACATCCAAAACCTAGTCATCTAGTATAATATTCTTATTGAAATGTGGGGGTGTTTCTACCTACTTTCAAAGTGGAAAGATCTCACAATATAACCTCTGAACTAAGGACTTGTCAATCATTGGATTTTCATATTTATTAAAAATCAATAACTTAGATGGTTGTCTTCTTAGAGGCATAATGAATGTTATCAAGGAATACCACAGTCGTATGAGAATATATATATGGGTAGATGACTCAATAAGTACATTCAAAGTACTCAATCATATATGATTCATGTACCAATGTTCCTTGCAACCTATGTATCGGTATGCCGAATCAACAAGCAAGTAACCAGAGTCCTGATGAATGGATATGTCGACCACCACACCAACACTGGGTTCTCTGTCCTAAAATCCTAACTCAAAATATTTTGACCATGTTTCCCTAAATTTCAAGTCAAACCTGATAAGGGGAAAAAACTCCAAAAACCATCCTGAGGTGTATCCACCTTTGATACCAATCTGTAATGACCCGACCCCCTAAGGTCTAGCTGGTCAGAAAAAGACTGAGTTGCCACAAACCTAAGACCACCTCCATAATCTAGAGTTTGGAGACAAGAACCAAGAAAAAATAACTAATATGGGTGGACTTTGCCTAATATATCTGTATGTATGCACCCAACCATGTCCATGCATAAATGCATAGGAATAATAATAAAATACAATAACCTCTAGTAAAAACCATGCATGTAATAATCTTTAGGTAAAAAAAAGAGTGAAACAGATTAAACCAAAAATGAAAAGGGTGAAATACACACCCAACTAGAAATGATGTCCCAACCTAAGAAAAAATAAAAAATAAATACTGAGAGATATCGACTCCAGGTCTCCGAGCTCAACCACTGTATGCGGTCCATGCACCCGAGTGCCCCTATGCTCATCTAAAATAACCACCAACCTATCCTTAATCTATATAAGACATGAATCATGAGGTAAAATATCATACAAGGGTGATTATATACATACCCAGTAGTACGCCTTGAAATTTGATGGAGGAGAAACAAGATACATGATAGAAGTAGCTAGCTAAACCCAAAGTAAGAGGAAAAAAAACCAATGACACATATGTATATATATATATATATATATGATTATAAAATAAACCCATACAAGAGATAAATGGGATCTCCATCTCACAACCCAACCCAAAATGATGAGTCTACTTGCAACACCAAAGATCCATCATCGATTCCCAACATCTCGAGTGTCTAAAGAAGTTATCGTGTTAAGGACCCACACCTCACCACTGTGTTGTAGAGCCGAGGGGACACAATCTCCAAGTGAAGGTCCCATGCCCTAGTGCATTAGGGGGATACCACTCAATAGATAGATAGAGTACCCACACCTTAGTGCACTAGGTGGGGAGTAGGTAGAGTACCTATTCCCTAGTCTATAAGGGGGATGTCACTCAGTAGGTAGAGGAACCACACCCTAGTCTGTAAGGGGGATTCCACTCACTAGGTAGAGGACCCACACCCTAGTCCAACATGGGGATTCCACTCTGTAGTTATAGGATCCACACCCTATTCTATTAGGGGGATTCCACTTAGTAGGTAGAGGACCCATGCCCTAGTCCCTCAAGGGGATGCCACTTAGTGGGTAGAGGACCCACACCCTAGTCTAGTAGGGGGTTCCACTCAATAGGTAGAGGACCCATGCCCTAGTCCTTCAGTGGGATTACACTTAGTAATTATAGGACCCAAGCCTTAGTCTATCATGGGGATTCCACTTAGTAGGTATAGGGTACACACCCTAGTCTATCAGGGGGATGCCACTCAGTAGGTAGAGGACCCACACCCTAGTCTATGTGTCTACCTGTGCCCCTGCCCATGTAATGCCAAAGTACATGATGGGACACTAGAACTGAGTCACATTATGTGTGTGTGGGTCCCACATGATGTGTGGTGGTACCACATGATGTGTGAAACTTATCTCCATTCAGAAACCCTAGCCGCCACAACTAGGGGACTATATGATGTGTGTTCTTCATAGTACACCCCGTGTAGTTGGGATTTTTTTAGAAATCCAGATCCATCACATATATCCTAGATCCATATTTTATACCAATTTTCATGCCTAGATTACCACCAATTTTTTTTCAAAAACATAGGAACTATCACCGACCATGGATCTTTGTTCTTTTGTGGCCTAAAATTGGGAATTCAGATCGCCCATACGAGGCCATAACACCTCCTACCATCTCTCATAGCCACTCTGGGTCCCGAATCCACAAAGAAACACTTTAAATTACACAAATAATCCTGATCCACCTATGAATAACTAATTCAATCATTTTACATGTATCTATTGTAATTCTTGGGGGTCTGATCATGCTTATATCTACCTGAAAATGTTGAAACTATGGCCCTGTAGGCCAATGATAAAGAACAAAAATAATAGGTGGTGGAAAGACACAAGAGAAAAGGTGCATCAATCATTATCCAAGTGTTATTGGACAACTATCATGGGTTAAGGATATTTGGGGTGAGAAAAATGGAATAACAAGAATAATATGATTTAAACAATTCAAATTATAGAACATGCTCATTCGAAGGGTATGTAATCACCAATGGGAGATAAGCAGTTCAAATTCAGGCTTAAACAATTTAATCAAGATGGAAAAACCATAATTGATGAATCCTACCTCAATATTGGATCAATCATTGGTGAATAATACATTCTCCAATGATGAGGAAAATCCATTTCATTTGTTGTATATTAATCCACCTCAATTCAGTTGTCGGTCGTCGTCCGATCTCAATCCACCAATGAAGAATGAAGAAACCTCCTCTCAATGATCCTAGGGTTATGTAGATAACCTAATATATTTTACATAACAAGATAATTATATAGGGAAATAGGTTTAAGCATTAAATTAATTTAATTAATTAATTAATCATTCAATTAATTAATTCAATTAACATACCCACCAATGACTGCCTCATACAAACGTCCGATGCCGACCAATTTTAGGACATGACTAGGGTAAAACATATGTTCTAGATTCAACTATGATCTCAGATTTTTGATTCGATTCTCCATTTGAGAGATATTATATTATTTATGATAAACTATGCATGCATGATATAAAATATAATTTATATTTTTATAAAAATTAATTTCTGGCTCACTGGGCCTCGGAATCTCGTGTCATCTTAGCACCTAGCTCCAAAAATATTTCTTAATATATTTAAAAGTATTACCAGGGAAAACCAAGTCTCTACATTTAATTATGGACTAATTTTTTTTCTAATATTGATAACACTTGAATTATCAAAATTAATTCAAATCAGAGACTTCACTCCAACTCCCATATCTTCAAGTTACTTATTTATCCACAATAGTGGTGTGAAAGCTTGAGTGGTTGGAATATATTCAGCCTCTATAGTACTTAATGAAATATAGTTTTATCTATTAATAATCCAAGAAATGAATATTCCTCTAAGATAAAATACACCATCTGATATTGAATTTCTATCATATGTTAAACCAACCTAATCAGTGTATGTAAATCCCAAAAAATCATGTTTTGATGGTGCATTATAAATAAAAACAAAATCTATTATGGCTATGATATACCATAGAATTATTTTCATTTCTATTAAGTGTATTTCTTTGGGATTACTCTATATCTTGTAGCTTGAAAAGTGGCAAGTACAATATCGGGTTGAGTCACTATTAAGTATAACATACTTCCAATGATCTACCTATATTCTGTGACATTAACCTCTTTTCCATTTTCATCCCTTGGAAACTTAATTTAAGTTGTAACCAATTTTTTAATTAGCTTAGATTCATCCATTCGATACCTCTTGAGGACTTATTTAACATATTTTTATTGTAAAATAAATGTGCCATGCCTTCTTTTTTCAATCCATAGGCCAAGGAAAAACAACAAATCACCAGTCATAAAAATATCAAACTCATACCTCATGAATTATATAAATTTCCTACACAATGATTAATTTGATCCACCAAAGATTATTTCATCAACATATACAAGCACCACCATATTTTTATGAGTCACTTTATTGATATAGAGATTGTAATTGACCCCTCTATGCTAGAAACTGAGCCCTTTAAAGTATTAATCTTTTCTTGAATACCATGATAGTGTATCCATTTTTTATTCACTTATATTCCAATATTATGCACCTCTACTTTGTGATTACATTAGATTAAATATTAATATTTCTTCTAGACTTTTTCAAATAGTATTATCTTATTAAAAAATAACCATTAATCCATATCAATGTGCTTAAGTATGGGTGAGTACTAGTTAAGATAAAAGAACTGATTAATTAATGATAATAATTAATTGTTTCGAGCACGATTTGTCTTAAATAAAAATGATTAAGAATTTAATGACTGTTTTATTAAATGTGTAATTCATTACATGCATGTAGATGATCATGATCATATACCAGACCTTTGTTTTTAGTTGGTTTTATTTAATTTATTATTAAAATAAATTATTGGCCTACATTTCTTCTCTTATATTATTATTTAAGGGCTCGTGTACCCAATGTTTATTTTCTGTAAACATTTTCCCCTTACCTACATGTGAGTAAAAGAATATGTAATGGATGGAGCTCCAAAGCTAGTTGAGGTGGTTCAAGTTTGGATTTGATATGAAACCAATCCAAGAAAGATACATAGGTGGACAAGTGGAAAGTTGTAACATGAACCATAATTGGTTTAAGGAATTTTTCTCCTAGGTCAACAATTAGTTTATCGACTGCTACATAAACTAACCATTAGTAAAATATCACAATCATACCACTTTATTATTTTATTTCTATAAAGTTTCATGGTTATTTCATTATGGATGTTTTTTCATGATCACATGAATTAATAAAATTAGCGAGCATGCAAGATAGAACTAAAATAAACTGTCTTATGCATAAATATTATCTAAGAAATGGTTAATCACTTAATTAAATACAATTAATATTAATAAGAATGTAATAAATATAATAATTGTAAATTTATTCATAAAAGAATAAAATACCTCGGTTTTATATATTAATTTGGTATAGCCTTCCACTACTTCAGTTAAAATCGAACCATAGTTTAAAGTGCTTGACCAACCAAAGTTGGGGTGATTTATATTATTAGGGAATTATAACTTGAAGTTTTGGGTTGACACAATTTAGTTCACATCAAGAATTTACTTCCAAAGTAGTACTTGGTGTAACTTAGAGGCAAGGGTTGAGGAAATCCAATTTAAGGATTTCAGGAATGGGGAGTCCACCCAACAGATCAATAAATTGTGAGTTAATGTAGTTGGCATTTGGAATGCCTACCTAAAACCATTAAATTTTTTTGACCAACCAAATTTGGGGTAATTAGAAGGTGAATATGGATCCTTTCCACTAGAATTTCCAATAAATAGGATATTTATATGCCAATGGTGAGGGCTATTTGGTTTCAGTAAAATAGTGGGAGATTAATAAATATAGTATTTATTTATTTTTAGATTTTTTATCAGATAAAGTAATAAAATTATTCTCATCTAAATTTTATAAAAACAAAATTAAAATGAATTCAAACATATCACTATGATTGGAGATTCCATGCTTGACCCGTAAACCCTATTTCTTGCAATATCTGTGATGTATGCTTCTCAATGCTGTAGATTTTGAATAACATGGTGACTTTTGACCATGAATGGGAAATATCGTTCAAGGGCAGTGGTGATAAAGTGAAAAAAAGAATAAAACCTACCATATGATACTTCTACTCGCACATTGATTGAAATATCCAAAGATATTTCCTTCCTTGAATCTCTTAAAGGTACTGGTCTGTATAAAACTACCTCGACAAAACCACATCTTTTCAAGAAATTGGATGATGGTCGCTTCTCAGTTGAGGCTGATCCTGAGGACCTTCAACAATATACTCAAATGTGTAAGTTTTTTATTATGGGTAACATTTGATACATCAAAGGAGATAAACCCTTATTGTCCCTGATCTTAAACCTAGAATTGCACATGTTTGGGGATTCACAGATTGAAAACTTTTTCTAATCAGTAGGGGTTACTTTCACATTTTGTTAAAATATCAAGAGGACTTAGATCATGTTCGAAATTAAGGGAATATACATCTCAAACATGGTCTTATTTGAATATTTAAATGGGATTATTCTTTTAATCCCCATACTCATAGGAACACCATGGTTTAGGTCTGGGTTAGATTTCATGGTCCCAACTGGTTTTTCTGATACCCCAAGATATTAAATGACATAGTCTCTTTCATGGGAACTACCCTTAAGATTGATCAACAAACATTAAATTCATATCTAGGGTTATTTTAAAGAGTTATGGTGGAGGTCAATATAGACTCAAAACTCTCGGATGTTATTAGTTTTAGTGCGAAAGATCATAGAACAGAGGTTAGAATTGAGTTTGAACGTAAACCCCCATTCCGTGAACTATGTAAAATAGTTGGACATTCCATTTTAAATTGTAGGGTGGTGCAAAATCAATTTTCTAAACCAAAGAACAATTAATGGAAAAAATTTAGAAGACACAAGAAAGATAAGGGCGCTGTTATAGATAAAAATGATCCTTCCAAGAAGAAAAATGAAATATGGGTGAAGAAATTAAAATTTTCCAACCCTTCGGGAGAGAATTTGGATAAGACATGGGATGAACTAGTTGATGAAGAAGAAAATGCCACTGTAGAATGTGGAATTTTATAAGAAATATAAAAATTGGTCTTGGATGTTATCGAATAATCCCAGGATGAATGTGTAATAGAGGAATCCTGTAAGGACACCTCTAAAGAAACTAGACAACATGGTATTGTTGATATTGACTCTACAGTGGTACATACTGATAAGAGCCTATGAAATAATGATATTCTAATGTTTATGGATGAGAATGCTATGGGAGAATAGCATGTCAAGGATATTTTTATAAAAGCAAAGGAATAAGGTACATAGTAGGTTGAGGATCCCAAAACCTCCAAGGATCCTGGGAATGCCTCTTCTAAAATGGGTTTCAATGCTCCTATTGATGCAGCACAATCTCAAAGGGAGTGTAGCCTCATGGAGTTAGAAAAATACAAGGTAAGAGCTCTCCATCCCTCCACATATGTTTTTGAATACAATAGTACTGAAGTGATGCACACTCAGAATGACATTAATTTTGATAACTCAGAAAAGGATCCTATAGAAAATGTCACAGGTATGGTTTCCCCGGACACTACTATAGGTATTATCTCAAACTGTACTGTTGAATTACCTAAAAATTCCTTTGAGACATTAGGTACACACCACACTATTTCTTATTTAGATTAAGCTAATTTTCCCAATGTCCAGATTGAAAATCATACAACTTATTTAAGTTTCAACCCTGTGGTTACCCCATTGAAGGCTAAAACACTTGAAACAACTCAGGGTGATGCTAATGAAGGTAACTCTAACATATCTTTTGTTTCTTCTATGAGTAAACAGAGAAATAAACCTAGTCCAAACTCTTCAAAAAAATTAGAAGATCTACTAGGGGGGAGGTCTCTAGAAGTAAAAAGGGGGTTCTAACCCCAAATTTAGGTTCCAATGAATTTTCTTTTTTGGAATTATCAGGGTATTGCCAACCCTACCAATTTTATTATCCTTAAAATATTTATTAATACTCATCAACCTAAAATATTTTCCATTTCTTAACCTAAAATCAACTTTTCATCAAAAATTATACACCTTTTATCACATGTTTATAATTTTTTAGGTGCGTATAAAGATGGTATTTTTGTAGAAACTCTCTGTATTTTTTATCATTCCTCTCTATAGAATGTGAATGTTTTCAAAGTTTCTAAGAAGATGTTTACTTGTGACTTTTCTTTTGATTATTAACACATTTTTGTTATTTAGTTTATGCTAAAAATAGATACCAAGATAGAAGAACACTTTGACATGACCATTCTTATTTATCTAATAACATTCATGATCCCTAGTTTGTGATTAGTGATTTAAATATGATTCTTACCTCTAGTGAGAAAATTGGCCCGTCCCACTCTTTTATATCCTCGATAGAATTTAAAGCCTCTATTGAGGATAATAATATTATGGAAATCAACCTTATTAACGCCAAGTTAACTTGGTATAGAAGGCACTACAACAAGGTAGTTTCTAGAAAATTGGATAGAGCTTTCATGAATGAGTCTACTATGGATAAATGGGACACCATCTCTAGCATTACCCTTCCTAAGCTTAACTCTGATCATTATCCCATCCTTTTCAGTATTTATATAAAAATATTGAAACCCATTCTTCCTTTCAGATTTAATAACGCTTGGTCCTCTGAACCCAAGTGTTCCAACATCATCAATTTTTTTGGCGTTTATGAATCATTACAATGATTCTTTTTCTTGTATCATCAAGATAAAACATATTAAGCATTGTCTTAAATTCTAGTGTAGTTAGAAACCTAAAAAAATTGAAAATGACATCTCTTTTATTGAGAATTAACTTATCCAACTTCAAAACACCATTACTAGATCTGATCTCACTACGGATCCTCAACATGAAATCAACACTTCAATGAAACTTAACGCATTGTTTGTCCTTAAAGAAAACATGCATAAGAAAATCTTCAAAACCAAATGGCTCTAATATTGTGATAAAAAAACTAAGTTCTATAACTATCATCAAGAATCATGAATTTTTTTAGACCTCTCACTTTTCTGAGAGATGGGGACGCCCTCATTAATAATAAGGATGACATTGCTAATCATGTTGTCTCTTATTATGAAAATATTTTTAATAGCCCGAACATCAACAAAGACCTTATTCTTGATGTCATACCAGATATTGTGAATGAGTAAGATAACTCTTATATTTTAATCACACATCTTGATCATAAAATAAAAGATACTATTTATCCTTAATCCTGATAGTGCTTCGAGCCCTGATGGTTTCAATAATGGTTTCTATCAATACTTTTGGGAGGTTATTCAAACTGATGTTTGAAAACTTTTCAAATCTTTTTTTCCAATGGTGTGATTCCTAATGGGTTTAATGCATAATTTATTTCTCTAATTACTAAATTGGACAATTCTTTTGAGATTTATCTCTTCATACCTATTGCGCTTATTAACACTCTTTACAAAATCATCATGAAACTTCTTTATAATTGACTAACTGCTATAAGAAATAAAATTGTATCATGGAATCAATTTGGATTTATCATGGGTATATATATACAAGATTTTATTTTTCTTTCCTATGAATACACTAATACTTTAAACAAATCCACCAGGGGATACAACATTTATATTAATCTTAATATGAGGAAATCCTTTGATACCATTGATTGGAGTTTTATTTTCAAGTTTCTTCAAAGTTTTGGTTTTAATGATTCCTTAATTAATAGAATAAATTCTTTATTCAAATTGGCTACCATCTCCATCATTATCAATGGTTTCCCTAAGGGTTACATTAAATGCACCAAGGGAGTTAGACAAGGTGATACCCTCTCTGCCATTATTTTTTCAATTACAGAAGATTATTTAAGAATATTTCTCACTTTCCTTATCGACCATAACAAGCTTAAACCTATTCAGGCTTCTAGGAACTTAAATGTGACCACATATCTTTTATATTCTGATGACATCATCCTTTTCTTACAAGAAGATAAAAGGAATGTTTGAAGTCTCAAAAGTGCCCTCTCACATTATGAAGAAATCTCTGGTCAAACCATTAGATGGAACAAATATTTCGTCTTCTTTGGGAATTTTTTTTCCTTTTAATAAAAAAGGTAATATTATTAATGATTTAGGTATCAAATAAAGATCCTTTCATTTTACATATCTTAGTATACCCATTTTTTGGGGAAGGCTTAAATCTAGTTACTTTTCTAACACTGTTGACCAAATCCTCAATCAAATTTCCTCTTGGAAGGGTAAATCCCACTCTATGGCAAGAAGAATCTATCTTGTTAAATATAAAATTGTCTCTAAAATGGTATACTCGTTGATGGTTTACAAATGGCCTACTGGTCTCCTTAATAAAATAAATGTTTACATCAAAAACTTTTTTTTGGACCGGAAGCAATCTTGAAAAGAAACTTGTGACCATTCCTTGGACTACTTGTTGTAAGACTTTAGATAAGGGTGATCTTGGTATTAAAAACCTTAAACTCTTTAATGCTGCTTTAGAAGCTAGACTCACTTAGAACGTGCTTTATAATAACTCTGATTCTATTGATTTTCTCAAAAAAATATTCCTTGACAAGTTAAAGAAAGGCAATATGAATTATATTATCTCTTTCATTTGGCCATAAATTAGGCAAGAGTTTACCAACTTTATGATTAACTCTATATGGATGGTTAGTATAGACTCTTCCATGATTTTTTTGGACAACTAGATTGGTGTTCCTTTAATATCCATGTTTCCTCCTAATAATTTACTAGAACACACCAACTGCACTATCTGGGATGTTTTAAATTATCATAACTTCAGTATTCATAATAACATTATTCATGTTATTTAAAATCATCCCTATTCCAATTCTAAATATTTCCTAATCTGGGAACCTACTCATAATGGAATCCTAGAATCCAAAATTTTTTACAACCACAACTTTCAAAATTCTGATAATAATTTATTTTGGTTATTTTTTTTGACAAACAATGGATTAAACCCTCAAGGCTTACTCTTGTTTGGTGTATTACTCAGAACGGATCCAACACTTACATTTTTCTTCAATATTTTGGGAATAAAATTTACTCTAATTTTCATCTTTGTAACCAACATAGGGAAGATACTAACCATTGATCGCACCGCGATTCACTGTTTCATTTTCATCCTTACACCACTGTGCTAAACTGTTTTATATTGAAAATTATAAAAATAATAAAAAAATTTATTCCATATTTGAATCATTTATTTTGTGTTTATCACTGTAAAAAAGGAAAATTTTACTTGTTTTGATGATTCCATTGTAGGAGGAGGTGATTTGGAGGACCGGTGATGATATCCAAGAAAAATGGGCCAAACTTCGTAGGATCCATGAACATCAGTAAACTCATCTGAAAAATTATACTGAACCGTGCATTCAAATGGACTAAAATTTTGTGGGAGGGTCCAAAATTAATTGGGATATGTTTCATATGAATAAATACAAGAGTGATTCATCCATCTGGTGGCCCAACTGACCTGATCTATCCAACACATTGAATCTGCACGAAGTCAAAAGTGGTGTGCTGTGATCTGTCCATATCTCGGGATATACTTGTCCAAATGGTGCCAAAATTTCAGTGGAGATAGTAAAGAGGTGTGGATACAAAGTTTTTATTTTCTCCAAAGCTATATAAGGTTTTATGGAGGTCTAAAACCATTTGAACAGTGGTTTTAAGAAATCTATGTGCTCAAAACCACCTTCCCATTTTTCTATAAAATGGAACCTTGGGATCCCCATTTGTAAGTTAGTCCAAGGAGTGAAGTGATGAAAATTTGGAGTTACATAGGAGTCATATCCTAATCCTAGAAGTTCTGGAGGCCCCTATCCTCATAGGGGGATCAAGGATGAAGAAGGAGTTCCACCCGAGCTTCCTCCTCCTCCCGATATCGAGCTAAACGGTGGACGGTCATTTAGAGGGATCTACACATACTTGAGAGGGAGTTACGGCACTTAATATTCTACTTATTTTCTGTAATTTGTGTGATAAATATTTCACTTATGTTTAACTTTGATTCACTTCTCCTCTGAATACATTTCTTTCATTATAATTAAGTGAAACAATTTTTATCTCAACACTGATTGGGTTGAGATTTCAAGTGGGAATCTTGTATTATTAATATTGGACAATACAAGAGTCCTATTTATCTCAAACATACATAATATTTCATTATTATTTGGTAGCCTTTATTTTCTATGTTTTATACCCAAACCTTGACAATACGATTGTTGTGTCAAGGGGTGGTACTTTGAGCATCATTTTAGGAGTCAAGATGAAAATTGAGATCTTGACAACCCTTGACCAAAGGGTTCCATTAAACCATGTGTATTTTTCAGAATGATGAACTCACAAAGATGTGTAGTGAACTTGAAATTATCTCCTTATCTCATAATTCTAAAGCACTAACTTTATTTATCAATTATTAAAGTCTTTAAGTTATGTTATTTTCTTAAAATTGTTTTCAAATTCACCCCCTCTTTTAGTAATATTTATTAAAAATACACATTATAAGCTTCCAAATCTCCTTGAGAAATGACATAGGGTCTTCCATATAATATAAAATATTCTTTAAATAACTATCAATTTGAGGTGTCATGATAAAATGGTCAAATTTTGGCACCGTTTATGGGGAGCACTTTCGTTTTTAGTGTGTGTTTTTGATAAGTTTTTTGTAAATTTTGTGAAAATTTATCTGTTTTATATTATAACTCTACCTATATTTTTGTATTCTGATCTATTTTTTACATAGGTTTGGTTCATGACACGTTATAATCTCATAGATTTAACTCCTTTAGAACCCGAACTAGATAGGATATTACGTCAGTAACCCCAAGACGCAAAAGAGAACCCTTCGAAGGAGGACACACAAAACATAGAAACTCTTCTTGATCCTTCATCTTCTTATTCTGGAACCAACATCAAAACTGAAATAAACCTGTATAACATGGATGAAAAAATAGAACACTAAAATAACTAACCTCACCTGATGTTTATATCCAGCCCACCTATATTCAAATTCAAGGCGAGGCACCCAACTTTGAACTAAAATATGGTTTAATTCATTTATTACCAAGATTCCATGGACTTCCTAGAGAAGATCCCCAAAAGCATCTTAAATAATTTCATACAGTGTGTTCTACTTTAAAAGCTTATACTAATGATGAAGAATAAGTAAATATTAGAGAATTTACTTTCTCATTAGAAGATACTGCAAAAGATTGACTTTACTATGTTAATTCACCAATAAGAGGATGGGCAGACATGAAACACCTTTTTCTTGAAAAATATTTCCCAGCTTCTCGAACTGCAACTATAAGTAAAGAAATATGTGGTATAAGGAAATCACAAGGGGAAACATTACATGAATATTTAGAACACTTTAAAAGGTTATGTTCAAGTTATCCACACAACCAAATAAGTGGTCAACTTTTAATTTAGCATTTTTATGAAGGATTAATTCATATTGATCGAAATATGATTGATGCTGCTGTAGGTGGAGTACTAGTGGATAAGACCCCAATTTCTACAAAAACCTTGATTTATAACATGGAATAGAATACTCAAAAATTTGTTAGAAGGTCTAGTGTACCCATTAGAGGTTTCTATGAGGTGCAATCTACCGAATTTGAGAAAAATGTGGACACGAAGTTCGAAGAGGTGAGTACCCTTATTCAAAAACTTTCTCTTTCCCAAGGGAAATTCCAATATTCTCCTCCCATCCATTGTGGTATATGTTCTTCTAACACCCACTACTCTAACCATTGTCCTCAATTGAGAGAAACTTATAAGAGTTGTGAGGAAATATTTCCAGGTTGACCCTATAACCAATCCTTTAGGCAAGAACCTTACTATTCATCTAACCCTGGGTGGAAAGAAAACTAAGCCTATAGGAAAGGGGGTATTCAAACCAACCTCATCAACCATAGAACCAATAAGGTCAGAGTAGTCATCCACCACCACCACCCAAAAATCCTCAGCCACCCAAAGGCCTTTCCAACTGCCCTCTCCCAAACTCGAGCCTAGCCTAGAAGATATGATGAAACAAATTGTTTCCAATAATATACAATTCCAAAAAAACACTTAGGCAACCATAAAAGACCTCAAAACCCAATTAGGCCAACTATATAACTCGATTGGGGAAATTCAAAGTCACGGGTTGGGTAAACTACCATATCAACCATTAGTCAACCCTAGAGATAAAGGAAATGTTAGTGCCATCACCCTTAGGAGTGAAAAATAACTAGAAGGTCAAATAAATCCTCCATTAGAGTCATACCCTCCTAAGGAAACCTCCATCCCAACCATTGAAAATGTTC
The DNA here is from genome assembly GCA_963277665.1 of Viscum album. Taxonomy (NCBI): domain Eukaryota; kingdom Viridiplantae; phylum Streptophyta; class Magnoliopsida; order Santalales; family Viscaceae; genus Viscum; species Viscum album. The sequence goes on from OY728166.1 coordinate 1,179,805,553, forward strand.
CAAATGTTGAAAAACCATGTCTTGAGATAATCCCTTCCAAAGGAAAGAGTGTGTCTGTTGATGAGTCATCTATCCCAACCATTCCTCTTCTATTTCCACAAAGGACCACCCAACCAAGAAAATAAAAGGAAACTGATCTCGATAAGGAAATTTTGGAGACTTTAAAAAAAGTGCAGGTAAACATTCCCTTGATTGATACCGTGAAGAAAATTCCACGATATGCCAAGTTTCTAAAGGAGATGTGTACACACCGAAGGCAACTTCGTAGAGATGAAAAGGTGAGTTTGGGGAGGAATGTATCAGAATTAATAGAGCTATCACTTCCCACCAAGTGTAATGATCCTGGTACATTCTCAATTCCATGCACCATAGGGGAGTATTCATTTTCCAATTCTATTATTGATTTAGGTTCTTCTATAAATGTGATGCCTCACTCAATTTACTCTACATTACAGGTTGTAGAACTGAAGCCCGCCGGAATTTTTGTTCAACTGGCCAACCAGAGTACTGCACACCCTTCTGGTGTGTTAGAGGATATTCTTGCGAGGGTCCAAAATTTGATTTTTCCTGTTGATTTTTATGTGCTAAAAATGGAAGATGATATGATGAATGATCATGCCCCAATTATATTGGGGATACCTTTCTTGAAAACCACCAAAACAATAATTAATTTCCATAATGGAACATTATCTATGGAGTTTGGTGGCGACATTTTCCACTTCAACATTCTTGATGCCATGAAGAACCCCTTAAAAGAACATCCCTCTCTCTCTGTTAATTCTATAGATGTACTCCCTTCCCTTGAAAAAAATTTCATTTCATTCCCCTGATCCCATTTCTGAGTTTTCTTCATTGATAGAAAACCTAGAAAATGAATCATGCATTGATTGTTGTAGCGGTATAGAAAAGTGTGATGCATTTTTATTAATTGATAATTTCTTGAACACTAAGGATCCAATGACCATCGATGATACTACTAAGCTTGTAAAAGTTCATTCCTTATCTGAGGATGATACCATTGAGTAGTTAGATGAGATAAGTGACCTCTCAATTTCCAACACACTCCCATCAATCCAAAATCTACTTAAATTAGAACTAAAAAAACTTCCTTAAGATTTAAAATATTCATATCTTGAGAATGGAAACAAGTTTCCCGTCATCATTGCTAGATCACTCCCTCCTAAGCATGAATTGCAACTGCCTGAACTTTTGAAGGAGTATAAACAAGCTTTGGGACAGACACTTTATGACATTCCTGGTATTATCCCATCAATTTTTACACATCATATTTTATTAAATGATGAGGCTAAACCAGTGAGGCAGGCACAACGTTGACTGAACCCAAACCTCCTAGAAGTTGTGAAAAAGGAAGTAACAAAATTACTAGCTGCTAGAATCATTTAACCCATCTCTAATAGCTAACGGGTTAGTCTTATTCAAGTAGTTCCTAAAAAAACTATCCTTATAGTAATCAAAAATGAAAATAATGAATTGGTTATAAATCATGTGCAGAATAGTTGTCATGTCTTCATAGACTATTAACGACTAAACCAACACACTAGGAAGGACCATTTCCCTTTTCCATTCATTGACCAAATGCTAGAGAGGCTAGTGGGTAAGTCCCACCACTATTTCTTTTATGGGTATTCTGGATACTTTCAGATCCATATTTCCCCTGAGGATCAGTAAAAGACAACCTTTACTTTCCCCTTTGGAACATTTTCATATAGGAGGATGCCATTTGGCCTGTGCAATGCTCCATGTACTTTCCAGTGATGCATGATTAGTATTTTTTCAGATTACCTGGATAATTGCATGGAAGTATTCATGGATGATTTCACTATTTATGTCTCCTATTTTGATTAATGTTTGATTAGTATTGCTTCAGTCCTACGTCGTTGTATTAAAAATAATCTCGTATTAAATTATGAGAAATGCCATTTCATGGTGTGACAAGGTATAGTTTTGGGACATGTCATTTCTGGGGATGGTATCCAAGTATATAAATCAAAAGTGGATGTCATTTCTTTCCTACCATTCCCCAAAAATGTATGGGATATGCGGTCTTTCCTAGGTCATGTTGGATTTTACCATTGTTTCATTCATGAATTTAGTAAAATTCACTACTAGAAAAGGGGGCATTGGAGCCCCCCAGACTCGGGCGACCGCCATTGGCGGTCGCTATAGCTCACCATTAGCGACCGCCAATGGCGGTCGCTAACCTGCCTAAAAAATTTCGGGGGGTTTCTGCGCCCTCCCCCCCCCCCCCCCCCCGCGCCCTCGATCTCCCTCAATCTCCCTCGCCCTAACCCCCTCCCTCCCTCGCCGCCCTCCCTCGCGCCGCCCTCCCCTCCCCCGCCGCCCGGCCTCCCCCGCCGCCCGGCCTCCCCCGCCGCCCGCCCTCCCCCTCCGCCCGCCCTCCCCCGCCGCCCGGCCTCCCCTGCCGCCTGCCATCCGGCCTCCGGCCGCCGCCCTCCGCCCTCGGACCTCCGGCCGCCGCCCTCCACCCTCCGGCCGCCGCCCTCCGCCCTCCGGCCGCCGCCCTCCGGCCTCTCGGCCCTCCCCCCCCCCACCCCGGACGACACCCGCACCCCGAACAGCCCCCGGCGCGCACTCCGGACCGCCCCCCACACCCCGGACGCCTCCCCGCACCCCGGACAGCACCCCCCCGCGCACTCCGGACAGCCCCCCGCACCCCGGACGCCTCCCCGCACCCCGGACAGCCCCCCCCCCCCCCCCCCCCCCCCCCGCGCGCACTCCGGACCGCCCCCCGCACCCCAGACGCCTCCCCGCACCCCGGACAGCCCCCCTGCACTCGGAAACCCCCCTCCGAACCCGGACAGCCCCCCCGCACCCCGGACAGCCCCCCCCCCCCCCCCCGCACTCGGACACCCCCCCTCCGAACCCGGACAACCCCCCCGCACCCCGGACAGGCCCCCCGCACCCCGGACACCCCACCCCGCACCCCCGACAGCCCCCCTGCACCCCAGACAGCCCCCCCTCCCCCGCACCCCGGACACCCCCGCACCCCGAACACCCCTGCCCGCTCCCCTGACAGGCCCCCGACACCCCGGACACCCCTCCCCGCACCTCGGACAGCCCCCCCCCCCCCCCCCCCGACCCCGGACACCCCCCCCCCTCGCTGCCCGTCCCCCGTCCCCTCACCGCCTCCTCTCCTCCAGCTCCCCGCCACCGCCGCCGCCCGTCCCCTCCCTTGCCGCACCGCCTTTGGCTCCGGCTCCCCTTCGCTGCCTCCTCTCCCTCGCAGCACCGCCTTCGGCTCCCCTCCCTTTCAGGTTTGTAGCTCAATCAGGTAACATGAGCTTTCAGTTACATTATTATTTTATCAATGGTTCATAAACAAATGGTTAATATTTATTTTGAATATAGTTGATTTGAAAAATGTAAATGTAATAAGTATTGTGTAAATGTTTGTTATACAGATATTATTATGGATAAGAGTTGGATTGATCTTCCAAATCGAACGTCTAGAGAATATTTCAATGGCATTATGTAGTTTATTGACTTCACGAGAGGATTTGAAAGTGACTATATTAGTTGTCCATGTAGAAAATGTGCTAACAGATATCAATTCACACGAGATACTGTGAGGGAGCACCTTTTCTTTAATGGATTTCTGAAAAATTATAAGAGTTGGACTCGTCATGGAGAAGAATATGTTCGTTGTCAAAATACAGATGCAGCTCAGATGGATGTTGATACAAGGATGACTGATCCAATGCATGAAATGCTTACTGAAATGGTACGTGGGTTTGATCCTGAAGGCATTGACATCCAGAATCTTGAGACCGGTGAGATAAATCTTCGCTCTGGTGCAGATCGTGATTCGAGGAGGTTTTATGAAGTACTTGATGATGCGAAAACAGAATTATATCCTGGATGTACTTCTTACAATAAACTGTCGTTTATCGTGGAGTTGTTGCATTTGAAGACTTTGAATAATTGGTCAGACACATCATTCGACATGCTTTTGGTTTTATTGAAAAAAGTTCTTCCTGTCGACGCTAAGATTCCTGAGTCGTATTACTATGCTCGTAAGTTGACAGAGAACTTAGGTTTTACATATGAGACTATAGATGCATGTGCAAACAACTGTATGTTGTTTAGAAATGAAACTGCTCATTTGGATATTTGTACGGTTTGTGGCGCTTCCAGGTGGAAAGAGAACAGGGGAAATAAGACTCATCAAAGTCAGATTGCGATACAGGGGAAACCGATTTCCGTAAAGCAAATGCGTTACTTTCCCCTTAAACCGAGGTTGAAAAGATTTTTTATGTCATCTAAAGTTTCTAATTTAATGAGATGGCATGCAGAAAGAGTTCATGAAAGTGACATGTTAACCCACCCGGCAGACTCTCATGCATGGAAGGATTTTGATAAGAGACATCCCGACTTTGCTAAAGATGTTCGTAATGTCCGATTGGGATTGGCAGCAGATGGTTTCAATCCATTCAAGTCTATGGTTGGTGCAACTCATAGCACATGGCCCGTGGTGTTGGTTCCATATAATCTTCCTCCGTGGCTTTGTATGAAGCAACAATTTATATTACTTTCCACTCTTATTGATGGACCTAAAAGTACGGGGGATAAGATTGATGTTTACCTTCAGCCATTGATTGATGAGTTGAATGAATTTTGGGGCGATGGTGTGATGACTTATGACTGCGAAACGAATGAAATGTTCAAACTGCATGCAGCTTTATTGTGGACAATCAATGACTTCCCAGCTTATGCAAATTTATCAGGCTGGAGTACGAAAGGGGAATTTGCTTGCCCTTGTTGCAATAAAAGTAAAAAATATGTATGGCTTAAACATTCCAAAAAATGGGCATACATGGGTCACAGGCGTTTTCTCCCTCCCCAGCACAGGTTCAGAAAGGACAGAGTGGCATTTGATGGTTCTAGAGAGTTCAGCCCAGCACCAAAGATCATGACAGGAGTCGAAATGTTATCGCAGATTGAGGAAGAAAACATCTGCACAATATATGAAATTCAGGATTTGGTGGCTCCTCCAGTACGTAATATTCGTGCTGCGGGTAGGCAGCGCAGTCACAATTGGAAAAAGAAAAGTATTTTTTATAGTCTTCCGTATTGGAAAACTAACATGTTGAGGCATAATTTGGATGTCATGCACATTGAAAAAAATGTTTGTGATAACATATTGTGGACCATTTTAGGTGTCAGTGGAAAGTCAAAGGACCATGTTAATGCACGCCGTGATTTGGAAGAAATGGGTTTAAGGAAACAGTTGCATTTACAGTTAGCTGAGGGAAACAAGGCATATATGCCTGCTGCACAGTATTCGATGACTACAGAGGAGAAAGAGACATTTCTTTCCATTTTGAAGATGGTCAAGGTGCCTGATGGTTACTCTTCTAATATTTCAAAGTGTGTGAATCTGACGAGCAAGACATTGCAAGGGTTGAAAAGTCATGACAATCACATATTACTTCAGCAGTTGATTCCAATCGCAATTTGTGATTGTTTATCCCCCAATGTTGTTCAGCCCTTGATTGAGATGAGTAATTTTTTTAGACATCTTTGTTTAAGAAATCAACGAATGAGTGATTTAAAAAGTTTGCAGGACCGAATTGTACTTACGCTTTGTCACTTTGAGAAACTTTCCCCCCCCCCTCATTTTTCGATGTTATGGTCCACTTGACAGTGCACCTAACTGATGAAGTAATGGCTGCTGGTCCAGTGCAATTCAGGTGGATGTATCCTATTGAACGGTATTTGAGTACATTGAAAAGATTTGTACGCAACAGAGCTCGTCCAGAGGCATCAATAGCCAATGGTTATTTGATGGATGAGTGTACTACCTTTTGTGCAGAATATCTTACGGATGTTGAAACAAAATTAGATAAGCCCTCTCGGATTCATGATGGTCCAGTTGGAGAAGGAACCACATTTGATATGGACAACATCGAGTGGATACAAGCACATCGATATATCTTGTTCAATACTCCATCAGTTGCACCATTAATGCAGTAAGTATCTTATCAATGTGCTTGTATAACTTTTACATGTTTTCTTTGCATAAGTTGATCTTTTAAACATCGCGTAATCATTTGTAGGAAACACATTAATGAGATAAAAGAAGAGATGCATCGTGCGACTGAGTTGCAAATTCAACAATATCATTATGCGGAATTTCATGATTGGTTCAAGGATTATGTATGTATAAATTGATTTTCATTATGAGTGAAGTATTAAACTAATTCTTTCTGCATATATCAGTATTGATTTTTATAAATTATGTAGGTTCGTAAGCTGAGGGAGTTAGGGGACCCCACGCTACCTGAAGTATTTATCCAACTGGCCGAGGGTCCATCTATAACGGCTCATCGTTATAAAGCTATTGATGCTAATGGTTTTCGATTTCGCATTAAAGATGTTGACGACAAACGAGCAACACAAAACAGTGGCATCAGTTGTCCCTTTGTCGATTCTGGTTATTACTATGGTTAATTGATAGACATCATTGAAGTTGTATACACACACGGTTTGAAGTACATATTGTTAAAGTGTAATTGGGTTGATCCAGTGCGTGGATGTAAAGTCGATCAATATCAGTTTTCATTGGTGAATTTTAACTATATGTTATACAGAAATAATGAACGAGTTGAGAATGAACCTTTCATTTTGACATCACAAGCAGAACAAGTATTCTTCGTTACTTTGCCTTCGGATCCAAGTTGGCAAGTTGTTGTCAAGACGTCTCGGCGAGGAGTGTTTTTATTTGAAGAAGATGAACCCGAGACTGTTCCGTTTGTTTACCAACAACTTGATCAACATACCGTAGTTCAACGTGAAGAAGATATTTATTGGGTCAGAGCGGCTGTTGAAGGAGAAATGGTCGATTTGAATGCTTAATGAAACCGCACAGGAACGATAGAAATATTATTCCTGAGATGCAGGAGGAGGCCGCACGTCCATCGGACGTGCGGTGCGCGCGGCACGTCCGATTGTGTCGTTTTCAGCAGCGCGGCGCGCGCTGAAATGGCGCGTTGGGGGGTCAAAACCACCCGAACGACCTCCGAATGCCACGAAACCGTACGACAACATCCGGGGCGTGAATTGTGAAATGGTTGGCCAGACGGCACCTCATTCGGAGGTGCCGTGTGACCGCGGCGGCCGGAAACGCGTTTCCGGCGCCGTAAAACACCAAAACGGCGTGCGGCGGTCCGATTCGGAGCAAACGTGCTCCGAACGACCTGAAACCGCACGGGAACGATAGAAATATTATTCCTGAGATGCAGGAGGAGGCCGCACGTCCATCGGACATGCGGTGCGCGCGGCACGTCCGATTGTGTCGTTTTCAGCAGCGCGGCGCGCGCTGAAATGGCGCATTGGGGGGGTCAAAACCACCCGAACGACCTCCGAATGCCACGAAACCGTACGACAACATCCGGGGCGTGAATTGTGAAATGGTCGGCCAGACGGCACCTCATTCGGAGGTGCCGTGTGACCGCGGAGGCCGGAAACGCGTTTCCGGCGCCGTTAAACACCAAAACGGCGTGCGGCGGTCCGATTCGGAGCAAACGTGCTCCGAACGACCTGAAACCGCACGGGAACGATAGAAATATTATTCCTGAGATGCAAGATGAGGCCGCATGTCCATCGGACGTGCGGTGCGCGCGGCACGTCCGATTGTGTCGTTTTCAGCAGCGCGGCGCGCGCTGAAATGGCGCGTTGGGGGGTCAAAACCACCCGAACGACCTCCGAATGCCACGAAACCGTACAAAAACATCCGGGGCGTGAATTGTGAAATGGTCGGCCAGACGGCACCTCATTCGGAGGTGCCGTGTGACCGCGGCGGCCGGAAACGCGTTTCCGGCGCCGTTAAACACCAAAACGGCGTGCGGCGGTCCGATTCGGAGCAAACGTGCTCCGAACGACCTGAAACCGCACGGGAACGATAGAAATATTATTCCTGAGATGCAGGAGGAGGCCGCATGTCCATCGGACGTGCGGTGCACGCGGCACGTCCGATTGTGTCGTTTTCAGCAGCGCGGCGCGCGCTGAAATGGCGCGTTGGGGGGTCAAAACCACCCGAACGACCTCCGAATTCCACGAAACCGTACGACAACATCCGGGGCGTGAATTGTGAAATGGTCGGCTAGACGGCACCTCATTCGGAGGTGCCGTGTGACCGCGGCGGCCGGAAACGCGTTTCCGGCGCCGTTAAACACCAAAACGGCGTGCGGCGGTCCGATTCGGAGCAAACGTGCTCCGAACGACCTGAAACCGCACGAGAATGATAGAAATATTATTCCTGAGATGCAGGAGGAGGCCGCACGTCCATCGGACGTGCGGTGCACGCGGCACGTCCGATTGTGTCGTTTTCAGCAGCGCGGCGCGCGCTGAAATGGCGCGTTGGGGGGTCAAAACCACCCGAACGACCTCCGAATGCCACGAAACCGTACGAAAACATCCGGGGCGTGAATTGTGAAATGGTCGGCCAGACAGCACCTCATTCGGAGGTGCCGTGTGACCGCGGAGGCCGGAAACGCGTTTCTGGCGCCGTTAAACACCAAAACGGCGTGCGGCGGTCCGATTCGGAGAAAACGTGCTCCGAACGACCTGAAACCGCACGAGAACGATAGAAATATTATTCCTGAGATGCAGGAGGAGGCCGCACGTCCATCGGACGTGCGGTGCGCGCGGCACGTCCGATTGTGTCGTTTTCAGCAGCGCAGCGCGCGTTGAAATGACGCGTTGGGGGGTCAAAACCACCCGAACGACCTCCGAATGCCACGAAACCGTACGACAACATCCAGGGCGTGAATTTTGAAATGGTCGGCCAGACGGCACCTCATTCGGAGGTGCCGTGTGACCGCGGCAGCCGGAAACGCGTTTCCGGCGCCGTTAAACACCAAAACGGCGTGCGGCGGTCCGATTCGGAGCAAACGTGCTCCGAACGTCCTGAAACCGCACGGGAACGATATAAATATTATTCCTGAGATGCAGGAGGAGTCCGCACATCCATCGGACGTGCGGTGCGCGCGGCACGTCCGATTGTGTCGTTTTCAGCAGCGCGACGCGCGTTGAAATGGCGCGTTGGGGGGTCAAAACCACCCGAACGACCTCCGAATGCCACGAAACCGTACGACAACATCCGGGGCGTGAATTGTGAAATGGTCGGCCAGACGGAACCTCATTCGGAGGTGCCGTGTGACCGCGGCGGCCGGAAACGCGTTTCCGGCGCCGTTAAACACCAAAACGGCGTGCGGCGGTCCGATTCGGAGCAAACGTGCTCCGAACGACCTGAAATGAGATTATTTCTTGAATCGAAGTTTTTAAATTATTATAGCACAATGATTTGATATTATATATATATTAAATATATATTAAATATATATTAAAACATTTAAAATATATTATATATATATATATATATATTTAAAATATTGTATTTAATAGTATATATATGAATATTTTTACACATATATATATATATATATATATATTTATATTCAATTCAATAAAAATTTTTAAATTTTTTTTTTTTTATAATAGCGACCGCCATAGGCGGTCGCTATAGGTGCCCGGCAGAGGGCCTTCAGCGACCGCGCCGCGGTCGCTGAAGGCTGAGCTGCCGGGTCGCTATAGGGTGCCAGGCAGAGGGCCTTCAGCGACCGCCAAGTGGTCGCTGAAGGCCGACCTGCCGGGCACCTATAGCGACCGCCATTGGCGGTCGCTAATGGCCTCTAGCGACGAGGCAACAGCGACCGCCAATGGCGGTCACTGCGCGGCCGCTAAAGCCCTTTAGCGACCGCCAATGGCGGTCGTTAATGGGCTTATTTATAGTAGTGATTGCACTCTCCCTCTTCTAATTACTCAAAAAATAAAAAGATTTTTTTTGATAAATAATGTGAGGAATCTTTTAATAAGTTAAAATGGAATATCATGTCACCCATGGTAATCCAACCACCTCAGTGGGATTTACCATTTGAGCTCATGTGTGACGCCTCTAACTATGTATTTGGGGCAGTCTTATCACAAAGGGTTGATCGAGCTCCACATGTCATTGCATATGCCTGACGTACTTTGGACCCTGCCCAAGAAAAATAAACCACAACTGAAAAATAATTCCTTTCCATTGTGTTTTCCTTGGAAAAATTCAAGTAATACCTTTTGGGGTCCAAAGTCATTGTGTTCTCAGACCATGCAGTCCTCTGACATCTCCTTAAGAATCTGGTAGCCAAACCACACCTCATTTGCTGAATGCTCCTCCTTCAGGAATTCAATTTGGAAATTAGAGATAAAAATGGAGCAGAGAATGTGGTGGCTGACCATATCAGTAGGATCCACCCATCCTCAGACATTGAATCATCCCCCTGTCTTCCTATAAATGATATGTTTCCTGATGAGAAACTATATTGAGTGCAAGATGTTATTCCTTGGTATAATGAAATTGTAAATTATTTGGTAGCATCTTGCATTCCTACTGATTTCAACAAAAACCAGGCCAACCGTCTAAAACACGAGTCCTGTTGGTACATTTGGGATGACCCCTACCATTGGCACACTTGTAGTGATCAAGTCCTCAGGTGTTGTGTTCCCGATAGAGAGTTTCAGTCTGTCCTTATGTTCTTCCACACTCTTGCTTATGGGGGCCACTTTGGTCCCCAATGGACTGCTCACAAGGTCCTCGATTTGGTCTCTTTTAGCCCACATTGTTTTGGGATTCCCATGACTTCTGTAAATCTTGTCCTCACTATCAAAGAATGGAGAATGTATCTAAAAGAAATGAGATGCCACAAAAACCCTTGCTATTCCATGAAATTTTCGATGTTTGGGGCATTGAATATATGGGACCATTTCTCAATTAATTTGGTAACCTATACATTCTATTGGAAGTGGATTATGTTTCAAAATGGGTAGAGGCACGAGCTACAAGTACTGATGATTCTAAGGCAGTTGTGGAATTTTTGAGAACCCAAATTTTCTGTAGGTTTGGCTTACCTAGGTTTATCATCAGTGACAAGGGTTCATTTCTGCAACTGAACAATGAAATCTCTTTTGCATTAGTATGGGGTCGGGCATTGAGTGTCTACTGCTTATCATTCACAGATCAATGGTCAAGATGAGGTGTTAAATAGAGAAGTAAAACAGATTCTTGAAAAAATGATTCAACCCAATAGAAAAGATTAGAGTCTTATACTCGATGATTCATTATGGGCTTATCGTACTACTTTCAAAACCCCCATTGGAATGTCACCATATTAGCTAGTGTTTGGAAATAGTTGTCACCTCCCTGTTGAGATTGATCACCAGTCCTACTGGCCCATCAAACAATGTAATTATAATATTTCTGGTGTAGGTGCTCAAAGGAAGTTACAGATTTAGGAGCTAGAGGAAATGAGGAGAGATACATATGAGAAATCTAGGATTTATAAGGAGTGAACCAAGGCTACACATGACCATCTCATCCTTCATCGTCAATTCCACATTAGGCAGAAGATCCTCCTCTACAATGCAAGGCTGAATTTGCATCCAGTTAAGCTTTATTCCCTTTGGTTTGGACCATACACTATTACTAATGTCTCTCAATTTGGTGTTGTCCAGGTTCTAAACGAAGAAACCAAGTAATCCTTCACTGTTAATGGGTAGCGGCTGAAGCACTTCCATGAATACATTTCGGAGTTCCCAATGGAGGAACTCCATGTTCAAGAAGCAATTTATGAATAACACTCACTAGGTTTTATCCTTCCTTCCTGCATTCTCTTTTATTATAGCGAGGACACTACGCACTTTATATGTGGGAGGATGGGTATATTCCTAGGTTATTTAGAAAGAATTTTCATCATCTTTTTTATTTTTCTCTTTTTAGCTTGCTGAATTGTATTGTTACTTTCTTCCATTTCCTTCCCCTCACCTTTGTTCTGGAATATTACTTTTTTATACCCACTTTATCATGGAAAATGATGCCTGTTTAGTCATAGAAGTTATTGAAAATGAATATGGAATATTTGTATTTCATGTTGTTTTAACATTAAAAAAAATCTGATAAAATGTCTATTTTAGTAAGAATTCAATACTGTGGTGTGACTTTCTTTTGAAATTTGGTTTGTTATCATTGATATAAATGGTTGTATCATTTTGAAACCTTTGAGAAGAATGGTGACCTTTTTTGTGAATAGTTTAAGGGAAAATTGTGTCACTTAATCTCTCCACAGATTTTTGTACCCAACCAAGATGTGTGAAAATTTCAAAAAGTCAGGTTGATTTTTCTCTACTTTCCAAAATCATTTTTCCATAAGTTCATTCCTTATCCGATCTATTTCATTGCTGTACCAGATTGAACTATGTGTGTGTACTTGTTATCCAACTATTGTACACCCTAAAAAAATGGGTTGTATATTGGGCAGGTAAAAAACTACCCTTCCTCTCCCTTTTATCTTGTTATAACTATTACAATTAGTGTTGTGAGGAGATCAAACATAGGTTGGGAGAAGAGTGTGAGATTTTTTCCAAGTGAAACTTTTGAAAAATTAATAAATGAGGGGAGTTATGAAATGTACAACATATGAGGATATCTAGTTCAGGATCTTATGGTTTGACTTTTGGGAATGCTTAAGTGAGTGTGTCTTGAAATTTGATTGCAAAGGATGTGGGCCAAGTTCAGTGAAAATGATCTTGTAAGTAGACAATTATTAAAAGAACTTATATTTAATCAATAAAAAGTGGAAAGAATAGAATGAAATGGTTGTCACACATACACATGGAGAATTTGTTACATGATTAACTTTTGAATTATTTTCTTTGATTGGTATCATGCATCTCTTGGAATTTCATGTGGATACAATTTTTGAGATGCATTTTTCCATGATCACTGAGAATAACTCCTCGGTGTTATTTATGCTTTGATCGCATTTCTATCAGGAATTAAATTTTCATTGAATGTTAAATATTTATGAAGTTGGAAATATCTAAATGCATAATTTTTGGAATTATGACTTTTTCCAGGAGTGCAAATGTTTAGGTGTGGGGGTGTGATCCCACTGAGATTCACTGTTTAATTTTCACCCTTACACCACTGTGCTAAAATTGTTTTATATTGAAAATTATAAAAATAATAACAAATTTCATTCCATGTTTGAATAATTTATTTTATTTTTATCACTGTTAAAAAGTAAAATGTTACTTGTTTTGATGATTCCATTTTATGAGGAGGTGATTTGGAGGGCCCATGATGATTTCCAAGAAAAATAGGCCAAACCGTGCAGGATCCATGCACAACAGTGGACTCATACACACACTTCTAATGAACCATGCATACAAATGGGATGAAATTTAGTGTACTGTAAAAAATTCATTGGGATAAATTTCATATGAAGAAACCCAAGACTCATTCATCTATCTGGTGGCCCATCCGACCTGATCTATCTATCACACAGAATCTTCACAAAGTCAAAAGTGGTGTGATGTGATCTGTCCATATCTCAGGCTCTACTTGTCCAAATGGTTCCAAACTTTTGATGGAGATATTAAACAGGTGGGGATACAACTATGTTATTTTCTCCAAAGTGATATAAGGTTGTATGGAGGTTTAAACTTATGTGACAAGTGGTTTTAAGAAATCTGTGTGCTCAAAACCACCTTCCCATTTTCCTATAAAACGACACCTTGGGATCCCTATTTGTAAGTTTGGCCAAGGAGTGAAGTGTTTCCAATTTGGAGTTCCATAGGAGTCCTCTCCTCATCCTAGAAGTTCTGGAGGCCCCTTGTAACAACCCAATCTTCCACAGTATGCTTCTCTTTGAATAATACAGTAGCGTGTGTTGTGCGCAACTTCGAGTTCTAACACACCACAACCAATCAAACTAGCCGTTTTGAATAGTAATACCCAATTTTTGAAATTTTATACATTTTATATTTTAAAATGGAATTAATTTTTTGAATCGTAATATCGAAATTAGCTTAGGGTAATTTTTTGGTACTTTTCTAATAACTTTCATATTTTGATGAATAGTGAAAATCACTAAATTTTAATTAAAAACAACTTTTTTAATCAAAATAATTAATAGTGATAAATTATGAATTTGAGTGATTTTAAAGTATAATTAAATTATATTTTTACCATTTAATCCAATGTTGGTCATTGTACATAATTTCACATTTAAACTGGACATAAGCAAGTGTCAATTTTTTGATAGTTATTATTTCTTAAAAACACGCTTTTTGTTTTGATAATGGGAATTAATTTTAAATTAATTTATTCCACTTCTATGTTTTAAATTTAGAAAAATTGATTCCATATTTAGAATCAGGAGGTCCAAATTGTGTAAATAGGTAAATTTTATTTTTATACATTTTGAATAATTACATCGGTAAATATTTTATTCACCATGGTTAAAGGGTAAATCCAGTAAATAAGGGTAAAAAATAATATTATAATAATATTAAATTACCCTAACACGTGTCCTAACCCTATTGTATGATACATGTCCGACAATGGGAATATTTGGGTCGATTTTGGGACCCCATGGAGCCACTTGTAAGTGATAATGACACTTTATATTAATTAAGTTAAAGTAAATACAAAAATGACATATGCATATATCTTTTAGTAAAACAATTTTTACATAGGGTTATAAATGTTATACCTTTTACTATAAATATTAATTAGAAAGATAAAAATATTTCCTACATAATGGTATTTTATTTATAATTTTTAGACATTGAATAATTAAATTTATTTATGACACAATGATGATGCAGTATTTTCCTTATTAATTAAACAATCAAGTAAATGATATTATAAATGTTAAAATAAATATAATTTGAAAGTTTTTATGACATCCAAGAATTTTATAGGTTAATATGACATTTTATAATTTCTTAAATTAATTTTTTTCGAAATAATAAATTTTTTAAGACTTTAACAAAAATCAATTATTAAATAGTGTCAAAATTGACATAAAGGAGTTTTAAAAACAAATATTATATTATAAATTAATATAATATTACTAAAAGTACAAGGTTAGGCCAAATAACTTATATAATGATAGGTGTATACTTAATGAACTACGTGATGTTCTATTGGAAGTATATAGTAAGTTTATTAACCATATAATATAAAAATACAAAGAGGCATAGTAAATGTCAAACTATTTAACTAAGAGTTAAATTTAAAAGTTAAGGTTAATATAGTGACCCAAAACTATCTAAAACCTATTGGTTGAGTGGTTTTTGACCCATACACACCTTATCCTTTAAATAATTCATTTTTTTAGCCTTTAGGAACCGAAAATGATTTTATTATAAAATAATATTTCTAGCTTTTCCTAAGGTGCCCCTCACCCCTCTTATAAAAGGGCACTCCCCCTTCCCTCTAATTCACACCTTCAAAGCCTTTTGGCTCGGCCAACCCCTGCCCAAATATTCTATAAACTTCACTAACTTCATCCTAGAGACCTTAATTTATTCATAAATCCAACCTAAGGATCCATTTTGATCAAATCAAAAGGAATAACCCGAAGAAGAGGTAATAATTTCACCACCCTCTTTCAAGTTCCTTTCTTCTTCCACTTACTTTTTCTTTGTTGTTTCCATTCTAAAATAATAACTATAGTATATTCAATATAATATGATGTTATTATAATTATGGTACAACCAAATTCATTATTCTATCCACCCTTTGAATGACATGTCACCATACGTGCGTACGTACGACTTACCGTCTCCACGTCGTGGTGTAATTGTTATTCAATACACTATTATTTGGATGGGTATAATAATGATGTGAAATTGATGTAAATAATGAATATAAAATAATAATTATTCTGTATATATGATATAACATCCAATTACATATTATTTTAATATCAAAATAATGATATTTTCGCTCGTGCGTACGTACGGATTACCGTCTCCACGAACGCGATGAGATTCATTCCCCATCATATCCATTCAAGACTAATTTTAATTTGATGATTAAAAATAATGTTTAAATACTTGATATCATTATGGATATGAATAAGATACATCCCATCCATAACAAATATGACTCAAATAACAAAGAATATAAAGTAAAATGAATCCGTTAACACTCGAAACGACAATAATACTAAGATATTATTAACAAAGCAATGTTAAAAGATCATATATGATACAATATTAATGTATATGATTCTTTTATAATTTAATAACAATTATTTAACCATTATACAGGAGGTTAACCCACCCTCGACCAAGGAAAAGTACAAGTTAAGGGTTTATTTCACAATCTCTTCATTATCCGAGGTTGTTTATACGTAATTATCTACTGGGACCTCTTTATCATCCATGTCCATGTTTATTAAAAAAATGTATTTCAAATCATTATTTCTATTTTATAGACTATGGGTTAAAGTCATTTATACCTTTGTTGACTTTTTATAAGATGTTTATAAAGGAATCTTTCCGTCGTTTTCCAAATAAGGTCCTTTTTAACCTTTTTGACAGAATTAAGGTTAGAATGTCTTTTTTAACTTATACAGTGGGTGTAGCTATTTTACACCATTATAAAATTGTCAAAGCTTACCTTAAAAGTTTATAAGAATATTTTCAAATTAAATGCTTTCTTTTATAATTATGTGACTTTTAATTGATTTAAAAAAAGAGATATTTCTCTCAAATAGTTTTGATTTCATCTATGTCAACATGCTTTGATGAATTTTAAGCTTATTTGAAGTTGATTTATTATGATACAAAACTTACATATTGTATTGAAGGTTTTGTGATATGTTTTACTGTGGATGTGTTATTTTTATACCATTCATGGTTTATGGAGAAAGTATTTACATTTATTATTCTAGTTTTAATACGAATGTTTATGTTATGTTTAAACTTGTTCATATGAGGAATGCATTAGAATTAGTAAGTGACAGGTGGAGCCCGCTATAGCTCCTCGATGTATCGGTAGGTCTCATGAGACAAACTAGTGTCTTGGCATAAGGCCTTGAAAAAAATCTTATTTGTAGTCTTGGCACAAGTCCTTGACTATGTGATTATGATAGTCTGGAATTATGCATTCCATCATTATGAAAGTGGTTATTGACATTTCATGTGATTATTCAACTAGTAAAATATCCATGTGAATAAGTAAATGGAATTATTTCATTTTATTTTTTCTATATTATGTTGAAGTTCAAGTTTAAAAGGATTTTGTTTTAGTTATACATTGCCTTAAATGTTTATGCTTATTTATGAAAGTTTCCGCTATATTGTTATCTTTACTGAGCATTTGAGCTCACCCCTTTATATGTTTTATTTTTCCAAGGATGTGAAGATGTATTTTATGACTGACCTGCAGGGATAGTCTGAGGGGAAATGAGTTTGAACTATGGAGACTATGTTGTTGTAGTTTTTTACTTTATCATGTAATGTAATACTTATGAATGTATCTAGTGTTTCCAAGGCTAATAAACTAATCGGTCTTTCAAGACTTGTTCTTTTGTGATCATGCCAATTTTATGTAATAATGCACCGAATCTGGGTAACTGGGGTCAGGGCATTATAGTTGGTATCAGAAGATGTTTAGTACAAACCTTGGGAGCTAGATTTAGATAAACTCTGATTAGAGCACATAGTCCTAAGATGGACTCTGAGGATTAGTATAGAAGAACTTCCTAGAATTTTGTTATTGTAGAGATTTTGTGAGTTTTATGAGAAATACATCACTGTCTAGATACGAGCAGGTAGAGGCGGATTTGGCACAGATGTACCTAGGGGTAAAACCCAAAAACACTACTTTGAGCTAGACTCGAATGGGAACTGGTGCACGACAACGGGCCTTGCTTCACTCTTGGTTACGACACTCCCAGGGGATATGCTTAAGATAATTCTCATTTTCTTTACAAACCATTATGAAGGGTTTATGAGTATATACTTCCTCAAAGATTTTTTTTATGATTATGGATTATATCCATAAACTGTTCAATTCATGTTAAGTGTTTTTCAAGTTTGGAATTATGTATTTCGATTCATTAACTAATCTAGTTTATGACATTGTTTAGAAATGGAGCCTAGTGGAAGGAATGGAAACCGTATCAATACATGCACTCCATGTAGGGATTTACCTCCTTCTCAAGATAATTATAGTGGAGATAGTGATACAACTGGTGCTGATCAGCTTATCACCATACTGGGACAACTCACTCAGGTTATGAATAATAACCTTAACTGTATGAAGCACCCTGATCCACAACATGTAGGATCAATGTTAGATCGATTCATGAGGAAACAAACACCAAAATTCAATGGGGGTACAAATCCATTAGTATCTGATCAATGGATAAATTCCTTAGAGAAAATATTCCATGCCTTGGAAAGTAGTGAAAGGGAAAAAGTTGTCATGGCAGTTTACCGCATCACTGGAGATGCTGATCAATGATGGTCATTGATTAAAAACACAAAGGAAGATGACGAAGTATCAAATATGGAATGGAGGGAGTTTAAAGAGATTTTCTTAGAAAAATAATTTTCTCGTGACCATCGAGCATATATGGAAAGGCAATTTCTGAGTCTGAGTAAAAAGGAGGATGAGAATGTCGCAAAGTATGAGGATAACATTAAAAGGTTAGCGAGGCATGCTACATATTATATATGTAACCCAAGAATTAATATTGATCATTTATTTTATGGGTTAAAACCATTCCTCCTTCTAGAATTAGTCTCACAAATCCTTCTCGTCATACGAAGATATTGTCTCATGTGCTATCAAGATAGAAAAAGAATTCTCTAAGTATTACGACTTTAAAGCAAAGCAAGAGAAGAAGAGATCTACTGATCACTCTAGAAATGGAAATAAGGGGAAGAATGGAAAAGTTGAATATCCATCCTATAGTAAATGTGGGAAGAAACACCCTGTTACTTTCTTGAAAGGAATGGGAGTCTGTTACAAGTGTAGTGAAAAAGGCCACCAAGCTCATGATTTCAAGGGGAAGAAAGAAGCTACCGATGTTCAATTATACAATTGCAGGGAGATGGGACATTATTCAAATGAATGTCCTAAGAATTAGGGGAACTTACCTCAGAAAAGGCCAAGGGATCAAGGATAAGCTTATGCTATCACTACTGCTGAGGTTAAAGCTCCAAAAGACGTGGTGGCAGGTAATTTAATGGTTTCCTCAAGTTTATCCAATGCTTTATTTGATTCTGGATCATCTCATTGTTTCATATCTTCCCAGTTTACTAAGAAAATTAGATATTTTCAATTTGATTTAACAAGGTAGTTGTCAGTAAAAACTCCTAAGGGAAGTATCATTGCTACAAAGTTCTATGAATCAGTTCCCATTAGGGAATATAAATGTTCTTTATCTACTGATCTCATCATCATACCCATGATTAAATTTGATATAATCCTCAGTATAGATTGGCTTTTGGACCATGATGCAAAAATTTATTGTAAGAAGAAAGAGGTTACGATTTTTGATGACGATGATAAAGAACACCTTATCTTTAGAGAAGAATCGTCACCACCTGATTCTTATCTATATCCACCCCCAGTAGCTCAACTAAATTCAATTATTGGGTAGGAATAGAATGAAATGACTATGGGTGAGGAAAGGAATGTTCAAATAGAGTATGTACCTATTGTGATAGAATATGTTGATGTGTTTCCAGAAGATTTACCTGGACATCCTCCAGAATGAGAAATTGAGTTTTCCATTAATTTAATTCCTAGTTCAAGGCCTATATCAAAGACCCCTTATAGAATGGACACTGTTGAATTAGTGGAACTAAAGAAACAACTAGAGGAATTGAGTAATAAGGGATTTATTCTCCCTAGTGTTTCTCCATGGGGATCCCCTGTCCTTTTTGTTAATAAGAAAGATGGATCTATGAGGTTATGTATCGACTACAGGGAGATCAATGCTATAAAAATAAAGAACAAGTATCCCTTACCTCGCATTGTTGATTTATTTGACCAAATGCATGGAGCTCAATAATTTTCAAATATTGAACTTCGATCTGGATATCATCAGTTGTGTGTGAAGAAGGAAGACATTCTGGAAACAGCATTTCGAACCAGGTATGGGCATTATGAGTTTACAGTAATTCCTTTTTGATTGACTAATGAACCCTATGTCTTCAGGGATCTAATGAAAAGAGTTTTCAAGGAATATCTAAATGATTTTGTAGTGGTATTTATTTATTATATCTTGGTATACTCCAAAAGCTAAGAAGATCATGAAAATCACTTGCACATTATCCTAAAGACTCTTAAAAGACATGAATTATATGAGAAGTTTAGCAAGTGTGAATTATGGCTTTAGGAGATTTCTTTTCTTGGCCATATTATCTCTAAGGATGGAATTTTCATTGATCCTTCAAATACCAAGGCAATCCAAGAATGTCCAGCACCGACAAGTATAACTGAGGTACGCAGTTTATTAGTTTAGCAGGTTATTATTGACATTTCATCCAGAATTTTGCCCGATTGGCTAACCCATTAATGAAGCTCACACGTAAAGGGGTTAAATTTGTTTGGAAAAAATATTGTGAAGAATTTTTCAAATAACTGAAGATAAGATTAGTCAATGCTCCTATATTGAATCTACCATCAGGGAATGATGGGTTTGTTATTTATAGTGATGCTTCAAAGAAAGGACTTGGTTGTATCTTTATGCAGAATGATATGGTTATTGACTATGCATCACGACAGCTAAAAATTCATGAGAAAAACTATCCTACTCATGATCTTGAGTTAGATGCTGTAATATTTGCTTTGAAGATATGGATACATTATCTCTATGGTGAAAAATGTGAGATTTATAATGATCACAAGAGTTTGAAGTATATTTTATCACAGAAAGAACTCAACATGAGGCAAAGGAGATGGATTGAACTACTCAAGGATTATGATTTCATGATACACTAACACCTGAGGAAGGAAAATAAGGTGGTAGATGCTTTGAGTATAAAGGATCATGGAGTTTTGAACAAGATGAGAGTTGAAAGGGATGCTATTTTCATGGATCTAGTAAAAATGTATATAGTAATAACCATGGAAGGTGAAACATCAATTCTTTTTCAAATGGTTGCCAAACCATCTTTACTAGAAAGGATAAAAAGTTCTTAGGCTGATGATGAGGAGTTTCAAAAGAAGATTAAAGCTGTGAATGATGGGAGATTGAGTGACTTCGTATATGAAGATGGAATTTTGAAATTTGGGAAGAGACTTCGTGTTCCTGATATACCTGATCTAAAAAGGGAATTTTTGGATGATGTTCATAGTTCCAATTTCTCTATACACCCTGGTAGAACTAATATGTATAGAGATTTGAAGGAACATTTTTGGTGGGACAACATGAAGAGGGATATTGCTGATTTTGTGTTAAGATGTATGGTTTGTCAACAAGTGAAAGCTAGAAGGCAACATCCTGGAGGAGTATTGCAACCTCTTCCCATACCAGAGTAGAAATGGGATAATATCACGATGGAATTTTTCATGGGACTACCAAAGACTCCTAGAAAAAATGATGCAATAGGGGTCATTGTTGATCGTCTTACCAAGTCAGCACATTTTCTTGCTATAAGAGAAGATTTACCACTTGAACGTCTAGCAAGACTATATATTAATGAAGTTGTGAGACTTCATGGAGTACCCCTATCGATTGTTTCTGATCGTGATCCACGTTTTATATCAAGATTCTGGAAAAGTCTTCAGAAAGCCCTGGATACTGAAATTCAATTGAGCACTGCCTACCACCCCCAAACTGATGGACAATCAGAACGGACTATTCAAACCTTAGAATACATGTTGAGATCATGCTCACTTGACTTTCAAGGTATGCAGGATCAATATTTACCTTTGGTAGAATTTTCCTATAATAATAGCTTCCATTCAAGTATTCAGATGACACCATATAAAGCGTTATACTGAAATAGATGTCATACACCAACCTGTTGGGATGATGTTGGTGAAAAAAAACTTGTAGGCCCAGAACCTGTGGAGGAAACGATGGAAAAGGTGAAGGTAATCTAAACCCACATCAAAGCAGCTCAAAGTAAGTAGAAGAGATATGATGACAACCGAAGGAAGGATTTGGAATTTCAGGTAGGAGATCATGTTTTCTTAAATTTATCTCCATGGAAGGGAGTTATATGTTTCGGTAAGAAAGGTGAATTGAGTCCCAGGTACATAGGACCTTTCAAAATTCTAGAACTAATTGGGGCTGTATCTTATCATTTGGCAATTCCAACAAATCTCTCCAAAGTTCACGATGTGTTCCACGTATCACTGTTGAGAAAATACATGCCTGACCCAATGCATGTACTCACCTATGAGGAATTAAAACTAGAACCCAATATTTCTTATTTATAAGAGCCCGTAAATATTCTTGATACTAGAGAACAAGCATTGAGAAACTGGATGACTCGTCTGGTAAAAGTTCTATGGAGAAACCATAAGATGAAAGAGGCAACGTGGCAACCCGAGGAACTTATGATGAAGAACCACCCGAGTCTTTTCATGTGGTAGTATTCTAGAAATTTTGAGGACAAAATTATTTGAAGGAGGGGAGAATGTAACACCCCAAGCTTCCACGGTATGCTTCTCTTTGAATAATACAGTAGCGTGTGTTGTACGCAACTTCGAGTTCTAACACACCACAACCAATCAAACTAGCCGTTATGAATAATAATACCCAATTTTTGAAATTTTATACATTTTATCTTTCAAAATGGAATTAATTTTTGGATTCGTAATATCAAAATTATCTTAGGGTAAATATTTGGTACTTTTCTGATAACTTTCATATTTTGATGAATAATGAAAATCACTAAATTTTAATTAAAAACAACTTTTTTAATCGAAATAATTAATAGTGATAAATTATGAATTTGAGTGATTTTAAAGTATAATTAGATTATATTTTTACCATTTATTCCAATTTTGTTCATTGGACATAATTTCACATTTAAACTAGACATAAGCAAGTGTCAATCTTTTGATAGTTATTATTTCTTAAAAACACGCTTTTTATTTTGACAACGAGAATTAATTTTAAATTAATTTCTGCCACTTCTGTGTTTTGAATTTAGAAAAATGGATTTCATATTTAGAATCAGGAGGTCAAAATTGTGTAAATATTTAAATTTTATTTTTATACATTTTGAATAATTACATTGGTAAATATTTTATTTACCATGGTTAAAGGGTAAATCCGGTAAAAAAGGGTAAAAAATAATATTATAATAATATTAAATTACCCTAAAACGTTTCCTAACCCTATTGTATGATACATATCCGACCATGGACATATTTGGGTTGATTTTGGGACCCCATGGATCCACTTGTAAGTGATAATGACACTTTATATTAATTAAGTTAAAGTAAATACAAAAATGACATAAGCATATATCTTTTAGTAAAACAATTTTTACATAGGGTTATACATGTTATCTATTCGACTATAAATATTAATTAGAAAACTAAAAATATTTCCTACATAATGGTATTTTATTTATAATTTTTAGACATTTAATAATTAAATTTATTTATGACAAAATGATGGTGCAATATTTTCCTTATTAATGAAAGAATCAAGTAAATGATATTATAAATGTTAAAATAAATATAATTTTAAAGTTTTGATGACATAAATGAATTTTATAGGTTAATATTACATGTTATAATTGCTTAAATTAATTTGGTTCGAGTTAATAAAGTTTTTAAGACTTTAACAAAAATCAATTATTAAATAGTGTCAAAATTGACATAAAGGAGTTTTTAAAACAAATATTATATTATAAATTGATATAATATTTCTAAAAATCTAGGGTTCGGCCAAAGGACTTATATAATTATATTTGTATCATTAATGAACCACTTGGGGTTCTCTTTGAAGTATATAGTAAGTTTATTAACCATATAATATAATAATACAAAGAGACATAGTAAATGTCAAACTATTTAACTAAGAGTTAAATCTAAACGTTAAGGTTAATATAGTGACCCAAACCTGTCTAAAACCTATTGGTTGAGTGGTTTTTGACCCATCCACACCTTAGAATTTAAATAATACATTTTATATCCTTTAGAAACCGAAATTTATTTTATTATAAAATAATATTTCTAGCTTTTCCTAAGGTGCCCCTCACCCCTCTTATAAAAGGGCACTCCCGCTTCCCTCTAATTCACACCATCAAAGCCTTTTGGATTGGCCAAAACCTGCCCAAATATTCTCTAAAATTCCATCACTTCATCCTAGAGGCCTTAGTTTAGTCATAAATCCAACCTAAGGATCCCTTTTTATCAAATCAATAGGAAGATCCCGAAGAAGAGGTAATAATTTCACCACCCTCTTTCAAGTTCCTTTCTTCTTCCACTTCCTTTTTCTTTTTTGTTTCCACTATAAAATAATAAATCCAGTATATTATATATACTGCGATGTTATTATAATTATGGTACAACCAAATTCATTATTCTATCCACCATTTTAATGAAATGTCACCATACGTGCGTATGTACGGCTTACCGTCTCCACGTCGTGGTGTAATTGTAATTCAATACACTATTATTTGGATGGGTATAATAATGATGTTTAATTGATGTAAATAATGAATATAATATGATAATGATTCTGTATATATGATATACCATCCAATTATATATTATTTTAATATCAAAATAATGATATTGTCGCTCGTGTGTACGTACGGATTACCGTCTCCACGAACACGATTAGATTCATTCTCCATCGTATCCATTCAAGACTAATTTTCATTTGATGATTAAAAATAATGTTTAAATACTTGATATCATTCTAGATATGAATAATATACATCCCATACATAACAAATATGACTCACATAACAAATAATATAAAGGAAAACGAATCCGTTAACACCCGAAATGACAATAATACTAAGATATTATTAACAAAGCAATGTTAAAAGATCATATATGATATCATATTAATGTATATGATTCTTGTATAATTTAATAACAATTATTTCACCATTATACATGAGTTTAACCTACCCTTGACCAAGGAAAAGCACAAGGTAAGATTTTATTTCACAATATCTTCATTATCCAAGATTGTTTATATGTAATTATCTAGTGGGACCTCTTTATCATCCACATCCACGTTTCTTAAAAAAATGTATTTCAAATAATTCTTACTATTTTATAGACTATGGGTTAAAGCCATTCATACCCTTTTTGACTTTTTATATGATGTTTATAAATGAATCTTTCTGTTGTTTTCCAAACAAGGTCCTTTTTAACCTTTTTGACAGAATTAAGGTAATAATGTCTTTTTAAACTTATATGGTGGATGCAGATATTTTCCACCGTTATAAAATCATCGAAGCTTCCCTTAAAAGATTATAAGAATATTTTCTAATTAAATGTTTTATTTTATAATTATGTGACTTTTAAATGATTTAAAAAAATAGATATTTCTCTCAAATAGTTTTGATTTCATCTATGTCAACATGCTTTGATGGATTTTAAGATTATTTGAAGTTGATTTATTATAATAAAAAACTTCCATATTGTATTTAAGGTTTTGTAATATGTTTGATTGTGTATGTGTTATTTTTATACCATTCATGGTTTATGGAGAAATTATTGACATTTCGTATGCTAGTTTTAATACGAATGTTTATGTTATGTTTAAACCTATTCATATAAGGAATGCATTGGACTTAGTAAGTGACGGGTGGAGCCCGCTATAGCTCCTCGATGCATCGGTAGGTATCATGAGACAAACTAGTGTCTTGTCACAAGGCCTTGACAAAATCTTATTTGTAGTCTTGGCACAAGGCCTTGACTTTGTGGTTATGATAGTCTGACATTATGCATTCTATCATTATGAAAGTGGTTATTGATATTGCATGTGATTATTCAACTAGTAGAATATCCATGTGAATAAGTAAATTCCATTATTTCATTTTATTTTTTCTATATTTTGTTAAATTTCAAGTTTAAAAGGCTTTTTTTAGTTATACATTGCCTTAAATGTTTATGCTTATTTATAAAAGTTTCCGCTATATTGTTATCCGTACTGAGCATCTGAGCTCACCCCTTTCTATGTTTTATTTTTCCTAGGATGTGAAGAAGTATTTTATGACTGACCTGCAGGGATAGTCTGAGGGGATATGAGTGTGAACTATGGAGACTATTTTTTTTGTAGTTTTTTACTTTATCATGTAATGTAAGACTTATGAATGTATCTAGTGTTTCTAAGGCTACTAAACTAATCGGTCTTTCAAGACTTGATCTTTTGCGATCATGCCAATGTTATGTAATAATGCACCGAATCTGGGTAACTGGGGTCGGGGCATTACACCCCTATCCTCATAGGGGGAAAAATTATGAAGAAGGAGTTCCACTCGAGTTTCATCCTCCTCTTGATATCGAGCTAAACGGTGGAAGATCATTTTGAGGGAGTTGTACATACTTGAGAGGGAGTTCCAACACTTAATATTCTAATAGTTTTCTATAGTTTGTGTGTTAAATATTTCAATTATGTTTAACTTTTATTCACTTCTCCTATGAATACATTTCTTTCATTATAATTAAGTGAAACACTTTTTATCTCAACACCGATTGGGTTGAGATTTCAAGTGGGAATATTATATTGTTCCGATTGGAAAAGACAAGAGTCCTATTTATCTCACACATACATAAGATTTCAGTATGCTTTGGTAGCCTTTATTTTTTATATTTGATACCCAAACCTTGACAACATGATTGTTGTGTCAAGGGGTGATACTTTGAGCATAATTTTAAGAGGCAAGAGGAAAGTTGAGATCTTGACAGCACTCAATCAAAGGGTTCCATTAAACCATGTTTATTTTTCAGAATGATGAACTCACCAAGATGTGTAGTGAACTTTAAATTATCTTCTTATTTCATAATTCTAAAACACCAACTTTATTTATCTGCTATTAAAGTCTTTAAGTTAAGTTATTTTCTTAAAACTGTTTTCAAATTCACCCCCTCTTTTAGTAATATTTATTAAAAATACACACTATAAGCTACCAACGCTCCTTGAGAGATGAACTAGGGTCTTCCCTATACTACAAAATCTTCTTTAAATGACTATAAATTTGACATGTCATGGCAGCGCGATAAACCATCCTTTTCTATCTTGTGCTATGACTTCAGATCTTTGGAACTATATTTTTGACATTTTTTATTGTATATGGTTACTTCTTGATTCAATCATCTAACAACTAAAGTGTTGTGTGGATATAGAAACATCTCATAAAATAAATAATATTTTCTTAACTGCTATTGCCGAGATTCTCCATGTGATCTGGTAAGATAGAAATGATCTTATTCGTAATAATTTCTCATCCAGTCTAAATGTAGGTCAGACACAAGTTCTCATTTCCATTTGGGAAGCTGCCTCGATTCAGAAGGCTAATTGTGACAACACTATTAAAGACTTTGGGATCCTATGATGACTTTGGATTGACGTAATCTATCGTGAACCTATACGAACTTTTTAAGTGTTCTGGAAAGCCCCGCCCCTAGGTTGGATTAAAGTGAACGTTGATGGTGCTTTTAAGGTAATCTGGGACCCTCAGCCTGTAGTGCTATTTTCAGAAACCACCTTCGGTAGTGTCTCGAATACTTCTTTGGATACTGTAGAGTTGCCTCATCTCTGGAAGCTAAAATTATGAGTGCGATACATGCCATTTCCTTTTCTAAGAAACATGCTTGGAATAATATTTGTATTGAAAGTGATTCGACCACTATTGTCTAGGATATTTGGAATGGTTAGGTGCATCTTGTCTGGCCGCTTACAACTCGTTTAATGAACTTCCACCTTTCACTTTTGGATACCAGATACATTGTCACTCATACCTTTCGTAAAGAGAACATGGTGCAAATAGTCTTTTTAATAAGAGAGTTAACCATAAAATAACCTGGCTTGATGGCCTTCCTGTTGATTTACTTCCTATTTATGATAAGGATTGTAAAAAGATTACATATTTAATACTCTTGTAACCCCTTTTTCTTTGTGTAATAATTTGTACTTTGAAATTTGACCAAGGCACCACCTTATTCAGAAAACATATCACTGTGATCCATTCCTAATAAGGATAACCTTCTCACCGGAACACATTTCCAAGAGTGGAAAATTCTCTTACACGTTATGCATCACCATGAAAGGAAATTGTATGTGCTGGAAGAACCTATTCCTAATGTGCCTGGTATTGAGGAAAGTGATGAAGATTTATCACTCTATGAGAAACATTTAAATGATTCCACAAATTTTCAATGTTTCATGCTATCATCCATGACCAATGATCTTTTGAATCAACATGAGTAAATGGATGCGTATAACATGACGTACCACCTTTAGGATCTCTATAAAGAGAAGGTGAGATAAGAGAGGTATGAGATCTCCAATTATTTTTTTACAAATATAATTGGAGATTATGTTACAAATAGGCCTCATGTAGTTAATCTTATTGGCTACATTTAACTCTTAGACATCTTAGAGATTAACTTCCTAGATGAGTTGCATAAAGATCTCATACTTTAATCACTTCTAATGACCTTCTCCAATTTTATTGTTAATCACATTATAAGAAATAATTATAAGAGTATTTTGTAACTTCTTGCATTGATTCACCAAGTGGATAAGGACATGGGTCATGATAAACCTATAGTCCTTATAATGAATAAGAAAATGAAGAATAAGACAAAGGGGCCCAAAACTCATAATAAGTTTAAAGATCCCAAACACTATCCTTCCAAGAAGAGGAACATCCATAGGCAGGGAAAGTAAAAGGAGAAAGTATGTTTGGCATGTGGAAAGCCAAGCCACTGGAAGGATAACTTCACCCAGAAGCAAGGGTAAGCTAAAGGCACATTAATTATCGAGTGCAATATTTCAATATATACACATTGGGTATTAGATACAACTTGTGGTTCTCACATTTATATCCAAATACTGGAACCAAGTAGATTCTGAAATATTGTTATAGGAGATGTGGATATGAGATCTTCCAATGGTGCGAGGATGGCTGCTCTGGACATTAGTGACTACCACATTTCATTATCAATCAGAATGATTTTGGTTTTAAAAGAATATTCTTATGTACCAACGGTTACTGAGAACATAAATTTTGTATCATGCTTAGATGCAGATGGGTTTATTTCAAATTTGGAAATAAAAGTTATTTTTTATAAAGATAACATATGTTATGATATAGAACACTTAAATAATAGTCTTTATGTATTAAATTATGAAGAATATATATTGTAAATTTATAATGAATCATGTTCACACGACTCATTTAACACTCAACTACGGAATCACCATCTTGGTCAGGTAAATGAGAAGTGTTTTATAAAGATTTGTCGATATGGTTATTTATAATCATCTAAGCTAAAACCAATTGAAATATGTGATTCTTTTTTACAAGGAAAAATGACCAAACCACCATTTAGTGGATAGGGTGAAAGTGCCACATAACTTCTAGGATTGGTACATGCTGATGTGTGTGGACCATTTCCAGTATAAGATATAGGTGGGTATTCTTACTTTATAACTTTTACTGATGACTTGAGTAGATTTGGCTATGTCTACTTGATGAGTTATAAGTCTAAGTCCTTTTAGAAATTTAAGGAATTAAAGAATAAAGTATATAATCAATTTGGAAAGAAGATAAATAAATTTCCATCAGATCGAGGTGGTGAATATCTTAAACATGAGTTTATTGACTTTTGATAGCCCTATAGGGCGTAATGAATTCCCTATAGTACTATGAAAAAACAAATTTATAAAACTCAACTATGCTACTCAACTAGTATAATATTAGCATTAGGTCGATATTGATCCACATAGATGTTGATTTAGTTTTATTAGGTTTTCAAAAGATTTAATTTTATTAAATTGAGGAAAAGGGTGAGAGGATATTTATTATTTTATAAAAAGAATTTTAAAGGCAAAACATATTTATTGATTGGTGTTGTGATCAAATTTAGAAAGTGTACCAGGGTTTTTTAATTTTTGGGTTCAGGTGAAATTGAATTTTATAAAATATATTGATTAATTCATGATTGGTGTCAAAGATGAGATGAGGTAGATCCAATGGTCATGGTATCTTCTCCTCAATATGAAAATACCCTATTTCCCTTGGTCCGGTAATATGGGATTTCACCAAATCGAGTTTATCTTGATACCGTATTTAAATCTAATTTCCCACAAAGTTGACAATGGTCATGCATCCTTTAGGGTTATTAGTTTCAAAATTTTAACGTTCTTTTTAATTAAATTATCAATGGACATGATAAAATAAAAAGAAAGGTATGGGATGTTTAAAGAATAAATTACAAAAACAAAATACATGAATAATCAAAATAAATAAATCCAACACACCTTTCCACTTCTATTTACATCACCCTAGCACATGACAGGACTACCCCCACATCCTAATGATGATAGGCTTAGAGAGAAAGAGAAAATAAAATTAAAACATTAATAAAAGAGTAAAAGAACTCGGATAGGGTGAAACAACTTCGCTACAAGAATTTGTCTCCAACCAAATCTGAATACCCCAAAGTAGCAACCTAGCTTCTCTATTTATAGGATCTGGATGGTTTCTACCTGGCCACATTCACAACGTGTAATGAGGTTACACATCGTATAATCCAGATCCTATGTTTCCTCTATGATTTTTGAATCTGTGTGAATCTTGTGCGAATCTCATTCGAAGATTTTGACCATTGTCTCCTTTCACGATGTGCAATGGGGACTCATGACATGTAACCTTTAAATCTTTAGATCAAAAAAATCTCAGAATATTTCTTCTCCAAAAACAAATATTGAAAAATGTCACATTATGTAATGTAGTTACACAACGTGTAATGGTCTTTCACAGTGTGTATCTGCTTCACGACTTGTCCTGGAAGCAACCTTCCTCATTGATGAAGCCACGACATGTAATGGGATTACACTACGTGCAATAATTTTGCTACTACTTTTCTAGTTTCCACTATTTCAAAAATCCATTGTCGTGCCGCTTCTCTTTGCTCGCAGTGAGAAGTGTCTTTTGGCTCATATTTCGTCCAATTTTTATTACTTTTTCAAAAGTTTATTGTTTCCTGCCATAAAATATAAAACAAGTCAATTCACTCTAAAATTTGTTAGATTATTCATTTAAGTGCAAAAATTATTATAATAAAACATTCAAAAATGTATGCATGAAATACACTTATCAACTTCTTATGGGAGTTTGGGATTCTATCTCAACTAACTCCACCTTATACACTATAGTGGAATGGTGTTAGTGAAAAGAGGAACAATACCTTGTTAGACATGGTAAGGTTGATAATGAGTCATCCAGATCTTCCATTATCCTTTTAGGGATATTCATTACAAATTGATACATACATATTTAACTGAGTACCAACTAAAGTAGAAAATATAATTCCCTTTGAATCATGGAGTGGAGAGAAACTCATTTTGTTGCATACACGTGTATGAGGTTGTAAGGTGTTTGTTAAGGAATTCCTAGGAAACAAATGGATACTATCTATATAACCCCTTAGACAAGAAAGTGATTTTCACCAAACAATCCATATTTCTTAAGAGTGAGAACATCCTAAAAAAGGATAGTGGGAGCAATATTTACTTCAATGAAGTTGATGCTCAAGATAAACAAGAGTTGGTATACGAATAGATTTCACAGGTCCCCATGGAATAATTAGATCCTGAAACAAAATTAATATGTAAGGGTGCAAGAGTGGTAAGAGAACTAAAGAAATATGGTTTTCTAATCACCAAAGACGGTGACTCATTATTTATTGAATATGATGAACCTATCTCATAGAAAGAGGCATTAGAGAGATCACAAGCTTCAAGATGGAAAGAAGCCATGAATTCTAAAATGGATTCCATGTATTATATCCAAGTTTGATTTTTGGTCAATGCACCAGTTGATGTAATGTCTATAGGATTCAAATGGGTATTCAAGATAAAAATGGACATGGAAGGTAAATTAGATACTATAAATCAAGGCTAGTGGATAAAGGGTTTAACCAGTGTCAAAGAATTGACTATGATGAAACATTTTCATCATTTTCCATGTCCAAGTCCATAAGAATTATAATTCTTATAACATCTTACCACGATTATGAGATTCTGTAGATGGAATTTAAAAACTGCATTCCTTAATGGGAACCTCTAGGAAAATGTCTATATGAAACAACTAGAAGGGTTTATGACTCCAGGTGATTTCGTAAAGATTTTAAAGTTACAGAGTTCCATTTATGGATTGAAGAAAGAATCCAGGTCATGGAACATTAAATTCAATGAAGATATAAACTAATTTGGTTTCATTAAGAATGAATGTGTGCCATGTATATACAAGAGGTTTATTGTAAATTTAGTCATTATCCTAGTAGTATATGTAGATGATATATTACTTATTAAAAATTATGTACTAGTCTAATAGTCTATTAAGGGCTGGTTAAATAAGTGTTTCTTCATGAAGGACATAGGTGAAGCAACCTATATTCTGGGGATCAAGATCATTCATGATAGATCCAAAAGGATGCTTGGGTTAAGTCAAAGTACATATGTTGACAAGATACTAAAGAGATTTACTATAGAACAATCTAAGAGGGGATTGGTTCTAATGTCACATGGTTTACATCTTTCTAAGAAAATGTGTCCTCATACAAAACATGAGAAATAGATAATGAGTAATATTCCATAGTCTTTGATGATATGATCAATCATGTATGCCATGTTATATACTAGACTTGATGTTACCTATACATTGATCACGGTAGGCAGATATCAAGCTGATTCAAGAGAATAATATTGGTCTGTTGTTAAAGCTATCCTTAAGTATATAAGAAGAAATAAGGATATGTTCCCAGTGTATAGTGGAGATGAGGATCTGGTTATCATGGGTTATACTGATTCTAGTTTTCATATAGATCAGAATGATCTAAATTCACATTTAGGATATGTTTTATGTCTCAATGGAGGAGTTGTGAGATGGAAGAGTTCAAAGCAGCCATTTTTCACTGATTCTAAAGATGATTCCGAGTATATAGAGTCTTATGATGTATCCAAGGAAGACGTTTGGATATGGAACTTTTTCCAGGATCTTGATGTGGTACCTAGCAGTAAAGACTCTATCACATTGTATTGTGATATTACTGCAGTGGTGGCTCTTGAAAAAGAGCCAATGTCACACCAACAGATAATGAATATTCTTAAAAAGTACCACCTATTGATAGATTTTTATTAGAGGGGTGAAGTTATTATAATTAGAGTACCCACATAATAGAAATTGGTAGAACCCTTGACTAAAGACCTATCTTATCAGAAGCATGAGTATAATGTGAGAGCCAGCAGACTGAAGGTTGTTAGAAGTTGGCTCTAGTGCAAGTGGGAGTCTGTTGGAGTTAGTTCCATAGAAAATACATCTGTGTACTTTATGATAAACTATATTCATATTTTTGAATATTAATAAACTTCTTATCACATAATTATTGTTCTTTTGTGTAATATAGTATATGATAATGTACTAAGAGTATTTGTCGCACTAAAAGGTCATAATAGTTCCTCACTACGATGAGTACCTGGAAGTTCTATGACACTATTCTTAAATATATTTTCTATATTCGGATGATATTATTTTAGGGGCACAAATTATATATGCTATCATGGGTGGAGAATCATAGGACTTTGAGGCACCTTCTCATGGTGTACGCCCTTAGTAATATCCAATGTAGGATATTATGAGAACAAGGCCCGCCGGTAGGAAATCCACATTTATATGTGTCAGTTTATGTTCCTATATACAGACATGTGTATTTATCCTTAGACTTTAATATTATTATTAATGAGTATTATGAGTCATGTACTTTGATGTATTGATAGAAACCGTGACGACATATGTTCGCGGTGAGGTAGGATACATTGGGAGCATCATGAGTAATATTGTATTAATGAATAATAAGAGAAATGATTTTTCCATTCTTTTGTTTAATAGAAGTTTATATATCAATAACACAGATGGAAATGTTATCGCCTAAATAAATACATGGCCATGGTGTTCTATAGGCAAGTTTAATTTTCATGAATTCAAATAAAGAGAAATCGATCACATAGGCTGATGACACTGGCATGCAACCTGCTTGATTTGAGATATCATGATAAATGGATTATATTACACAGTAAGTATATGTATGAGGTATTATGTTGTTTTGGCATTAAATTTTCTCTCTATGGGTGCCTTGGTTTGTTAGGATACTCTAACCTTAGAATTTAGTGTGCTTCGCTTAATGCCACTGAGAAAGAGGCCTAGAGGGTCACACACGAAGTGTATCCAGAATCTCAATTAAATAATATATTATTATTTATTATTTACCAAGTTGACTAAATATTATTTCCTTAGGTGGTTTAATAATTATTCATGTTTTCTTGATCGTACATATTCTATCACCAGTCATTCAAGAAAATACAATGTGAGTAGAATATTTATTAAAAATTTATTTACTATTTAGTGAATATAATATTTATTTATTTGTTAGAAAATAATGCAGTGATATTTATTTAATAAATAAATAGTAATTATTCAAGGCCAAATAAATATTATAAAGGAATAAAGATAGAGTTTAATGTTCCTATGAGAAATAATAAATATTTATTATTATTTTATTAAATAATATTTAATTTAATTTTCAAGTTAGGTGCGTGTTGAGAAATAATAATATTATTATTTGACATGGGTTTTTGCAGGGATTAAATAAATAATAAAGGGAACTTGTTTAATTATTTTATATTATATATAGCAGTATATAAACCCAATTATATTATTTATAATAGAGAAAATTCATTTTGTTTAGTTGTGCACAACAGATTTGGAGAATCCTCTCAAGCCATAGAGAGATCCCTTCTCCAAGAATGCTTGTAAGAATAGAGAGTGATCTTCTATCACGACCCATCCCCCAGGGATTGTGCAATGACTACCCCAAGCCCTCCTTCCATAGGCTAGGGGCTAGAGACTAGCATCGAAAGGCGTATTCCCTAAAATGGGAAGGCATTTACTTTAACCTGTACAAACACATGATCCGAGAACACAACAAGAAGCAACTGTGAAGTAAACTGCTGTAGTAAAAGAGTGCTGAAAGTAAAAGGGGTTGGAATACAAGCCCAACTGTAAGAGTACAAGTACAAATGAAAGAAAAATACAACTGAAAAAGGGGAAAATAGCTACTGGGTCATCCTCTGAGGATCCTACCTGAAGGGTAGGTATAGATCACCTCCTCAGCACTCTACGTCCCTAAGTCTCCTCTGCGTCACGTCACGCCAAATGGTCCACCTCCGAGAATTGTCTAGTCCTAGATTCCTCAGCCTCGATCAATGTTGTACGTCATCTGCACAAGACACAACAAGGTGTAGGTGAAGCCCGTGCAGGGGTGAGTATAATGATACTCAGTAGGGACCCCGAGACCCCGTAGGTCTCCTAGAGTTCCACAAAGGAAAAACCGCAAAGCAAGAGCCCAACTATACTTAGGTATATACCCATAAATATACCTAATTTATCAAGCTATACTCATCTCATACATGATATAATTATACCACAAAGGTAACACCACGAAGGTTGAAGTACCACACAGGTAACACCGCAAAGATAGAAGTACCACACAGGTAACACCACGAAGGTAGAAGTACCACACAGGTAACACTAAAAAGGTAGAAGTACCACACATGTAACACCACAAAGATAGAAGTACCACATAGGTAATACCACGAAGACAAAACCATGAAGGTAGAAGTACCACACAAGTAACATCACAAAGGTAAAAGTACCGCATAGGTAACACCACGGAGATAGAAGTACCACACAGGTAACACCACAAAGATAACACCACGACGGTAAAGGACTCAGCTCACACTCATGTATAACTTAAGTATAGAAGTAAAAATGATTAGACATATCACTAAATCATCTTATTCTGTTAAGAAACACTAATTCTGACCTACACAAGATCGATAGGTACTAACCCCCACTAACCTACATAGGATCTTACCCACACAAGATCAGTATGCACTGACCCACACAAGATCACTGAGAATTTACCCACACAGGATCTGATAGATGCTGACCCACATAGGATCAATAGATTCTAACCCACAAAGGATCAATAGATGCTGACCCACATAAGATCAATGTTCTTTCTTCATGTTATAGCCAACCACTAGATTCCCACACTAAGCACGCTTGATTTCGAGAGGACCCTCTACTCAAGCCATCAGTTGATACTTAAACTACCACGAAGTCCCATGAAGAAGTATCATGAAGGTCCGTTATGTCATAAGGGACCCAACGTGACTGACAGCGTGTCAATCGGACGCCCAATCTGCAAGTTATCAGCGTTTCCGTTCCGAGGGCCCGATTAGATTTGGGTTCGATCCAACCCAGACGTAATCCAAAATTATCCAAAACTAAAGTGGAGTATTCCAAAAGGATCATCTCGATCCAAGGATTCCATCACCGCAGACGGTTCGTCAAACGGATGCCCGGTTCTCAAGATATGGCCAAAAAGACGTATCTGGGTCCAGATGGGCCCGGGTTCGGTCCGACCCGACCTAGTTCGGGTCGACTTGACTCGGTCTGGGTCCAACCCAGACGGCTTGGACCACGGTAGGCCCAGCCCGATGGGCTGTGGTCCAGGCCAACCCGCAAAGGGGGTGGCCTGGCCTGTTGGGCGCGACCCGGCCCACTCGGCTGGGTGTGGTCCACCGTGGCGGGACTCGTCTTGGCCGCCCCTAGAGGAGGTGCCCCCTGGGATTTCCTGAATGGTCCAGTTGGACCGTTCGACATTGGATAACCCAACGATGACACGTGGCACCACCTGATGGCACGTGGGACCTACCAGAGTGGGTCCTTCTCGATGTGACGCGGCCGGACAACTCCTCTCCTAGTGGCTCGACGACGTTGCTGCTGCCTTCGTGGTCGACCGAGTGCTGGCTGCCCACCTAGTGTTCCGCCGTGGCTAAGCAGCCGCGACCTTCAATTCTGGCGGCGCAGACGTGCGCCGACCTGACATCCATGTGGCTGGCCGACATTCTGGCTGCCACCCTCCTCTGCCACAACCGATGGGCCGCAGCCTCCTTCGACGGTCGGTTGCGCCGTCGTTTCCATTGCAGCCGGCCGGAGTGCTGACCACCGCCTTTATCCTTGCCAGTGCCAGCCACCGGCGACGTGGTCGGGCTCTGCTTAATCCATCAATCCACCCATGAAGAACACGTCAGCAATGAAATAGCAGAGGGATCGGGCTGTGTTCGTTAGGCCCACACCCTCTGTGTTAGATTGATAGCGGGCAGTTCATAGATTGGAAACAACAATTATTTACGAAGAACGATACAAACAATTTCCCTATAAGATTCCCTGTAATAAAATCCCACAAGGATGAATGAATCACGGGTCAACCCATTAGTCAGTTGACCCAAATTCTTCATGTAATTTCAATAATGGGAAGAGAGAATAAAAAATGCATGAACGAAAAAGAAATAACCCCCTACATGGAAGAGACTTTCGATGAAGACGATTGACAGAACCTCCTTCGTCGTTGTCATCGGTTCGTGACTCTGTGGTGCTCATCACTGCTTGCTGGAACCAGTCTTGTCCTCTAGGTGGTTGGCATCGCGGTACTTTTCCAGGGCTTTGTTGCTTGGTGAAGCCGTGCCAATACCCCTCCCCGAGCTCTATATAAATAAAAGAGGAGAAGGAGTGTCCAATGCTCGGGGAATTAATGAGGTTCATTTAATTTATGAACCTCCCAAATTCCCAACGGTGTGGTTACGGGAAAAGAAGGGTCAAGCCATTTACTGGCTTGACACATTTCCAGTCCCTCCAGTGTCATTCGTCTGTTAGAGGAAAGAAATAAAATAAAATAACAAAACATGTTATTTTATTAATCTTTAAAAAGTCCGCAAAAATAACTTTTTCACCCAACCTACTGCGGTCAAAGTAAATCCCACCTTAATTGAATCCCAGCGCTGCGTATTCAATAGTACCCTTAGATTTTTAATCTGAGAACCAGTTCAAAAGTTAGATTATGCCGCTCGCACGTTTACTGAATGTACCTGAAAAAAAGTTCAG
The DNA here is from genome assembly GCA_963277665.1 of Viscum album. NCBI lineage: Eukaryota > Viridiplantae > Streptophyta > Magnoliopsida > Santalales > Viscaceae > Viscum > Viscum album. The sequence continues at coordinate 1,179,843,674 of OY728166.1, forward strand.
AAAATTATTAACAGTCACCCTCGACCTGTGTCGGTCGAGGTTAGGATTTTACTAAGTGAAACACTCCCCAAAAAACCCAACATTACTCTCAGATTTCTAATCCAAGTTACCATTTAGAAGTTATGAATTTTACAATAAAATAATTATAACTTAATTATTTTATTTACAGCCAAAAACTAACTTTCACTAGTGGCCTGCGCCGACCAATGTTAGTATCTGCCTAAAGAAATAATACCCTCATGAGTTCAACGGTGGTCTCGTATTTTTAATCCAATTTACCATTCATGAGTTATAAGAATTTTAAAAATAAAAAAACTTTATTTAATTATTTTATTTACGGTTATGCCATTTTCAGGTTTTTCTCACCGGAGGTCTGCACCGACTAAACTTAAGTCGCGCCTAGAGTAAAACCGCGATCTTGAATGCAATGGTGCCCTTGGATTTCTGATATGGGCAACCATTTAATACTTATTCCACTTTTTTAGGAAAACTACTTACATGTTCTAATTAAAGCTTAACAAAACTTCGACGGATCATTCCGGGCACTCTGGGCCTCAGAATCGCATGCTGTCAGATTTTACGGTCTCAAAATAATTCCATATAATTAAAAAAATTATACAAAAATTCCAGGACATTACATTTTACTCCACCTCCCACTCTAAATCTAGAGAGATCAGGGAGAACACTTTGGAATCTGTTCTCATGGAGATCAAAGGTGGACGATGCAAGAAATAAAATCTACCGTGCTTGCATCTAGAGATTCCTATGATGATAGTCAAAGATTTTTAGAACATGTGTGGAACAATGCTAGAGGGAATCTTCTCTTGATTACTACAATGCAATGATGGTACAATGCAGATCTATTGTCAGATCCATTAATAAAGAAATAATTCCCACAAAGTAATTCTTAATTAATTAAATTGATTATAAATAATATGTGATGATCCTCTCTATGGTTCTAGGTTTTTATCCATTTACTATATTCTTTGATTTAATTCCATTGATCACAAAGTTCAACATTGTGTAAAATCTTAGATTAATCATTGATCATGGAAAAAAGAAAAGTTGGACATGACCCATCACATGCTTCCACTGTGCTCAGAACCTTCACACTTGAGATAGGTGGTTATCTTTTCATATGGAATATTTTTTCCCTCAATATTATAGGGTTTTATGTAATTATTGGGATAAACTGGTTGGTTCCCTATCAATTCTATATTTATTTTTATCACCATAGGGTGATGTTTCCATCACTTGAGGGTGGTAGAAAAATTTTCAATAGAGAATGGGATGTCCATGCGACTCAAGATGGACCGGAGCATCAGGGGCTGGAAAGAGTGACAACTCAAATAACTAGTCTTTTCTTAGATGATTAGGGAATGAAACCTACTAATTTCCATCATATAGTAGATAATTCTAGGGATATATTCCCTAAAATGTTTTTAGGCTACCTCCAGTGAGAGAGGTAGAATTCATCATTGATCTTGTGTCGAGAGAAGAACCACTATTCATTCCTCCTTACAAGATGACACCTATGGAGATTTTGGAGCTCAAGAAGTAGTTGGAGTACTTTGAAACTAAAGGTTTTATCTAACCTATTACCTTTCCCTAGGGTTCACCGGTCCTCTTTACCAAGAAGGTGGATGGTACCCTCAGGCTTTGAATGGATTACCAATGGCTGAACCAACTCAAAGTTAAGAATCAATATCCACTACCTCATATAGATGAACTCATTGATCATCTCTAAGGAGAGAGGGTGTTTTAAAAGATTTATTTGAGGTTGAGATACCATCAGGTTCATTTCATACCTTTAGACTTACCTCGTACAACTTTTTAAATCAGGTATGGTCTTCATGATTACCTGGTAATATCATTCGGTCTCATGAATGCACTGTCTGTTTTCATGGTCTTGACGAATTAGAGTTTTTACCAGTATATGTATTCATTCATAGTAATATTTTTGGATGAAATCTTGGTGTATTCTCACACTCAACATGAACATGACCAATATCTTGAGATCACGATGAATACCCTAAGAGAACACCATCTTTACACAAAGCTCATCAAAAGCCACTTTTGGATTGACAAAGTCCACTTCCTGGGTCACATTATTCCAGAGTTAGGATTATTGGTATACCCAGAGAAGGTGAAAACTATAGTTTATTGGGAGTTTCCCAAGAAAATATTTGATATATAGAGTTTCTTGGGGATATATGGGTATTAAATATTCTTTATAAAGGACTTTTAAAACCTAGAATCACCTCTCACAGTTTTTACTAATAAGGGGTGAAGTTTTTATTGTTAGAAGACTATGATAAAACCTTTCAGATGTTGAAAGAGAGATTGACTTTATTATTGATCATGATTCTTCCAGATCTGGTCAAAATATATAAAGTCTATTGTGATGCATTAGGTATTAGGATAGGTACAGTTTTGATGTAGGATGATCGATTCGTAATGTAAGGGTCTCATCAGTTGAGACCATGTGATAGGAATTACCTAACATAGGTCCTCAAGTTGGTGGAAATGATGCATGATTTATGTTGTTGGAGGCATTATTTTCTTGGGGAGAATTTTTTAGTATTCACTAATCACAAAATCCTCAAGTATATCTTCAAAAACATGATCAAAATATCAGGTAGTGCAGATGTGATGAATACCTATAGTAATTTGATTTTGAGCTTGCCTATATGCCTAGTAAAGTAAATATAGTAGCTAATTCTTTAAGATGGAAGACCCAGACTTAGGAATTTATAGAGTCCAGTGGTGTGTGTAAACTTATGGACTTAATTTTAAAAGATTCATCTTGAGGTTCAAGAGAATCATGGGAAGATAGTCCTCATAGCTTTAGCAGTCACCTCTATCCTTCTAGAGTAGGTAAAGATGAAGAAAATTTCTGATCCTAAGGTCCTATTCATGAGGGATAGTATCTCATATGAAGATTTACTTCTTGGTTGGACTATAGATGAGGATGAGGACTTAAAAATACATGAACATGTCTATGTTTTAGTAGACATCTGAGAGGATTTGATGTGGGAATCTCATGCCTCTTTGTGGGTAATATATCCCAGTGTCACCAAGATGTATCGATACTTATGTCACTAGTATTGGTGGCCTGGTATGAAATGAGAGATAACTTGCTTTTTTACTGAGTTTTCCACCTATTAGTAGGTAAAGGTGGAACATTAGCAACCGACATAACTTTTAAATCCATTTTCCATTATCAAATGGAAGTGGAATGATGTCATCATGTATTTCATGATATGTTTTACAATATCACCTTGATGTAATGATACAATTTGGGTCTTCATTGATCAGTTGATGAAGGTAACCCATTTCCTTCCCATTCGAGAGAATTTCTCAGTGGATGACCTAGGGAGGATATACGTAAGGGAGGTTATGCAACTTCACAAAGATATGCATTCTATAATATCTAATAGGTATTATCATTTCACACCATTTTTTTGGAAGGGTTTGTAGAAGTAATTGGATACAAAAGTGCTTCCGAGAATGGACTACCACCCTTAGACCAATGGTCAGACAATGCATACGATTTAGGTGTTAAAGGAAATGCTTCATTAATGTGTCCTTTACTTCATAGGTTCTTGGGAGAATCATATAACTCTTGTAGATTTATATTACAATAACATCTTTCAAGATACCATCTTGATGGATCCTTATGAGGCCTTATATGGCAGGCCATGCCAATCACCAATGTGCTTGTTAGAGATAAGGGAGGCAACACTACTTGGACCGTGTCTCATCCAGGAAACTTTAGAGAAAGTTTAGATGATCAAGAATCACATGATGATGGCTCAGTCTAGGCATTATTCATATACCAATCATCATCAATGAACTCTAGAGTTAGAGTTTAGGAATCATGTTTTCTTGCATGTTTCTCCCAGGTTGGGCTATCAATGGATTTAGAGACAAGGTAATATTTTGCCTCAATTATTTAGACCCTTTGATATTTTAGAGAGAATAAAACTATTAGAATACATGATAGAACTTCCTTAGAGATACCGGTCTATGCATGATGTTTTTACTATGTCTTAGATTCATCAGTATTATCTAGACCTAATGCATGTATTACAACCTAAGGAGACTATGTTATATGTTGATGCTTATTTTGAGGAGTACCTAGTGTGCATTATTGATCATACCACAAAGTCCCTTTGAAGAAGGTTAGTTACTCTAGTATGGGTGTTTTAGAAGAACAAATGAGTACATGATGAGACCTAGGAGTGAGAAGATAATTTATGTTATCAGTGGATGGAAATTTTCTCAGACAATGTTTTAGCAGCCTTGTAAGGGAAACTTGGGGATGATTTGTTTTAAGGAGGGGAGGTTGTAATTACTAGTATTTTTATATAGGTATAGATTATTTTAAATTTGGTCAAACCTTCATTGATTTTTCTTTTTGGATTAGACCCTGGTGACTAGGCCCTTAGGACAATTGGTTTTATTTTGGGAAGAAAGTGACAAGGGGATGGAGGTTGGATATAGGCCAAATAAATGAGATATAATGGGTTAGCCAGACCCCTTGCATTTTGTGAACTGGTTTTTCCCAAGAGGGGAAAAATCCGACCTTTACATAGTGTATAAAATCTACAAGGCATGTAAATGAACTGGGTTGTTTTTTTAAATCAGATAGGGCCTCTTGTTTTTACATAAAAACCATCCTCCTTTATCTCTCATAGCATAAGCCACACATGAGATCCCTCTTCCCCTCAATCTAGGTTCCTCTCATTCTTCTTTTCCTGGAATCTGATCAGACCATTGTCGGTTGTGTTGGATAGCTAATGGTAAGCTCTCTATTCCTCTTTCTCCTTTTTTTTTCATTTTTCTTACCCTTGATAGAGTTATTTTGGTGTAAGCTAATATACCCTATTTTTAGGGAATTATTTTATTATTCCTTTTTCTTCTGTTCTACTTCAATATTTAAGTTGATACCAGATGAGGATTCATCCATAGGCCTAAGGTAGGTGGTATAATAATTTTCCCTAAATGTTTAGGTGTTTTTATAGATTTCACCATTGTGCTGCACGCCATACATTTCTACACGATGACTTAAAATGTGTGTTTCCTTTTAAAATTAAATGACCCATGTTGAGATACTCTTGTAGTCCCATGATAATCCATTAAAGGATTCCAACCTCATTGGACACCACCCCTTTTGGTGCATTGAATTAAATTCCATCCTTGATGCAAATGTGTAATTGAACGAAACATCTCATAAGTGGTTTGGATTAACCTTAACTTGGTTTTTTTGTTGATTTTGAAATTAAATGGTTTAATTAAATTAAATTGAAGTTAGTGTTAAATCCATGTCATGTATTATAAAAAGATAATGGATTATATAACTTATGGAATACATGGTTAGATTGGGTTAAATGAATGTCAATTATTAAAAGGTTGTGCCTTATGACTATTATAATTAGACCATGGATATTTATTGTTGGACAACGGTTAAAGGTCTTATTGAGCATGGAATTTCATGCTCCCTTATGTTGGGTGTTAGGTGTGACATCTCACACCATTTACTTGGATGATGGGAATGATGTTCCACATTCCCTTGTATCGGTTGTTGGTCATGATGACTCACCCAACTTTCTTGAGTGATGGGAATGATATCTCACACTCATGATATTTAGAGCTAGTACACTTGTAGAAGCCTATAACTAATTTGACTATGCTTGGATTCCTGAGTTACACCCTGGGTCCAGCTAGCACCCAGTATCTATGTATATGATTATATTTTCTTGAACATATATAGTGCATATAAATATATACATATTATGTATAACTACTTATAAATTTATGTATACAGTAATCTAAGATCAGAGCTATTCCAGCCTATTTTGAAGCAGTTAGAGTTAGACAGGTATCCTTTAAGAGCCTAAGCTGACTAGTTTAAGGCTTTAAACATTGTTTGTTATTTATTATACCTGCACAATACTCTCCTATACACACTAAATGGATTATTATAGACACCACCGGTGGTGGCATAATAATTGTATTCTCACACCCTATTCGAGTTTCCAATTGGTACCCGAACAGATCTTATGGATGTAGGTAGGGATAAGGGAAAACACTCAATCATGGATGTTTGATTTGTGTTTCTTATAACATGGGATCAGAGGACCGATCATATGATTATGATACTAGTGGAGATGTATTTTGGTCTTTTTTACTTTTGTATAACATATAGTATGTGCCTGTAATCTATATCCCCTATATTCCCCATTTTGTACATCCCCATGCCAAAACATCATTTTTGTATATTACCCAGCCTATGGATTAATTATTAATATTGTTTCTTGAATGTTTATCTTCTACTATTTATTATTTTACTTGATTCCATTATGATTTTAGTTGTATTATGCTTATGGTATTTATATTTAATCACTATTACCACTGTGATACTATGATAACTGAGGGTATAGTCTCCCCACCATATCAACATAAACACTCGCTACCAGTAGGTAGACTCTGGCATATATGGAGGTGTGCTTGAGGCCATGTGACCCACTAGCTCGGGGCACCATTTAGTGGCTCCTGGGTTGGTATGTTACATCAATGATGCATTAGGAAAATCTTTCATTATCATTTTGGGGATACATGTTGCAAATATAATCATATACCCTTAGCCAAGTACCAACTAAATATACATATGGAATTTCATATGAGTTATGGTATGGAAAGAAATCCAGTCCATCACACATAGGCATGTATAGATTAAAGGATTTTTTTCAAGATTATACCTAGTGAAAAATAATCATCCTGTATCACAAAGTAAATATTTATAGGTTATCCAAAAGAAATTAAAGGGTATTACCTATATAAACCTTCAAATAGAAAAGTGATTGTGGTAATACATGCCATGTTTCAAGAAAGGGAACACATTTCCAATGGAAATAGTGGGAGAAGATTGAATTCAATGAATTTTATGCTCCAGATGCACAAGAGTTGGTATGTGAACAATCTTCATAAGAGACAGTGGGAAATGAATATGTTCCCTATACATAAGTATTGTGTAGGTCTACTTTAGTGGTTAGAGAAGCATATAGATATGGTTTATTTATCACCAAGTCAAGTGAAACATGACTTCTAGATAATGATAAACCTATTACCTACAACTAAGTAGTATAATGTAAGGATTATACTAAATGGAAGGATTTCATTCATTTTGAGATTGAGTATGTATACAAAAAACAAGTTTAGATTTTGGTAGATCTACCATTTGATGTAAAACCCATTGGTGTAAATGGGTATTCAAGAAAAAGTAGTAAATTGATGGTAAAGTAAATAACTTTAAAGCATGACTAATTACAAAGGGTTTTAGGAAAAGTCAAAGAATGGAGTACAATGAAACCTTCTCATAAGTTGTGATACTAAAATCCATCAGGATATTACCTGTAATAACATCCTTCCATGAGTATGAAATTTATAAAATGGGTGTTAAAACTAATTTTATACATGGGATGTTGTTTGAAGATTTATATATGACTCAATATGAAGGTTTCATTAAGTCAAAGAGTAATAATATTTTATTCAAGATACAAAGAACATTTATGGGTTAAAGCAGGCATCATAATCATGAAATGTTCATTTTGATGAGGCCATAAGATAATTTTGTTTCATCAACAATTAAAGTGGTCCATGTGTCTATAAGAAGGTTAGTGGTAATGACAAAATTTTCCTTATATTATATTTTGATGAAATATTAATTATGGGAAATGAAGTGCAAGTATTATAATCAGTTAATACTTTATTAAATGAATCCTTCTTAGGATGGCCCCCACTCTCTGGGTTTTCGATCTCCTCTAGCACTAGGTTTTTTTTCCAGCGCCGTCGCCAATCCCTCTCTCTCATTTCTCCCTATATGGTGAAGGTGATTCTCAATAATTCCTCCTCTTCTCTCATTCTCATTCCCATACTCTTCTCTTAGCCTCTTTTATCCCAGGGCATTATCTCTCTCAGCTATTGGGGTTTCTCCTCTTCCACTCGCCTTCCTCTGCATGGTGAAACTCCTCTTCGCCCCTGCCTCTTTACCGATGCCACTATATCAGCCTTCTCTTCTTGTATTATATGAGCTCCCTTGTTCATCATTCCCCTTTCCTTTTCTTTTCGGTGAGTTGAGGTTCGTTACCCATCCTCCACCACTCTTTCTATCATCCCCATTGTGCAAGGCCCCATCTTGGATGAACTCGATGGGTCTTCAGTGTCTTGGGTCTGTGACGGAGGAGGATTTCTCAGGTTATTCTATATTTTTTTTGGATTTCTAGTGTTCTATTATCTTCAACAATGATTTTGGCTGGTTTATTGCCTTTCTCATTGTTTTTTCATAGTGGACAAGTTTTGATGATTTCAGTTATGGTGATGATTCAAAGTTTTCAGCCCACCGATAAGTCTTCTCCTCTTCAAAATCTACTCTAGCTGTAATGCCCCGACCCCAGTTACCTAGAGTCAGTGCATTGTCATATAACATTGTCATGATCACAAGAAAGATCAAATCTCGAAAGACCGATTGGTTTAGTAGCCTTGGAAACACTAGATATATTCATAAAGTTTTACATTACATCATAAGGTGAAAAATTACTACAACAACATATTGTCTCCATAGTCCACACTATTATCCCCTAATAATATCCCTGCAGGTCATTCATAATTTACTTCTTTACATATTGGGAAAAATTAAACATAGAAAAGGGGTGATCTCAAATTCCCAGTAAGGATAACAATATAGCGGAAACTTTCATAAATAATAATAAACATTTAAGGCAATGTATAACTAAAACAAAAGCCTTTTAAACTTGAACTTCAACATAGTATGGCAAAAATAAAATGAAATAATGCAATTTACTTATTCACATGGATATTCTACTAATCGAATAATCACATGCAATATCAATAACCACTTTTATAATGATGAAATGCATAATTCCAGACTATCATAACCACATAGCCAAGGCCTCGTGCCAAGAATACAAATAAGATTTTGCCAAGGCCTTGTGCCAAGACACTAGTTTATCTCATGAGACCTACTGATGCATCGAGGAGCTATAACGGGGTCCACCCGTCACATATTAAGTCAAATGCATTCCCATATGAAAAGGTTTAAACATAACATAAACATTCATATTAAAAATAGCATACGAAATGTCAATACTTTCACCATAAACCATGAATAGTATAAAAATAGCACATTCATAGTCAAACATATCACAAAACCTTCAATACAATATAGAAGTTTTGTATCATAATAAATCAACTTCAAATAAGCGTAAAATCCATCAAAGGATGTTGACATAGATGAAATAAAAACTCTTTTTAGAGAAATATCTCTTTCTATTTTGAAATCATTTAAGAGTCATATATTTATAAAATAAAACATTTTCTTTGAAAATATTCTTATAAGATTGTAAGGGAAGCTTCGACGATTTTATAATGGCGGAAAATAGCCGCACCCGCCGTATAAGTTAAAAAAAACATTCTTACCTTAATTCTGTCGAAAAGGTTAAAAAGAACCTTGTTTGGAAAACGACGGAAAGATTCTTTTATAAAACTCTTATAAAAAGTAAAACAAGGGTATAAATGACTTTAACCCATATTATTTTAAATAGTAAAAATGTTTTGAAATAAATTTTTAAGAAACATGGATGTGGATGATAAAGAGATCCCAGTAGATTATTACGTATAAACAACCTCGGATAATGAAGAGATTGTGAAATTAACCCTTACCTTGTAATTTTCCTTGGTTGGGGGTAGGTTAACATCCTTTATAATGGTGAAATAATTGTTATTAAATTATACAAGAATCATATACATTAATATGATATCATATATGATCTTTTAACATTGATTTGTTAATAATATCTTAGTATTATCGTTGTTTTGGGTGTTAACTTACTCATTTTCTTTTATATGTTTTGTTACGTAAGACGTGTTTGTCATGGATAGGTTGTATCTTAATCATATAAAGAATGATATCAATTCCTTAGATACTATTATTAATCATAAAATGAGAATTATACTTGAATGGATACGATGGAGAATGAATCTCATCGCGTTCGTGGAGACGGTAGTCCGTACGTACGCACGAGCGACAATATCATTCTTTTGATATTAAAATAATATATAATTGGATGGTATATCATATATAAAGAATAATTATCATGTTACATTTATTATTTACATGAATTACACATCATTATTATACCCATCCAAATAATAATTTATTGAATAACAATTACACCACAGCGTAGAGACGGTAAGCCGTACGTACGCACATATGGTGACATGTTATTCAAAGGATGGATAGAATACTGAATATGATTATACCATATTTATAATAACATAAAATTATATATAATATACTGGAGTTATTATTTTATAATGGTAATAACAAAGAAAGAATAAGTGGAAGAAGAAAGGAACTTGAAAAAGGGTGGTGAAATCATTACCTCTTCTTCGGGTTCTTCCTTTTGATTTGATCAAAAGGGCTCTTAGGTTGGCTTTCTGACTAAAGTAAGGCCTCTAGGATGAAGTTAGAGAAGTTTAGAGAGTATTTGGGAAGATTTTGGCCGAACCAAAAGGCTTTGAAGGTGTTATTTAATGAGAAGGGAGAGTGCCCTTTTATAAGAGGGGTGAGGGGAACCTTTGGAAAAGCTAGAAATATTATTTTATAATAAATTCATATCCAGTTTATAATGGCTCCAAAGTTGATTATTTAAATTTTAAGGTGGGTATAGGTCTAAAAACACTCAAACAATAGAATTTATACAGGTTTGGGTCATTATACTAACCTTATCTTTAAGTATTAACTCTTAGTTAATTAGTTTCACTTTTACAATGTCTCTTTGTATTTTTATATTATATGGTTAATAAAATTACTATATACATCCAAGAGACCCCCAAGTGGCCCATTAATGATAAAAATATCATGATATAAGTCTCTTGGACGAACCTTAGATCTTTAGGAATTTAATATCAATTAATAATATACTATTTGTTTTAAAAACTCTTTTATGTCAATTTTGACACTATTCAATAATTGATTTTTGTAAAAATCATAACAAAATGATTACTTAGAAAAAAGTTAATTAAATCATTCCTAACATGTCATATTAACCTAGAAAATTAGTGTAATTCATAAAAAGTCTCAAATTATATTTATTTGGGTATCTACAATATCAATCATTTTAATTTTTTACTATTATGGTAATTATTGCATCATCATTGTGTCATAAATAAATTAAATTATTTAATGTCTAAAAAATATAAATAAAATACCATTATGTAGGAAATCCTTTTATATTTCTAATGAATATTTATAGTCGAAAATACAACATATATAACCCTATGTAAATTTTTTTTTTCTAAAAGATATATGCTTGTGTCATTTTTTGTATTCATTTTAACTTAATTAAAATAAAGTGTCCCTATCACTTATAAGTGGCACCATGGGGTCCCAAAATATACCCAAAGATTACCATGATAGAACATGTATCAACCAATAAGGTTAGGAAATGTTTTAGGGTAATTTTTTATTATTATAATATTATTTTTTAACCCTTATTTACCGGATTTACCCTTTAACCATGGTAAATAAAATATTTACCGAAGTAATTATTCAAAAGGTCTAAAAATAAAAGTTACCTATTTACACAATTTGAAAATCCTGATTCCAAATATGGAATCCATTTTTCCAAATTCAAAACACAGAAGTAGCAGAAATTAATTTAAAATTAATTCCCGCTGTCAAAACAAAAAGCGTGTTTTTAAGATATAATAACTATCAAAATATTGATACTTGTTTATGTTCGGTTTAATTGTGAAATTATGTAAAATGAAAAACATTGTATTAAATGGTAAAAATATATTCTAAATATACTTTAAAACCACTAAAATTCATAATTTATCACTATTAATTATTTTTATTAAAAAAGTTGTTTTTAATTAAAATTTAGTAATTTTCACTATTCATAAAAATATTAAAGTTATCTGAAAAGTACCAAAATTTCACCTTAGGCTAAATTCGATACTACAAATCCAAAAATGAAGTCCATTTTGAGAGATAAAATTTATAAAATTTCAAAAAGCAGGTATTACTATTCATAACGGGTAGTTTGATCGGTTGTGGTGTGTGTTAGAACTCGATGTTGCGTACAACACATGTTATTGCATTATTCAAAGAGAAACATACCGTAGAAGCTTGGGGTGTTACACTATATTCCTTTTCTTTCATCCCAAGACAGGTCGTTCTGGCACGATGGTTCTTATGGAGGCTTTGGGATGATGCTATTTGAGTGGTAGTTGGCATTCTAAGAGTCACAACCTTGAGTCGGTGTTCATGTTGGTCCTAGATTATTGGATTTGGTGTTTTGTCTCAACATTACAGTCAATTACTCTTTTATCAGTCGATCCTACCGATGGTGATTCTTGTTGGATGGGTGATTAGAAGCTGGTTTATTTCTCTATGATGGTGACGATGATTTCCAATTGAAGTGGTTCATTGTAGATTTCAAATTTTATGTGTTCTAATGAATCTGTATAGTGATTTTGATGGTGGGTCTTGCTGTCCATGGTATGATGTATTTTGGTTTATTTTTGAAATTTGAATTCGTGGATTGTGTGTTGGTTCCCGATTTTAGACTTTTTTGTGTTATTTGAATTAGTATCCAGTATTTTGTGAGGTTCCCACTAATCCAAAAAGTGTTTTATTCAGAAAATAAAAAAAATTGATTTGGAGAAATGAATGATTCTCCATGAAATATTTAGGTGAGGAATCTATATCTTAGGGATTAAGGTATATCAAGATATATCTCATAGGATGATTGGACTAAGTCAAAGTACATTTATTAACAAAGTACTCAAAAGGTAAAATATGTAATGATCCAAGAGAGGGTTGTTACCAATGTCACACAGTATCAATCTCTCTAATAAAATTTATCCACAAAAGCAGAAGGATATTGGAAGAATGAGTATAATCCCTTATGTTTCGGCTGTTGGATCTATCATGTATGATATGCTATGTACTATGTTTGATGTTGTCTTTACTTTAAGTATGGTGGGAATATATCAAGCTAATCTAGGAGAGCTGCATTGGGCAGTTGTAAAAAAATTCTTGAAGTACTTGAGATATATGAAGGATATGTTCCTAGTGTATAGAGGATATGAGGAAATAATACTAAGGGGATACACTGATGTTAGTTTCCAGAAAAATCACGATGATATGAAATCATAGTTAGGCTATGTATTCTCTCTAAATTGTGGTGTAGTGAGATAGAAAATCTATAAGGAACCTATGATCACCGACTCTATATTATAAACTGATTATATTATGGATTATAATTTAGCTAAGGAGGAATTTTGGATACAAATATTTATCTTATAAATTTGTTTTGTACTTAGCAGTGCATATGCTATTTCAGTTTATCATGATAATACTGTAGTAGTAGTGATTATAAAGGATCTAAATCCATACTTGAGAAAAAATAATATACTTTAGAAGTTTCATCTTTTGAGGGATTTTACTGAGAGAGGTGAAGTCACTGTTAGTAGTGTACCCACAAATGATAACATAGAATCCTCCTAACTAAATCCATATTGTAGTAGAATCATTATTCTCATGTGAGATCTAGAAGGCTAAGACTTATTATTAGTTGGATCTAGTGAAAGTGAGGGTGTTTTAAGTGGGTTACCTAGACCTAACACATGATTATGGAATTGTATTACCATTACATGTACACATTTATATATATATATATGTGTGTGTGTGTTTATCTTACCATAATAGTGTTGATACCTATGTGTCCATTATATATATGGTAATGTTATAGTAGTTCCAAGGCTATAATGAGAACCTAAATATAACATGATAGTAATCTTAAACATATTTCCTATGGTCCAGATACATCATACCGATAGGATATAGATTATGTGTGACTGTCAGGTGTTGAGGGCCCATAATCATTGTAACTTCTTCTCATGAAGTTCGCACTTGGTGATCCTGGGAAGATGAGATCATGAGGCCTGACCTGCCAATAGAAACACCACATGTTTCAAGTGTCATTGGTAGTTCACACATGTGAAAATGTGTAATAGTCTCATAAATTAAGATTATTATCATTGTATACTATTTGATTACATAATTTGATGCAAGACAAAAAAACTATGGCATTGATGTCATAATAAGGGAGCTTGTGTTGGGTGTTTCATTTGTGGTATGAAATTTTTTTAATAATAAATATAGAATTTGTTTCTTCTAAAAGGAAGTGACATCTTAGGACTTATTGATTAGGATGTTAGTACCTTCACTAAATCTATGAACATGGTAGAATAAAGTAATCCCATCATGTGATTTCAATGAATAATAAATCAACAATAAATATTGAAACAAGGTGTGCATCCTTTATAAGATTTCATGAGAAAAAAGATATTATATTACATAGGGTGTGTTCATTGGAAAGGTTTTAAAATCTTTGACTTTTCATTATCTCCTTAGGGGGGGGCTTGATGGGTTTCTAGGATCTACTCATTGTCTGTGAATGATATTCACTGTTATCGAGATAAGATCATAGAGGGTCACACAAATAACATGTTCAAAATTCTACCCTATTTTGATTAATAGAAGTATAGAATATGGTGGGGCCCACTATGGGGTCTGAGATATGTCGTAGAATAAATGATCGTCAAAGAATGAATGAATTGATTATTATTCGACTATTGAACAATTGTAGTTGATTTTATTTTTGAAAAGTATCCAGAAGGCATTAAATGAATATAGGGGAAAATATTATATGAACAAATATTATTTTAATATTCCTGGTTCATTTAATAATTTTTGGAATCATGAGTTGAGTTAATGACTCACTTTTATCACATAATATATTTATTATATAATACAAGTAAGTGATAAAAATATAAATGATGTTTATGACACATTTAGTTGTTCATAACATGTCATTTAGAGCTTATTTAGTGGGATTTATTTATACATGGGTCAAGGAACCCTTTTTAGGTGTTTAAAGTCCAAATTATAAACAATAGGGAGCCCTTTTTTAAGGGACTATTCATATAGTCTAATTTTAGAGCTCCTCCCTCCTCCTTCCCGTATCTTATAGAGAGAAGTTATTATTACAATATTTTGATCTTCAATCTCCTTTGTGAATCGAAGGAATGAGATAGTGGTGATCATCAAGATGTCTAATTCTTTATTTTAATTCTATTCTAGGACCCATATTTCAATGATTAACATTCCCACAGACTCTTAAAGTATGTGTTGATGATCTTGAGGTATTCGAACTTAGATCCTTCGAGTAACAGTTATTGAAAATGATCTATTTTTGAATGCACCATAAATCCAAATGAGGTAATAATTCATTTTATTTTTTTATTTAAATAAATTCATGTGAGATCCTTGAACCATTACTAGGCCTCATATCACCAGAGATGATGAAGTTACATCGATTCAATGATGATTTTTTTAAATCCCCATCCCATCTTCTTCTACTTCCCACCACGATACCAATATCCAACACATGTGCAAAATAGTTAGCGAGTCTGTATTAACTACCATTAACTTAATCAATCCATGTGAAAGGAAAAAAATTCCTCTAACTTTCATTGAAAAAATGTTAGAAATATTGGCTGGTAAGTCCCATTATAATTTAATTGATGGCTATTCAAGTTATTTTTAAATCTATATATCCCCCAAGGATAAATAAAATGAGACATTTACCAGTCCTCTCAACACATTTTAATATAGGAGGATTCCATTTATTCACTATAATGTTCTTGGTACTTTTCATAATTTTTTTTGATTATATTTTTTGAGTACCTTCAGAATTGAATGAAAATTTTTATGGATAATTCAGAATTTATGTCTCTTACTTCGATGATTGTTTAGAGTGCATAGGTTCTATCCTCCACAATTTCACTGAAAAAGATCTCATATTAAATTATGATAAATTTTCTTTCATATTATAGAAAGAGATAGTTCTTATGTGTGTCATTTCTAGTGATGTAATTCAAGTGAGAAATTAATAAATCGAAATAATTTCCTCCCCACCATATCCAAAATTTGTACATGAGGTGAAATATTTTTTAGGTCAAGCCATTTTTTACTTCTAATTCATTAAAGACTTTATTAAGATCAAAAATCCATTCTTTTTTTTACAAAAAGATTCTAATTTTTTTTTATAAATTTTTTGAGGAATCATCGAATTCATTAAAAATGAGTCTCACATCACCTCCCATAATCCAACCACCAAGGTGTGATATCCACTTCAAACTCATATATGATGCCTCTAATTTTGTATTTGGGTAAATTTTATCATAAAAGGATGATAGGGATCCTCATTTCATTAAATATTCCACACGTACCCTTAACCCTTCCTAGAAAAACCGCACGACCACTAAAAAATATATTTTCCCATTTTTTCCTTAATCAAATTGTCTTCTTATCTACTTTTCTAAAAATTCATTAGGTTTTCTGATTATGCCTCAATTTAGTTTCTTCTTGAGAAATATGAAGCTAATCCATACCTCATTCGGTGGATACTTCTCCTCTAGATGTTTGAACTTGAGATTCAAGATAATAGTAGAGTGTAAAATGTGATAGTTGGACACATTAGTTGGATTTATACACCAATGGACCACCATGTTGACTAATCCCTCCCCATCAGAGAGTTATTCCCTGATGAGAACCTCTGTGATGTCATGAACCTTACCCATTGGTATGTAGAAATTGAGAATTTTTTAGCAGCATCTAGGGTCCCCACATATTTTATCACTTCAAAATCCTAAAGATTTAGTAATTAATCATGATGGTATATTTATGATGACAAATACTTGTGGAGGATTTGTAGTGATGTGGTTTTTTATCAATGTATCTCAGATCATGAATTCACATATGTCTTGATCTTCTACCACACTCTGGCTTGTGGGGGTCACTTTGGATCTCAATGCACATCTTGAAAGGTCCTTGACTCTAGAACTTATTGGCCTATATTGTATATATATTTCCCTCAATTTTTTTTAATTCATGCATACAATGTCAATTCATAGGAAATATTTCTAAAATTAATGAAACACCTAAAAAAACCCATGTTATTTTGTGAGATCTATGATGCATGGGGTATTGAATTCATGGGAACCTAACTAAATTCATTTGGATTTGTATATATTTTATTGGTGGTTTATTATGTCTCTAAATTGGTGGAAGAAAAGAGAACTAGTATCGATGACTATCGAGTGGTTGTCGACTTTATGAGATCTCATATTTTCAACAGGTTTGGTTTACTAAGATTCATCATTAATGATCAGGGTTCTCATTTGGTAATCACAACATGAAAAACTTACTTCATAAGTTTGGGGTTGTTCATAAAGTCTCCACTTCATATCACCACCAAACTAATGGATAAGCTAAAATTTAAAATCGGTAAGTTAATAAAATCTAAAAAAAATAAATAGTATAATCTAATAGGAAATATTAGAGTTTTCACTTGGATTATAAAGTTTGGGCATACCGCATAGATTTTAAAACACCAATTGGAATGTTACTATATCATATTGTCTTAGTAAATCCTTTTCACTTCCCTGTGGAGGTAGAGGACCAAGCATATTGGGCTATTAAACAATGTACCATGAATCTCTCAGATGTAGGTGAACATAGGAAGTTACAGATTTAGGACTAGTGAGAAATTCAACATGATGCATAAGAGAACTACTAGATATATAAAGAGAAGAAAAAGGCCATCCATGATGAAATGATTCATCAACAGAAGTTCCATATTGTTGATAAGGTCCTTATGTACAATTCTTGGCTAAATATCCTCCTAATTAACCTTAATTTCTGATGTATCGGCCCTTATACGGTTACAAATGATTATAATTTTGGTACAATATAGGTCCTACATGATCATAATTGCTATAGGTTCACTATCAATGGGTAGTTACTTAAAAACTTATATGAGGATTTTCTAAAGCACCTAGTAGAGGAACTCTTACTGATAGATGCCTCATATGACACCACTTAATAGGCCATTCCTAATCTCAACCATTATTTACATGTATCTTTATTTCAAATTAATTACATCAATGAAAATGTAATTTTTAGGTTTAGGGGAGGGATTAATAGGGTATTTAGGATTTTTTTAAAACTAAGAAAAAAATACTATATATATATATATTTGTGTTTCCATTTTTTCTTTCTTTCTTTCATTCATTATTTATTTCACTTTTTTTAGGTTTTTTTAGATTAAATTTGAACTTAAATGGAATATTCAATGTCATTTTAAAAACATGAAGCAGTGGTGAGGAAAATTACTTTTTTTTAGAAAAATGGTTTCAAATGAATGTTGATATGAAATATTATTCTAAAATTTATTTTTTTTCAAATCATTCATTGGATTTTAATGGATTTTTAAAACTCATGCCTCATTATCATTGAAAAATATATTAAATCCATTAATAGAGAGGCATTATAAGTTATTTATTACATATTCTTCCATTTAATAACTTTATTCGGGGTCTTGGGTCAGGTAGAGAAACTTGAACTAGCTTTGATTGCATTTGAATTCATAAGTTTCTAGTGTTCTACACCCATTATAGAGGACATAATTCAATTGAAAAGCCCTTTATACAACTAACTCATGTTTTGAACCATATTGGTATTTTAACCTTCTTAAAAATTAGAGAAAATTAAATGCCTATTATGCAGCCACATCACAAGTTTTAATTATCCCTATCTACCCATCATTTGATTTCATTCTTATTAAATTTTCAGCAATTATGGGGGAGAGGGTATTTTAATGGGAAATATAGGAATAAATTCATTATGTTGGGTTGAGTGAAAGGGTAACAATTTTTTGGGGTAATGGATTCAAAAACCATATTATATGATTATTTTACACTTGGTACCATTTTTATCTCCAAAAGAAAATTTATATAAAATCATAATAGTTTTCTACATTGTAAAAATAGAATAAAAGAAAAAAATAGACAATATAGGAATTTTACACATTTTATCCACTTCTTGGCTATTAACCACACAAAAGGAATAATGTGGAGAGTGAGTTGGAACTAATACACTCTATGAGGTATTTCCTGAGTACATTCACCATAAACACTTGCTAAATTTTGAAATTCTTTGTACATAGGATATTAAACACTCCTCTTCTACCTCAAATTTTTTAAACATCAAATCCTACCAACCCATGAACCTTAGAAAACCTATTAGAATTCATCTTGAGTGGAATACTAGCTTCCAACGATAGATAATTTAGGATATTGGTAAAAATATGGTAATATCACATTAACTGTCAGAATAATAATAACCCCACTTTTATATATTCCTAGAGTAAAGAGGGAAAATTTCTAAGTAAGGTAGGTTGCGACATGCTTCTTGGGTGAATAAATAAAGTTGAAAAAGTTTCAATGAGAGAGAATAAAATGATAAGAAAGTTAATTTCATAAAGGATACATGAGAAATTTTATTTAAAAATAATCTCTGAAGTTTTCTAACCTTTTATTTCATAATGTGGTTTGATTATAATATAAGACTTTACCCAGGAGTATAAAGGTTTACGTGTGGGGGTGTGATCATACAATGATACATTATTTATTTTCACCCATATAAATTTGAATTATATTATTAATGGATTTTAGTATCCCATTATTAATTCAATTTGTACTCAATATATATTTTTAATTCAATTGTTGAAAACACAATCAAAATGAAAAAATTACACTTTTATCCAATTGGACACCATGTTTTTATTTTTATCAAAGTGTTATATACACTGATCGAAATTGTAAAATTTATTTTTTGGGATGAATAATACATTTGTATACAATTTATTTAATTAGAAAAAGAGCTATATCCAATGACAAGAGGCCCAATACGGCCCAAAAATAGAATAAAACATGCACATGGTAGATTGGACCACCCTTCAATATTTAGGCCATATCTTGGGATTAAGACCTCCAATTGGGATAATTCCACTTCCATTGGACAAATAAATAGAATTAAAACATCTCTATATAATTTTAAATAAATAATTATAATTTTATTCATTCAAATATATGGACCAATTATAGGTAGAAATTATGCCTTGAATATCCACCTAGTCCCTTAGACACTTGACTTTCTTGTGTAATTTGTTAATAAAACCTCCCTCTATAACGACCCAAACTTTCATTAATGAAAATTCCTCTTGATCTAATTAAATGTCTTATTATGGTTATATAAAATGTGAACTTCATTGGTTTTATGTTTCTAGATTTTAAAATACCATTATGAATTATAACCGTTGCTAATATATCTGTTGAACAATGATCACATGATTAGTATAAATAGAGGGCTTTAATAAATCAAATTTACTCAGAAAAAGGAAGCGATGGCCTCATCCAGTAGACTTTCCCCATACTAATCCCATTTTTCAGATCTTAGAAAGGATGTTTTATCATTGGTCTTCGCTCTTGACCAAGGCCAAGCCGAGCTTGAACATGTTAAGCTTGAGCAGAACCGAATACGAGAGAAGTGTAATTTAATAGAGGTTACCACCCGAGCGATGTTATCCGAGCCATCCCAAGAGTCTGTCACCATCTCACACCTTACCCTTCACTCTTATGTGGGTGTTATAAGGGGTTATGTAACAAGACCCTAGCACTATAAATTTTTACATTATTTTTGTATAAAGAATGTGCATTCATTTTATTATTGTTACTTTATAAATAGTTTTTAAAGCACAAATAGTATTTTTAGTTAATTTTCAACTAAGAAATATATTTTGATTAATTAATTGATTTTTGAATTAAATAATATTTTAATAAAATATTATTATTAAATTACTTTTTATTAAAAATAAATGATCATATAATTTTATGAATGCAATTGTAATTTTTATAAAGGTTTGAAAACTGTTTTTGTCAGAACCAATGAATTTTCGGTAAATGTCGATTTTTATTTTAAAAGTAAAAAAATTAACATATTTATAAAATTATTTAGATAAAATGAATATTTTTTTGGAATCAGGATGTCAAAATTATCCAATGGTTAATTTTTCATAATTTTATGAGACACTCGAATTTTGGGGTAAAAAATAAATACCATTTAAATATATAATGTGTTTTATGACATCATAATGAACAAATAGTGATGTAATAAAATACTATAAACATAATGTTAGGCCAATATATGTTTTATCATTAAAATAATGTGATTCTAGATTTGTTTTATTTATTTTACAAAGCATTTGTGGACCCTCCAAGACTTATAAAACATTTTGTCTTTTTAAACTACTTTCCTTGAGAGTGTGACTCACCTCCACATAAGAAAACCTATTATTTTAAGAATTTAGGCCATTGGACTTATAAAATATTGTTTTCAACTCTCCTTTTTAAAAAAACATGGGCAAAAAGCATGGAATGGTTTGTAGTATTGATTAGTTTAATGTGAGGTGTCCCAAACCTAAATAATAAAGAATTCTATCTCCTTTCCTATATAAACCCACCCAAGCTCCCATTTACTCTTCACTAAAACCCTTTGGAGTTAGACCAAAACATTAAATCCTATATCTATAATCCTACCAAGGTTTCCTAAGCTCCCAAGAAGCCTCTCTCAAGCCTCTCCCAAGCCTTTGAGATCACACTTCTAAGTAAGGGATTTCTTCCTTTCTCATTTTTGTTTAATTTTCTTTAAGTTGTTATGCCCTTTTATTTTCAATTAAAAATGTCGGGGTATGATTTATTACCTCCAACATACTGTCCTATTTATTTTTGGATGATGATAGACCTCTTTATCTCTCATTAATTCCTCCCATGTACACCTGTTACCATGCCGAAATTCCTTGAGGGATTTCTCTCTCCTCTTTTACATCCAAGTAATTCTTTTGTATTATGCATATAAATTCCATTAAGTTTGTTGGGACATGTATCTATATGAACCCATTACATTATATTTAATTTATATATGATTATACACCATTTTTTCTCTCATCAACCATTTTCATGGATCCTTATGTCATGCCATTATACTGCCAAAATTGCACCGTGTTTTTCCAAGCCAAGATCATTATGTAGTGAATACCATACCCATGTCTCTATCAAGGGTATTCACCTTTATAAACATATACATATTGAATGGTACTTTCATGTATTTATTCCAAATTACTTAATCGTGTAATAACTTATGATTTTGATTGATTCCATGTTATAGGATCCATGTGGCACACTTATGCATAAAATGAAATGTTTAAGAAGGGTGTGCCCTGATAGCGATCCAATGCATTGGGTAAAGTATAGTATCATGATACGTCATGTGCAATGGGTTTTTAATCATTATAATTCAAGTGAAACTAGGTTTTACTTGTGCTTCATGTGTTATGAGGGTTTACTCATGATCCATGTGCAATGAGCCTTGGCTCATGATAATTCAATGTTAAGTGTTATTGCCATATTTCCATGTTATAATTATCATGATTTATCATGACTTTATATTCATGTTTCTCTTGTGATCCATTGATATTCCTATTTTCTAAAATGTATTTTATTCCTCAAGTTATTCCATTTTTATTCCCTTATTGGGCTTTATAGCTCACCCTTTTATTATGCATGTCCTCAGGTTATCCCATGCAATGCTAAGTACGAGGAAATATAGTGGTCATGTAAAGGAAGTTTTCAATAAAGATGTTGTGTGTTTTATGTTCTAAGATATTATGTAATGTTCCTAATCCCAAAATACACTAGACCTCTCGATATTCTATGTTGTATCAAGTGAAGATTTTATGTAATAAATTAGGTTTAAGTGTGTAATAAAGAACATGGTAGTTATAGTTGGTATCAGAGGATAGGTTTAGTTATTTTTGGGATTAGGATTAGAAAACCCTAGTGAAGACTTAGAGACAAGAATAAGTATAATAAAAACATCTCTAAGTATTGGTGAGTATTGAGTAAGTGGTTTATCAAGAGAATACATCACTGTCTGGATACGAGCAGGTATAGGCGGCTCTGACACAGATGTATCCTAGGGGTAAAACCTGAAAACACCACTTTGTGCTAGATTCAAATGGGAACTGGTGCATGACAATGGGCCTTGTTTCACTCTTAGTTATGACACTCCCAAGGGATATACTTTTGTAAATTGAAAAGCTTAGTATGAACCCTTATTAAGGGAAGTAAAAAAATTCCCCTAAGAATATATGTTAGAAAGATGATCATGAATATCATAGATTGAATCCTATGGATTCATAAGTTAAGGAAATAAAAGTTATTTATAAGTCATCAGTTTTGTCCATGGATTACCCTTTATGTGTTACCCCTAACTTTTCTTTTATTACAGCTAATGGCTGGTAATAGAAGGACTCGGGCTAACAACTGATGTGAAGATCAATGTGATGAATGTGAAAATGAGATGCCCAATCCGATGGGAGTGGGAATCGTAAAATTTGTCACACTTCTCTCTCAGTTAACTCAAGGTTTGAATAGAAACATGGGTCAAGAGGAACGTTCAACCCCCCCTAAGAAAGAACAAGTCACTATTGAGAGCTTCATGAGACAAAGACCTCCTACTTTTAATGGATTGTCTGATCCCTCAATCGCCAAACAATGAATCAAATCCATTGAAAAGATCTTCTCCATCCTTCAATGTTCCGAACAAGAGAAGGTTCTTCTGGATGCTTATCGTATGGAAGTTGAATTCGATCAATAGTGGACGTTGATAAAAAATAGAAATCCTGAGGAAGAGATCAAGGCATTGGAATGGAAGGATTTCTGAAAGATATTTTTCAATAAATATTTTCCACGCACCCTCCGACTTAATATGGAAAAGGAATTCCTTAACCTCAAGAAAAAAGACGATGAATCTATCGGAGCGTATGAGGAAGACTTCACAGGGCTTGCATGATACGCCTCCAGCTTTGTTGTTACCCCTCAAATGCAAGGTTCGCCGCTTCTTTGGTGGGCTGAAACCTAGCCTAAAAAAAGAACTGGTGATCCGTGACTTCGAAAACTATGAGAAAATTGTCCGATGTGCCCTCAAGGCTGAAATGGAGATTGGAGAATCTTAGGAGTATCATGGGGATAAGAAGCGTAAGGTGGACTTCAATGTTGTTGGTCCGATGGATAAATCCAATAGTTCTAAGAAGATCTAGCACCCCACTTGCCAAAGGTGTGGAAAGAAGCATCATAGAAATTTCCTAAAGGGGACTAGGAAATTCTTTAGGTGTGGAAGAGAAAGGCACCTATCTATTAACTGCCAACAAGAAAAACCCACGTCTGCAACAGAGGAGAGGAATGCTCTGTTCAAACCTCAATGAATTGTTCATTGCTACAACTGCAAAGAACTAGGGAATCTTGCAAATAAGTTCCCTAATACAAGGGTTTTTGGAGGCAACTCACAACCTCCAAGGAAGAAAGGGAGAGCTTTTTCCATCACTACTATCGAAGTGAACCCCTACAACGAAGTGGTGACAGGTACGCTAGTTATTCATTCAAGAATAGTGAATGTACTTTTTGATTCAGGTTCTATGAATTCTTTTATATCCCAAAAGTTTAGTAGAACAATCCTAGAACCACCAAAAATCATGGAAGTAAATATGTCGGTGAGTACGAAAAATGGGAAAATCATTGCATCCCATGAATATAACTACTCCCCTATCATAATCTATGGATTGAATTTCCCAGCGAACCTCGTCATATTCCCTCTGGTGGAATTTAATTCAATTCTTGGCATGGATTGGATTTCCTTATATAGATCCAACATAAATTGATGTGAGAGGGAAATCACTCTCCATGTGGACAATCAACCTCCGATTCTATACAAGTGAAAGGAGGAAGATGAATCTTCTTTAGCTCCATCATCTCAAGCGTGGATATTACTTCCCAATGAGCATGCGTATCTGGCTCAGATGATTGAGTCTAAGGAGGAAACCATCCTTGAAGACATGCCTATTGTGATGGAATTCGCTGAAGTGTTTCCCGAGGAATTTCCTGGTCTTCCTCTTAAGAGAGATGTTTAATTCTCAATTGATCTTATACCTTGGGCATTGCCAATATCCAAGACTCCATATAGAATGGATGTTGTGGAGCTGAAGAAACAACTAAATGAGAATCTAGATAAAGGGTTTATATGCCCAAGTGCCACACAATGGGGTGCACCAGTCCTCTTCATCAAGAAAAAGGATGGGTCAATGCGCCTTTACATTGATTATCACGAGCTTAAAAAAATCACGATAAAGAACAAGTATCCTCTCCCATGAACTGATGACTTGTTCAATCTGCCGTGTGGAGCACAATACTTCTCCAAGGTGTATTTTCTGTTGGGATATTATCAAGTAAGGGCGAAGAAGGAAGATATCCCCAAGACTGCTTTTTGTACAAGATATGAGAACTATGAATTCATAGTAATGCCTTTCAGACTCATTAATTCTCCAGCAATCTTTATGGACTTGATGAATAGAGTCTTTAGGGATTACCTCGACAAAATTGTGGTAGTCTTTATAGATGATATTCTGATATACTCCAAAACCAAGGAGGACTATGAGGAGCATCTAAGAACTATACTAGAGACCTTGCGGAAAAAGAATCTCTATGCAAAGTAAAACAAGTGTGATTTCTGGTTGAAGGAGGTATCATTCTTGGGCCATATCATCAAAAGTAATGAGATATCTGTGGATCCCTCCAAAAAATTTTCAATTGAGGGATGGACGAGGCCAACATCAGTAACAAATATCCGTATCTTCTTGGGGTTAGATGGATATTATCGATGATTTGTGAGAAATTTCTCATGATTGTCCAACCCTCTTACCAAACTAACTCAGAAGGGAGTAAAGTTTTCTTGGAGTGATGAATGAAAAGAAATATTTAAGGAGTTAAAAAGGAGGCTTATCACTACGCCCGTGCTCACTTTACCCACAAGTGGAGAACTTTTTGTGGTATTCAGTGATGCTTCAAAGAAAGGCCTGGGCTGTGTGTTGATGCAAAATAACAAATCCATTGCCTATGCTTAAAGGAAATTGAAATTTCATGAGAAAAATTACCCAACACATGATTTGGAGTTGGCTACGGTGATCTTCGCTTTAAAATTTTGGTGAAATTATCTCTTTGGGGAGAAGTGTGAAATATATATGGACCAAAAAATCCTCAAGTATATATTCACACAGAAAGAGTTGAACATGCACCAACGAAGATGGTTAGAGCTGATCAAATACTATGACTACTCAATCCATTACAACCCTAGGAAAGAGAAAAAGGTGACAAATGCTCTAAGTCAAAAGGACCCAACAATTCTATCTTTGATGAGAATTGAGAATGAACTAATATTTTTAGATTTGATGAAGATGGACATGGGAATCATAAAGAAGGGAACATCATCAATCCTTTTACAAATGATTGCTCAATAGTCTCTTTTGGAAAGGTTAATAGATTCTCAAAAGGATGATGTGGGAATTAAGAAGAAAGTGTAAGCTATTAGAAAATAGAAATCCTCAGAGTTCAATGTTAATGAAGAAGGAATTGTGAGATTTGGGAAAATACTATGTATTCCATCAAGTCCAGAGCTAAAGAAGGAACTTTTGGATGATGCACATAGTTCAAATTTCTTTATTCACCCAGGAAACACAAAGATGTATCGAGATCTCCGAGAGCATTATTTTTTGGATAATATGAAGAAGGAGATCGCTGAGTATACATCAAAGTGACTGGTGTGTCAGAAAGTGAAGGTGGAGAGGCATAAGTCTAAGGGGATGATACAACCATTGCCCATACCAACATGGAAATGGGAGAACATCACCATGTACTTTGTCACCAGACTTCTGAAGACATCCAAAGGCAACAATGCAATATGGGTTGTTGTGGATCGTCTTACAAAGTTTGCACACTTCATTGCAATTTGGAAGGATTTCTCATTGGATCAGCTGGCACGAATATATATAAGGGAAGTAGTAAGGCTGCATGGAGTACCACTATCTATTGTATCCGATCAAGATCCAAGATTCACCTCTAAGTTTTGGAATAGTTTTAAACATTCTATAGATACTGAGTTGAACTTTAGTACGACTTATCATCCTCAAACTGATGGCCAATCTGAGCAGACTATCTAAACACTCGAGGACATGTTGAAAGCATATTCTATGGACTTCAAAGGAGGGTGGGACCAACATATTCCACTGGTTGAATTCTCATACAATAAAAGTTTCCACTCGAGCATCCAAATGGAACCATATGAATCCCTGTATGGGAAGAGGTTTATAACACTAGCATGTTAGGATTAAGTCTGTGAGCGTAAGCTGCTAGGACCAAAAATGGTCGAAGAAATGGTGGAGAAGGTGAAAACAATTCAACATCATATCAAGGCATCCTAGAGTCGGCAGAAGAGTTATGATGATAACCATTAATGAGACATTGAGTTTAAAGTTGGAGACATGGTATTTTTACGCATATCTCTATAGAAGAAGGTCATGAGGTTTGGAAATAATGGGAAGTTAAGTCCTAGGTACATTGGCCCCTTAAAGATTCTTGATCATGTTGGGGCTGTGACCAATCGACTAGCACTTCCACCTACCATGGACAAAGTACATAATGTCTTTCATGTATCCCTCTTAAGGAAGTACATACCAGACCCTTAACATATACTCTCTTCAGAGGTAGTAGAGCTAGAGGATGATCTTTCATACGAGGAGCAACTAGTGAAGATCTTAGATCGTAGAGAAAAAGTTCTACGAAATAAGACAATGACCCTCGTCAATGTGTTGTGCTGAAACCACAAGTTTGAAGAAGTGAAATGGAAATCAGAGGAAGTGATGATACAAAGTTACCCACATCTGTTTTAGTGTGGTAAAAGGAAATTTCGAGGGCGAAATTTCTTAAGGGGGGAATATTATAACGACCCAAACTTTCATTAATTAAAATTACTCTTGATCTAATTAAATGTCTTATTATGGTTATATAAAATGTAAATTTCATTGGTTTTATGTTTTTGGATTTTAAAATACCGTTATGAATTTTGACCGTTGCTAATATAGCCATTGAACAGTGATCACATGATTAGTATAAATATAGGGAAAATACAATTTACTCAGACAAAGGAAGCAATGGCCTCATACAGTAGACTTGCCTTCTACGAAGCCCATTTGTCAGATCTCAGAAAGGAGGTGGTGTCATTGGGATTCACTCTTGACCAATCCCAAGCCGATATTGAACACGTTAAGCTTGAGCAGAACCGACTATGGGAGAAGTGGAAGTTAATAGAGATTACCACCCGAGCGATGTTATCCGAGCCACCCCCAGAGTCTGTCACCATCGCACACCTTACCCTTCAGTATTATGTGGGTTCTCTAAGGGGTTATGTAACAAGACCCTAAAACTATGACTATGTACATTATTCTTGTATAAAGAATGTGCATTCATTTTATTATTGTTACTTTGTAAATAGTTTTTAAAGCACAAATAATATTTTTAGTTAATATTCAACTAAGAAATAAATTTTGATGAATTAATGGATTTTTGAATTAATAATATTTTAATAAAATATTACTATTAAATTAATTTTTATTAAATATAAATGATCATATTATTTTATGAATGTAATTTTAATTTTTATTAAGGTTCGAAAACTGTTTTTATCAGAACCCATGAATTTTTGGTAAATGTCCGTTTTTATTTTAAAAGTAAAAATTCACATATTTATAAAATTATTTATATAGAATTAATATTATTTTTGGAATAAGGACATCAAAATTATCAAATAGTGAATTTTTTATAATTTTCTGAGACAATTGAATTTTTTTGTAAAAATTAAATACCGTTTAAATATATAATGTGTTTTATGACATCATAATGACCCAATAGTGATGTAATAAAATACTATAAACATTATGTTCGGCCAATATATGTTTTATAATTAAAATAATGTGATTTTAGATTTGTTTGATTTATTTTACAAATCTTTTGTGGACCCTCCAAGACTTATAAAACATTTTGTCTTTTAAATTTTTTTTCCTTGAGAGTGTGAATCACCTCCACATAAGCAAACCTATTATTTTAAGAATTTAGGACATTAGAATTATAAAATATTTTTTTTCCAATCCCCTTTGGAAAAAATCTTGGGCAAAAACCATGGGATGGTTTGTGGTACTGATTAGTTTAATGTGAGGTGACCCAAACCTAAATAATAAAGAATTCTTTGTCATTTCCTATATAAACCCACCCAAGATCCCACTTCCTCTTTACTAAAATCCTTTTGAGTTTGACCAAACCCTTAACTCCTCTCTATATAATCCTCCCAAGGTTCCCCAAGCTCCCAATAATCCTCTCTCAAGCCTCTCCCAAGCCTTTGGGGTCACACTTCCAAGTAAGGGATTTCTTCCTTTCACATTTTTGTCCAATTTTCTTTAAGTTGTTATGCCCTTTTGTTTTCAATTAAAAATGTTGGGGTATGATTTTTCACCTCCCCCATACTATCCTATTTATGTTTTTATTATGGGATACCCCTTTCTCTCTCATTAATTCCTCCCATGTACACCCATTACCATGCTAAAATTCCTTGAGGGATTTCTCTCTCCTATTTTACGTCCAAGTAATTATTTTGTATTATGCATCTAAATTCCATTAAGTTTGTTGGAACATGTATCTATATGACCCCCTTACTGTCAATTTCATGTATATATTATGATACACCATTTAATCTATCATCAACCATTTTCATGAATCCTTATGTCACGTCGTTATGCGGCCAAAATTGCACCGTGTTTTTCCAAGCCAAGATCATTGTGTAGTGAATACCATACCCATGTCTCTATAAAAGGTATTTAACTTTATACAAATATACATATTTAATGGTACTTTAATGTATTTATTCCACATTACTTAATCATGGAATAACTTATGATGTTGATTGATTCCATGTTATATGATCCATGTGGCACACTTATGCATGAAATGAAATGTTTAAGAAGGGTGCGTCCTGATAGCGCTCCAATGCATTGGGTAAAGTATAGTATCATGATACATCATGTGAAATGAGTGTTGACTCATGATAATTCAAGTGAAAAGAGGTTTTACTCATGATTCATGTGCTATGAGAGTTTATTCATGCTCCATGTGCAATGAGCCTTGGATCATGATAATTTCATGTTAAGTGTTGTTGCCAAATTTCCATGTTATGATTATCATGATTTATCATGAATTTATGTTAATATTTCTCTTGTGCTCCATTGATATTCCTATTGTATAACATGTATTGTATTCCTCATTTTATTCCATGCTTATTCCCTTATTGGGATTTATAGCTCACCCTTTTCTTATGCATGTCCTCAGGTTATCCCATGCAATGAAAAGTACGAGGGAATGTAGTGGTCATGTAAATGAAAGTTTTTAATAAATATGTTGTGTGTTTTATGTTCTAAGCTGTTATGTAATGTTCTTAAGAACCAAAGACACTAGACCTCTCAATATTTTATGTTGTATCAAGTGAATATTTTATGTAATAAATCAGGTTTAAGTGTGTAATAAAGAATAGGGTTGTTATACCCTCTACCTCATTGAAAGAGGATATTCAACCAATGGGAAATATTAGAGGATTTTTGAACTTTCATATTTTATTCCTTAAATTATATGTAATGATAAACTTCTTATGATCACCTATAGAGGAACCTTGAAGTAATCCCGAGCTTTGAATTGTAATCATTTCAAATATCTTTTAATTTCAGGTTTGATTTCAATTGTTAACCATTTTCATATATTGTTTATATGATTTTATCGGTATAAAAAACTAATAATAAAATGATTATAGATCCTAATGCTTCAATTCATAACTTGGATTGTGTGATGATTTGAGCACAATTTCTTGTTTTCTCACCCTTTCTGTTTTTTTGAGTAATATTGATGATTTCATCGGAAGATAAAATATAGAATTATAACTCGTGAATATGAATGTTTTATTCATAGAAATAACTATAAAAAGGATCTAATTATTTTTATCACATATCATCATTGATATGATTCCTTGATGAGTTCAGATCTCACATCAACACACCAACATTTATTTTGAGTGGTCACTGATAATCAATATTCTGTCATCGATAAAATTCTAGATGTTAACCTAGTAAGAAATCACCTAAAAATATATTTTAAGAGTATTTATATCTCATATGCAGGTGAGGGGAACCAAAGGTTTGGTTAAATGTAATTACATAAATAACCATGGACACACATGTCCAATATAATAATGAAGGGAGGGATGAATCAGTGGGTATCATATTTAATTTAATAATAAATAATTGAAAACCCATGAAATAAATTAAATTAAAACATCAAATACATGCACGTGTCTTGGTCATGATCATGAATGGTCATACATGTAACATATTTGCAAAAGTAAATTGGTAACATTAATTTATTATTCGTTATTTATTATTAAGGTAAACATGATTGGATTAATTAATTAATTAATTCCCTTTTATCTTACCATGTAATTTAACTATACATAATTATATATATATATATCATTCTTGTGATGTGGTGGTGAAAAAATAAGAATCACATCACTTTGAAGAGGCGGCAGTCCACACACCCACAAACAACATTATCACTTTTTCAGTGTTTGAAAAGGTAAGAAATAAAGTGATATATTATATATTCAGAAAGATAATTATGTCATGAATATCATATAAATTTAATGTATATCATACATATTTATTAAATCCATCTTTAATACATTCCATGTTAAGTGTGAACGTATCACATTGCTTTGAAGAGGCGGTAGTCCACACATCCACAAATGATGTTATCATATTCCCAAAAAATAGAAAGAATGAAGGTATGTGTTACATAATATTTAAATAATTATTAATAAATATTAAATATTAATAAATATTATATATATAAAATATTTCCATCATAATTCCCAACCATGATAGGTGGTAAAGGAAAAACTAATGACATTGTTTCGCTAGGCGGTAATCTTTCGTACACACAAATAGTGATTTCGTTACACATTTAATGGAAGTGTGTGAAGGTTTAGGTATAAAACTTAAAATAAAAACATAAAAATATATTCAGGATATTTATTTTATTATATAATCATGGAATAAAAGTAATTTAAGGGGTGGATAAAGAAATAAAACAAAAGTGCTCATTAAAGAATGTTACCTCTTCTTCAGGAAACACCTTTTGGTTTTCACAAAAGTACTTCATTGGTTTGGTTTATAACAAAAGTGAGGCTTATAGGATTAAAAAAGGGTTGTTTTGAGATTATTTGGGTAGGTTTTGGACAATCCAAAGGTCTTGAGAGGTGTGAATAAGTGATGGGGGTGAGTGCCTTTTTATAGTGGAGGGGGAGTGATATTACTGTTAATATAAAAAGGTAAACACTCTTGGAAGTTCTACCTTACATCATGTGACTCAAATAATGAAAAAAATTATATAAATTTTTTTATATGTTCTAAATATTTCTATAAAATGAGTTTTGGACAAGTTTATAGGTCATTTTCCCCTTAAGATAAAAGTTTAACCACTAAGTAAACTCATTTTTAACTTAATCACTGTAATTAATATAATTACATTCACTAATATTTTTGGTCAAAAACTAAGTTTAAATTAATAGAAATTATAAATAATTAATATTATAAATATTTAATCAATTTATCCAAATTAAAATAATGTAATTGGTATAATTTAATTTAAAATTAATCCTGCAGACAGAACGGGAAAGCGGGTTTTTAAATTGAAAAGTTCAAAGTATTGAAATGATTTTATATCCAATTTCAATGTGAAATTGATTAAAATGACCTAAATTGGATTAAATTATATAAAATTTATCTAAGTATACTTTAAAACCAATTAAAAATATAATTTAACAGTATGAATTATTTAGATGAAAATGATGTTTTCAATTAAAATTCCGTATTATTTACTATTCATCAACTTATGAAAGTTCTCAGAAAAATAACATAAATTAAAAAAAGGTAAATTTTGATATCCTTATTTCAAAAATTATCTTTATTTTTAAAATAAAAATTATAATGGTGTCAAAATTTTTGTTTAAAACAAGTCTTCTATTAAAAGCCGGTAAAACTACCTTTTAAAAATATACATCTTTTTATTCTTAAAATTGGATTTTTTATTATCTTAAGCCTATCCATAATATTGGATGAATTTAATTTTTTTTTATTAAATATATAACATATAAATTTCATTAATAACTTTCAATAATAGTGATTAATTTAAATTATTAAGATAAAACACCATTTTGGTCATAAAAATAGTTTTTTTTATAAATACACATTCCTTATATTCAATTGGTCATTATTTTTATTTTATTATTAATTGGTAACCAATGAATTAATTTTATAAACATGTATAAAATATAATTTCATATTTTAATTAATCTCATTCATTCCTTACATTCCAAGGACTAGGTGACGAATATTAGAATAATATTAATAGTATATTATTTTCCAGTAAGACTTGGGTGTGTAACATTAGTATTCAAAGGAACTCAATGTTTCCTGAAACAAAAGATAAAAATGGTTTCACTTGTGATGCATGATAAACTATTTATTGCGCATAACATCATCTATTAAATAATTTAAATTAATTTTAAGGAATATATTTCTTAAAATCTCAGGATGTTACATCCTACCTCCCATAAAATTAATTTCGCACTCTAAATCTGCCTTGGTTATCAAAGGATTAGCATTTTTAGAATTCCATTACTAAAATACAATTTTTATAAATGAAATAAAGAAAAAAACCATATAATGTGAACTTGGGAAACATAAATGTCATATGAAGTTATTCATAACTAGGATTCCACATAGGGAGAACATTAGTGGAAATGGAGTAAAAGTGTAAATAATTATTGAGACTGATT
This sequence comes from Viscum album, assembly GCA_963277665.1. NCBI lineage: Eukaryota > Viridiplantae > Streptophyta > Magnoliopsida > Santalales > Viscaceae > Viscum > Viscum album. The sequence goes on from OY728166.1 coordinate 1,179,877,551, forward strand.
GAGGTCACTGATCACAAACAAGTGAATGATCAATGTAAAGTTAAGGGCCACAAAAATATAAATCTTTTACGATCTAAAATACCATGGGTTCATCATAATTGAAGGTACTGAGATAATAATTTTGTTTCAAGATCTTTTTCCTTGAGTTAAAGAATTCTCTTATCATCTAGACCAAGAGAATATGGAAATATACTTGATGAGTAGAATTGCATCCTTTAATAAAATTCCACCACAATATCATATTTTTATCCCAATTATTAGTATTTAATATAGATTTTTAATTCTTTAAGCACTAAAATCAACTTTTACAGACCACATAACCATTAAAGTGATAGTCAAGCTATTCCACCTATCTTTATACATTAAACAAAATAAAAATGGTTAGAAAATGGTAATATAATTACCAAAATGATTAAACCATCAAATGATAAATTAATATTAAAAATTAATACATGATGTTTAAACCAAACCATTCCATGAACAAATATCCTTAAAATTATTCAAACATTTCATGAATATGTTTGAAAACTAATGATTTGAAGGATTTGATCATATATTATTCCAAAATAAATAAACCATTATTTTTTAAATAAAATGACATATGTTCACCAAATAAACTTAATATTTACTTGTGAAATTGTTTTATACTAATTAGGACATCACATAGGCTATTGGTATGCATGAAACCCATATCATATTTTAGTCATGGGTTCAAGCCCCACCGCATAGCCGGATGCGACAAGTTGTCACCAAGAATATAGGTTATCCCCATTTTTATCTTTAATATTGAAAAATAAATCATACTAAAAATACTTCATGTTTATCCTAAGGGTTACAAATACCTCAGCCTAAGTAAAAACATCTCCAAAAGCATCATTGATAACTTAAAAAAATTTAATACTTAAAAACCTCAAGTGGGGTGTCTTAAGACTTTGAAATTATGATCAGACATAAAGTTATAGTCCTATTAAGTTATCCATAAATCTTAATATAACCTCATATAAAAACATCATAATCTCCAAAGTTATCTAAACATACCTTTGATACCAACTATAACATCCAAGGACCTACACTCCAAGATCCTGTGATGAAATATATAACTTTACATTCTTGAATTTGATGCAGATAATTATGACCCAAATTTTTTATCTAAACCTTACAACATCAAAATTAAAACTTGTATAAGTTACATTATAGATAAACTTTTAGGTTTAGAGTTTTAGATAAATTGGAAGAAATTATATATAAAAAATTCACATCAACTTGGACTCATGAACAACTGGTTTATAAAGTTGAACATCATCTTCCGTTATACCCATATTTTCTTATTTCAAAATATTTCATCAGCATAATATTTTTGAAATACATTATAGACATAAGCCATTCAACATCATTCTTTATAACTTGGGGAAAATGGAAACATAGGAAGGTTGAGCTCAGATGGTCAATAAGGGTAAACATAAACATTAGCAATTAAATGTCATCAATGAGCATAAGAGTGCATAATGGTATGATAAAATAATAAAATTTAATGAGTTAATCATAAAGGAACTCATACCCATAAAAGCATCGATCATCAAATATGAAAACATGGGAAATGAAATAGTCATCAAAATCAATAATCATGAGCCATGTGATATCAATCTCGATCATTATAAACGATTTAAACCCATAATAAGCATAAAGAAACATATATGTACTTGGGAAATCATTTTCACTTCACTCTTACATTCACTATTACAAATGTAATAACCATACGGTATACTTCCATACACAATGCATTGGAGGGATATCATACACCCACCCATCATTGGTTTATCATAGAACCATCTATCATTGGTTTATAATGAAACTACCCATAATTGGTTTATCATTGAACCAACAATAAAATTTCCAAGTATCATTACAAAATAATCACACATAAAATCTTTCATTTCATTATAAACTCATAGGAACAACCATTATACCTTTTGTAACATGATTAACTCATGGAAACGAAATGGGTTCCATAAAAAACTCTTTAGAACATGATTAACCCTTGAAAATGAAACGAGTTCAATAATAATATATTTGAAACATTATTAACTCATGTAAAAGAAAAGGGTTAAATAAAAATTCATTCAAAACATTATTAACCCATGTAAAATAAATGGGTTCAATAATAATCTCTTTGAAACACGATTAACCCATAGAAAATAAATGAGTTCCATAAGAAACTCTTTGAAAAAATAATAATCCATCTAGAAATGAATGATGATGGTATAAATAAAAAATATCCGTATTTTAGGACATGTAACAACAAGGGTTGTTTACATTTATTAATGAAAATACAATTAAAAGATCATTAAAAACATTATTGAGTAAAATAATCTTTAAACATACCAAAGTGTCTCATACCAGTTTGAAACATTTGAATCATAATATATATGAGTTAATACCATTAAATTAACTTAGAATATCATGATAATAATAGGATTAATGATATAAAATTTCAAAGGAGAAATATATACACCTCATAAAATAATTTCGGTGTATAACATAACAACTGTGTCAAAGAAGGAAAATTACGACAAAAATCCATCACCGCTTTGGTAACTTCGAAACCAAACACTCTGTGAAATATAGATCATAACATGGATATGTAAATCCCCATAAATTAAAATATAATATTCATAAAATACATTAATGAGAAGTATATACACCTCAAAACAATAATAAGTGGTGAATATGGAATGTATCTCATAGAAATAAAAAGTGAGATGAAAATCCCTTACTTTGAGTCCAGTTCATCATGTTAGTTCTTTATATTAATTAATAATAAACTTATGTTAATTATTTAATTTCTTGATAATATTTTCCAAGTTTATTATTAATTTTCTTTCACTTATAAAAAATTTATATACAATTACCTAATCAATTGAGTTTAGGTCTGGTGTTTTGACCATATTCAGTTTATGTGTCAAAACTGACTTTGGTAGGCCGACTAGGGTTAATGAGTTCATTAATTAAACATATATAGAATAATAATCATTAAATAATAATCATATTTATACAAAAATTATTCTTTTATAACTAATCATGGAATATGGTTATGAAAAATGAACCAACGTTACGATCATGAAGACAGTACGTCGTACATACGCATGATTAACGTTTCCATTTTTCAATGATCATTATGGAAATAAGGTAAGTAACATTTATCTTTAAATAAAAAAAATTATATAATAAATTAAATTTTATTTAATTATACATACTCATATATGTAATTCTTGTTATGTGGTGGTTCAAAAATAAGAAGCACTTCGCTTTGAGGAGGTGGTAGTCCACACATCCACAAACGACATTATCACTTTTTTGATATCTAAAAAGGTAAGAAAGAAAGTGATATATTATATTTTAAGAAAGATAATAGTGTTATAAATATCATATATATTTCATTTAAATCATATATTTTTTTATTAAATCTATCCTTAATTCATTCCATGTAAAGTGTGAACGTATCACATCGCTTTGAGGAGGTGGTAGTCCACATGTCTACAAATGATGTTATTGATTCCCAAAAAAATGGAAATAATGAATTTATGTGTTATATAATAATTATAGAAGTATGAAGACGTCATAAATATAATATATATCATGTATAAATAGTATTTCTAGCATAACTCCCAACCACGAGCGGTGGTAAAGGAAAAAACGAACAACATCATTTCACAAGGCGGTAGTCTATCGTGCACACAGACAGTGATTTTGTTACCCCGTTTGATGGATGTGTGTGTAGGTGTAGGTTTAAAACATAACCTTAAAACATAAAAGTATATTTATTATACTAAGGTTATTATATAATCATGGAATAAATATAATTGATGGGATGGAGAAAGAAATAAAACAAAAGTTCTTGTTGAAGATTATTTCATCTTCTTCAGGTAACTCCTATTGGTTTTCACCAAAAGACTTTTTTGGTTTTATTTATGCCTAAAGTGAGGCTTATAGGATTATATAACCACTTTTGGAGCTTATTTAGGAAGTTTTATGATGATAAAAATTGATTTATAGGTGTTAATAAGTGAAGGGGTGGGTGCCTTTTTATAGTGGAGGGGGAGTGACGTTCTTGTAAATATAAAAAGGTAAACACTATTAGGAGATCTTACTTACATAATGCGATTAAAATAATGAACCAAATTATACAAAAGTGGTTATATTGTCTAAATATGGTCATAAAATGGGTTTTAGACAAGTTTCTAGGTCATTTGGACCCTTATGATTAAAGTTTAACCACTAAGTAAACTCATTTTTACCATAGTCGCTATAATTAATTTTAATTGCATTCACTAATAATTTTGGTAAAAAAATAAGTTTTCCTTAATAGAAATTATATATTATGTTAATTTAAAATATGGTATCCATTTTTCCAAATTCCAATCATATAAGTGACAAATTCTAATTTAAAATCAATCACGTAGACGAGTAAGAAATTAGGTTTTTAATGTAAAAAGTTCAAAAGATTGAAATGTTTTTATATAAAATTTCAATGTGAAATTGATTAAAATGACCTAAATTAGATTACATGATATAAAATTGATCTAATTATACTATAAAACCAATTAATAATATAATTAAACACTATAAATTATTTATATGAAAAATAAGTTTTCAATTAAAATTTAATATTATTTACTATTAATTAAAATATGAAAGTTCTCAGAAAAATACCAAAAAATAACCAAACATAAATTTTTATATCCTAATATCAAAAAATAAGTTTATTTTTTCAAATAAAAATTATAAATGTGTCAAAAGTTTATTTTAAAACAAGTCTTTCATTAAAAGATGGTAAAACTGCCTTTTAAAAATATACAACTTTTTTTGCTTAAAATTTAATTTATTCTTATCTTAAGTCTATAAAGCTTATTGGATGAATTTAATTTTTTTTATTAAATATATAAAATATAAATTTCATTAATATATTTCACTAATAGTGATTAATTTAATTTATTATAATAAAAATCCATTCTGGTCATAAAAATTGTTTTTTAAAAATACACATCCCAGATATTCAATTAGTCTTTATTTTCATTTATAATTAATTTATAACCAATGAATTCATTTTATAAACCTGAGTAAACTATAATTTCATAATTTAGTTAATCTCATTCATTCCTACCATTCCAATGGCTAGGTGATAACTATCATAATAATATTAATAGTATATTCCTGTCTGGTAAGACTTGGGTTTGTGTGTAATATAAATCATCAAAGAAAATCAATGTTAAATGAAACATAAGAAAAAATTTGTGTTGTGTTTGATTCAAGATAAAATACATATTATGTTTAATTAAATCTATTAAATAATTTAAATTAATTTTAATGAATATATTTCTTAAAATATCAGGATGTTATAGTAACTATAAACATAGTTGTCGGTATTAAAGAACACAAAAGAGAATCAAATGGAGGAAAAATAGACGGATCCATCAGTTGGAGGTAAAATGGAGAAATCCATCAAAAAAAGTAAAAAAAATATGAATCCATTAGACAGAGACAAATCATATTGATCAATCAAGAAAACATTTTCTAAGGGTTTTTTTTAGTGAAGTTCAAAAAAATTCATCTTGAGCACATACAGTTCTATCAATGTCTAGGAAGAATTTTTAATACCAACCCACTCTTAAGAGCTTTTTTTTAAGATCATGATGAATTTTACATAAGTTATGTTGAACCATATTGACTATGGTAGAAGTAAATAACTTTATGAAGTGTATTAAAAAATAAAATGTAAATAAATCTTATAGATGGGGGTATAAACAGTTGCTGAAAAATATTATTGGTTGGGGAGTATAACCAGCTATGACATGAGTGGATAATAAAGGTATAGTTGGGGGGTATAACCAACTATTGAAGAATAGAAAAATATTTGGTTTTAGAACTAGGGTTGGATGGAGGTTGAGTATTAGACAGTATAACTACATTCTATTTGTAGTATTGTGTTTTGTAAAGAAGTTAGTAAAAGAATACATGTTTGGGGGGGATAATCAACATAGAAGGGATAAGTTATTTGTATAGATCCTTGTAAATAACATTTTAATCCCTCTATTTATATTTTTTTCATATGAAAGGTAATCTTGCGATTTATATTTGATTGAATCATAACTCTAATAGGTTTTAGAGGGAAAGAATGTTTCCTTATTAAGTTCAGAAACATTATTATAAAAGGAAAATTGATCCTTGATTCAACCACTTGTACTCTCAGTAATCTCATAAATTTATCATAAGGAACCTTTGATTTCATATAAGGAGGAAATAGAGATATCATAAGATACAAGATGCAAATAAGTCTTGAATTCTGAAATAGATCCATGTATCCGATCCATGTATGGGTTCTGCTCAATTTGCTGGTTGATGGAGAACTTTTTGGGTAGAAATGTGTATTCAATATAAATATAGACATGGAAGGTAATAAAAATTCCTATAAAGAAATTCTAGTTTCTAAAAGGTTTAAAAACATCAAGGAATTAACTATGAAGAAAATCTTTTCTCTAGCTTCCATGTTTGGATACATCAACATTCTAATTTACATAGAAGCTTTCCATGACTACATGATTTGAAAGATAGATGTCAAAAAAAATTCCTTAATAAGAATATTTAGTAAGATTCATATATGTTACAACCTAAACGCTTTTTGATTTCAAGAAATTTCAATAAGAGTTGAAATTTTTAGAGATCCATCTATGGATTAATGTATAAATATTGGTAAATATAATGGTTGGGTAGAAAACATGGATCCATTTTCTCATAGAATTCTCTCTTAAGTGATATCCTCTATACACTAGGGTTTTGTCCCCTTATGGATGAATGATCCTCCACTGGATTTTGTTGGTCCTCTCACTCACTTCCTGCGATGTTGTTGTATGTTGTTTTCTTTGCTTTAGAATAATTTTGTCCATAATTAACTAAGGTGTTTGTTTCCCCATTTATCTCATTCCTCATATTCTTTCATCATGGTGGTGTGACTCGTCCTTTTCTGATCAACCATGTTTGATCTTCCTATATCATTCCTGGTCTAAAGGCATACGCTCAGTGGTGGCATCAGTGTTGGGTCTTTTCAGGTGTTGTCCCCGGTGGTTCCTTTAGGTATGGTGGTATTCCTTCCAGCCTAGAGTAGCACTGGACTATCCCCATTGATTCGATAGAGACCAGGTGATTTAGTGAGTTTATATATGCTGATAGTAGAGTGAGGGTGCAAGTTTCTGGGTTTCATTTTCTCTCATCTATTCGGTGTCCAGTGGTTTGGGTTTCTAGCTTCTGATCTTATCTTCTCATTTGACTATTTTGTGGTTTTCCCCTATGATATATTATAGATTCTTCCTCTGGTATGTCCTCTCTCCCAGTGATCCTCTTCCACGATTGGTGTGTGCCGGTGGAGTGTACGACTATAGGGATTTTTTTCATCCTTGATGACAATAGCAGTGTTTGGTGATGGAGTTTCAGATCTCTGGAGTGTATTAGTCCCCTCACTTCCACCCTTTTATTTTCCAGTCTTTTTTAACATGCATGAACCCATCTCGGTTGGGTGTGTTTGTTTCTTCAGGGTGGTTTGGAAATGTGGTAGTGGGAGTGGTGGCAATGCGGTCTTCTTCGTTCGGTTTTTATCTCATTGGATCAGTTTTCCTTTGTGGAGTGTTTTTTCATGTATGATGAATTTTTCCTTTGAGATTTTGGATTTGTTTATTTCTAGTGATGGTTTCTTATTAGTTCTTGGCCCACATCTAGTTCATGGTGGATTCATTGGTTTTCTTTGACAGTGGATCATCTTGATGGTTGTTGGTATTTCTCATTGTGGGAATGACCAGAATTGAAAATTCCAAAGACTCAAGGTAATGCATCTTCTCCAGGTGTACAATTTAAGGTGGTATGATGAAATAGGTTTTGAGTTTTGAATTTTCATTTTGTGTGATGTTCACTGGGGAAGTTTGAATTTTGAAACTTTAATTGGGTTTTTTGTTATATTTGGTTTATTGATTCATGTTTGTACTAGTTCTCACTTAACCATATAAAAGAGATTATTTTGAAAATAAAAAAATATTATAGAGGGTAAAAGTAAGAATCTAGGTCATGTATCATTAAATTCAACGAAGTCATAAAATATTTTGATATCATAAAGAAATAACGCGAGCCATGTGTTTACAAGTTGTTTTGTGGGAGTGCGGTCATAATCCTTATAGTATATGTTGATGAAATATTACATATTAGAAATGAAATACCACTCTTATAATCAGTTAAGGATTGAATAAATAAGTGTTTCTCTATAGAGTACATAGGTAAAGCAGTATATATAATTAGAATCAAGATCATTCATGATTGATCCAAAAGTATTCTTGGACTATTTCAAGGTATATATATTTACAAGATAATAAATATATTTATAATGAAACAACCCATGAGTGGATTGGTTCTAATGTCACATGGAATACATCCCTATAAGAAAATGTGTCCTCATACACAATAAGAGATAGAGAGATGGAGAGGGGAGAGAATGAGTAATATCCCATATACTATTGTGATAGGATCAATCATGTGTGCCAGGTTATGTACTAGGATTGATGTTTTCTATTCTTTAATTGTGGTAGATAGATATAAAGCTAATCTAGGAGAACAAAATTGGTATACTATTAGGGTTACCCATAGGTAACTAAGGATTTATAAGGATATGTTCCTAGTATACAGTGGATATGATAATCCAGTCATTATAGGATATACTTAAACTAGTTTCCAAATATAGAAGTATCTAAAGTTGTAGTTAGGATATGTCATCAGTCCCAACATATGAGATATGAGTAGGAAGAGTTCAAAGTAGAAAGTCATCACTGATTCGATATAGGAATCCAAGTATATTTTAGATTTTGATACATCAAAAGAATACTTTTGGATTCAAAACATCATCCAAGATTATGATGTGGTGTCTAATAGTAAAGAATTTATCACATTGCATTGTGATGATAATACATAGGTGGCTATTGAAAAGGATCCAAGGTAGCATCAAAGGATGAAGCATATACATTGAATGTATCACCTCTTACAGTATTTTTATCATAGGAAAGAGGTCATGGTGAGTATAATTCCATTGTAAAAATTATGGTGGCCCCCTTAACTAGAGACATATATGAGTAAAATCATGAATATCACATGAGATCTATCAGACTTATGGTTGTTCTAATTTGGTTCTAGATTAAGTGGTAGTCTATTATATTTGGTTCCTAAGAACCAAATTTTATGTATTTTATAGCTACATGTATTCATTTTTTGAATAATGATTATGTTTTTATCACATTATGATTGTTATTATATGTGACTTAACACGTGATAATGTCCTAAGGGTAACTATCTTACTAATTTTTCGTAGAAGTTCCCCACTAAGATGAGAACCCTATAATTTAAATATATTTTCTATACCTAAATGATATCAATTTATGGGACAAAAATGATACATTCTACTAAGGTTGGAGGCTCATGGGACTTTGAGACACTTTATCAAGGTGTACTCCCTTGGTAATATTTAAAGTATAAGATTATTAGAACATGAATCATCAATAGGAAATCCACATTTTAGTGTCTTTGAATGTTTCTATCTATCAACATGTGTATTGATACTTATAATTTAAGATTATTATTAATGAATATCATGATTCATGTACTTTTATGTACTGACCAAAACTATGATGTTATATATTTTCAAGTGGTAGGGTATGTTGGGTGCATCGCGAGTGATACTGCATTAATAGATAATCCAAGAAAGGATTTGTACCTTCATATATCAATGAAAGTTGATATCTATAGTCCTTTGATGGGAGTATAACTACCTAATTATGTCCATGGTCATAGAATTATATTTGTATAGTTCATTTTAAGAATGTTAAATAAAGAGACATTGAGCATATAAGTTGATGATAATATTATGCAACCTTCTTGATTAAAGATATAGATATAATCGAATTATATTACACAATATATGTTTGTAGGAGGTTTTATGTCATTGATACACTAACTTATTCCACTCTGGAGGCCTTGAAATGTTTCTAGATGCTAACATTAGACTTTAGGAAATGTAGCCTAATGCCACTGAGAAAGAGACCTAGAGGGTCACATAGTAAGTATATTCAAAACCTTAGTTAAATTATATATGAGTTTAATATATTGGAAAAATATTATTCTCATATGTGGTTTAATAATTATTCATGTTATTTTAATCATAAATATCCCACCATTAGTTATTCGAGAGAATATATATGTGAGTTGAATATTTATTAAATATTTATTCACCAGGTAATTATTTATTTATTTATGTGAATATATAATATTTATTTATTTCAGATTATTGAAAATGTAAAAAATATTTATTTATTTGGTTATGAGAATATTCAATAAAAATTTATTCACTTGTTTTTTTAATATAATATTTATTTATTTATTTATGAATAGTATATTGATATTTATTTAATCAATTGATTATCCATTATTCAACATTAAATCAATACTAATAATAATTAAAGGACAAAGTTTTAATGATTCAATGATAAATTTCATATTAAATATAATTTTAATAAATATTAATTTTTTTATTCAGGAAAAAAAAGTTTATTTTACATGAGAGTCTAGTGAATGTGTAGTAAATAATAATACTTATATTACTATTTAGACATGTGGTTCCCTATGGAATAAGAAAATAATAATGGCCCTTGTAAAATTAGTTTTTTAACAATAGATCTATTCAATCCTATTTATAAAATTTTTGAAAACCCTAGAAAAATTATAATCATTATACACAATGAGTTATAAAGAGTATTCTCTCGATCCATAGAGATATCCTCCCCTAGAATGCATTGAATAATGTTGAAAAATTCATGTCCACTTCTAGAGCGATTCTATATCTCCTTGATGGATTCTATTACGATCAACAATGACCACCATAAGCATTATATCCATTCATGCTAGCCCCAAGAGGACTCTACAATGATGATCAGAAGTTTGTAGAACACGTGTGGATCACCGCTAAAGATAATATACCCCTATTTCCTATAATATAACAATGATATGACAATAGGTCTTGTTCTAATAATCTATAATGAAGAAACAATTCAACAAAAGGTAATTACTTATTAAAATAAAGTAATTATTAATTATATGTGAAAAAGATCATCTCTTTTGGGATATGTGTTTCTTTCAATTAAACTTTGAGTTAATTTTGTTGGTCATAAAGTATTTAACCATGTAAATATTTTAATTACCATTGATTATTAAAAAAATATTAGTTAGAAGAAACCCATCAGGAACATCCGTTACACTATGAATATTCGGGCTTATCAAAATTTAAACCAATTTGTACCTCCATTGGATCTATGGGTTTGTATTAGTGCAAGTGGGGGAGTGAAAGGAATATTACCTTAATCATTAGATAGTGTATAGTATGATCAGACCTATCTTAGGGTATGATAAGCATATGTAAAATAAAATTTATTCAATACAATCCTTATACAGTATTTAAAAATATGGGGGGTGTGATAAAGTATTTCTAGGGAAATCATATTTTATAGTTGGGAAATATCATAAGGTATCTATTTAGGAATACCATTTTGTATGACATGATTATTTCATAATTTTGAGAATCAAATGGTTCTAAATTATCATAACTAAAATGAATAATTCTTTCAATTTGATATTAATAATTCAACGTTTAAAGCCTCCTTCATATCAGCTCTCATTAAATATGGGAGATTTATGGCCAAGAGTTACATGTGTTGTAATAGAAATTATTAATCATATGATTGTGAAATAATTGTGAAATTTCATGGCTTAGTGAGCATCCTTGTCACCTATATAATGTTGTCTGAGATATGGAGTATGGTGTGTAGTCCTCCTGAGAACCATGGGTTGATACTCTTCCCTCCATGAATCTATCTCTTTCTTCCTTCTTTGAAACTAAGATACAAGTATATGGTGATGTAATTGGAAGACACACAAAAAAAAATTGAGCAATTCATAGAAAATCATGGATACACCTTGGAGGGAAGAAAATTTTTATTTCTCCTTGGTGATCATCATTAATCTAGAAAACAAGGAATCAGAAGAAACATAATATAATGAAAGGTATGTATTCTTGGTTTCTTTTAATATTTGGTTTTAGTTTTAGAGGCATGAATTTCTTGGGTTTCATGGTTTCTATGAAATTTTAATACATTTATTAATGGGTAATATATTAATAGAAACTTATAAATTTCCCCCACAAGGAGCCCACTATGATGATATTTTAGGTGACCAATTCTATCAATGTTGAACATGTAGTTGATTCAGAATTCAATGTTTTCCTCAACAATATATCACTCTAAAATAAAACGTTTTGGTTAACTTATATTTTTGAAATACCCTTTTAAAATCATTATATATGATTCAATGGGGTACATCCATTTGTAATATACAAGACCACATAGTCTGATCTCTCTAACCAAGTGAACCAATATAAAAAAGATTAACTATGAGAAGAACATCTCAAATTCACATAATAAGATAACAATTTCCTTTTCCATGGTTTAAATATTCATTGGTTCTATAACTTTACTATTTATATCTTTAAAAAATTATCAAAAAAAGTTTAATGTGTGCCATAATTTTTTAGGTAGAATGGAACATAAATACACACGTATTAAATCTTGCATCAATACATGAAAGTCATGCAGTTTTAAGACCTTTACTTCAAATTAGTCATCGACACTATATTATTAATATTTAATGAATGCCCCTTTGGAACCTTTACACTATTAAAAATGTTTGTGTTAGAGTTGGTTCCCCAAATCTTAATTGTTTAGTACTTGATTATATTTTTTTCACTATTAATGAAGTTACCCATCACATCATGATTTTTCCTCTACATAAATTTTTTATGTGATGATGTTCTAAGAATATGTATCATAGTGAAAGGTAATAGTAGTTCCACACTTTTATAAGAAACATGAGGTTACACATCATCATTCTTGAAATTTTTTCTATATTTGGCTGATTTTTTCTGATAGGACACAAATGATACATACTATCAGTGGTAGGAGGCTTCTAAGATATTGAAACAAATTCTCATAGTGATATCCCTTAGTAATATCCAATATTGGAGGTTATGAGAACAAACTTTTCAATAGGAAATCCACATTTACATGTTTCATTGGATGTTCCTATCAAAAAATATGTGTATTGAACCTTATTCTTTAAGTTTATCCTTAATAGATATCATGACTCATGTACAGTGAATTATTAATGAAAACCACCATGACATATGCTAGAGGCATGGTAGGATACATTGGGTGCATCATAAGTGATGTTTCATTAATAGTTAATGTGAAAAATGAATTATCCATTATGTCCCTTGACATAAGATGATATCTTATTCCCTTTGATGGGAATGGAATAACCTAGATAAATCCATGGCCATGGTGTTCATTAGAAGAGTTCATTTTATAAAATTCAAAGAATGATACATCGAGCACATAGTTTGATGGAACTAGTATGCAAACTTCTTGATTTTATATTTCACAATAAAGGTATTATATTACATAATAATTACTCATAAGATGTTGGATTCCATTGTGATATTAACTTCTTTATTTATTAGAGCCTTGGCATGTTAGTAAATGATAACCTTGGACATTAAGAATTTATAATAAATTCCACCAAGAAATAGTCCTAGATGAACACACACTATGTGTATCTAGAATCTAATTTAAATTTATGTATTGATTTTAAAAATTTAGAATAAATAATATTTATTCAGGTGTGTTTGGTCACCAAAATTTAATAACAAGTTATTCGAAAGAATAAGTGAGTTAAATTACAATAATAAATATTTTTTTTCAAGGTTTGGTGAATATAATATTTATTAAATTATATTTATTAATGAATAATTCAGTGCAATTTATTTATTAGATAAATAGTTATTATTCAAGGAAAAGTAAATGTCAATGAGGGATAAGAAGACCGAGCTTAATGGCCCAAATGGAAATGGTATACATGATATTTATTTATATTCTTAAACTGTTTCACATGTATAGAGATTAAGAATAATAAAATTATTATTATTATTGGACATGGGGTCAACTAATAATTATAAAGTTGGAAATGGGATTATGTGTGATTTTCTAATACTAAACTATCCATGATAAATATTTAATTATATCACTTTACAGAATTACTCTTTTTGTACATGGTGGATAGAGAGAGACTATATCAAGACCTAGACAGAGATATTGAGATATATAATGCACTCCCTCATCCTACTCTCTCAATCAATTAGGAGAGCATAAATATTTACTCCTACTTTAATCAGAATTCTTCTGTGATCAATCACGAACAATGCAAGCGATCACGATCAGTCATGCTAGCACTCGATGATTCTATAACAATGTTCATAGATTTAGGTTCATATGTGGATCATTGTTAAAGGTATTTTCCCCTTGAATACCAAAGTAAAATGATGGTATGATTAGATTTACTCAACTATATCTTTAATGAAAGTGGAATTACAATTTGAGGTAATTTTATATCTACTCATAAATTACTTATAAATTACATGTGAAGATCCTTCTTCTTCTAGTTATACCATTTTTCACTAGTCAATTAATCTACAGTTTTCATTACAAATGATTTTTTGTCAGGTAAATTAATGATTATTCTTATACTATGATAAAAAAACCCTGTTGGTAATTTCATACAGGCATTTCCACTACACCCAAATCCTACAACTGGTATCAAATGGGTCATAAGTTTAATTTTATAATTATTTATTATTCATTGATTGTTTGAATTTATTTGATATTTATTTTAATTAATATAGATCTATTTTAATATCTACAAATTTTTGTATCTTACCTTCTTTATTCTCACTAACATATCCAGTAAACTGTTAAGATTGAAAAATGAAGAAACATTCAAAGAGATCCATTTGGAGGTTCTAATGGCTATACCTGAAAAAAAACAAGAGTAAATGGTGTGTACTTTTTAAATACACACCATGTATTAATTTTATAATACTTATATCATGAAAAAATCAAATAAATATGATAAAATCAAATATATTTGATGAAAATGAATCTAAGATCTGACAAAAGCATATCGGTGTGTAGATTTGGATAAACTGGTACATGGTTTAAAGAACTAAATGCTATGTAACAACTATACATGATGGTAGTTCTCATCCTCTCATAAATTAGAACATGGGAAGACCCATCACATATTTTATTGGATATACAACATAGGAAAAAATACATCGAGAAAACTACAAGGTTAATCAATGTGTAAGTTAAAAAAAATGTAGTGTACATCAAAATCATCTGCGACAAGTAACACAACCAATCTCTAGTCATGTGTTTTGGACATGGATAGAATACAGTACACACCATGTAACTAAGGGAATAAACTATAGTAAATTACAGATAGTTTTCATAGTTTAACATATAGATAAAAACTAAATATATGATTAAAAATATTTATATGTGTTCCATGAGTCATTTATTTGACAGTACACACCGTTTCATAGGATTAATAATTGTATACTGAATAAATTTCTGTTTTAAATTAAAAATAACCATGTCCATGTAATTTGGATGAGTATATGGACTTTATTACAATTACACTTGTATACATCATTAATTTTAAATTAAATTTAATTTTGTTTACAATTATATATGTTAGTGATTAAAGGATGTGTGGTTGGAATTAAAATAAATTGGATTAATTCATGGTGAATTATCTTAATAAATGAATGAATCAAAGTGATTAATAACTAGTTTTGAAATTATTTATCATTTCATGTTGTGTGGAAGGTCATTATACTAAACCATCCCTATGCATACGATTGTTAACTTTTACTTTACTTAATTAAAATTTATGTCATTTGAGTCATCCCATCCTCCTTATTATATAAGAGTCTGTATGATTGATGTTTCTTTTATATAAACCACAATTATCCAATCCATTGGATCCCCTCACCTATGTTTAAGTAAATGATTATGTATGGATGAATATCTCTGATGAGAGGAGGTATCCCAAGTCTAAGAGAAAAGGTGAAACTAATTGAGGTTATACATAGGAATTTAGGTGGTATACTATAACACAAACCAAGCTAAGGTTCAATGTGTTTTCCCCAGGGTTCAATGGTTATTTTATCATTTTCTAGATAAACTAACCATTAAGGAATCTCATGAAAATTCCACTCGTGTTTTATTTCAGTTAGTTTCATGGGTAATTATTTATGATTTTGAATGTTGAATGATCACCTAATAAATAAATTAACAATAATTAAATATGGAATAAAATATAATTGAATTATGCATAAATTTTATTGGATATGGTTAATCACTTAAGTAAAATCCAATTAATATTAACAAGGAATGTGATAAAGATAAAATTGGATTTATAAATAATGATAAATATCCCTTAACTAAAATATTATGTTGGTATAACCTTCCACTAATTATATAAGAATCGAATTCATATCTCAATTTTCTTGACCATCCTAAGTTGGGGTGATTTTATTTATCAAGGAAGTTTTAGCTTAATGTTCTGATTTGAATTAAAAAATTTCACATAAAGTGTTCAATACCTAAGTAGGACTTGGTGTAACTGATAGGAAAGGTATGAGGAAATATTTATTCATGATTTTAGGATTGGAGAGTCCACTCAATGGATCAAGGAACTGTGAGTTAATATATTTGGCAAGTCATGCCTACCCGAAACCCTTAAAATAAATTTTCTAGCCCAAGTCTAGGTTATAGGAATAGGAATATATATCATTTATACTATAATTTATAAGGGATATGATATTCTAAAAATAATGATAAGGTCTATTAGGTTTCGAAAAAAACAATGAGAGATTAATGTAATTGAAACAAATTTAAGTTTATTAATTTTCTTTTTTTTTTGTAACCAAGAAGTACTAATTATATGCTCTAAATTTATATAAATGGAAATTCAAATAACTTATAAAATATTACTGTGATACATAATAGAGAAAGATAACCTTATCACCATTGATAATTTCTAGAAATTATATAGGTGCTTATGTATTATACTACACTATGAAAGAAAATTATACATGATGGAAACCCCACTTCCTGAGTCTCTTTCCAAATAGGCTAGTGAGGAAGAAGTATCTCTCTATATAAAACATATAGATGGTGTAATGAATGTCTTTTGTTTCATATTATCCACCATGTAATATGATCTTATAAAGAAAAATGAGTATATGGATGTACATATGATTATTTATCAAAATCTGGATCTCTATCAAGAGATGACGAGATCAACAAGTTTTGAGATCTACAATTCACTATTCATGTGGAAGCTTAGAGAGTCAGTGCCAACTGGCCCAAATTTATTCAAGATGATTGGATATATTGATCTCATGGGGTTTATGATCCCTTATGAGCTACAAAAAAATCTAATTATTTCCTTACTACTTAAAAACATCTCCAATTTTATTAGGAATTATAATATGAAAAATAGAGTGAATACATTCTCATAAATTCTTTCTACTATTCTTTAAGTTGATAAATAGACAGGGAATGAAAGACCTATGACCCTTATAGTGAATAATAAGTTTATGAAAATGAAAAAGGGGATACTCATTCCAAGTATAAGGCTCCAGATTACCATACATCCAAGAAGAAGATTATCTAGAGGCAAGGAAAGGAATATGATGTAGTATGTTTTACATGTGGAAAATAGGACCAATAGAAGAGGAATTACACACATCCAATGAATCAAGGAAAAAATTAATGTGAATTCATTATTAAGTGTATTGTTTAATTATCTACAAGTTGGGGTTTATATTCCACTTTTGGTGCTCACATTTATATAAAAATACAGGATCCAAGTAGATTTCAGATGGTTTCTAGGGCCAAGGTGGATCTACATGAATCCAATAGAGCAAGGTTGTGTTCTCTAGCCATTAGATACTACCATAACACATTGGAAAATGGAATAATTTTTTTATTAAATAATTTTTATTAAGTGCCTATTGTTAAGAAGAATATCATATATATTTCATGTTTAGTAATGGATGGATTTGTTCTCAATTTTTTGGAAATAAGAGTTGTAACTTTTATAATGATAGAATGGGTTATGGTATGAAATGGTTGATTAATGATATTTATGTATTATATTATGAAAACCAATTATTTTCAATTTATTCCTAAGAAATTTTGTGTAACTCATTTAACACCAAGTTGTGGCATAACCATATTGGTCATGTAAACGTGAAGTATTTGAAAAATCTCAATCAAGATGGTTACTTAGACTTATTTGATATTAAAACACTTGAAATATGTCATGATTTTTTATAAGTAAAGACAACCAAAAATCCATTCAATGTTCAAGGTGAATGTCCTACATAGATTCTAGAATTTTTACACACTAATGTGTGAAATAATTTCTTAGTTGAAGCTAGAGGAAAATTCTCATACTTTATTACTTTTACCAATGACTTGATTAGGTATGGTTATATATACTTGATAAGGTATAGTTATGAATAATTTTAGAAGTTCAAAGAGTTCAAGAATGAAGGTGATAATTAGCTTGGAAAAAATATAAATAAAATTCAATCGAATCGAAGTGGTGAATATCTTAACCAATACATTATTAATATTCTATGAGAGTATGGGATTTTATCTCAACTCACCGCACCTTATAGACCACAGTGGAATGGTGTTAGTGAATGGATTAAACATATACTATTGGACATGGTAAGGTTTATGATGAGTCATGAAAGCTATCCACTATCCTTTTGGGGATATTCATTATAGAAAACATCATACTTACTAAACCAAGTACTAACCAAAGTAGAAAACAATAACCCCTTAGAGTTATGGAGTAAAAAGAAACCCATTTTTCACATGTTCATGTATGTGGTTGTGAGGAAATTTTCAAGGATATGTTAAGAAATAAATTATGACCTTGAGGAATTATGTGTATCTTTATAGGCTATCCCAATGAAACAAGTGGATATTATTAATGCAAACCTCTAGATAAGAAATTAACTATCACAATAGTGGTTTTATTTCTTGATAGGGAGAACAATATCAAGGAGAAAACTGGGATAATGGTTGACTTAAATGAAATTAATACTCAAGATATACAAGAGTTTCTATGGGAACAAACTCTATAGGTCCTCATAGAGGATGTTGTTCTTGAAACAAAAGTACTGCATATAAGTACTATATAGGTAAGAGATCTAAAGAGATATGGTTTTCTATTCACTGATGATAATGACTCATTATTGTTTAAAAATAATGATTCTATATCCTATAATGAGTTATTAGAGAGCTCAAAGGATGAAATATAGAAATAATACTTGAATTCTGCGATGGATTCCATGTATCAAAACCATGATTGGGTTAAGATCAATTAACCAGTTGATGTAAATTCTGTTGGGTGTAAATGGAAATTTAATCAAAAACTAGACATGGAAGGTAAATTAAATACCTATAAAGAGTGGATAATAGTTAAATGGTTAATTCAACATCAAGGAAATGACTATAATGAAACCTTTTATCCACTTTCCAAGTTTAAATCTACTATATTTTTTCTTACCATAGAAACATTCCATGATTATGAGATTTGGAAAATGGATGTCAAAACTTGTAACATCCCGGTTCCGAGTGCTGCCTAGAGGCGCCCCATACCTGGTTGGTCACATGGCATCAAGTGCATTTCCACGAACTCTAGAGGATGCCGACTAGCAGCGAGGGCCTTGGGTGTGATAGTGGGGAAACTATGCCCTCATTGGCAGAGTAATACAGTAAAAGTAAAACAGATATACAATAGCAGAAGTAGTAATAATACCATACAAAATTAAACAGAAGAATACTGAAATAATAAATAACTGGAGCACATAATAAATTATGAATGATACATATGTCTAGGAAAGCATCCAAACAAGTCAAAATTATGGAATATAGTACTAAAACAAAGTACAAAAGAAAAGAAAGTAAACAACTCCTTAGCATCGCAAGCCTCATCTTGGTCCCATACTATCTAGCTCTAAAGCATTAAAGTACCTAAAGTAGAAGGGCGCTTGCCCTTATCTAGACCTATAACAATATAATCTATTTGGGCCCAAAAGCATGACCCAAATAGGGTGTGTGACTAATCCCAGTAGGCAACCACCCAAAGATCTGTGCCTAACAGTCAGTGAATATATATGGTAGGCAATAAGTAAAAAGAAGCAGTAAACAAGGAAGTACTCAAAAGTAAACAATCCTATAGTTTCAATGCATTCAATTTCACATATTAAGTAAGTAGATAATAAAAAACAGGTAACCCTCTAAGAAGTGCTCATATCCTAACCCCTCTGGTTCTACCAAGAAACACAAGCAACCCTCTGTGAAGTACTCACAGTCTAACCCCTCTGGTTCAACTTTAGCACAGACTCTCTGAGGAAGAACTCACTATCAATTCCCCCTATAGTCTCATATTGGTAACTAAAAGGCACTTAAGGGAAGCACTCAACTTCCAATTCCCCTTATGGCCTACATCGAGTAATTATAAACACTATGAGGGAGCACAAAGTCCATCCCCCCTATGGTCTCGCAATGTAATAGTAAAACAGACACTCTAGAGAATCCCTCAACATCTATTCTCCCTATGGTATACTACACCAAGTTATCACGTCCCTATGTAAGTCAATCGTGCACAAACGAATATGGAATCCAAATTAAACCTCAAGAACTAGTTGGATAAACAGTCTACAACATATCACATCATTTCAGATAAAGTCACTCCATCATACAATACTAGGCATGGAAAGCAAGGAAGCCTAACATGGAATCTAGAACGAACATTCAAAATAAGAAAAAATGGGAAAAACATCCATATCATGGAAAGATTAACCCTATTCACAAACAATTAACATCTATCCAAACAAACTAGGCATAACAGGCAATAACAGGGCTAAAAACCATAAACACGCAATACCTTGAATGAGGGTATTGGGAACTTTTGCACATATAACTCAAAGAATCACTATGGAAAGGAACAAACCATGTACCTTAGTGTCGTGATATCGATATACTCTGGCGTCAGCCCTTGGATTGACCTAGAACGTGGTAGATCTACAAAAATGTCTAAAACGTTCAACCGAGAATATATAACGAAAGAGGAGAAATCAGGAGATGGTGTTCTAGAGGAAGAGAGAAGTCACCGATGAGATTCCAATGCAACCAATGGAGTTTGATTCAGAGAACGGATGGCAGTTTGGGGGCTCAGTGAAGATCCGCATTGTACAGTCGCTCCTGGACAAGACGGACAAAGAAGGAGGTGTTTATGTCGATTGGACGCGACCCCGATACATTTAATGAAAAAAATAAAGTACACGGCGCGTAATTTAAAATTACATGATGTGTACTTGTGCTTACCAGGCCCCACTTTAGGTGACCTCTAGGTCACCACACATGGCTGTGTGCTCGGCTGTTACATGGCTAGCATACGGCTACGTGCGGCAGCTGAGTACATGGTGTGTACATAAAATGTACATGGCGTGTACTTCAAAAATTTCTATAAACTCATCTTTTTCTCTAAAACACCCAAAAAAGGAAAACATACCTAAAAAGAAGATCTAGGTTCTTACAAACTCCCCCCCTTAAAGAAATTCATCCCCGAATTTCCCTTGCAAGGAGATGTAGAAGAATAATCCTCGAACAACTCTGACCACTGTGATCGTACATCGGCCTCCCTCTCCTAGATATCTTCCTGTACTTTCTCGTGATTCCATAACACTCATACCAGAGGAATAGACCAACTATGGAGAACCTTATCACTTCGATAAACAATCTGGATAGGATGCTCCTCAAACGAGGTGCCCACCTCTAACTCAACATCCTCGGGTTGAAAAACACGAGACGGGTCTGAGAAGCAACGTCGAAGCTGAAAAACGTGGAAGACGTCATGCATATCCCGATACCACTGAGGTAACTACAACCGATAGGAAACCATCCCAACTCTCTCCAACACCTCAAACAGCCCGACATACCTTGACAAAAGATTATCGTATCTCCTAATCCTCTTGTGTCCCAACCTCAGTGTGACACGCAAAAAAACCTAATCTCCAACCTCAAACTCCAGAGGTCATCTCCATCGATCAGCATAAGACTTCTGTCGAGACTTTTTAGTAACCATCCTCTTTCTAATCAACTATATCTGCTCTATGGTCTCCTAGACAAGACAAGGTCCCAGTATAGCTGCCTCTCCTGCCGCCATCCAACATAAGAGTGATCGACATGGTCTACCATACAATGCCTTATAAAGTGCCATCTAAATAGTTGATTGAAAACTATTATTTTAGGAAAACTACACAAGAGGCATGTTCTTCTCCCAAGAACCTCCAAAATCTAGGATGCATGCTCAAAGCATGTCCTCAAGAACTTGAATTGTACGCTCAAACTAGCCATATGTCTGGGGGTGGTAAGTTGTACTCAAAAGTACCTGTGTACCCAAAGCCTTCTAAAGCCCCTGCCAGACCTGAGAAGTAAAATGTGTGTCCCTATCTAAAACAATGGAGTACAGAAATCCATATAGATGTAAAATATCTCAGATTACAAATGTTCTAGATCATCAACACTGAAGGTCTCCTTGATCGGAAAAAAGTGAGCAACCTTCATGAGTCTATCAATGACAACCCAAACTATATCATTCCCTCGAGGTGATCTCATTAACCCTATCACTAAATCCATCATGAAATCATTCCACTTCCATTCGGGAATGGGTAACTGCTGCAAAATCCTTGTTGGCCATTGATGCTCTGCCTTCACCTGCTGATAGGTTAAACACCTTATGAAGAAACCATCAACATCTCTCTTCATACCTAGCCACCAATACTGATGGTGTAGATCACAATACATCTTGGTGACACCATGATTAGTCACTGAAAGTGGCTAATATTCATTGTTAAGTTCTTAATATTAATGTGTTTAAAAGTTCATAAACATCAATTTTAGTCCAATTCAGAAATTGAACTTCATTTCCCATCATTGTGCAATTCATGCTTAAAATTTCAATTTGGGACCACTCAATAATTTGCTTGTGTAAATTACAATATTCATCATTTTAATTTGAAATTTTGGTATATTATTGAACACTTTGTTTGGAACATTTTATCTTTTAGGTCCGATGGATGAATCACAAAGGAAGATGGAGAATTTTGCGCCTGAAGGCAGAAACATGCTGGAAAAAGCATAATGGGCCTAAGGCCCATCAAACAAATGTGGGGCCCAGAAAACAAGCCCAATGAAGCTCAAATTTATACAGTATAAAGATAAAAATATGAGGATAATTTTATTCAACTGTGGCCGGAGCTAATTCTGATGTTATCATGATGATAAATGGATCTGAAGTTTAGATTTAAATGGTGGACATGACATTAATGCTCAAAAATCCGTCCCACCATTTCGACTATAACTTCCAAACGGATGATTTAAATTTCCTTTAATTTTTACAGATCATAGAGGACAGATGGATGAAGATATTTCTCTTCTACAGACCCTCCGGATTAGGCCGTATTCAATTTCTAATTCACACGTCAATATGGTGGACGAATCTGGACAGTTTTCCGGGTCAAATTCGAAACATCAATTTCCTTTTGATTATTCACCCTCCATTTGACTCTATTAATTGTTGGGGGGTGAATTAATTGTTGGGGGATGTACCTAAGGCTCCTAATATGCCTATATAAGGAGCTAGTGGTGAAGGTAATGGGTGTGGAATTTTTTCTTATCATCTTGGATGCTTTGTTTCATTGTAATGTTTTGCTGTCCATTTGATGTTGTAATCGTTCTTCATTCTCATGTAAGTTATTTGAATCACATTAGTTCTCAATAAAAGTTCTTCATTTCCTCTTTTTCTTTTCTTCTTCTTATCACTTTGATACTGTTGCTTTAAGGTGTGAATTTATTCACACCAGCACTTGTGAATTTATTCACACAACGGTGGAGTGATCGTTTCATTGTTTTATTTTTCTTCTCCAATTCCGCTTCTTTAAGTCGACTTCCCACTTCCATTTATTTAATAGCATAAATGGAGGGATAAACCCTTATGGGTTGGTCCTAGGGAGTTTCATGGGGAAGATTGGATGTTATTTTATGATCTAAAATTCTGTAATCAATTCATTAATTTAAGATTTCCATTTGATGATTAATTTCTTCTTCATCTTTGCCAACTTTAACAATAACACATTTCGAGTGCTAGTACGATCCAATTACTTGGAGTGATCATTAAATTGATCCTCTAAGTGCATTGGTGATTAGACTTGGAATTGTGTAGGGATTAAATTGGTGAATGATGTTGAGGAATTATATCATTTTGTGGATACGTCTTGAATTAGTGAAACGAATGTTATAAGATAATAAATACATCCAATCTAACCCTAGTAACAACTTAGGATCAACTCATCTCCATTAATTGTTTTAGACTAAGTAAGTGTATGTTTTAATTTATTTTCTTTAAATTAAATCAGTAGTTATTCAAATAAAATCAATCCAAATAGCTGGCCACTCCATAGCCAAATCCTTCCAAAATCAGAGTGTCTCTCGGTTTCTTCTTCGGTCCCTGTGGATTCGACCCCTACCTGTACTACAACGACCGTATACCTGTAGGGTAAATTTGGGCGCAACCACACCGGGATGAACTACCCAAACTGAGGAATGAAAGTCCCACATCATCTCCTCGCATATGTCTTCCAACACCCATATGCACCCATAAAAATGAAAGATCTCATCCTTGCCTATGGTCCATCTAGGAATAGGGTCCTCTCCTAAAACACTCTCCCATAAGACTAGGAATTCAAAATATGATATCTGACTCATTTTCACTTGATCAATAATAGTAGAGGTAACAACTATAGAAGATATAAACGTCTTCCCCTATCTATCATGCACCTCCAAATGCATCTCAGAGAATAGGTCCATAAGTTGGCACTCACTGTTGGACTCCTGAACTGCCTGTATCTGAGTCCTCCTACTCAGTGCTTCGGCCACTACGTTGCCTTTTATAGGTGTATAGAAAAGTTCAAAGTCAAAGGACTGAAGGTACTCAACCCACCTTCACTGTCTCAAATTCAGGTCAAGCTGAGTGAAGATGTACTTGATACTTTTTTGGTCAGTGAAAAACACAAAATGACCACCCGGAAGATAATGTTTACAACATGGTAAGGCATGAAAAACTGCCGCTAGCTCGAGATCATGCGTCAGGTAATTCCTCTCATGTGGCCTCAACTGTTGAGACCCATACACCACGAATCCTTCCTCTTGCATAAGCACAACTCCCAACCTGATACCTGAAGCATCACAGTAAATGGTATAGCTCTTTCCCGACTCTATAAATATTAGTATCAGTATTGAGGCCAACCTCCCTTTAAGCTCCTAAAAGGCTGACTCACAAGTGTCTGACCACAAGAACTTTGCACCCCTCTTAGTCAGGCCTGTTAGTGGTGCTGCTAAGCGTGAAAAGTACTATATTAAACGTCTGTAGTAACCAGAAAACCCTAGAAAACTTCATACCTCAAAGATGTTCTTCGTATGATCCCAGGAAACTACTTCTCTCACTTTCTTTGAGTCTATAGATACTCCTGTATCTAAGATAACATGACCCAAGAAGTGAATCTGGTCCATCCAAAAGTGGCATTTTGAGAGCTTAGCATATAACTAATGCTCTCTTAGTGTACTCAAAATGATCTCAAGATGTGTGGCATGGTCTTTTCGAGTGTGAGAGTACACCAAGATATCATCCACGAAGATTACCACGAAAGAATCCAAGTATGGATGGAACACTTGGTTCATCAGTTCCATGAAAACTTTAGGCACGTTCGTGAGACCGAACGACATAACTACATACTCTTATAGACCATACCTACTCCGAAAGGATGTAAGAGGTATATCAGATGGTCTAACATGCAACTGATAGTAATCGAACCACACGTCAATATTCAAGAACACCTAGGCTCCTCAAAGCTGATCAAAGAGATCATCAATCCTCGGAAATGGATATCGATTCTTGACCGTCAACTGGTTTAACTTCTGATAATCCACACGAAGTTTAAGGGTATTGTATACCTTCCTCGCAAATAGGACATGAGAACCCCAAGGAGAAGTACTGGGTTGGTTGAAACCCTTTGCCTGCAACTCCTCCAACTGCTTCTTAATCTTATGTAACTCTATTGTAGCCATCCTATAAGAGGAATGGACACCGGTGTCGCTCCTGACACAAGATCAATCGAAAATTCTACCACTCACTCCAGAGGAAAACCTAAAAATTCCTCTGGAAAGACATCCCTAAAACGATCTGCCATTGGAGGAAATTCCATCTATAAAGTCCCTTGGTCATCCAGATATAGACTAGAAATCTGGGCTGTAACTTCTCCCAACCCATGATGCTCGGGTCCTTCTCTACTCGCCTGTACTTCCCATTCACCCTTATGAATAAATGATCCACCCTCTGGTGATGTAAAACTCACCCTACGACGATAGAAATTGACAACATCCTGGAAGGGAACTAAACAGTCCATTTCAAGAATGATGTCATATCCTGTCATCTCTAAGACATAGTGGTCCCATAAGAAGCGACACCCACCAACCTCAAGAGGGAACTCCTTACACTGACGTACACTAGCCATTCTTGTCCCCAACAGAGTGTCTAATGTCAATATATCATCAAAATAAATGATACAAAGCCCAAGGCTCTTCACAATAGTAACATATATCAAGCTATAGGAAGCCCCTGTATCGAAAAGAGTAAAATCCAAAACTGAGGTAACTAGTATCATACCTTGAACGGTAGGGGGTCTGAGATCCTGATCCTGTTGGGTCTGCTCCACTACAAAGGTCTGGCCTGTACCATGACCCTATGACCCTGTTATACCTCTCTGAGCTTATCCACCCTACTGTCGCTAAAAGCCTGAAGACTGAATAGCATGGATGCAACCTCAACCTCAGTCTGAACAGCCGGAAGAACTATAGTTCCTAGACTGGTGAGAAATTGGTGGTTATACTCCTGAATGAGGAGTCATAGAAGAACCCTTTCCACCAGCTACTAGTGAGAATATCTGACAGGAGCACTGAAAATGACCCATCTTTCCACAAGATCGGCACTCCACTGGGTCTCTCGGGCAATGTGTCCTCATATTCTCACTCTTCCTGCACTGGTAGCATACTATCAAGATACCATAAGATGTCTCTCGCCTCCTTGTATCTCTACGCATAGACTCCCTACGACACTTCCTACTGTTAGTAGGAGAGATACTAACTCTAGATGTCGAACCGCCCTGACTCACAACTCTAGAATCCCTCAGATTGTGCTCCGTGATTAGCGCCTGATTGACTATAGATGTGATGGAAGTCAACTTGAAGATGTTCACCTGAGATCGGATGTCGTGCCAGAGACCATACTCAAACTTCCTTTCTAGAAAAAACTCATCACCTCCTGGGATGGGTGTGAAGCACTGCAGCTCTGTAAAGTGAGAAGAATACTCTATAACAGAAAGAGCACCCTGCTCCAGACTCATGAACTCTCGGGGTCGATCGGCCCTCAAAGTATCTGGGTAAAAGTAGTCATAGAAGGCACAATGGAACTCATCCCAAGCCATGAAATACTGGCATCCCGCTTGTGAGATCACATCCCACCATATCTTGGTGGAATCCCAAAGAATGTACATACTGAGATTCACCCTCCTCTCCAGAGGCATATCCAGATGGTCGAAGATAGATAACATGGACTCCAACCATGACTCTATAGCCTGAGGTCCTCCTTCCTCTATGAAGGTGGGAGGATGCTGCTGCTGCAAAACTTGTGTCAGCTCTGCCATAGACGGGGCAGGATACAGTAATCCACGGAAGGTCTGCATAAACCTTATAAAGCCCTCTCAGAACTGTGCATCAGCACCTGTGTCTGGAATGACAGCGGTGCCAAGACTGGAACAACTGGAGGATCTACTGGTAGTCCCTGATCAGCCATATTCGGTGTTTTATCACTGCCCTATAACTGGTGTACAACCAGAGGACGTCTCGGTGGCATAAATATGAAATGTCAAGCGCACACCTTAGATCAAGATTAACAAGGACTGAAAACTAGAAGTGTAAGAAGGGAACAAGAGAAAGAAAACATTCAAGTTTTTTCAAAACATGGATACATGGCGTGTAAAATTATACATGGTGTGCTACCTTTAAGCCTTCACATGGGCGTGTACTCCTACCACCACTGGTCGTGTAACACCCCAAACACATGGCGTGTTGTCCTAACATACTGCGTGTACTTAAATCCTCTTCCCCTGCCCAAGTTCCCTTACACAGATAATCCACACGGTTCTCTTAGAAAAATACTATATGGCGTGTTAGTGCCAAACATGGAGTGTACTAGAAGAACTTCACCGACCCGTGTTGTCAGTGACATGGCCGGTTACACGGATGACCCTACATGGCGTGTTTATGACAGGCACGGTGTGTACTAGGAAGATTTCACCAACCCGTGTTGTTCACTACACGGTCGGATACTCGGTTTACACTATATGATGTGTTCCAGATGGACATGGTATGTATTATAAAAGACTCAACCGACCCATGTTATTAGTCACACGGCCAGTTATATGGTTCTACAACACGACGTGTACATCTGGCACACGTTGTGTCCTACCAAAGATTTCCAAACCTCGTGTCTCTGTCCACGTAGTCTGAGACACGGTTAGAGACTACTCGGGGTGTATATACATCACACGGCGTGTACTTAAGAAAAAAAATTTCCTTCTCAAATAGAAGGAAACACGAAGTTTATTCATTATTACACACTGTGTATTCTGGGGTTTTCCTGACAGTAAGCCTCAGAAACTACTCCGTAAGCCCAGAAAACACAGAAATAAACATTTAAGTGCCAAATTCCGTTCCATGAGGGCCCATGCTCCCCGTGAATCAAAGCTTGGCATATTATACATGCCATAAACAAGGAAAACAGTGTAATGATCCACCAAATTATGGTCTATGAGGGCCCATAACACCTCAAGAACCCAAGTTTTGCATTCATTCAAACAATACCTTACGCAAACCAATACCCTATCAAAAGAAGGTATTCTATCAAGGAATCTATCACAACAACATGAATATCTTACACAACATCTATCACAATGACATGAAATCACTAATGCACCCTATATGACATATAAAGAATGCATGAAATGTTATTTCTATCAAGTGCCTATATGATTCATGAGATGGAATAACCTCATCTCATCGGGTTGCAACCAAAATAGAACCTCAATAATATCAACGATAACAGAACAATACATGTGAATCACCCAATGGTGAGATCAAATCAACTGTAAAATTGAAAAACCAGAAAAAATTGCAATAAATGAGGTAAATTGGATTTTCCCTATACACAGGTTAGCTACTCTTAGGTACAACTTATTACCAAGTACCTAATCCATCCTATCCATGGATATAGGCTCCAGATAGTAAGTCAAGAAGAAAAGAATTCCTTTTATACCGCTTTGTAACGTTCTGGTTCTGGGTGCCGCCCAGAGGTTCCCCGTACCTGGTTGGTCACATGGCCTCAAGCACATTTTCTCGAACGCCAGAGGCTGCCAACTAGCAGCGAGGGACTTGGGTGTGATAGTGGGGAAACTATGCCCTCATTGGCAGAGTAACATAGTAGAATTAAAATAGATATACAATAGCGGAAGTAGTAATAATACCATACAAAATTAAATAGTGAAAGACTGAAATAATAAACAATTAGAGCACATAATAAATGATGAATGATACATATGTCTAGGAAATCAGACAAGCAAGTAACAATGATGGAATACAGTACTAAACCAAAGTACAAAAGAAAATCAAGTAAACAACTCCTCAGTGTCGCAAGCCTCAACTTGGTCCCATGCTCTCCAGCTCCAAAGCATTCAAGTACTTGAAGTAGAAGAGATATTTCCCTTATCTAGAACTACAAAAATATAATCTATTTGGTCCTAAAAGCATGACCCAAATAGGGTGTAAGACTAATACCAGTAGGCAACTTCCCAAAGATCTGTGCCTAATAGTCAGTGAATATATATGGCAGGCAATAAGCACAAAGAAGTAGTAAATAAGGAATTAATCAAAAGTAAACAATCATACAGTTTCAATGCATTCAATTTCACATATCAAGTAAGTAGATAATCACAAACAGGTAACCCTTTAGGTATTACTCACAACCTAACCCCTCTGGTTCTACCAAACAATATAAGTAACCCTATGGGAAGTACTCACAGTCTAACCCCTCTGGTTCAACTATAGCACATACTTTCTAAGGAAGAACTCACCATTAATTACACCTATATTCTCTTATTGGTAACTAAAATGCTCTCTAGGGAAGTACTCAATGTCCAATTCCCCCTGTGGCCTACATCGAGGAACTACAGACACTCTGAGGGATCACAAAGTCCATCCCCCCCTATGGTTTCGCAACGTAACAGTAAAACAGACACTCTAGAGGATCCCTCAGTGTCCATTATCCATATGGTATACTACACCAGGTTCTCACGATCCTATGTAAGTCAATCATGCACAAACAAATATGGCGGCCAAAGTAAACCTTGAGAACTACTTGGCTAAAAAGTCTACAACATATCACAACATGTCAGATAAAGTCACTCCATCCTAAAATACTAGTTATGGAAAGCAAGGAAGCCTAATAGGAAAGCTATACCAAATGGTCAAAACAAGAAAAAATGGGCAAAACATCTATAACATGGCAAGATAAACCCTATTCAACAACAATTAACCTCTATCCAAACAAACTAGGCATAGCAGGCATTGGCAGGGCTAAAAACCATAAACATGCAATACCCCGAAGGAGGGTATTGGGAACTTTTGCACATATAACTCAAATAATAACTATAAAAAGGCACAAACCACCTACCTCAGTGTCATGAGATATATATACTCCAGCATCGGCCCTCAGATCGACCTAGAACACGGTAGATCTACAAAAACATCTAAAACGTTCAACTGAGGATATCTCACGAAAGAGGAGAAATCAAGAGATGGTGTTCTAGAGGAAGAGAGAACTCAGAGATGCGATTCCAATGAAATCGAAAGATTTCGATTCAGAGAATGGACGACGGTTCAGGGGATCGGTGAAGATCTATGTTGTATGGTCGCTCCTAGATGAGACGAACAAAGGATGTGTTTATGTCAATTAGACGCGACCCCAGTCCATTTAATGAAAAAAATAAAGTACTCGGCGTGTAATTTAGAAGTAAATGGCACCTACTTGCCCTTATCGGGCCCCGATTTAAGCGGCCTCCAGGTCACCAAACACGGCTGTGTGATCGGCCGTTACACAACCAACACATGGGTACATGCGACAACTGAGTACAAAACGTGTACATAAAAAGTACACGGCGTGTACCTAGAAATTTTCAGAAACTCCTATTTTCTCAAAAACACCAGAAAAAGGAAAACATACCTGAAAAGAAGATTCAGTATCTTACAAAACTACTTTCCATAATAGGGACATACATGAGGATTTTTACATGGCACAAACAAAAGGGTTATTGACTCTAAAAAACACCAAAACATATAAAATTTATAGACATCCATTTATGGAATATGGAACCAATTTTTGTTATGAAATATTCATTTCAATTATGAAATAAAAGAATTTGATTTAATTAAGAATGAATGTGATCCATGTGTTTACAAATGGTACAGTGAGAGTGAAATCATATTCATAGTTTTATATTTTTATGAAATATTTGTTTTCAATGCATTCTTCGAGGCACCCTCCTATGTGTTAATGTGCACTGGCATGCATGTTACCCCATATTCTCACTTTCCAAAGGCAGTCAAATTTCATCTATTTGGATGGCGATGTCTTCTCCTTGATCAAAACAGGATGATGGGATGTCAGTTCCTCCTTCCATAGACTCCTCATTGGAACTTGTATCTTAGTCTAGTTATCACTCATGAAGTTAAGTAATGTTCATGGAACTCATTTCTGGTACCATATCTTTGTGGATTCCAGTTAATTACACTACTTCTATCTAAAAATTCTAGTGGGTATTGATAGGGCATCAAATTTTGGTCAGGAGAGTTGTCACATTTGGCATCACCGGAATGTTTGCATGCTAGGATCATTGGTCACCCATATTCTTCCTTATAGGAAGTCATCCCATGGAGGAGTCTTAGGAACCAAACCCAAGGCAACTCATGTCAATCATGAGGTATATAACACCGAGGGTTTATATCTTGCAAGGCTTTCACCTCAGGCATCCCATGTTTTTCATGAGGTAGATGATTCCATAGGCACATATCTTCCAAGTCTTTCACCTCAAGAATCCCATGTTTTTCATGAGGTATCTATTTGGGTCACAATTTTAATGTCTTATAGATACAGATCAGAATGCTTGGTTGACACAGATCGATGCATGAGTATAATATATTGTGGATATAGGAAAATTTTGATCAGATTACCTCATATAGATAGATCAAGGAGTTGCATTTCTGGAAGGGATATTCTGAAAGGTTTATCAATGGATGGATCAGAATTCCTCATAGAGGTGAATCCAGGAGGTGTGTCCCATAAGGGGAATATGTCATGCCATGAAGGATTATCATAACAAACCTGAGGGTGGATCAAAGAGGTTTATCCCTAAGAGGGAGAGCCCAGAAGGTTTATCGATGGGTGAATAAGAACGACTCATAGAGGTAGATCTGAGAGGTGTGTCCCATAAAGGGAATATGTCACACCATAAAGGTTGATTGGAACACCCCTAATGGTGGATCAAGGAGGTGCATCCCTAAGAGGGATCCCATGATTTTAACATTTTTTTTCTATTAAACCTCATATAGGCATCCTAAGTACCCTTTTTAGAAGGCAAGGATCAAAACCCATGTAGTTCAATACCGCAATTTAAGGTCATGTGAAAGGACCAATCCATGGAGTTTAACATCATGCAATAAGGATGCTCACATTGAGAAAGGAGAACTAAAAAGGGATGGTTTGAAGCTTATACATGTAATCTTCCATTCTGAATAGTATTTCTTTTTGTTGGAGTTTTTGTGGGGCTTATGCATTCAGGTCGCCCAAGGGGCCTAGAAGAGATATGGTCACCCAGGTTAGGGGAAAGATCTTTCCATAAGTGTGGCCCAGAGAAAATCAGTATGGATGTGGATGTTGGGTTTGAACCTTAGGGAGGGTTCCTACATATCCTAGTTTACTGGAAATCAAAGACCGTATAGTTTGGAATGGGTTGGGGCTTATTCCTAAGGAGGAGAACCAAAGGAACATGTTGTTGGGGCTTAAGAGTGGAAGTTACCCATAGGGTGAAGGTTGGGGATTATATATATAGGGAAGGCCCAAGGTGGATATGTTATAGATTTCATGGTTTCTACTAACCTATAATACCAAATTATTTATTCTTGGTTTGAGAAAAAAGAGGAAGTAATCAACCTAATGCTCGTGTTATGGAAGAAGCATCAATGAGAGATGATGTGGGGCTTGTGCATGGAAACTGCCCAAGGAGGATATCATTCTATGTGAGTAGGATATCATTCCATGTGAGGAGGATCTCATTCCCTAAGAGGGTATGTAGTGTGGAGACTATACCTTCCAATCACACATGGATCATCCTATGTTTATTGTATAGGGTAAGGCCACAACTTAACGTCATGTATTGAGGATGTTGGGACTAAGTAGTTTTACATCATGCAACTCAGACATGGGGGGCTCACTCTTTACCCCTTGGGCTTACATAACCATATATCATACACCTCTAATAGGGGCATGTATTTATAAATTCTATGGTATGTTGATGGAGAGGATTGGTAACTCATGAGGTCCACATTATCATTCCTTTATTGAGAAGTAATAGGTGTTAACATACCTATGATGAGAAGAAAAAGTTAGGTGGGAGTCTTGAGGCACATTTGAAGTAGAGTGGGCCACTAGAATGGGTGGAAAAGGTCACATAGGGACTCATGGTGTAGCTAGACCAATCATAGATGTGTGTGGAGGCTTTGGGAACCCATCCTTCATGAAGAGGTGTCAACTGAAGGGAGGCAGCATGGGGAGGCCTATGAGAGAGGTTTCATGAAGATTAAGGCCTCATATAGAGGTTCTTCATGAATATCAGGTGCTTCTTGGAGGTCAGGGGATTCATGATGAAGGATGCTTCATGAAATAGGGTGACTCTGCCTTGGGATGAAGTACTGATGCATGAGAGGACTGCTTCGTGAAGGATGAATGCTTCACAAAGTATAAAGTGCCTCTTAGGGCATTATACATTTGATAAGTGAATTAGAATTTGTGAAAGGCATATCCACCTAGGGTAGAGGATTTTAAGATCACATTAAATGGGGTTTTTTGAAGCCCAATCACCTTGGATAATCCATTTTTGTTTTGGTTCATGATGCTCATGAGGTTTGTGAATTGGGAGCAATTCAGAAACTAGAGGGTTGGATAAACATTGTCCAAAGGATGGAATTAGGGGTTATTTATAGGAAATGGATTTTTAAATATGGTAAGTAGTTCTTGAAGGAATTTTGGGATCTGTGAATGGGTGTGTCTCTATTGGACTCACGAAGAACACCGTTGACCCTTCACATGGCTGCAAAGAACCACCAGACTTGTAAAGAACATCATAAACACTTCACACAATCTCAAAGCACTGTTAGACTCATAGAGGACACCATCATGGATTCACATGATCACAACACGCCATTGAACTCATGGAGGACACCATCATTACTTTTCAACTTCACGAAGGCTATTTCTCATCCGGGAGATCCTTGAGCTCTAGCCATTTGGGGAGAGGTAGGGATTTGAGAAGTAGACCCTTAAGGGGTTTTTAGGCCATCTTGGCTTGGATTTGCTCCAAACCGGCTATGTCCTTCTCAAACATTATCATGGCATGTAATTCGGTGCCAAAAAATCACCCCCTAGAATGGGATTTGATGGAAAAAAGTAGGCTGAATTTTGACGGATATTCACCAAAAAATTAACAATCTGCTACCTTTTGAGAAGATTATTCGTGATGGTTGCAGGCGTGAAGGCCATTGAGAAGATCAGGCTACTCTAAGCCTATAAATAGCGGATTGGGGGTCCCTCAAGAACACCATTACTTTTATCAAAGAAAAAACTGGTCTCTATTTTTTACAATCTCTTTATCTGAACAGGCTATGTGAACACTACTTTATCAAACCAAACTCTTATACATTTTTTCCGTGAACATTTTTAGTGAACCAAACACCACAAACAGAATCTTCACGAAGAGAGATCTATGACACAATGCTCCATGAATCCGATCTATGAACAGTCTTCATGAATGAACTTCATGAAATAGATTTACAAACCACTTAATTATTGAATCTAATGGTTGGTAAAGAGGTTAATAGGGATACTGCTCAGAGGGAAGAGATGGCGGAAAAAATCATGATCATGGATTTCATCTAAAGAACCTCAGACCATGAAACACTTTTGGCGCTACTATTGGAAGATGAAAAGGAATATAATTTATTCAAGAGGATTCCACTTTATGACTTTGTCTTGAGGTAAGACATCTTAATCCTAGAGGTAAGAAGAGGTGAACCAACCTATTGGTTTAGAGGCATACCAGGGCAGTACCAGTGGTACATGGCTGCTGTAGGACATATCTGGAAAGACCACACACCCATCATAGAAGACTGCCTTTATAACCATATCAAAAACATTAATGGGGAGAGTATAGAGTATGATTTATCCCTACCACAGTATCAGACGGTTCTCAAAGTGGGTTTAGGGGATCTGTATAAGGGATGGAATGATGGCTGGGATTTGTGTTAGGGAAAAAAGTTGTTAAATGAGTGCACCTAGGCCTACTGGGCATGCACATCATTCCCATAATTCAGGGAAGAGATAAAGTGGGTAGGAATTTATGAAGTAGCATGGGATTTTCATTTCTACGTTTACCAGACATATAAAATCATGCCCGAGATGCTAAGCATATAGTCATCGAGGACTAATAAATTTCATTTTCATTAAAGGGAGGTCGGAATCAGCCTATGGGACCTTCACCAAGTCATTGGGATCCTGATCTTGGGGGTAATGTATGATGACTTTATCCCCAAAGAGAATTTATAGGTAGACCAATAGTTGATTTCGGCTCTGGCGAAGGTGCTACTAGATCTAGTGTAGGGCACTAATGAGGAGAATACATGGACAAGGGATGTTACTTTTAAGTAGTGGTACATATACTTCTTAAATGGACTAATAGAGGAGCCTGTTGAGAGGGAGGATCCAACAAGGAAGTTGTTGATGAGCCATGCACATTCCCCAAGGGATACCAGCAAGGAAAGGAGGGCTCATACCAACAGATTTTGAAAGTGATCCAGGGGAAGTTGTGGGGATAAAATGTTAAGACCGAGGATCAACCCATAGTTATGATGGAGGGATTTATCGTAGCACCCATTTTTGGTTGGATGTTCCTAGTGATGGATGCACACATGGGGGTGTGGCCAATAAATTTCATAATGGTGGCGATGCTAGTGATGGGGTAGTTCATCAACCTTGTTGTCATGGCACTAGAAAAGCTATACAATATACTTCAGCACATCAATGAAGGGAAGATGCCATTACATTTGTGTGGTACTTTTCACTTCCTGTATAGTTGGACGACTGCACATATGGGGGGTTATGAGTACCCAACCCAATTTCCACTCCCAAAATAAACTTCTAGATGAAAATCTTGAACATCGTTAGGATTGACTGATTCATGTTGGGTTTGGGGGAAGTGTTGAATAAGGTTGGTTTGAGTGAGCACATCATATTTCAACCATTCTACCTGCTGAAAGGGGTGGTAAATGATGAATAAAAAGGATTAAGGAACATATATTGTACCTTTTGGCCTTCTGAGGTGGGGTACTTGTATCTAGAATTGACTGAAATCCGGTCTGTGATCCATACAATCTACACCAGATTGTAAGATAATTCAGGTGTCTGTAGAGGTATCCCCAAAGGTGTACTCATAGGTGAGTCATGAGTTCCATCCTTATATGATGAGGAAAATATGGTGTATGTTCATGTGTGAAGATGAAAATATGTGGAAAAACCTATCATCACCCACTATTGTTTATGATCTTACTCATGATTACATGTAGATTTGGGAGAGAACCTATCATGGGGTCATGTTGAGGTAGTAGGTCACCCGATCCAATGAAGAGGGGGTCCATCCACTGTGGGGATAGGGCCAAAGAGTGGCTAGAGGGAATCATTGTATAAGATACGGTCTTATGGGTAAGACAACAATAGCGGGCCCAGTAGTCCATGGGCCAAAACATGTAGGATATGTAGGGAGAGGAACAATGCCCAGATTGATGCTCCAAGTTATGAGAGAATGAGAAGAAGGGGATCCCTCTAGGGTGACCCCAAATGTGGACATTTAAGGGCCATGGAAATGGTTATGTTACCAAATTTTCCCAGTGAATTTGTGTATCCTAATTCCTGGGTAGCCTGGAGACTTCACAAGTAGATCACTACTCCTCATGGGGTGTGACAGTATCTCACTAATAATGGAATATTCCTCACCAGGATGGTATATGAAAAATAAAGCTTCTATTATCCCCAATATGAAGTGATAAAATACATGAAAAAGTTGGAGGATGTAATTTACTCCAGGGGTACCACGTGCCCTTTGACCGACCAGGTGAGGACACTGTTGGGAATTTCTTTCCCTTATGATGCCATTGTGAGTCAAGAAGATATCAGTGTGATCAAAGTTGAAGTACTAGAAGACTCCTAGGGGAGTGATTCTGAAAGAATCTCAGAAGGGGATAAGCTTTCTACCGTTGACTAGGTAAACTCACTGATCTTTGCACATGTTTGAACCCCACTCAATATTCAACCACATTTTCTAACCTATTATTTACTTATGTAGGAATCATCAAGCACTAAAGAATGGGAAGTCCATGATAGAATTCATGTATAGGGAGAGATAACCTCAACCCATAAAGGGGAGAGTATGGTAACCCTTCCTAATTTTGTGGCTATAGGTGATAAATTACCAACACCTACCCCATAGGTAGTGGTTGTGGTGGCTGAGGTGGTGATAGTGGATGACTCTCTATTAGTGTAAATGGATAGGGAGACTGTGGTGGTCAAACCAACCACAAAGGCAGCACCATAGGGGGCCATTGAGACCATTCCCTCAGTGTAGGGAGTTGGGGAAAGGCCCATGAAAAGGTTTCCTGAAGGAGTTATGGTGGTTGAGCCAACTAAAGTAGTGCCACTGGAAGCGGATGCTGGAGCCAAAGCTATAATGGAAGGGGTGGTGACTATGCCAGAGGCCAGAGTAGCTGGGGAGCCTACACTAGATGTGTCCATATTATAATTTCCACTGATAGTAGTTGTGGGGGATGTGGTTGAAGTTGCACCACCGATAGGGGTATCCAAGGGAGTTGGGATAACAACATCCATCTCTGTAGTACCATAAGGTGAATCAAAGGACTCTTCCATAGGTGGAGATATTAATGGGGAACTATTCTATGGGATATTCATCCAGCCACTCCCCCTGTAGACATAAAGGTTTTATATCCACTAATGTTTGAAGACCTGTACTTGGAGGATCCAACCAAAAATTTATTGGTGATATTTCCTCCTCATAAGACCATGCCACCTGAAGAATTTTAGGATTCAAAATTAGTGGTTGATGAGGATAATCAGTTTTTCTTGTGTAATATGTAGAGAAACATGAGGAAAATCATCACTTGTATCCAGATAGTCAAACTACCACAACAGGTGGGATCCCTCCGCTATTGGTTTGTCATCCTGTATACCCATGGGGTGAATTCCAGCAATCATTACACACTATCTCAGGACTTCCTCGTTAAGTGGGTACATGTGGAATGGAAGGATCTTCACTTGGGATAGAGAAAACACAAGACTAAGGGATTCCAAGAATTTCATAAATATGAGGAAGATATTTCCCATTTGGAGGGTATGGAAGAAGATTATTCAATCACCACTACTACTCAGGCTGAGATCACTAGTAGTCTAAGGGCTCAACTAGCAGCGTCAGAGGCCAAAGAGAATGAGTTAAAGAAGGAAAAGTCTGAGTGTTGGGTGGAGTAGGATCGATAGTGGATCAGGGCCAAATATGTTCTATCCAAATCCAATAAAGAGAAGAAAGACCTGGAAGCACGACAATAGGTCGTAGAAACCACACAAAGAGGTTGGCCAAGCTCAAGTGTTCGATCACTAAGGTAGATCCACAAAAATAAATTTGTTGAGGGGAGGATCTGGTGTGTGGATAACCCATTAAAACTCTGGTTTTCTTAATTTTCATGTGTGAAAAATTTCTTTATTGTATTTCTTCAATCATATTTTTGAGACAAACAACAACTAATCCCTAAGCTCACATGGGTCATGACCAATGTGAGAAACAAGGGATTTCCATGTGATTTCTCTTCACATGAGAATGTTAAAAAATCATCGAGCACTCAGGATAGATATCCTTGAATTCCCACCAAGAGTGTCTGAGATGAGAGAGGTTATGGATGGAGAATGAGGCTCTTAGAATAGACAACTTTCTTTTCTAATGTGCTCTAGTGAAAAAATGGGATAATACTATTGGTGTTGAATTATACTCGAACATGTGGGAATAGGGAGGTGTGAATCACAATTCCCAAAACCTAGAATGAAAAGAGAGTGGAATGGTGATACATGATAACTACTGACCATGTTAAAAACACAACATCTGTACCGTTAGACTAGAATGGGGACAAACCAAGAAGGGTCAACTGACTAACATTATTCGAAACACAAAACTTGTATCATATTATCGTCTAAAGTATTCTGAAGTATTGAACCAGGATTATAGGTGATCCAATATAGAATGATACCATTCCTCTAGGGGGCCCTTTAAACATGGAGGAGAATGTAGTTCCAAATAAGGGGAACACTAAGAATTGAAGTATAGTGATGGAATATTCGAATGGATTCTAACACTCCTAGAATTATGCCACTATGCCTTAGAGAACATTGGTGTACGCATATTGGTATGATCAAAGGTCAAAATATTTTTCTAGGAAAAGAATCATCTTTGATGTTGAACAATTGATAAAGTTGTGAATGATTCAGTAGATGATCAACACTGGAGTAGAGTACCTCTAAGGCGAGGACCTAGGATTCCTTTCAGTTTTACATCATGCAAATGTGGATGATAGACATGCAGTTTGATGTCATACATTGAAGACAATTCATGGTATAGTATAACATCATATGATTAGAATGTGTTCCAAAGTTTAACATCATGAAAATGGTATGTTGCACATTGGTTAAGTTCATGTGTCCTGGACCATGGAAAACAGTTTAAAGTCATGTTTCACGGACCATGGATAACTGATTTAAAGTCATGATGTAGGGACTATGAGAAAATAGTTTAAAGTTGTGACATAAGGACTATGGAAGTGTCTGTTCAAAGTGTATTTATGAAACACAAAGGAATTAAACCCGACATGAATGAGCCAAAATATTATTGCACACCACATAAGTTTTACGAAGAAAATGATACACATTTAACGTCACTTAGCTTGGATCATAGGGGATGAATATAGTTTAAGGTCATAATGCTCGGACCATGGCATGAGGATTGGAAAACCTAATTTTAGTGAGGACCAAAGTGGCCTAGAACCACACCACACATTCCTAGGAGGATGCTTAGCCAGTTTAAAGTCATAATTATTAGACATAGACTCTTAGTTTAATGGTCATAGATTTTGGACCAAGGGCTCCTTTGTGAAGCTTCACCACATTGGGACACACCCTTATAGAAATCCTAAGACCACATGAATATTTTTTAGTGTGGGAAACAAGGAATGGTAAGGGGGTATTCTTGACATGTTGAATCACACTTTAGGGGTGAGAAGATACCGGGTTGAGAATTTCCAGTGACATCGACCTTCTTACTCGACGTGTGAAAATGAACGATGAGGTGACACCAAGGGTGTTGGGACTCCACCAAGATATAGAGAGGGGGAAAGGAAAAAAATTGATGCTTTAAATACTTGGATAAAGGGGAGACTGTTGAGTAGGGATCAACTGTTGACCATGTTCTAAATACATGGACTACAACCATACCGGTCAAGAATGGGGTGTGCAAATGCAAGATCAAATGTTGACCATGTTTGAAATAGAGTATCCACCATTTTCTACAAGAGATACATTAGGGCATTGGCCTGGGGTGGGAGGTGATACAAAATGGAATGAAATCAACAACACTATGGGGTCTATATGGATTTAAAAGATGATGGAAATCCAAACCAAGAAAAACTCTAAGTGTGGAATTGGGAGTATCGAAAAGTTGGGTTCAAATCCAGGTTTTTAAAATTGTTTAAGTTGTATTTCATGGATAATGTCTACAAGTTTCATGTTTTAGAGTTTAGACCATATTCTTTTTGTCTATGATCATATAGTTTGGACCATAGGGAATGTACCAAAAAGGTAGATTCATAGCATGGAAGAGTGAAAAACATGAAATGAATAATGTCCTAGGAGGCCCAAATCTACACCATGCATTCTTGAGAAGACTTGTAAACAATTTAATGTCATGATTCTTGGATTGAGGGTAGTTATTAGTTTAAGGTCTCAATTCTCAAACCAAGATGGGTCCAAGGGTTTGAAGGGTTCAATGAATTTGTGACTAGTCCCGAGGATGAGAAATCCAATCATCACTATGTATCCCATAAGGATGGGAATCAAGACACACATAGTTCTAAAAAGTAACAGACATAGTTTAAGGTCATATAGTCCGGACCATGGTGAATAGTTTATGGTTATGTAGTGGAAAAAATTCACTAAAATGGTATATATATGGCATAAAAGAGGTAAAATCCAATGTGAATGAGTCCAAAAAGGCTCATGTGCCACAAACACACCTTAAGATGAACTACGTATAGTTTAAGGTCATAATGCCCGAATTGTAATTGAAGCTAAGGGGATAAAGGGTGAATCAATTTGTTGATGGTCCTGAAGATGACAATTTCAAGAATAATTACATATCCCATAATGATAGAAATAAATACACATATAGTTCTAGAACACGATGCAGAAGGATACCAACATTGGTAGGGGTAATCCTCTCTAATGAGGGAATTAGAGGCATCCCATAGTTATCGTGGGGTATCCCTAGTTTGGGGCATGGGCTAACACTTGTTAACCATCCCATACTTATCATCTAAGGTGTCCCAGATTAAAACTGGGTTAACATTGTCTCTTATTAAGATGTAAGAGGAATCCCGATTTTAGATGGGTTGAGATCACAGTTTAACGTCATGCGTTGAGGATGTGGGCTCTGAGTTTAAGGTCATAGAGTTTAGACATACACTATCGGAAAATTGCCCAATACCCACAGTTTCAAACTGTGGGTACAACCCATTAAACCGTGGGTATAGGATATACCCACGGTTTGATGAACCATGGGATCCCAAGGCGTCGGGATTTCCCTATACCCACGGTTTTAAAGAAACCGTGGGTATATCCCACTAAAATTTCAACTTACCCATGGTTCACTAGAACCGTGGGTATACATTTTTACAGAAGAAATTAGATAGCTACAGTTAAGTAAATAGTAGGTATAGAGGGTTATGCAGCAGAATATTTACCCACTGTTTAAAAACTGTGGGTATAGAGGGTTCTGAAGTAGCATATTTACCCACAATTCTCAAACTGTGGGTATATATTCTTTTCCCATAAATAGTAGCTACCCCACTGGACAGACCCCCTAGAGCCCCTCCCTTCCCCCTTGGATAGACCCCCAACACATCTCCTCCCCTTTTGCACATCCCCCACTCTCCCCTCTGGATAGAACCCCCTTGCACCCCCCTTGACTCCCCAAGACACCCCCTGGACCCCCCCAGCCTGCAGCCCCACTGCCCCCCATACACCCCCAGTACCACCTGCACCTAGAACCCCCTCCCCCATTGACACCCCCTGCACCCCCAGTACCACCTGCACCCAACCCCCCATCCCCCCTGTACCCATCCCCCCAGCCCCCCACTACCCCCTGCACCCAGGCCCCCCTCTCCCCACCTGCACCCCCACTACCCTCCTCCTGGACACCCCCCTGCACCCCCAGTACCACCTGCACCCAGCCCTGCACCCAGCCCCCCATCCACCCCTACACCCAGCCCCCTAGCCCCCTCACTACCCCCTACACCTAGGTCCCCCTCCCACCCACTGTACCCCCACTGTCCACCCCCCCCCCCACCTGCACCCTCACTGCCCCCCTGCACCCAGCCCCCCCACTACCCCCTGCACCCCGGTCCCCCTCCCCCCACCTGAACCCCCACTGTCCACCCCCCCCCCCCCCCACATGCACCCCCACTGCCCCCCTCCCGGACACCCCCATGCACCCCCAGTACCACCTTCACCCAGCCCTACACCCAGCCCCCCCACTACCCCCTGCACCCAGGTCCCCCCTCCCCCCCACCTTCACCCCCACTGTCCACCACCCCACCTGCACCCCCACTATCCACCCCCCTCCCCATCTGCACCCCCACTGCCCCCCCTGCACCCCCAGTACCACCTACACCTAAGTCCCCCTCCCCCCACCTGCACCCCACTGTCCACCCCCCCACCTGCACCCCCACTGGCCCCCTCCTGGACACCCCCCTACACCCCCAGTACCACCTACACCCAGCCCCCCATCCCCCCTGCACCCATCCCCCCAGCCCCCTCACTACCCCCTTCACCCAAGTCCCACTCCCCCCACTGAACCCCCACTATCCCCCCCACCTGCACCCCACTGCCCCCCTCTTGGACACCCCCTTGCACCCCCAGTACCACCTTCACCCAGCCCTGCACCTAGCCCCCCCATCCCCCCTGCACCAAGCCCCTACCCCCTATGAAACCACTGTGAAACAATGAAAAGTAGAATAATAAAACAATGGAACCACAATGCATTGTTTTCACCAGTTAAAACATAAGAAGAGTTGGCCAAAGTGTTCAAAGAAGAAAAAAGTTCTTATCAGAAAAGTCCTAAATAAATTTTTAATGACAAAGAATCATAGTCATTTATCTCTTATTGAAGCCAAAAAAAGTCTGATAGAGAATGCAAAAAATACATCCTTCCTGCACTAGAGTGTGGTCAACCAGATCAGACTACACCAATCCAACAATCTCCCTTGTTTCATCCCTTGATGAGAAGGAGGTTAAGAGTGCCCTTTTTTTCTCTAAATCTTGAGAGTGTGGCTGGTACTCATGGGTTTACAAATAAATTCTTTATGTTCTACTGGGACATAGTTCGTGATGATCTCCTTAACACTATGAGGGAGTTCTTTAACCACGCCTCAATTATATATGGAATCAAATACAATTTTATTACCCTAATCCCAAAGAAGGAAAATGTTGTGGATGTAAAGGATTTCAGACATATTGCTATTGGGAATACCTTTCCAAAAATCATAATCAAAATTATTTCTATGAGGTTAGGTCCCATTTCTCGTGGGTTTATCTCTTCAAATAATTTTGGCTTTAACCCTAGTAGAAATATTCAGAACTGCCTATGAATGTGTTAACATCATGAAACAAAAGGTTAAACATGGGAACTTTGCTTTAAATCTTGATATCTCAAATGAATTTGATACAATAAAGTGGATTTTTATTTTTGAAATGCTCAGAAGGTATGGACACCCCCCTGTACCCCCGTGCCCCCCTAGACATCCCCCTTGAACACCCCCATGCCCCCTGGACATCCCCTTTGTACCCCCCTGGATAGCTCCCTTA
Source organism: Viscum album (assembly GCA_963277665.1). Taxonomy (NCBI): domain Eukaryota; kingdom Viridiplantae; phylum Streptophyta; class Magnoliopsida; order Santalales; family Viscaceae; genus Viscum; species Viscum album. The sequence continues at coordinate 1,179,922,350 of OY728166.1, forward strand.
CACCCCCACTAGACACCCCTTCCCCCTAGACACCCCCTGGACACCCCTCTTGGACATCCCCCCTGGACACCCCCCACTTGATAGACCCTAGACAACCCCTTCTAGACACCCCACCTGCACCTTCCCCCTACCCTACAGACCCCCCCAGACAGCCCTTGGACAAAACCCTTGAAAAACCCCCATAGACACCCCACCTGCACCCTACCCCTACCCTACAGACCCCCGAACCCCACCAGACAGCCCTTGCCCCCCCCCCCCCCCTCGATAGCCCCTCCTAGACACCCCACCTGCATACTCCTCCCTACTCCTGATAGTTTCATTCATAGGAATACAATGGTTATTGATCCACCAAACCAACAAGTTACATTTAATCAGGATTTATTTACACCAGTACAGATTTTCACCACCAGTGATACCATTTGGAATATGATGTATAGATCTGTAAATCTTAGCCAGGAATACCCCCATTGGAGACTCTGTGAAGACTAAACATTCCATTTAATAGGATATAATAATGTTGTCAAAACATTCACTTTGATGGTGGTTAAGAACAACCTGTGTAAAATAGGGGTAACAACATACCTTGGTAAACAAAATGTTGGGAGTCAGATAGCCTATAAATCCAAGAGGGGAACTTGCCCAGTTATCAAAACAGATGTTTATGTTTCCTCATTCCACAATCCACCAAGACTGATTCTTGAGGACCAGAATGTTCCCATGCAACTCCTTATACATCCAGGAGACTTTCCCCCTGAATCCTCAAGGTCAGATCAACACTTTGACAGATATGAAATTTCCCCATAGAGAAAGACCTTCAAGAACCTCCCAAGAAAACTTAGCTTGCAGAATCTGCATTGATCCCTCGACATTGCATAAGTTGATACCACCATCTACCACTAGTCTAGCCATCCTCATCCACACAGCCCTAGTAAAATCTTCCCTCCCCATGAGAATACAATAAGAAAGAAGTCATTATCTTTTCAATATTCCCCAACACCACTTTCGAATCCATTAGGACTGATAACACATGAATCATAATGGAGATAAGGATGAAATTCACCATCGTAATTCTTCCACTGAAGGATAAAAATTTGTTCTGGCAGTTAGTAATAAAACTTGTTATTTCATTATAAACCCCCTCACAATGGATGATACGTAATCTCCCTGGGGAAAAAAGGAGAACCATGGTACTCTAGCGAAAAATGACTTCATCCACATGATTTGGATATTTTTTCTTCCCTTTATGGATTTAATGTTAATCTTTCGAAGTCCCTAATGTTTGCAGCTGGTATCTCTCCTGATTTTTGCAATTATATTGAGGCTGTTATGGGGGTCAGGAAGGGGTCTCTTCCTATTTTTTATATAGGAGTACCCATCATCACTTCTAATCTTAGATCTTATGATTGTGTGGTCTTGGAAGAGAATATTGTTTGAAGAGTTAAAGTTTGGACTAATAACTCTCTCTCAAATGCTGGGCGGTTACAACTTGTTCAATCGGTTCTTTTTAGTATGCAAGCTTATTGGTGTTATCAATTAATTTTACCCATGAGAGTGGTCAAATCCATTGAATCCACCCTTAGGATTTTTTTGGAAAGGTTCTTCTCTGGATTCCTCTAGGGGTGGCCTAGTATTTTTTTTGTACTGGAGGTGTGGTTTGGATGGGGGATGGAGTACTCGTTTTGCAGGATGGTTGTTTTGGTTGTATGTAGTGGCAGTGGTTTTCTAGTGGATGGGGTTCTGGTTTGTTGTGGAGCTGGGTTCGGGCTGGTGATGTGCAAGGGATGGGGTTTTTGGCTATTGTGGTTGGTGTCTATGGCTAGTTTGGGCTGGAGTGGCTGGTGCAGGTTGGAATGCAGGTGGCAGGGGGCTAGAAGGGGGCTGGCAGGGGTCTGGTGTAGGTTGAAATAGGTGGTATGGGGTTTTTTTTTAGGTGGAAGGGGGGTTGGTGCGGGCTGGAATGCAGGAGGCTGAGGGCTGGTGCAGCGGATGGTGCGGGCTGGAGTGGCTGGTGCAAGTGGGAAGGATGGTGGCAGGGGGATGGAAGGGGGCTGGTGTGCACTGGAACTGGTGGCTGAGGCTATTTTGCAGGTGACAGAGGGCCGTCATGAATGTTTTGCAGGAGGCTGGGGGGTGGGGGGGTGGTGTGGTGGCTGGTGTGGTGACTGGTGTGAGTTGGATTGCAGGTGGCCACAACATGACCCTGACATGACCGTGGCGTGACCGCGGTGTGACCGCGGGGTGACCGCGGCGTGACCGCAGTGTGACCGTGGCCTGACCGTAGCGTGACCGCGGCGTGACCGTTGCATGACCGCAGTGTGACCGTGGTGTGTTGGCCCGGTCCAGCGATATCCATGGGGCAGCATCTTCCAGCCATAAGCGAAGGGAGTGGGAGGAGGTGAGGCAACATTCCAACCATCACCCTGCTGGCAGAAATTGTGATTAGTCAGTCTCAACATTGATCACAATACTCATGGAATACTATCATAGAGTTGATCATCTATTAGATTCCCCATTATTGTAGAAAGCTCCAACTACACTATATGAGGTGTGTGTTGTTTACTGTTCTCACACAGAAAAAAAAAAGATAATGTAGAAGAATTTTCTCTATAAGGGTCAAAACACTGATCCGATCATCAGGATCATAAAAATATCAAACTCTAAAGGACACTTTTCCAAATACAAATATCATTATAAAAGTATTCTCAAGTCTTATTATTGTTCAACATTTACTGTTATGTCCCTCAAGCACTTAGATGGTCCTTGTAGAATAAAAGTAGCAAGCTTCACCCTTATCTCCAATATTGTCTACAAGTGACTGAATATTTTTATGAGCGACTCAATCAAGAGATTTTCTACCTGAGAGCCTCCCTCCCCATTAATTATGGATGGGTAATGTGTCTAAAACTCTATCTATGTATCATACATCTAATTCTGATAGGACTGCGAACCGCCGCGGGGTGTCTTCCTAGAGCAGGGCCAAATCATGGCATTACCGTGGCATGACCATAGTGTAACCGCGATCAGTTGGCCCAGTCCAACAACATCTGTAGGGCAGCATCTTCTGGCCAAGATAGAAGGGAGCAGGAGGAGGCGGGGAAACATTTCAGTCATAGCCCCTCCAGAAGAAATTGTGATTATTCAGTCTCAACATTGATCACAAGACTCTTGGAATACTATCACATATATGATCATCCATCAAATCCCCCATTATTGTAGAAATCTCTAACTACACTATATAAGGTGTGTTTTTTTTACAGTTCTCACACAGAAAAAAAAAGATAATGTAGAAGCATTTTCTCTACAAGGTTCAAAACACTCATCAGATCACCGGGATCATAAAAATATCAAACTATGAAGGACACTTTTACAAATACAAATATCATTATAAAATTATTCTCAAGTCTTATTATTGTCCAACATTTACTATGATGTCCCTCGAGCACTTAGATGGTCCTTGTAGAATATAAGTAGCAAGCTTCACCCTTATCTCCAATGTTGTCTACAAGTGGCTAAATATTTTCATGAGAGACTCAATCTAGATATTTTCTACCTGAGGGCCTCCCTCCCCATTAACTATGGGTTGGTAATGTATTTAAAACTATATCTAGGTATCATACATCGAATTCCAAAAGGACTACGAACTTCTGAGGGGTGTCGTCCTGGAGCAGGGCCAAGTCATGACCTTACCGTGACATGACCATAGCATGACCACAGCTTGACCACGGTGTGACTGCGGCGTGACCATGGCGTGACCGCGGTGTGACCGCGGTATGACCGCGGCGTGACCACTGCGTGACCACGACGTGACCGCGGCATGACCGCGGCTTGACCGCAGTGTGTTGGCTTGGTCCAGCAACATCTGCGGGGTAGCATCTTACCACCAGGAGTGAAGGGAGCAGGAGTAGGTAGGGAAACATTCTGGTCATCGCCTCACGGGCAGAAATTGTGATTAGTCAGTATCAACATTAATCACAAGACTCATGGAATACTATCATAGAACTGATCATCACTATTCTTTGGTTTAGAAGACAACACACCTCTGTTGGAGGGGTTTTATTATAAAATCATGGCATTGCTTTATCACACAATTCATTTAATTATATTCTAAATTTATTCTAAAACTCATTCAGCACAAATAAAATGCAATAAGTTAAGCAACTAGATCAACATAACTATCACTGTGAGTTTTTGCAAACAGTGCACCTCCATTGGAGGGGTTTTATTATAAAAACATGACTTTATTTATCAAATGAAACAAATATATTAAATAACACTTATTCAAGATATACAATTCAATATAATTAATCATAATTAAGAAAGAAGCTAAATTTAATTTAAATCATTCTTGAATTAAAGAGGCTAGGAGAGGGACCCTACCTCAAGGTGGAACCAAGTCGTCCACTTCAGTTCTTGGAGCTTTCTAACTAAAAGATGTTGCTCCCCCACTGGGTATACGCACCTTCACACACATGCAAGGACACCTAGCCCCTATGCACACACCCGCATGGCCATGAGCATGTGCAAGGGGATCCTTGCACATATGATTATATGCATATACCAATCTCCACTCACCTGTGTATGCATATATATATATATATATATATAGAAACATGGGCACACATAGCCCCATACATGCATAATCACTGCCATGGGTGACTATACACGTAATGGGAGACAGCCCCCCACCCCTAAACACCCCCACCCCTAGACACCCCCACCCTCATGGACATCCCCACCACCCCCTGGATAGCCCCCAACCCCCTTAGACAGCCCCCAACCCCCTTGTATATCTCCCCCAACCCCTTGGACCCCCACCCACCTAGACACCCCCTACCACCTAGACCCCCACCCACCTGGACACCCCCACCCACCCACCTGAACACCCCAACCCCCTTGGACAACCCCCACCCCCTCGACCAGTGAAAGTTGAAGTCTGGTGCACAGTACAGAAGATGATGTTGAGTATACTAAGGCATCATTTTTAAACTTGTAATAAGAAAAATATATTTCCCTGAAGTGGAATCCACTATCATTGACTTACCTTTCCAGTTCTTTGAAGAAACCGTTCATTTCTCTTACCAATAATTAGAATCCACCTTAGCCTGCGCATCATATTTCATTTCATCTTTACTATGATTGGATGCTTCTCCAAGCTGTTCATTAAAGATGACCCTTGATAGAGAATCTTTAAAATAAATTACCTCATATGCTAGATGAGACACATCTACTATATCAACCCATAAGATAGTATTTTTCACCTTCTCTTGAATGGGAGGAATAGGGCCACTATCCTCTCTACCAGAGGAAACTAATTCAAAAAAAGGGTCATCCAAAGGGGGAATTATTTCAACCAAGGCTTGATTGGTTGGATTTTTGGACAATATATGAGGTATGAATGAGGTATTTTTGATTAAAGAGGCATGGTATTTGTCAAGAATAATGGCATGAAGATCTATTGCATGAAGATGTGTTGAAAATTTATATATGAAGAGTGAATTCGATGTGTTAACATAAAGAAGAAGTCTTGGAAGAGGACTAAGGGTGAAGGTATGCATGGAAGAATTTCATAATGAAATGACATTCATGATTTGGAGATATTGATATGTGTTTGGTGTCTTGAACAAGGGATTAATCACCTCCATAAACAATTAATTAAAACAGTAGTAGAAAGTAAATAAAATTTTGACATGACCCATCTTTATGTCAGACATCCATGTCAAAGGAAAAGAAAATAAATAGAAGCAACACAGTAAAAGTAGACAAAAATGAAACACACTATCAATCCCTCAACTACCTCAATCTCCCTCCCCTACAAAGAAAACCGCGTAGCCACATCCAGTGCCCTTCTATCCCCCTTTGCAGAATATAAGTACCCTCTGTCCATAGAAAGCAGTAAAAGGCCTAAGTGGCTGATGCGATAAATAAAATAAAATAAAAACCCAACTACAACATACTTGTCTCCTCTTTCCCAGCACCAATGAGTGGGCTGCTTGTGTCATTTCAGACAGAGCTTCAACAATATTTTTCCCATGTTTCCCAGATTTGTCACCCTTGTATTTCCTAGACATATGCATTATGAAAGGTGTTTTTATAGGTAATGTTGTTATGAACAGTTCTAGTGTAATCATTGCTAGTCTAAGAACTAATAATGTAAGCACTACTACTGTAATGATGTTAGTATTAACATTTCTAGTGTGAATACTACCCCTGTAAGAAATTATAGTGTAATGTTTCTACTAATGAAGCCAAATGTGTAAATATGTAATCTTTTCCAGTGTAAACATTGTTGTTAGTATGGGCTGCTAGTGTAAGCATTCCTAATATAAAGGTTACAGTAGAAGCTGTGCTAATGTAAGCAATGATACTTAACCACTTCTAGTATTATTCTAGTGATAATAATGTAAATATGTATTCAGAACCGTTTTTGATGGTGTCAAATATTGGAATATTGGGATTGATCATCAATTTCCTTGCGTTTAATGCTGCTACTAAAAATAACAGAACCTGTATAATGTTAGGTTCCGGGGACCCCAGTAGAAGCCAGTGGGCTGGGGATTTTAAAATTTTCATCATCGGGATGACAATACTTGTCGTCGCCGACGATCTGAGACCTAGAGAGGTCCGAGGATCTCACATAAATTGTAAGGAGAAAAAAACTAAAATGAAAATGTACCCGTTTCAAATCCAAAGTTGCGGTAGACTAAAACTAGTCGATGACAATCGTTTCTTGAAGGATCCAAAGTAGGATCCCTCTAGATCATCCATAAACACTCCAAAAAAACCATTGGAATGTTGATCATCGAATTCTGGGTCCTAGTGCGGCGATCTGACGATGCTTTCAATGTCATGACAATCACCGCATCGAGATCTCTTCGATGCTTGAGGAAGAACTTGATTTGAACTCTTGGATCATCAGCTTCTCTCTCTAGAAAGTGGGAGGATAGAGAGTCTCTCAATTTTCATTCCATACATAAGAATGAATAGTGAATTTCTCAACATAAGAGAGAGATTCCTCTTAAATTTATAATGGACTTGAGAAATACCCAGTTGGGTTCCCCAACCCCGTTTATTTCAACGTCCACTAAATAAATAATTTTGACGAACTAAACTGTGCCAATATTATTTATTATTTTATCACATACTTGTAATATATAATATATTATGTGATAAAACCGAGTCATTTAACTCGACTCACTATCCCGCTTAATATTAAATGAACCTTGAATATTAAATGATATTCGTTCGATTAATATTTTTCTTGTATTTACTAAACTTGTAAATACATTAAATAAATTCAATCCCAATTATTCATAACTTGAATAATAATAATGAATTCATTTAATTCATCGGTGATCGATAACTTGGACAATGCTCGGACCCCATGGCAGGGCCCACTATGTCCATATACCTATTCAATTGAATAGGGCGGATTCTTGAATACACTATTGTGTGCGACCCTCTAGGCCCTTATCTCGATAGCAGTGAATAAAATCCATAGACCAAGAGAGGAGTCTAACAACTCATCATGGCCCCTAAAGAGATAAGGATAGTCATAACAATGACTACCATCCTATGAATACTGACTGTGAACTATAATCTCTTTGTCATTAAATATCTCATAAAGCAGGATGCACTCTTGTGTCATCATCCTTATCTTGCTTTATTATTTGTTGATCTATCCAGATGAATTTTTATTTCTACTGCTTTGGCCAAAGACTTATGAAGGCAGCACCATCCTAATCAACCAGGCCTAAGATAAACAACTTTTTGATCTTGGAAGCGACAAATCCTTTCTTGACCATTCAACCAATGTCATACCACCAATGACGCACCTAACACAAACTACCTCACCACGACATCACTGCCATGGTTTTCGTCTTGCATAAAAGTACGTAATCAAATGATATAAATTGGTAATGGTCTCAAGTCAAGAGACCAATACACATGTCCGTAGATAGGAATAACCAATGACATCTAAAACATGTGGTGTTCCTATTGACGGTTCTATCCTCATGATCTCACTACTAGAGATCACCAAGTGTGAACTTCATGAGAATAAGTCTCAATTATTATGATCCCCCAACACCTAATAGTCATACATCTACTATGTCTAGTCAGTAATATGTATCTAGACTATATAACATATATTTAAGATCAATGTCATTGTATCTCAAGGTTCTCATTATAGCCTGAGATCTGCTATAACCTCTCAACATGACAATTAACCTTTGGACATTACCATTATTATAGTGGGCATAGAAAAGTTTACTCTATAATGGTAAGATAACATCATGCATAGCTAACTGTACACATGATATGGTAATAAAAAAGTACTGCATAGTTGGGCCTAGGGCACCCACTATTTCAACACTCCCACTTTCACTAGATCCAACTTTCTAACTAAACTTATTATCTACTCACATGATAAATATCATGATTCTGGTGAGTAATGGATTTAACTACTGGGCCTTCCATGTTTTCGTCGTGTGGCATATCTTCTATATGTGACCTCATCGGCTTGAGTAAAACTTCTCAAGATAAGGTATCCCTGAGTATATCACTTTGTTCATTGTCATAACTTGAGAACTTGGCTAGTAAGAATTTCATAATTTACATTATGATAATACTTTTCTCACTAGGTGAGAATCCAAGAATTGGAACAAATAGTTGTGATTTATAACTACTTCTTAGCTGCCTTAGAGGCTGCAACGTACTCAGTATTTGTAGATATGGCTACCACTAGCTTTCATGAGATTTACTCCCTCATCACCTTTGTTTATCTACGATACTAGATCAAATTGATCCAAGGATTACTAGTTTGTGTCCCACAAAACTATTATACCTTCCTCTCCATATTCCATGTGAATATCATTTGTACTTGCCGAAGTACAAGATGATAGTTCTGATTGCATCACTTGCAGTGCTCCTAGATATAATTGATATTTGCCTATAAAAATTATATCATGGAAGTATCAATTATTTTATATATTATGGAATATGTGATTGATCCATCACTAAATCATATGGTATCAATTCACAACATTAATCTCTACCCATGCTCCAAACATGTTAACCTGGAGAGATTAAGCCATGTGACATTGGAAATAATTCTGAACATGAATTGTTCTAACTTGTATTTTTCAATACAATGTCACTATATGTATGATTGACTAGGACCAAGCAACCTATGGATCTACCTCAGTAGATCTTGTTCCCTAGAACCCAGGTTGCTACTTTAAGTCAATCATTGGAGAATTGCTTTCGTTCTAATCTTATCTAACTGTTAGATCAAGATCTATTTTCCATATGTTGCCGAACGTATTTCACTTGGAAAACTTTGTCTCTCCCACTATCATTTGGTAGACACAAGGCAAAGATTCATTTATAAAGAATACTCTAAGATCTCATTTCTTAATTTAATCCAGAACTGGATTTTAGTAACTTGCAACCTTCATTGGAATCATACGATGTCATCATTTCTTTCTAGTTGCGTCGTATAAACACCTTCCATGAAAGATGATCTTGACATCCAATGACCAATATAATGATCTTAGAAGTTAGTTATGATAAGTAAAATTCTAATAGATTTAGGCATACCGAATTGGTATAACCAATCGAGCCTTATTAGTACCATACTTGTACCATCCATATATTATTTCATTTGAATACCCACTGCAATATTCAATTTATAATCCCCTTTTCAATTTGATACATGGAATCCATTATTGAATTTTGATTGATCTTGTCAATCTTAGCTTATTTCCATATACAGATTACTTGTAGGAATTATTGTTCTTAATGAATAATTTATCACCGACCGCGGTGAATATAAAGCCATCACCATGGTTTCATTCTTCCTACGCATTATGTGTCTCTAGAATATGCATATTCCACACGTACTTGTGTAACTTGTTCCTATGCCAACCATTTTTGTATCTTGAGCATTGACTAAGTACAAGTCAATTCAGCTCCTACTATCTCTAATAGAGATGTGCACCCTTGTATAGAAATTTAGTCTTATACTTGACTACATATTTTCTATCTTAGGTATTTATGTAATATCGAAAGCAACTGTCAGGATAATTACCTAAGATGCACAATGTGTTTAACTTGATGCATGTTTGTTTGTTTTTTCTTAACGAACGCTTTGCATCCTAAACACATGTCCTATGACATAATTTATTTTTATCACACTATGACTCATATGATATCCATTTGTCATTTTAGTTGGCATATTGGTTATGGGTTTATTCTTTTATTTACAAAGAACATTTTGAAATATAATGGAAGTTACTGCAGGTTGTAACATTGATACAACTTACACCATAACTTTGATGTATAAAATGTGCCTTTAGGAATTTCTCCACGCTACATTTTGTTGATAAATGTTAATATGTAAGACTCATCATCGATCCTCCTTATGAACATCAATACGATGATGTAGATAAGTTAACATGCGTTTAGGAATTACTCCATGCTACATTATCATGATCGATGGTTGTTTGGTCAAGATATTATTCGACATGCCGATCCGAAGCAACTCATATCTTCTTACCAAAATTATACTTCACTGGTATATTCCTTAATGGCTTAAATTAATCTTATGAAGTATCTTTACCTCTAGCTCTCCTTTTGAATAGTTCACACTCTCTTATTGAACTAATCCTCAGATGATTTGTGGCATACCTTTATTTCTAAAGGTTTCTTTGTCTAAACTAAGGATGTCAATAATACCAAAGATGTTTAGCTATGCCGAGACTAAATACCATACTGGGTATATAGTTGAAGTCCAATTTTAGTTTTATTTGACAAAGAATCACATTGCCACAACTGGGTAGGTCTTAAAATATTTATATTTATCATGTATTGCCTTTTGATTCAAGTATGTCTGAACTATTTGTTGAATATATTACTAAAAACAACATTCATTCCCAAAAAAAAATCATTCCCAAAAACATGGAATGATGTCTCATTATGTCCAAAGGGCATGTGAGATAAATGTTTTGGTTATACTCAACAACTTGTTCAGTTTGAGTCAATTACTTTGCAATTTGAAGTTATGTGTTTTTCACCACTGACTTAGGAATCACCCTTTCTCAGCTTCTTGGAGAAGGAACTTTACTTCTAGTAATGTTTATCTACTTACTTGGTTATTGTATTTCAATACATATATGTGAAAAGAATATTGTATTTTAATACCCAAGAAGTATGTGAGATAACAATACTTTTATTTGATGAATATTAACTAAATGAGAAGTGGGTACTTGCTTCTAGTATTTCAGTTTTTTAAACTTCCATGAATTTATATGTGATGAAAATAAAATCTTGTTAAATAACCAACCATTTTTCTTTGAAGGACATGAAGAAGGTGCCTTTGGTGTAACTTTCCATAGGCTTTTTTTCCTTTTCATTCAATTTATTTTCCATAAGAATAAAAGATGCCATTATCTCCAATATTCTTATTATTTGGTGAATGTTACCATAAAGGTAATGAAGCTCTTACTCTATATCGTTCGTTTGAACCCTTAAATGAAACTAGAGTAATTGGGTGTAAAAGTTATAATAATGGGATGACATGAAAGATTGTGAACTGTCTTTCACTTTACACAATCTGAGTGTTATCACCACATTCATATGTTGCTTCACTTTCTCCTCGATAGGTTCTTAGAGATGAGACTATATGTAACATCATCCATGTATTGATGTAGCGACCACAACTAACATCATAAGTTGATGATAGAATTATGACAGAACCATTATATTCATGATTCATGAGTCTCCTATAAGCAGTTTTACACCCTCACTTGCTGAGGTGGATTAACAGGTTGGGACACAAGCACCTTTGAATTTCTGTTATAGTAGTAATGTGCGCAAGAGCCTATACTACACTTGGAATTTCGAATCATAATTTTATTTTGGTATTTCTTTCCATTCTCTACAAAAATTATTTAGAAGATTGTACTTTTATGTGATTAACTAATGTGACATTACTGATTATTTAATCATTAGATGTCTCCTACTAATTTTTCGAATTCTAAGAACCCTCTATACTAGAATCAGAATACTCTTGAGTATTATAATGGCAAGGATCCCTGAACCTCCCTCATAGTCTATGATAGAGAAAATATTTTCAATTAAATTTACATTGAATTTAATTGTTTTAAATCCACAAAAGTGTTACTCTAAGATGAATTACTTCATTTATTATGATATTGGTGTTATTTTGAGTCGAACAGTAAAAATGAGCCATTTAGGATTTTTAACAGTTTTAAATTATTTCTGTATTTTGACCATAAAATTATCTTCACTAATCAAAATTAAAAAATTATTTATTTTACAGATTCTACAAATCCAGGGATTCATTTACTATTTTTGGACCAAAAGCTGAATCGACCATATGGAAGCTCAAAAGAAGCTCACAAGTTGTCTTATAAAAACTGTTTACAGTTCTTTCGATTTTTGGTGGGGGGTCCATAAATAATTCTTGGTGGGCCCAATTGTTGTGATATTATGTGAATTTATTCGAAATGAGTTTTTGAACATCTTTCATGAATGTAAGGCCGCATGAATGTTCCGTTTTAAGGGTCATTAAAGCATCCTAATCCGGAGGTTTGTGTTTTGGAGAGTCTGATTGGACAGAATAAATTTTCAGAGTAAAACGGCCATAACTCTTGGAATACAAGTCCAAATCCGCCGAGTTTTTTAGGGGAAACTCTTAAGAGAATTATGAACAACATTTAAGAAGGGCTTGACGTGTGAAGATGTCATTTATTGGGGTTACAACGCGTCAACATTTAGGGTAAAAATTATGGATATAAAAGGAGGAGAGCTCCACCCTCTCAAAGCATCCCATTTTCCATTCCATTCCTTCTGGGACACCAAGGAGGAGAACTTTTCAGATTTCTCTTTTATTTATTTTCTTTCTCATAGTTTTTTAATGCCTTATTCTTCCCCATTCATCTCTATTACCCTTACTATGGTGGGGTAAACATTTGGAGTGATTGGGGAAGAGTTGGTTTTCTACAATGTAATGCTTGATTTCATGGACGCAATTGAATAAATTTATTTCTTCTTCAAAGTTGTTTTCAATTTCTTCTAGCGGATTTTATTATCAAGTGTGATCGTTCTTGAATATTAATTCTGTTATTTATTTTTTTCTTGGTAAAATAATCAAAATCTCCCTCCACTAATTTCTTGTTTATATACGATGGAATGGACCAGGGATTAGTGGCGAAGTACTCGTCGATCGTCAGTACGTGTAAAGGGTGTAGTGAATGTTCTTGATTGTTTGGGATAAACAAAACCTGATCGGGTATTGCCCATTTAAATTAATGATATTCAATACAACTATTTTACACATGGAAGGAGAGTTGACCAAACCAAGATCTTGGTAAGGTTTTCTCTCACCACCATAATTTTACAAAGGAAGTGAGAGGAAACGATTGTGGAAACTCACTTTAATAAAAAAAGAAGAAGATGTTTGAATTAAATTGAACAAGTATAGCATTACAGTTAGGAAACCTACCCCAACCTAATCAACCTTTTAATATCATAGTTTTTCAATCATTTGAATTTCAAATTTCCTTTCAAAAGCACAACATTTTTACCCCTGTTTTAAAGTGACAACCCATTTTGTGTGCACTCCTCTTCGGGAGACATCCTAGGTAAACAACATTACTACATTTTAACTTAGGAAATAATTGTTTTTCCACACCCTACTAAAGGAATGCGTCAAACTTGGCGTCGTTTCCGGGGAGGCAGTGCATCAAAACTTTTTTTAAAAAAAATCTCTTTTGAATGACCCATATTTCAAATAGAAATTTATTGGAATTCGATATAGAAATTGAGCGTACAATAACCAAATTGAGAAATCAAAATCTTCCAAAAGATTTCGAAGAAATCAATCTCATCGATTCAAGTTATACCTTGAGTTAAGACTTTGAACCTGTAATAATGGTTGTAAATCCCAACCGAACCTTGCACGACATCTGTGCACCTCAATTTGTCAATCAAAATTATCAACTTTCAATTACTGCCTTAGAAAATGATTTTGAATTGCGAATTAACATGATCCAAGTGATTCCTAAATTACATGGTCTTGTAGGTGAAGACCCGAATCAACATATTCAAGAATTCACCTATGTTTGATCCAGCTTCAAACCTCGAGCAGTTGCAGAAGAGCATGTGAAGTGGAGGGAATTCCCCTTCTCACTAGAGGGATCAATGAAGGAATGGTTGTACAATATGCAACTGGGGGAGATCAGTGACTGGGAAGATCTAAAAAAATTCTTTTTACAAAGATTCTTCCCAACATCCATGAGCACTTCAATAAAAAAGGAGATTTATGTCATCCATCAATCAACTGGAGAAACACTCTACGAATACTGGGAACATTTCAAGAAGATTTGTGAAAGTTTTCCACACCAAGAAATAGAAGATGACCAATTCCTTGTGTGATTCTACCAATGATTTCTTGACAATGATAGGAATCTACTAGATGCATCATCAGGGGGAGCCCTCATTGAAAAATCACTTACAGATGTCCGAGTTCTGATTGAAAAGATTTCACACAATTCACAGCAGTTTAGCACTAGAGGTACGATCACCAGAGGAATCCATGAGGTGAGAACATCTGATTCAGTAGATTTAATTAGAAATCAAATGGGTGAACTCACCAGGTTAGTGCGGCAAATAGATGTGAACCATGTGAAGGAACAACAAGGACCGAATCAGGTATGTGGTTTATGCTCTTCTAATTCTCATTACACTGATCAATGTCTAGAAGTGTAGGGGACAGAAAGTTGTGCTGCAGCCTATCAACAAATGCAATACCAACCGCAAACCCAACCAGGCTATGAGTTTCAACAGAACCATGCCCGAGCACCTTTTCAGCAGCAATATCAGAACCCAATATCATTCCAACAACCTTATAAGAATCCCTTCTAACAAAAACAAAATTTCCAACCTCCAGCTTTCCAGCAGAAGAGTTATGAGAAACCAACCACAAGTGCATCGACAACTGAAGATCAACAGCTGAAGACAATAGTTGTGGGATTAGAAGATAAAATGGACAAGCTAGCTGATCAATTTACAATCATTATGAATGCTCTCACCAAGAACCAAGGTAAACTTCCCTCAAAAACAATTCCCAATCCAAAGGAGAATGTTAGTGCAATCACCACCCGAAGCGGGAAGGAGCTCACACCACCAGAAAAAAATGAGGAGGATGATTCCCTGGAATCTTCTGAAGCTCGTCTTGTCCAACCAAAAGATGGAGTCGAAAAAAAGGAGAAAGAAAAAGGTTTTGGAATGAAATAAAAGAAACACATTTTCAAAAACAACAGAGGGAGAAAAAGGATATCCCAGCACCATTCCCATCAGCATTGGTTGAGTCAAAGAAGGGTGAAGAAGAGCGAATTCAATGGGAAATTCAAGAAACATTCCGAAAAGTTGAGATTAACATCCCAGTACTGGATGAAAACAGACAAATCCCTAAATATGCAAAATTTTTGAAGGATCTGTGTACTAAAATAAAGAGGCTATATGGAAATGAAAGAATCAACTTAGGAAGAATCATCTCAGCATTGATCACACCACCGATACCGCAAAAATGTCAAGATACAGTGACTTTATCTATTCCCTACACTATTAGTTCTTTAAATTTTACTGATGCATTATGTGATCTTGGAGCTTCGATAAATGTGATGCCTCACTCAGTGCTTTCATCTTTATAGATTGGAGAACTAAAACCAACTCGGGTGGTGGTACAATTAGCAAACAGATCCACCGTTTTCCCAGCTGGAGTCACTGAAGATGTACTTGTAGGAGTGATAGGATTAATCTTTCTAGCATACTTTTATGTCCTTTCCATGAAGGAAGACCGAGAACCATCCCAATCTCCCATCATCCTAGGGAGACCATTCCTAAAAATAGCAAGGACGATTATCAACGTGCATGAAGGAACACTCACCATGAATTTTGGAGAGAACATGATTCACTTCAATATTTTTGAATCCATGAGGCACCCATCTGATGATCACTCCATCTTTTCACTCTCCCATGAAGTTGGTGCAGAACCAATTGAAGAATCAGGTATGTTCTATGAATTCTTAGACTTAGGAGAGACTTCTTCCCTCAGAAATATCATTGAACATGTGGATGCTGAAGATGTTGGAGATTCTGACTTCATGTAGGAGGAAGAGGTAAAATATAATTTCTTTGATGATTTGTTAAATGATGAGGAAGATGATATGGTTTCTTGTGTGTAGGAGGTCCAAAATTTGGAAGTGGGAAACGTCAATTTAGTCTCATCCCTTGAGCATCCCCCTGATCTGGAACTCAAACCACTCCCCACTAATTTGAAATATGTATAACTTAGGGAGGAGAAAAACTACCAATGATAATTTCTAATAATCTCTCTAAAACCCATGAAAAATCATTGATTGAGCTTTTGAGAGAGAATGTCTAGGAAATAGGATGGAACTTAGGTGATATACCAGGAATAAACCCAAAAATATGCTCACATAGAATTTTTCTTGAGGGAGATTCCAAACCTATTAGATAGCCCCAAAGGAGACTGAATCCCAACTTGATGGAGGTTGTGAAGAAGGAGATCGATAAGCTCTTGGAAGCTGGGATCATATATCCCATTTCAGATTCGAAGTGGGTCAGCCCTATTCATATCGTTCCAAAAACAACTAGCCTGACCACTGTGAGGAATGAAAAAAATGAGTTAATCCCTATGAGAATTCAAAACAGCTAGAGAGTGTGCATTGATTTTAGTAAATTGAACCAGGTCACTCGAAAAGATCATTTCCCCATCCCCTTCATTGACCAGATGTTAGAAAGATTGGGAGGGAGAACTCATTATTTCTTTTTGGATGGATTTTCATGTTACTTTTAGGTACCCATTGCTCTTGAGGATCAATAGAAGACAACATTTACATTCCCTTTTGGTACTTTTTCATATAAAATAATGCCATTTGGATTATGTAATGATCCAGGTACATTTCAGAGGTACATGGTGAGTATATTTTCTGATCACATTGAACATTTCTTGGAGGTTTTCTTAGATAATTTCACAGTTTTTGGAGATTCTTTTGATCATTGTTTGAAAAATCTGGAAAAGGTTTTGAAAACCTGCATTGAACAAAATCTTGTTTTAAATTTTGAAAAGTGTCATTTCATGGTTCAAAGAGGAATTTTACTTGGTCATGTCATTTCCCAAAATGGAATTGAAGTGGATAAATCAAAAATTGAAGTGATAAATTCCTTTCCTTACCCTACTTGGGTGAAACATGTTAGATCATTTTTAGGATATGCATGATTCTACAGGAGGTTTATCAAAGATTTTAGTAATATTTCTCTCCCTCTCTCTAGATTACTTTTGAAAGATACTGATTTTGATTTCAATGTTGCATGTAGGGAATCCTTTGATGAGTTGAAGAAGATATTGATTTCACCACTCGTGATGCAGCCTCCGAATTGGGAAGAACCATTTGAACTACTTTGTGATGCCTCTAACCAAGAAGTTGGAGCATTCCTTTCTCAGTGAATTGAGGGCAGACCACAAGTTATTTCATATGCCTCGAGAACTTTAGATTTAGCCCAATTCAATTACACAACCATATAAAAAGAGTTCTTATCAGTTTTTTTTGATTTAGAAAGATTTAGATCATATCTTCTTGGAACTAAAATCACTGTGTTTTCTGATCATGTAGATTTGAGGTACTTGATGAAGAAAGATGATGCTAAACCAAGGTTAGTGAGATGAATTATACTACTGCAAGAGTTCAATATAGAAATCAAGGATAAGAAGGGATCTGAGAACCAAGTGGCTGATCACTTAAGTAGACTGCCAAACACTACTGAAATTGATGTTCCAGAAAGATACCCACTGAATAATCAAATTCCAAGAGAGAAGTTGTACTTGATTGAAGAAGAAGTGCCTTGGTATGCTGACATAGTCAATTTTCTGGTAACATCTCAGGTCCCATATCATTTCAATTCTCACCAAATTCAAAAACTGAAAGCTGAATATAGGTATTACATTTGTGATGATCCATTCTTTTGGAAGATTTGAAATGATCAGGTAATAAGAAGATGTTTACCTGAAATTGAAGTTAAATTTGTCTTTGATTTTTGTCACACTTTAGTTTGTGGATGCCAATTTGGACCTCAAAGGACAACAAGGAAGGTTTTAGAATCTGGAATTTATTGGCCCACAATTTTTAAAGATGCTCATGAATTTTTCAAAATATGTGAAAAATGTCAGTTTTCAGGAAATATTTCAAAGAGACAAGAAATTCCCCAAAATCCATTGAATTTTTGTGACATTTTTTAATTTTGGGGGATAGATTTTATGGGACCGTTCCCGATGTCATTTGGAAATTCTGATATCTTGCTTGTAGTTGATTATGTTTCCAAATGGGTGGAAGAAAAAGCCACAAGGACTGACGATGCTAAAGTTGTTTGTGATTTTGTCAGGTCTAACATATTTTGTAGGTTTGGAGTGCCCAGAGAAATCATCAGTGATAAGGGGACTCACTTCTACAATTGTAGAATGGAGACTTTGCTGAAGAAGTAAGGGGTGCATCATAAAACATCAACTCCCTATCATCCACAAACTAATGGGAAAACTGAAGTTTCCAATAGAGAAATCAATGGAATTTTGGAAAAGACTGTTAATACAAACAGTAAGTATTGGAGCCAAAGGTTGGAAGATACCTTATGGGCTTATAGGAGAGCCTACAAGACCCCAATTGGAATGAGTCCATATAGGCTAATTTATGGGAAAAAATTTCACCTACCTGTGGAACTGGAGCATAAGGCGTATTGGGCTGCGAGGAAGATGAATCTGGATCTTGAAAGTGCTGGGAAAGAGAGAAGGTTGCAGTTACAAGAGATTGAGGAAATCAGAAGAGAAGCATTTGAAAATTCCAAGATTTAAAAAGAGAGAACAAGAGTGGCTCATGAAAAGCTGATCCAACTGAAAGAATTCCATCCTGGAGATCAAGTGTTGCTATTCAATTCCAGACTCAAGCTAATGCCAGGTAAACTTCGTTATAGATGGGAGGGTCCATTTATAGTTACTCATGTATATCCTTTCGGTGCTGTGAAAATTGCAAAGGATGGAGAGTAGGATCCATTCACTGTGAATGGGAATAGGTTGAAGAAATTCCTTGGGACCCTTCTATCAAAGCCAGTGGAGGAGATCCCACTCCTCCAACCTGTCTATCAATAAGAGCCATCGGGTTGTACCTCTCCTTAACACTTGCTTGATGTTGTGATTCATTTGAAAATTGTCTTACATGTTAAATCCACTTCAATGAATTGAGGACACTACATCATTTAAGTATGGGGGAGGGAACCTTTGTAGTTTAGTATTTTCATTTTTTGTTTGTTTTTAAAAAAAAATGTGTTTTCAAATTTTTGTGTGTTTATTTTTCAATTTTTGGTGTGTTTTTTTGAACCTTTTGAGTTGAAATGATTATCATTACCATTTTTGAAACCCATATCAATGAGTGGACCAATCTATTCCACGAAACTGAGCTTAAATGAATGATGAAATGACTTTGTTTCGAGTTCAAATATTTTGGAATTTCATGAAAAGTACACTGATTTTTGAAACCCATGCCATATTTCACTGTCTATATCTTTGAAATCACTTTCCTATGAGGCTTATAAACCATTTTTTCATATTCTTTTCATTCACCTCATTTCTTGAGAGAACGAGATCATGCTTTCTTTAACTAGAATTTGATTTATTCCTGTCAAAACTTGAGGGTTTGGGGTATGTGTGTTTTAAATGATTGAGGCATTTATTTGGTTTGAAGCCCCCTTTTCAAAATAATCCTTTTCATTATGGACTACCTTATACATTAATCATTGTAGATCCTAGTAGCCATGAATATCCTGTTAGGATAGCTACATTACAAGCCAATTTTCCCTATCCAGCCTTCTCTTGAAGTGAAATTGCATGATCTAGTTGAACTTAAGTGCGGGGGAAGATGTATTGTGGTGTACTACCTCATTTGGTGATACTTTTGGTGGAATATAAAATATTTAAGAACTGATGTTTCTACTGAATATCTCATTTTTTTAAAAGTTGTGCCTTTTCTGGAGCTTTCATTATAAGAGAATCTGTGCCTTTCTGGAGCTTCTGATATAAAAATAAAGTTGTGCCTATCCGAAGATTTTAAAAAAATATTGTTTGAAAAGATTAGAATTTTTGCTACTGAAATTATGAGCTGATTGAATGATGATGGAGCCTATTTTCTACAAAGGGTAAGTGAAGGAGACCATATTTGAGTGAAAATTATAATATTTCAATTTTGCTTCAATAAGATCCAAGCCCTCCTTTTTCAGCCTCAGAATTTTTAACATCTAAATCCTACCAATAGGAAGCCACAAAACAACCCTGAAAAGTCCTCATAAGAAACACATGTCCTTGACTCACATTGGGTGTAGAAGTAGGAATTTATCAAGCCTATGGTGACTCTTGTGTGAGTTTGGATGAGAAAAGACTTGTTCAACATTTACATTTGTGAGATGAGAGAAAATTCATGTGAGGTAGGTGTTTTGTGTGCATGGGATAAGAAATGAAGTGGAAATATATTAAAATATAAAATTTAGAACTTTAAATAATTTTTTTTGATGAGGCATGATATCTTTTTGTTTCTTAATATGGATTTGGTAGATCTCATTGGTATGTGTTTTGGATTTGATTTGATTTGATTTTTACTTATCCAGGAGTCCAAGTGCTAAGTGTGGGGGAATTGATAGAGAAAATATTTTCAATTAAATTTACATTTAATTTAATTGTTTCAAACCTACAAAAGTATTACTCTAAGATGAATTGATTCATTTTTATGATATTGGTGTTATTTTGAGTTGAACAGTAAAAATGGGCCATTTAGGATTTTTAATAGTTTTAAATTATTTCTGTAGCTTGGCAATAACATTAACTGAACTAATCCAAATTGAAAACTTCTTTCTTTTACAGATTATACACATCCAGGGATTCATTTACTATTTTTGGACTAAAAGCTTAATTGACCATATGGAAGCTCAAAAGAAGCTCACAAGTTGTCTCATGAAAACTGTTTACAATTCTGCTGATTTTTAGTGTGGGGTCCATAAATAATTCTTGGTGGGCCCAATTGTTTTGATATTCAGTAGGTGGATGCGAAAGAAGTATCAAAACATCTTTCATGAAGGGAAGGCCCCGTTAATTGGCCTTTTTAAGGGTCATTAAAGCATCCTAATCCAGAGGTTTGCGATTTGGCGAATCTGACTGGATAGAATAAATTCTCAGAGTAAAACGACCATAACTCTCGGAATACATGTCCAAATCTGCTGATATTTTGAGGGGAAACGACCAAGAGAATTATGAAAAACATTAAATAATGGATAAATGTGTGAAGATGTCATTTAATTGGGCTACAACGTGTTAAAATTCAGAGGAAAAATTCTGGCTATAAAAGGAGGAGAGCTCCACCCTCTCAAAGCATCCCATTTTCTATCCTATTCTTTCCGGGACACCAAGGAGGATAACTTTTCAGATTTCTCTTTTATTTATTTTCTTTTTCATAGTTTTGTAATGCCTTAATCTTCCCCATTCATCTCTATTACCCTTACCGTGGTGGGGTAAAAATTTGGAGTGATTGGGGAAGGGTTGGTTTTCTACATTGTAATGCTTGAGTTCTTGGATGCAATTGAATAAATTTATTTCTTCTTCAAAGTTGTTTTCAATTCCTTATAGCGAATTTTATTATCAAGTGTGATCATTCTTGAATATTAATTCCGTTATTTATTTTTTCCTTGGTAAAATAATTATAATCTCCCTCCACAAATTTCTGGTTTATATATGGTGGAATAGACCAGGGATTAGTGGTGAAGTACTCGACGATCGTCAGTACATGTAAAAGGTGTAGTGAATGTTCTTGATTGTTTGGGATAAAAAAAACCTGATCAGGTATTGCCCATTTAAATTAAGTATATTCAATACAACTATTTTACACATGGAAAGAGAGTTGACCAAACCGAGATCTTGGTAAGGTTTTCTCTCACCATCATAATTTCACCAAGGAAGTGAGAGGAAACGATTGTGGAAACTCACTTTAATGAACAAAGAAGAAGTGGTTTTAATTAAATTGAACAAGGATAGCATTAAAATTAGGAAACTGACCCCAAACTAATAACCCTTTTAATATCATAGTTTTTTAATCATTTGAATTTCAAATTTCCTTTAAAAAACACAACATTTTTACCCCTGTTTTAAAGTGACAACCCATTTTGTGCACACTCCTCTTTGGGAGACATCCTAGGTAAACCAAATTACTACATTTTAACATAGGAAATAATTGTTTTGCCATGCCCTATGACAGGCGTGCGTCAGTCTACAAGTTATGGCTACGCCACTACTCGGAGGGCCCAAGGTAGGCTTTTGGATGACCAACCGCATTGACTCGCGATTCCTTGATCTGTTGAGTGAAGTCCCAACTTCAAAAATCATTATTTATTTACTCAACGCTTGCCTCTAAAAGTAAAACAAGCTAAGTATGGCTATTTATTTGCTGAAATTTTAGTTAAGTCGACCTACCACACGAATAAGAACTCCTCAGTAGTAAGAGGAACCCTCAGCTAAGGCATGACCGGCACCTCGAACACCCGGTTTTGTTTAAACCTGAATGATGGAAGGCTGTTTGTGACGTAATATTTTCTTTAAGGGTTTTATTAGTTTTCTATCTCAATGAATATAATCTATTTATATTAAACTTGTTCATCTATGTTTTGACGCTCACAACTTAACTTTAATAGAAAAACATACGCTGCTTCTTTATGAATTTTATTACCTATTATTTTATGTATTTTCCTACTGTTCTAAAATGAAAAAAATATTAAATAAATTCATAAAGGAAAACTACTACCCGACTGGTCTTGAGCATCTAAATGACCTATGAGCATCATATCTGAGTCGAATGCTTGAATCTTGATGCAGCTTGCCCTGTCATGTATGTCCGCTGGTCTTATGGAGTATTGCCGCGTCTTGGAAGGTTCGACATCACGTCTTAGAGTACCGCCTCATCTTGGTGGAATCCACATGTTGTCTTGCACCATCATGCACCGCCTCATCTTGGTGGGGTCCATGTCACTCTCTGTCTTCATCCAAAGTACAAAGATACTCGCGCGCAGGCGAGAGGGACTCGGGTATAAATGTACATCATATAAATATTGGGCGTGCATGCCCTTATACATTTTAACCGAAAAATAAAGATGATGTGCATACCATCTATTTAATTAATTACAATCATCGTAGGAAATTAAAATAATTAGTTAAATAAATGGTAATATACATGGGTCGATGCTCAAGATCAACAAACAGGTAAAATAAAGCACGATAAAATTAAAATGCATTAAATAAGTATGAGGGTTTATTTAATTAAATTAAATTAATTAATAAATTAAAATAATTTAATTAATTATCGGTCCTTTAATTAATTTAATTTTAATGCCAAAATTAAATTAATTTAACTTAATTCAATTTAATAATTAAATTGAATCATTTTTATCCAGGTATAAATTTTTTTATTTATTTTCAACCACAATTAATATATTAATTACTTTAATTTAACAATGCAATTAAATTAATTAATTATATTAATTGAAATTAACTTCAAACCTGAAACACCCACTATAGCCCGTTGCGGGTTGCGCCGGACCCGCGTATACCCGTAACGGGTCAGGTCAAACCTGTTCTTGGTTTTCTGGGCCAGAAGGGTCCGCCAAAACCCATCCTGGATTAGGCAGGCCCACTCGAGGCCCTGACTGGGTATTTTTTTTAGGTGAGTTACCTCCCTCAGTTCGGGCCATGGTTTCGCCGAGTCGCACTGAGGCAGAGACTGGATGATGAGCTGTTGCTAGCAGCGAGGCCGAAGCTACGTTGTCTTGCTGAGAGCGGAGGAGCCAGACAATGGGGAGCGGCTTGTTTTGGGGAAGGATGAAAAATAGCATGACGTGCCGTAGTAGGGAGGCGAGACCGGGATGCGAGTAGGGCTGGGCGGGCTGCTTGCAGGCAGAGGAGGGCTCTTGGGTGTCCTGGTGCGTTGCATGTGGAGCGAGGTAGGAGCAGGCCGGAGGTCCGGACTCAGGAAGGGGACAGCGGTGGTCGGAACGCCGCCAGCAGCTCCGACGTGATGGCCTGAAAGGAGGAGAGCCGGGTTACTGGTTCGCCTAGTCACGATCTGCTATGCGAGCTGTGCGACAGCAGCGGTCGAGAGAGGGATGACAACCCTCAATGCGCTGAGCGAGCTGATGCAGTGGAGCCAGACATCAATGGGGCGACGACTGGCCTGGGCGGCTGCTGCTGGTCACTGTGGGGTTCTTTGTGCCGCACTGCTATAGGAGGCATGGTAGCCGGACTCTGGAGGTGCAACTGGAGCGGTGCAACCAGCCGCGAGAGTAGGGCTATAGGAAGGGCGTGAACTGGAGGAAGACTAGGGGGTAGGGGCGCTGGGAGGGCCGATGGTGTGGAGGGAGGACCTGAATAGAGGAGAAGCCGACTCTCTAGGCGACGACCTGGTCGGGGCTTGGTGTGCCAGTGACCTATGGCGCCTCTATTGCGCCATGTGAGAAGAAAGAGGGGGTCTGCTCGGACCCCCTTGCAAAGGTTTTTTTACCTTTCGTTGCTTGACCCACAAAAGCCATCCCTCCCACTTTTCATTTTTTTATAAATCTTTAAGAATTACCTTTTAAAGTTTTTTCCATTTTATTTAATATGAGTTCATCTCATTATTTATAAAGTCTAAATAGCCTTTAAAATTAAATAATAATAAAATTATTATAATAAAATAATAATTTATTATTATTACATTATTCTAATAATAAAATAAATATTATTAAAATAATAAAATTATTGTGGAAATTATTTAATTTGTCAAATTATAATTTTCAAAATTTTAATTATATCCATTGAATTGATCTAAACTTGATCAGTTCTGCTGGATGAAATAAAATATAGAACCCGAGATTAAACCGCATATTTAATCTAATCTGAAAATTGAAAATGACCATAACTCGGTCATTCAGCATCGGATTGATGCACGGTTTGAACCGTTGTGACCATTTTTAAACCCTCCACTTAATTATAATGCAAATTTAATTTTTTAGACTCAGAAAATTTACGTGATCCCTCTGATACCACTGTTAGGTTCTGGGGCCTGCAGTGGAAGCCGGTGGGCTAGGGATTTTAAATTTTTTGTCAGCGGGATGACGAAACTGGTCATCGCTGACGATCCGAGCCCTGGAGAGGTCAGAGGATCTCACGTAAATTTATTGGGAAAAAAACTAAAATGAAAACGTACCCGTTTCAAATCCGAAGCCGCAGTCGACTACAACTAGTCGATGGCAACCGTCGTTTGAACGATCCAAAGCAGGACCCCCCTAGATCATCCACACGTTCTCCAAAAAAACTGCTGGAACATCGATCGTCGAATTCCAGGTGCTAGCGCGATGATCCGACGATCCGACGATGCTTTCAGCGTCCCGACGATCACCGCATCGAGATCTATTCGATGCTTGAGAAAAAACTTGATCCGAACTCTTGAATCATTAGCTTCTCTATCTAAGAAGTGGGAGGAGAGAGAGACTCTCAATTTTCATTTCCATACATAATAATGAATAGTTAATTTCTCAACATAAGAGAGATCCTCCTCTTAAATTTATAGTGGACTTGAGAAATACCCAGTTGGGTTCCCCGACCCCCGTTTATTTCAACATCCACTAAATAAATAATATTGAAGAACTAAAATGTGCCAATATTATTTTTTATTTTATTACATACTTGTAATATATAATATAATATGTGATAAAACCAAGTCATTTAACTCGAATTTCTATCTCGTTTAATATTAAACGAACCTTGAATATTAAATAATATTCATTCGATTAATATTTTTTTTGTATTTTCTAAACTTGTAAATACATTAAATAAATTAAATCCCAATTATTCATAACTTGAATAATAATAATGAATTTATTTAATTCATCGGTGATCGATAACTTGGACAATGCTCGGACCCCATGGTGGGGCCCAGTATGTCCATATACCTATTCAACTGAATAGGGTGGATTCTTGAATACACTATTGGGTGTGACCCTCTAGGCCCTTATCTCGATAGAAGTGAATAAAATCCATAGACCAAGAGTGGAATCCAGCAACTCATCATGACCCCTAAAGAGATGAATATAGTCATATCAACAACTACTATCCTATGAACACTGACTGTGTACTATAATATCTTTGTCATTAAATATCTCATAAAGTAGGACGCACTCTTGTGTCATCATCCTTATCTTACTTTATTATTTGTTGATCTATCCGGATTGATTTTCCTTTCTACTACTTTGGCCAAAGACTTATGAAGGCGACACCATTCTGATCAACTAGGCATGAGATATACAACTTTTTGAACTTGGAAGCGACAAATCCTTTCTTGACCATTCAACTAATGTCATACCACCAACGACACACCCAACACAAACTACCTCAACATGACATCACTGCCATGGTTTTCGTCTTGCATCAAAGTACGCAATCAAATGATATACATTGGTAATGGTCTCAAGTCAGGAGACCAATACACATGTCTATAGATAGGAACAACCAATGACACCCAAAACATGCGGTTATTCTATTGACGGGCCTGTCTTCATGATCTCACTACTAGAGATCACCAAGTGAGAACTTCAAGAGAAGAAGTCTCAATGCTTATGATCCCCCAGCACCTGATAGTCAGACATCTACTATATCCAGTTAGTAAGATGTATCTAGACTATAGAACATATATTTAAGATCAATGTCATTGTATCTCAAGGTTCTCATTATAGACTGGGATCTGCTATAACCTCTTGACACGACAATTAACCTTTTGAAATTACCATTATTATAGTGGAAGCAGAAAAGTCAGAACTATAATGGTAAGATAAAATCATGCATATCTAACTATACACATGATATGGTAATAAAAAAGTACTGCATAGTTGGGTCTAGGGAACCCACTATTTCAACACATAATAGGATTGGTAAAATTATTAGATGTTTTATGTTATAGAAATTCAAATATTAAATAATATAGGACTAATAATTGTCTAATGTTTATGATCTCATAAAAAATAACCTTAAACATCTATGTCATACAAGAACAATAATTATGAGAATGATTTCTTTAAATGAAATATTAGTAGATATAAAGATAAAATCATCTGTACTCACTGGCTTATAAGAATCATCATCAAAGTTATCTATATCTTCTTCGTCACTGGAATCCTCTTTTGTTTCAAGAAGACTTGATGGTTTACTTTTTATCACAGTTCCAAGTGATTTCGTAGGTAACATTTCCTACACAAAAACTTCAAATGCACAATTAGTGACCAGAATTGCAAAGATTATATAAAATATATCAAACTAAAAACCACTAGCACTATTTATATAACGCACGATCATTAATAAGAACCCTCACATCTTCATCATAACCACTTAGATGAACTGGAGGAATCACTCTCAGAAACCTTGTGGGCATAAAAAATGAATTTTTTTAGAGAGTAGACTGCCCATTCAAAGTAAGAGAAGCTTTAACAGGAGGATCCTAAAATAGAACATAGTTTAATAATCATTAAAAAAGAATGAAACAAAAAAATCATATTTGTATTATTTTGTTATAAGCATACCAAGCAATGAGAACCATAAACTACTCCTATTCATAGTTGATAAATGCTCACTCCATCATAATCACTTTCAAAAGAGCTTGACAAATCAGAGCTGCTATTGGGATTCACTTTCTTATCAGAAGAAATAGTGTTGTTTTTAGAATTAGTGTGGGATGGCTTAGTTAAAATTGCAGGCTTGAAAATAGTATCCTATAGAAATGAATTCGAGGCCAATTAATACACAAGAGCCTCATCCAGCCTTCCTTGATTGTAGTAAGTAGAAATCAACGGAGTAAATGAAAGAAAATTTAGTTTTTGGACCCATGAATAGAAGCAACATATGGAACTCTGACACCACTACAATTTGATTCAGTTTTTTGTGACATTTTATAATATTATTACAAGTAATAATACCTGGGGTAAACCACTTTCAGTCATCATTTTGTGGAAATTAAATCCATGGTCTTCTTTTCCTTTTCTAAGAAAATCTTGCATGACATAGTCATATATGTTGATATCAGCACACCCTTGTCTTCTTGTTGCCCTGTACATGTACAAAATATAATTAATATGATTCGAATACAAATTGAAAGGTGTTTAAACTATATGCATAATTAATTTCCATAGTTTAAACTGGTTGTAGAGTTCATTATGCATACACGTTCATTTGAATACAAATTGAAAGGTGTTTCTTTTATTGTGATATGAGCAGTTTGAATGTAATAATCATTGTTTTTTAAAAAATATACACACATAGCTTACTAAATACAATCATAGATAGAAAACAACTATGAAAATTCTTTAAAAACACATGTAAAAAACACACCTTAGTGAAACATACCTTCAAGAAAGACAAGATCCATGGAATCTCATACCTGCAACCCAGCTGCAAATAATGTCATGAAACCAAAAACATTCAAAGATACAATCATACATGATCTTATAAAATTTCTATGAACACTAAGTTGCATATCCAAAAAACACCAAGTGCCCCATGCACCCATCCCCCTCCCCCTACACCTAGCCCCACCCCCAGCACCCAACCCCCATGCACCTAGCCCCACCCCCTGCACCCAACCCCCCTCTCCCCCTGCACCCAGCCCCACCCCCCTGCACCCAGCCCCCTTCCCACCTTCACCCAGCCCCACCCCCTGCACCCAGCCCCACCCCCTGCACCCGACCCCACCCCCTGCACCCAGCCCCACCCCCAAGCACCCATCCCCACCCCCAGTACCCATCCCCCCTCCCCCCAGCACCCAGCCCCACCCCCTGCACCCAACCCCACCCCCTGCACCCAGCCCCCCTTAGGTGTAACATAAAAAAAATCAACTTTTAACATTAAAACACACCCTTAAACATGTGTTATTTCATTTAAAAAGCAAGGGAGAGATAAAAACATTCAACCATCATCATAAATATTTTAAACAAGCCCCATATCCATGTAATTTAATATTTTCCATGGGTAAAATTATAATTCATAGAGGGAATTTTTTTAAAGAAACCCACTTCATCTCCAAGAATTAATGAAAATCATTTAGATAATTTATAAAAAACAATAATGGGTATCAAATATTGGTATAAATATACTAGAAGTCTAATTTAATAAACTAAATCACTTCATTATTTTTTTAATAAAATAATTACTTAGAAACACCTACTGCATACAAAGTGGAACAAGTCACAACAAGACTCTTAAAAAGGAAAATTTCATTTTGGTAAAATAAATGAATTTAAAATCAATTGAAAAATCAAATACACATTATTAGATTAATATCAGACACTAAATTGTATACACACTGTGATTAGCGTTATCATAAGAAATGACAATGAGGGAAATTGAAGTAAAATGACCAGGGGAATATCCCTTGGGATTTAGGTAATTTCTTGTGTATCAAATGTCATTGATTACTATTATGGATTCTTATGGCGTACCCTAATTTAATTTTCAATGATGAGTTAACTGGATTAGGCTTGATCTATTTGGTTGGAATGCCTCCATCGTAAGCTATGGGTTATAATACTACCATTCTTCTAAATGTAAAGGATCGTTCCTTGAGTTTAGACTAGAAGAATGGATTATGAAGAATGGAAAGGCTCAACTATGAGTTTTATTGAGAGATAATTCTATATTTATCCTTCACATAACTTTTTTCAAGTAAATTTATTTTCTAAACTTCACTCATGAAAATGTTTTCCCTTTAAAGAATTTATTTTTTGGGAGCCAAGTAATTTGGTCATAGGATGCTCGTGTATGTTTGAGTTTCACAAAAGAGGGGAAGAAACCAATCATAAATGAATGAATCATTTTACCCATGGTAAAACCTCAACCTATTTATAAGTAATGTATGTACTATATTTTCATGGGATCAAGGAACCAAAGTATTCATTTTCATTATTTTATCCTTATAATTCCATTATTGTTTTCCACATAGGATCCAATTCTGAGGGTAATTATATAACCAAGAATTCTAATCAGGGAAAGGAAACACATTTATTCCAAAGTGGTTACTGGATATCTAAGCTAAATTTAATATATAAATATGTTCTGAACACTAATAGTCCTTCAAATAATTCAATTATCACAATACATTTCCAAACTAGGAAATTATTTGAAATGTAAATTGAAAATATTTTCCTTAAGTATTGACTACATATCCAATATCACTTATTTATAATAATTCCAAGAATACTATTATTCATTAAACTATATATTTTGAAAGAAACATACCCATTGTCTCAAATTCTGGTCAATCTCAATGATCAAACGTGTATGATTCATAATCAGAATCTTAGTAATCATACAAATTAGAAATTTAATGTTTAAAAAAGGAAACAATAATAGGATTCAATGATATATCTCACAATTATAACTCATAGAAAAAATAAACTGAAAGAAAAAATATATTTAGATTCACTCTAGGGAACATGATGATGAAAATGGTAACAATATTCCAAACAATGGTTTAGTACTTTCAGGTTTTTTCTATATTTTCAGTTCATTAAATCCTAATTTATATATAATAGAATGACAAACAAATAGAAGAAATTTCATACATGCCAGAGCTGGGGGCAGGGAGGTGGAGGCCAGGACGAGACGTTGCCAAAGTTGGGGGAAGTTCAGGCGGAGGCCAAGGCCGAGAGGAGAGGGAGACAAGAGGGGGGACATCACTGGATCTGGGGGCAGGGAGGCGGAGGGAGGGATGATGAGGCTGAGTCGAAGGCTGGGAGAGAGGTCAGGAGTGGAGGTGGAGGCCAGGAAGGGGAGGAGATGGGCTGGATGTGGTGGTCGGATGTCCGGGAGTTGAAGGTCCGCGAGGGGAGGAGAGGGCCGAGGGGTGGAGGTCGGATGGCTGGGAGGCAGTGGTTGGGGAGGGGAGGAGAGGGCTGAGATTCAAGGAAGTGAGTATGATCACGATGGAAGAGGGCAATGAAAGTGAGGGTAAGGAGGAGCCTAATGGAAGAGTAGAGGAGCGCGATGGAAGAGGGAGGAGGAGCACGAGGTATCAGGGGAATTGGGTATTGGTTTTCCACAGTTTTATTAAAACCGTGGAAATAGATTATAAAAAAGAGATATCCCCACGGTTTTTCTAAACCATGGGAATAGATTCATGGGGAAAGATCCACTTTCTAGTAGTAATATGAGTTTGGGTACCCCAAACAGACATTTTTTATGTGGTGGAATGAAAAACCCAATGTGAATGAGGGCCAATGGGGACCGCCACCACACAACACAGTCCAGAGAGAAACCTGCATACATTTCAAAGTCGTGATGCTTGGAATTTATATGAACAGTTTAAGTTCATGCTTCCTGGACCATAGGGTGGCTATTAGTTAAAGGTATTAAATCTTGGACCATGGGGAGGGGATTCTCAAAACGGGTAAGTTGGCACAATGGAGTGACAAACCTAATGTGAATGTGTTCTAAGAATTCCCAATGTCACACTACAATTTCCCAAGAAGGCCTTCACACAGTTTAAAGTCATGATGATTAAACTGAGGTTCATAGTTTAAGGTCATAGATCTTGGAAAAAAGAGGGGGGAAATACCTCAAGTGGATATGTATAGTGCGATGTTATAGAAATACCAATGTGAATAAGGTCTAAGGAGGCCCTACGCCACACTACATATTCCAAAGAAGAGTTGTATATAGTTTAGAGTCATAATGATTGGAATATAGGCTCTTAGTATAAGGTCATAGAGTTAAAACTAAAGAGGGTAATTTCTTCAGAGGAATATAAAAAGGGAAGTGGAGTAACAAACCCTACATGAATGAAGACTAGGGGGACTACTATCACACAACACATCCCAAAGAAACCCTATATAGAGTTTAAACTCAAGATGATTGGACTGGGATTCCTAGTATAAGGTCATGGATTTCAGACCTTTTACCAAAAGTTTAAGGTCATGTTGCATAAAAAATAGGCTCTTATTTTAAGTTCATAGAGTTTGGAACTAGTAAATAGTTTAACTTCATGTTCCTAGGAAGTGGACACTTAGTTTAAAGTCATATGGTAAGGATGATAGTTAGGAAGTTTATCATCACACAAATAGGATTAATGGGTGTTACATAGTTTAACATCATGAAACTAGGATGAGGGTTCTATGTAGTTTATCATCATGCATATGGGACACTGGTATGTTTCTTTTAAGGTCATGGAGAGAGGACCACCAATGCTACATAGTTTAACATCATGAAGCTAAGACGTGGGTGCTCTGAAGTTTATCATCATGCAGTTGGGACACTAGATGTTATGTATTTTAATGTCATGAAACTAGGAATAATGGTTGTTACATAGTTTAACATCATGAAACTAGGACACATGGTGGATCCTCGTGTGAAGTACTTCTAGAGAAACTTGGAATTGGTAGGAGGAGAAATGTGCTCTCTGTCCAAGGTGATTAAAGAGTACACTCCATTGGAATAGATATTCTGAATGATGTAAGGCACTTCCCACTTGGGATCCAACTTTAGAAGATTATTCCTAGATAGAATTTGAGTTCTAAGGGACATTACTATTCCAAATTGGAGGAAGGATCAAAAGTGAACTTTCTTGTTGAACTCCCTCACTATCTTTTTTTGGTGCCTCACTAGATTGTGTAAGTCTTGGAGCATATTCTCTTTGAGGGATTCTAACTCAACAAGACATACTTATACAATTATATATGGAATATTATAGTAATATATATATTTTCAAAGTTATGGAAGTTGAATTTAAATGGTCAGGACTACCTCTATTCCATACACTAAGGAATATGGATTCACTTGTGTGGAATTTAGAATTGTTTTCTGATAGGCACAGAGGGTGTTGGGGATAATGTCCAACCAACCCTTATTGTTTTGGACCACCATCATCTACATAATATTAGGGAGGTTTTTTTTGAATACCTCAATTTATCCATTTCTATGTTCATGGTAATGATAATTATGGTTGGACCAGATATTATACATGGTGTACAACTTTTTCCACTCATAAGATTGAAAGTTGGTCCCATTTTTGGTGAGACTGAATCGATGAATGAAATGGGATATCATGAATTTGATCGTGGATTGGGACTTTAATTCCCTAAGAGTAATCCCTTATTCCCAATTGGAGAATAAATTTTTCATGGTCAGAATGAACCTACATTGGTGAGTTGTTGCTGGTGGGTACATCCCCACCACATCATGTCCCCATACTGAAAAGTTCCATGAATACTTTGTGGTTTGAAGGAGCACTAGTGTTCAATGAAAAAAATTTAGCATGGATATGACATGCATGAAACCTCTTTTCACACTCTATAAATTCATGGACCTTGGTGGGATAGAAGTAGACCAACCTTCAAAATTTGGTGGGAGAGCCTCAATCCTGCCTGATGGAAACCACAAGACCCGACATGAAATTACTGAATAACATGAGAAATCTCATATCCTTGTATACATTGGAGGATAATTCCATCAAATCCAATTCTTTTGAGAGTCTTCTAACAGTTATTCCCACTCTGGAGGGTGAAATACTTTGCACGCTAGTGGATTATCTCACGCTCAGTTCATTATAGTGAGAGAGTGTCATGTTGGAGATACTCAATGAAATGGGTTTTCCAATAATAGATTTATTCTTCCATGGGGGGACCCAAGGGACCTGATGTAGAAGCACTGATTACCAGCTGGTTCACCTACTGGTTGTCGTCATCATCTGAAATAATAAGAGATATGAATCTATAATGAGCTACGTGAATGAACAAGTCATCCTGGACAGGCTCTAAAAGAGAGGTGGATATACTGGATAAGGAATTAGCTTGACCATTATGTGACCAAGTAACATGAGTTACCTCTAGATTATAATGGAACTGGACCAGTAACTACTGAGGTTTCTCCAGTAAGGGAATAATCTATGGATTTCTGATGATGTAATGACCATTGATCTTTTTGATGACAAACTTAGAGTCTTACTTCACATAAAAGTGGGGGACATCAATCTTAAGAGCCATATTGATACCTATAATGATATCCTTGTACTTTATCTTGTTGTTGGTGAAACCTTCTAATTTTAGGAAAGAGTAGGGTAGAATATCTTGTGTATGCATGATGAAGACGATCCCCTGGCCTGCTTTGTTGAGAATGGGATTGTTAATCCTTATACCAATTGGTATCTAGGAGGAACCCTAAAAATTCATTATCTAGAATGGAATTTCCTAGTCTACCGAGAAGATACCTTAATCTAGTAAGTTAACATTCAGAGGAAATTATTCAGGAGATGGATGGGTGGCCAAAAAGTTAGACAAGGCCTGTCCTTTGGTGAATTTATGTGAAAAAAATATGATGTCGAACTACTAAAGGATCACTACCCAGTACACTAGTCTTACTGTCAACATCATGTGATTCATGATATACTTCATTGGTTATACTCAAGACACCAACTGTATCTCATGATACTGTAAATAATTATGAAATTTATGCACTGTGAAAACTAGAATGAGGAATCTCTTCTTGATATGAGAGTATCTAATCTCCCTATTTAGGATCATGGAACTAAGAGAGTATAAATTATTCTATCTACCTTTATAGCTCTTCTGGGTTAGAAGGTCACTGAGGGATCATTCCAGGGTGGTCATGTATAAGACCAGATGCTTCCTAGATATGGGTGTCATCAGAACTGGGGGTTGTAGCAGATACCAATATATTTTCTCAAAGTAATCCTGACACTCTTCATCCCATTGGTAGATGATAGCTTTTTATGATCCAAGAAAATGGATTACACATTCCATCCAGATTCACAATGGATCGACATATGTAGGCTAAGTGCCCTTGAAGTCCTCATACATCCCATAGGTTTCTCTAAGTAGGTATCTGGATAATTACCTTGATCTACTTTGGTTCGATCTCTATGTATTTATATCTAATGAAAAAACTGAGAAAATTATTGGAGGTAACCCTGAATAGAAAATTCAAGGATTTTATCCTCAAATATAAAGAGAATAGGAATCTGAAAACATTCCCAATATCTATGAGATGATTCTAAATCTGGTGGGATTTGACCACCAAATCATCCACAGAGAATTACATTAGAATCCTAATGATCAATTTAAAGATGTGGTGCATGTATCGCTGATAAGTGGATCCTTCATTCTTCAGATCAAAAGGAATCACTTGATAACATAAGGTCCCTCACAGAACTATAAATATGGTAAAATCCTCATCTTTAGGAGCCATCTGGATCTAATTATGCCTGAAATATCCATCCATGAAGGGGATATCCTGGAACCAAGCTGTGGCATCGATCAATAGCTCTGTTACTGGAAGGGGGATATCATCCTTCAAACAATGGTGATTGAGATCCTTAAAGTCGATAAAAACTCTAATTTTACCATTTTTATTCCTAACATGGATGATGTTGGCAAGCTACTTGGGGTGCTGGAATTATTTGAAAAAGTTGTATTTGATAATATTATCAACTTTGGTCTTGACCATGGAACCATGATAGGGGTGAATTTTCTTAGAAGGCTTCTTAAACCCACGATGACTCACCAGGAGACCAAGACAGTGGATGAAGACCTTAGGGTCTAGTTCTGGCATATCATCATAACTCCAGGAAATGAAATCATGATGTTTCTCCAGGAATTCCACATACTGCTTCTATTCCTATTGAAGCATGGTTTCACTAATCAATGTTGGCCTTGGATCCACCATAGTGACAAGTTTCACCTAAATCAACTCATTGGAAATGGTGGAGACACCCTCTTTGAATGCAGGAGAAACGTCTTCTAAATATTTTTCATCATCTGAGGTGGGGGAATCAATCGGAGGATATTGTTCATCCCATATGATTTATTCTAGGGAAAATCTGGTGCCTACTTGGGTGGATATGGAATCCTTGATGGGGGAATTCGGTTCTACTGAGGCTATAGAGATATAGGCTATTGAGACAATACCATCATGACTTTGACTATGGGGTCCATGTTTGATATCAAATTAATGGTGGTGGGTCAACTTCTATCAATTCAACCTGGCTTGGAAAAACATACATGTATGACATACAATGGTATCCATGGGGTGAACATCTTGGTACTTCACAAGGGTATGATTTTCTAGTATCACATAGGCCTAGAATTTATAGAAGTATGAGGTAATATTCTGATGTTCCTTGTACTTAGGGATACAATTCTCATTCCTCTCAGAAAATGAAACCTTTGAATTCTAGAATCGTAGCATCTGACCGGTGAACTAGGAG
This sequence comes from Viscum album, assembly GCA_963277665.1. NCBI lineage: Eukaryota > Viridiplantae > Streptophyta > Magnoliopsida > Santalales > Viscaceae > Viscum > Viscum album. The sequence goes on from OY728166.1 coordinate 1,179,958,766, forward strand.
GATGAAATCATTATCCAAGTCTATCCATGGGCTGGCCACAGTAGTGGTGCACTCATTCTCATTATTATGACCTTTATTTTCCTTGATCTTGTAATAGAATATATCTAGATAGAGGGATTCAAAAGAGTTGAAGGGAGATTCATCACCTTGAATTAGGCCTACTCAACCATTGAGGGCGTACTTGAGACATTTATGATATTAGGAGGGGATAAATACATGAAGATGAATCAAATTACTACCTATCAATGTGTGGTAGGTGGTATCTTTTGAGACAACCATTAATTCAGTACTTTCTACCAAGCCTATAAACTGGGCCTTCAATCAGATTCTTCCACATGGTCTCTACTCAGTGCTATCATAAAATTGAATCATCAGGTCAGAGGAACTAAAATACACTTTATTTAGTCCCAACTTAAGGAGTGTCCAGGTCAAGATGAGATTGATCCCAAAACCTATGTCGTCTAGACTTCGACGAATATCCATTCCATTGAACTATCTAGTGATGTACAATGGGAAGATTTTCCCCTACATGAGGGATCCCTCATCTTCTCTAGAGAATGAGATGAATACCTAGCATTCTTCTTGATCAGCCTCCTCTTCATAGTAGGATTCTACGGTAGCCACTTCTACTTTGAATTGGAGGGGGACTTTCAATGCCTATAAGAGAGCCTTATACATCTCTTATAATAGGTATAGGGCCTTGATAATCGATAACCTTGAAGGTATTCTGGTGAGATTCCCTATCACATTGTACTTTTACACTAAACAAATGTTTATTTATTTAAGAGACCACTATTTGGTAGGAAGCATGATGGGTACTGCTGGTCGTACAACCAGATTCTGGATGGTGTTGGAAATAGTCTTCTGCTCATCAACTAACTCACCCAAAACCACTACTGGATGACTATAATATGTTGAGTCCTAGCTTTAGCTAGACATGGCCAATCATTGTGTGGTCATTGATATTATGCCCGTTCAATTAGCATGGCTAGCTGTGATGACGTGCCTGATAGAGCAGGTAGGGTGGACTATGCCTACTGAGTACTACACAAAACTTGTTTACTTATTTCAGTAGTATGCACAACTTGTATTGAAGCACTGGTCTGAGAATTATTTTTTTATTTTATGCATTCAACTACTACTTTGACAATGTTGGCCAAAGGAACCCTGGGGGTTCTCTTGGAATTCCTCATCATTGGGGACCATGAAGGGATCTACCAAATTGATGGTGTTCATGAAGGAATACTCCTAATCAACATCATATGAATATTACAATGCGGATTAGACCCTAGGGGTGATTCCCAACTCTGGAGGCATGAGATATCTAGGGTTATGATATGGTTTTATAACTAGTGGGGGGATTTTCTTTCCTTTATGCCTTTGGCATCTACTCTTCTGAGATTTGGAGGGATGCAATGTGGACGCAGAAACATTGGTCGAAGGGGGTGATATGAATTTAGGAGATTTTGTCCAGACTTAGTGGGTGCATATACCACTATGGGTGTGGGAAAATATCCTTCAATCCATCCAACCTTCATAATTCTAAGTCCTTCAATTAGAAACCTACTGTCATTCACCTTCACTATCACTGTCAGACTCAATGGAGATGTGTACCACCTATTCTAGAACATTTATAAACATGAAAAGAGCATTTTACACATGTTTTTAAATCCAGTACTTGAAAACATATGATTTTTTATGGTATGCCCAAGAATCTTGTGGTAAGGGAAATGGTTGGGGTGATTAGTACACTCGTCTTCATGGAGATTCTTTCACTTTGACATCTTATGAGTCCCTGAATCTAGGGTACTGAGGAAAGAATCTGGAACCTATGAATCTTTTAAATAATAAGTCCAATTCATCCTTTATGGAAAGATAACTCTAGGATCTTGGACCTGACATGGGGATGGAGCCTGTCGAGGGGCCAAAGCCACATTCTCTCATCTAGGAGGCAATGTTTGGTGATGTGGTGCCTGCTAATTATGCACTAGGTGAGGTTGAGATTGATGAGTATTCCACATTATATGAGGCTCTATTAGAACATATTCCAATAACTCTAGCATCTTAGGGACCTACACCTATATTGTGGATATAGACTATTTCTTAACAGTTATTCTTATAGGTGATGGGAGTGGAATTGGATGTTCCTGTTTGGCCTACTTCAAGGAATACTCCGAGCATTGGACCTTGTTAGATAAATCTTGGAACTTTCCAAGGATGTTCTGAGTGATTATGGTAGGGAACATCTCAATCTTTAAGTTCCCCACACACATCATCAAAAAATGATCTTGAGTTAGTGGCATATCGAGTGAATATGTGAGGCCTTTCCACCGGCTAACAAAATCTATGACACACTCATCAGTTAGTTTTTTTCAATTAAAGAGGTTATCAATTATTGTCTTGCATGTGGTGGAGATGAACTGGTAGATGAACTATCTTCAAATATCTTCCCAACTAGAGATGGACCCAATGGGAAACTAGCTATACCAGATGAAGGCAGACCCTTACAATGTTCGTAAAAAACATTAGATTTTGGCAGCCTCTTACTACTCTAGGGTTCCCAACATGGGCCTGAACCTCGAGATGAAGTGGGACACATACTTCATCGGGTCGCCCATCCCATTGAAATGGGAAAATATAAGGTCCCCAAAATATGGGGGTTCTCACATGTCATCCACTCATTCTAAGTATGACTTTCTGTTAGGTGGTATTTCCAATTGTTGCATCTAAAGGGCCTTAAGGAAAGTAGTGAGAGTAACTATCAAATTATCATGAAAGGGGTTACTATCTTGAAAAGTATCCCTAAATACTTGTGCAATTATAATCTCATCAACATGGTAGGCATTCTAGGTAGCTCATAGAGCCACTCGATCTGGGTCTTGAGGAAGATTATCAAGCTACTCAAGAGGATTCAACAACACATATATTATACATTTTCTATACAATCCTACCGCTGCCCTATAGGGATGAGTAGGATCGCTAAGATCAACTGGTAGAAACTAGTCTAGAAGGACTTGTTTTCTCCCTAGTGCAGAAGAAAGGGGGTCCTATTGAGGAGTTCCATAATCCGGGCTCTACTCAGTAAGGAGATCATCAATGATCCTTCCATGATCTGTGAACTACTAAAGAAAATTGGAAATCATGGGATCAAACACTATCATCAAAATGATATCAGATGGATTATAAGGCTCGATAGTACCCTTCCCCTTGTTGGTATTCTGACCAGAAGGCAACGATGTGGAGGGATCCATGAGGCTAAGTGATTACCTTTATTGGCAGGTACAGACACCTTTATGTAATGACTTGACTAGAGAAGCCCAAATCCGGTGCATTTTTTTAATACATCAGCATGATTACAAGGAATCAAGTCCTGAAGGACCGATCAATTTAGCAATCTTGGAAAATATATTACATACATGAAAATTACATTACACTTTATACCATAAAACATAGCCTAAATAATACTTTCAGAACTATATTATTCCCCTATAGTAACCCTACATAACAATCATAATAAACTTCTTGGAATCATGGGAAAATAAAACATAAGAAATGGGTGAGCTCAAATGCTCAGTAAGGGTAAATAATTCAGCGGAAGCTATAAAATTTTAAGGAAATATTTATAATAAAACATCAACCTTTTAAACAATAAACTTGAACATAATATGGAAAAAATAAATCAAATATTACCATATAAACACGCACATGGATATTCTACTAGTCGAATAATCACATGTAATAATTAATTTCATAACAAGGGAATTCATAACACCAGACAAAATAACTACTATGTCAAGGCCTTGTGTCAAGAAAATTCACAAATATTCTATCAAGGCCTTGTTCCAAGACATTATTTTGTCTCATGAGACCTATCGATTCATCGAGGGGCTATAGCAGGCCCCGCCCATCACTTACTAAGTCTAATTCATTCCTCATATGAAAAGGGTGAAATATAACATAAACATTCGTATTAAAACTAGCATACAAAATGTTAACAATTTAACCATAAAACATGAATGGTATACAAATAGTACATCCATAGTCAAACATATCATAACCCATTCAATAAAATATGGAAGATTGTATTATAATAAATCAACCTCAATCAAGAATAATATTCAATAAAGGATATTGACATAGTTGAAATTAATCAGTAAAAATATTTGAGAGAAATATACATTTTTCATGAAATCATTTAAAAGTAACAAAATTTATAAATGAATTCATTTAAAATATATTTTTGACACAAAGTTCCCCATACCACTTTGAAACTTTTGAAAGTAATTAACATTTTAAAACAATCATGTCCATATAAATAAATCCTTAAAATCATTTCAAAAACATAGAAATTAATTAAATAGATTTAGAATAATAAATCATTAAAACATTTAAAATTATGATCGAGTTAAATATTCCCTTACATAAAACCTTAAAATATTACATTTGAATTTTTTTAGGAAACATTAACATGGATGATAAATATGTCCCAGTAAATACTTACACATAAACAATCTTGAATAATAATGAGATTGAGGAATTAACCCTTACCTTAGATCCGATACTCTTCGTACATGTTCGAAACTACTGTATAATGTTTTTAAACATATTATTAACTTAGTTAAGAATCATAATAATATTTATGATATCATATATAATTCTTTTATGACTTTATATTACCAATTTATTAACAATTCCATGTTAATGCAACATTTCAGGTAATATCGCTTTGTTTATCGTACGTGTTTTGACATGTTATTCTTGATCATATTACTTAGATCATGATATAATTACTTAAAGAATGTATAATATGATATATATATATATCATATATATTCATAATAAATAAATATAATATATATATATATATATGTATATATAAAATGGAATACACCATTCATGGAGACGGTAGGTCGCACGTACACATGAACGCTGTTTCTGTTTTCTTATCGTATTGAATGGAAGTAAGTGAATGACATATATATATATATATATATATCATTAAAGTAGACTTATTATTTCATATATTTTATAGTCATGAATAATATATTTTTATATAATCATTCTTGGATGGTTAAATTGGAGAATGAATCTCATCACGTCATGGAGACGGTAGGTCGTACGTACGCACGGGTGATAATATCATTTTATTGATGGTGAAATCATATGTAATTGGATGATATATTATTTATATATATATAGAATAATTAATTTTATATTTATTATTTACATCAATTATACTCATTATTATACCCATCCAAATAATTAAGTAATCTACACCACGACGTGGAGACGGTAAGCCGTACGTACACACGTATGGTGACTTTGTCATTCATAGTATGGATAGAATAATGAATATGATTGTAACATATTTATAATAACATCTCAGTATGTATAAGGTACTGGAGTTGTTATTTTATTATGGAAACAACAAAGAAAGAGGAGGTGGAAGAAGACAATAACTTTGAAAGTGGTGATAAACTAATTACCTCTTCTTCAGGTGTTTCCTTTTGATTTGAACAAAAGGTCTTCTTAATTTGGATTTATGATCAAATTAGGGCCTCTAGGATTAATTTAGGGTAGTTGGGAGGATATTTGAGTAGCGTTTGTCTGAGCCAAATGGCTTTGGAGGTGTGAATTTAAGAGAAGGGTAAGTACCATTTTATAAGAGAGGTGAGGGGAACTTTAGGAAAATATTGAGATATTATTTTATTATAAAATTAATTTTCGGTTTCTAATAGCTCTAAATGTATTTATTTTGAGTATAAGGTGGATATTGGTCAAAATCCTCTAAACCATAGGTTTTAGACATGTTTAGGTCACCATATTAACCTTATATTTTAGACTTAACCCTTAATTAAATAGTTTAACTTTTACGATGTCTTCTTGTATTATTATAATAAATGGTTAATATAGTTACTATAAAATGACAATTGAACCTAAATTAGTTCATTAATGACATATATAACATCATATAAGTCATTTTTCCGAATATTAGATTTTTAGGACTATTATATAATTTAATAAAATAGTATTTTTTTAAAACAAATTTATGTCAATTTTGACACTATTTAGTATTTGTTTTTTTTTAAAGTCATAACAACTTTATTCCTTCTAAAAAATTCATTTAATAAACCCTAACATGTCATATTCACCTAGAAAATTCGTGTATGGCATCAAAAGTTTCAATTTAAATTTATTTTAATATTTATAATATCAATTATTTTAATCTTTCATTAATAAGGTAATTACTACATCATCACTGTGTTATAAATAAATTTAATTATTTAATGTCTAAAAATTATAAATAAAATACTATGATATAGGAAATATTTTTATATTTAAAATGAATATTTATAGTAGAATTTATCTTAAGTATAACTCTATATTAAAAATGGTTTAGTTAATAAAATCTGAATTTAACACTTTTAACACTTCTTTAAATAAAATATATTAAATGTCATAATCTAATCCAAGTGGATAAAAAAGGATCATATTTTTTGTCCTAAGGTTGATTTTTTTCGAAAAAAACTTGTCCAATAGGATTAGGATATGTGTTGGGAAAATTTAAAATTATTATAATATTTTTTCTACCTTTAGTTACCATATTTACTTTTAACCGTGGTAAATAAAATTCAAAAGTTTATATTCACAAAAAAATTATTTTCGTCATATTGAAGCACATTTTAATTAGTTATTACAACCATTTCTATCAGATTTTTGAAATTCAATTTACATAAGCGGTAAAATTACATTTTATGCAAATTTGCAAATGTGCCTAGAAGGTGGGTAAAAGATGTTAAAAAGTTCAATAAAATTTTATATATCTAATCTGATTATATAAGGACTATAATGAATTAAATTAGATTAATATAGGTATTATTTATATATTTTTTTTAAAATAAATTGAAATTTAAAATAAATTATTTAAATAAAAAGTCGGTTTTAAACAATAACGTAGTGTTTTTCACTATTTATCAAAAATTGAAAGTTTTCAGAAAAATACCAAAAATTAACCCTAAGATAATTTTGATATTACGAATCCAAAAATGAATTCCATTTTGAAAAATAAAATTTATAAAATTTTAAAAAGTGGGTATTACTATTCATAACTTCTTTTCAAATGGCTAATTTGATTGGTTGTGGTGTGCTAGAACTCGATGTTTCGTATAGTGAAAGCTATTGTATTAATAAAATAGAAGCATAATATGAAAGATTGGGGTGTTACATTATACCCTACTTCAATAAATTGAGTCCTTGCAATTTTAACTCGAGATTGAAAACCAGGGGTTTGACATTTCAAAATATCTTAGTTGAAATCCCACATTGAAAAATGGATTAATGAGGCCTCTATTTTAAAATAAATAAAGGTAAGTATGAAGGTTACCAGAAATAAAACTTACTAGGGTTCCATGTAGAAAAAAATATATATGGAAGAGAAAAAAACCATCAAGTTCTAATGGAGAGTAATAGAGAATATTATTAGGATAATGTTAATAATTTGAAAGCCATAAATTTAAAGTGATCTAAGGGGAAATTTGATTCATCACAAAAAGAAAGTACTAAGAAAACTTTTTTTTTGTTTCATGATCCTTTCCCTAGTGTTGTATAATTAATTTACTTCATATACTAAGAACAAAAAGAATCATACTTAATGTAGAGTTTCATCCTTTAACTAATTCCTACCACAAACTCATCTTTCTCTTCAAAAGATAAAACTCAAAAAAATTCTATTTATCTAAATCGTATAAGTTTTCAAATAGAAACATATACCATTTAAATGAAGAAAAATATTTTATAATAACCAGGGACTTCTAGTAGGCCAATGGTAGGTGATATATCCTTGTCACACTTTGATTGTGGGTTCGATTGCCACAGCTTTGTCTGATGCGACAGGTTATCGGCCGACCTGTAGGTTATCCATTTTCTAAAACATCTTAAGAAATGTTTTAACCTTAAAAAAACTATCCAAAGTTCAACTTAATCTATTCCAACTTTTAGATTTATCCAAAACACTTGTTTTTGAACTCTCTCTAAAAGGTATCTAAATTTCCAAAATCAATTGTAACATCAGATTCCCCAAACAACGTAATGTTGCTCATACTGAATATATGATTACCTTCATCATATTAAAAAACTTATTGAAAACAAAAAGTACTGTAGTACAATCCTTATATATATCAAATTATTCTTATAACCAAAATATAATTCTTTAATAAAAAACACAAATAAATTAATTATTCCACTTCAACCGTAGTAGCGGCATAAGCTTGACCTTGATCCATTTGTTTCTTTTGGGCTATATTTCCTTGATGCTTTAAGAAATCATTTTCATAATTTCCTATTTCTTTGAAATTGTAGCATTGAAAATTGACAAACTCTTTATTCCCCTTGAAATCACAAGTTTGGTGGCCCTTTTCTCCATGTTTGTAATAAACTCCCATTCCTTTTAGGCAAATACAAAAGTGTTTCTTCCCATAATTATCACATAATGAAAAATCCTACTTTCCCTTTTTCCCATTATCTATCTCTTGCTCCACTGTTCTCTTCTTATCCTGATTTACTTTAATGTAATAAGACTTAGAGAATTCCTTTTCTGTCTTGATAGCACACGAGAATATATCTTCGTACAATAATAATGATTGTGAGACCATGACCTTAAGAGGAATGGTTTTAACCCATCAAATAAATGATCAATCATACTTCTTGGGTTACGTTTGTAGTCTGTGTCATGTCTTTCTAACTTTGTAAATTTAGCCTCATACTTTTCAACATTCTGATCCTCCTTTTTCCTTAGGCTCAGAAATTGCCTTTCCATATCATCTCGATGTTCACGAGGAAATTATTTCTCTCAAAAAAGTTCTTTAAACTCCCTCGATTCCATATTTGATACTTATTCATCCTCCTTTGTGTTTTGAATTAATGACCATCATTAATCTGCATCTCCTGAGAGATGATAAACTTCCATGAAAACCTTTTCCCTTTCACTACTTCCCAAATCAAGAAATATTTTCTCTATGGAATTTATCCATTTCTCAACCACAAATGGATTTGTATTCCCATTGAATGTTGGAGTTTGTTGTCTCATGAAGCTGTCTAACATCAATCCTCTGCATTGTGGATCAAGATGCTCCATACAGATAAGGTTATTATTCATAACCTGAGTCAGCTGTCCCAGTATGGTTATAAGATATTCAGTACCAGTTGTGTCACCAGCTCTGCTATCATTATCTTGCATAGTAGGGAAATCCCTACATGGATTATGTGCATTGATACAATTTCCATTACTTCCACTAGGCTCCATTTCTAAATAATGGTATACACTAGATTAGGTTATGAATCATAATTCATAAATCCAAAGTCATAAAATACTTAACATAAATTGAAATTTTTATGCATATCTAAACCATAATCATAAATATGGTTCCTTTGAGGGCATATTTACTCATAAATCCTTCATAATGTTTTGTAAAGAAAATATGAATTATCCTAAGTATATCACTCAGAAGTGTCAAACCAGGTGTGTAGTAAGGCCCGTTGTCATCTACCAGGTTACCCCAATTCAAGACCGGAACACCTTGTCAAAGTTTTCACCCCAAGGTATGTCTATTCCAGAACTACGTCCACATATAGTATCTAGGAAGGGATGTACTTCTTGGAATATCCACGCAATCTCTACTTTACCAAAATTCTAGGGGGTTCTTCTATTCTTATCCTCAAATTCTATATTAGGGTTATGAACCCTAATCTAAGTTTTCAAAATCTATTTCCAAGGTTCTTGCTAAACTTCCTCTGATACCAACTGTAACACCCCAACCCCATAAGCCCAGAGCCGGTGCATTATTTTAATACATTGGCATGATTGCAAGGAATCAAGTCCTGAAGGACCGATCAGTTTAGAAGTCTTGGAAAATAGATTACATACATGAACATTACATTACAATTTATAACATATAACAAAACATAAATAATCCTTCAAGAAATATATCATTCCCCTAGCATAAACCTGCATAACAATCATAATACACTTCTTGTCATCCTGGGAAAATAAAACATAAGAAATGGGTGAGCTCAGATGCTCAGTAAGAGTAAATAATTCAGCAAAAGCTATAAACTTTTAAGGAAATATTTATAATAAAAACATTATCCTTTTAAACAATAAACTTGAACATAATATGGAAAAAATAAATCAAACATTACCATATAAACATGCACATGGATATTATACTAGTTTAATAATCACATATAATAATTAATTTCATAACGAGGGAATGCATAATACTGGACATAATAACTAATACATCAAGGCCTTGTGCCAAGATAATTTACAAATATTATATCAAGGCCTTATTCCAAGACACAAGTTTGTCCCAAGAGACCTACCGATGCATCGAGGGGCTATAGTGGGCCCCACCCATCACTTAATAAGTCAAATGTATTCATCATATGAAATGGGTGAAACATAACATAAACATTTGTATTAAAACTAGCATACGAAATGTTAACACTTTAACCATAAACCATGAATGGTATAAAAATAGCACATCCATAATCAAATATATCATAACTCATTCAATACAATATGGAAGATTTTATTATAATAAATTAACCTCAATCAATAATAATATCCAATAAAGGATTTTGACATAGTTGAAATCAATCAGTAAAAATCTTTGAGAGAAATATCCCTTTTTCATGAAATTATTTAAAAGTCGCACAATTTATAAAGGAAATAATTTAAAATAGATTTTTGAATCAAAGTGTCCCATAGCTCTTTGAAACTTTTTAAAGGAATTAACATTTTAAAACATCATTTTCATAAAAATAAATCCTTAAAATCATTTTGAAACCATGGACATTAATTAAATAGATTTAGAATAATAAATCATTAAAACATTTAAAATTATGAACGAGTTAAAGATTACATTCCATAAAAACTTAAAAGATTCAATTTGAAAACATTTTTATGAAAAATGGTCATGGATGATAAATATGTCCCAGTAAATACTTACACATAAACAATCTCGAATAATAACGAGATTGAGAAATTAACCCTTACCTTAGATCTGACACTCTCCATACATATCTGAAACTCCTGTATAATGTTATTAAACATATTATTAACTTATTTCAAAATCATAATAATATTTATGACATCATATATGATTATTTTATGACTTTATATTACCCATTTATTAACAATTCCAAGTTAATTCAACATTTCAGGTAATATCGCTTTGTTTATCGTACGTATTTTGACTTGTTATTCTTGATCATATTATTAAGATCATGATTTAATTACTTACATAATGTATAATATGATTTATATATCATATATATTCATAATATAAATATATATATATAATATATAGATATGTAAAATTGAATAAACCGTTCATGGAGACGGTAGATCATATGTACACTTGAACGTTGTTTCTGTTTTCTTATTGTATTGAGTGGAAGTAAGTGAATGACATATATGTATACACACACACACACACACACACATATATATATAATTATAGTATACTTATTATTTCATATATTTCATAGTTATGAATAATATATTTTTATATAATCATTCTTGGATGGTTAAATTGGAGAATGAATATCATCGCGTCATGGAGATAGTAGGTCGTACGTACGCACGAGCGATAATATCATTCTATTGACGGTGAAATCATATGTAATTGGATGGTATATTATATATATATATAGAATAATTAATGTTATAGTTATTATTTACATCAATTATACTCATTATTATACCCATCCAAATAATTAAGTGTTTAATAACAAACTACACCACAGCGTGGAGACGGTAAGCCATACGTATGCACGTATGGTGACTTTGTCACTCATAGGATGGATAGAATAATGAATATGGTTGTAACATATTTATAATAACATCTCAGTATGTATAAGTTACTAGAGTTATTATTTTAGTATGGAAACAACAAAGAAAGTGTAAGTGGAAGAAGAAAATAACTTTAAAAGAGGTGATAAACTAATTACCTATTCTTCGGGTGTTTCTTTTTTATTTGAACAAAAGGGACCATTAGGTTGGATTTCTGTTCAAATTAGGCCCTCTAGGATGAAGTTAGGGTAATTGGTAGGAGATTGGAGTAGGGTTTTTATGAGACAAATGGCTTTGGAAGTGTGAATTTAAGAGAAGGGGAAGTAACCTTTTATAAGAGAGGTGAGAGACACTTTAGGAAAATCTTGAAATATTATTTTATTATAAAATTAATTTTTGGTTTCTAATAGCTAAAAATGAATTTATTTATAGGATAAGGTGGGTATGGGTCTAAATCCTCTCAACTAATAGGTTTTAAATATGTTTAGGTCACCATATTGACCTTATCTTTTAGACTTAACCCTTAGTTAAATAGTTTGACTTTTACGATGTCTTCTTATATTATTATAATAAATGGTTAATATAGTTACTATAAAATGACAAGAGAAACTCAAGTGGTTAATTAATGACATATATAAAAATATATAATTCATTTGGATTAATCTTATATTTTTAGGACTATTATATAATTTAATAAAATAGTATTTAAAAAAAACTCATTTATGTCAATTTTGACACTATTTACTATTTGTTTTTTTTGTTGAAGTCCTAAAAACTTGATTACTTTGAATAAAATACATTGAATCAACCCTAACATGTAATATTCACCTAGAAAATTAGTTTATGAAATCAAAAGTTTCAATTTACATTTATTTTAATATTTATAATATCAATTATTTTAATCTTTCATTAATAAAGTAATTAATGCATCATCATTGTGTTATAAATAAATTTAATTATTTAATTTATAAAAATTATAAATAAAATACTATGATATAGGAAATATTTTTATTTTTATAATGAATATTTATAGTCAAATTTATCTTATGTATAACTCTATATTAAAAATGTTTTAGTTAATAAAATTTGAATTTAACACTTTTAACCCTTCTTCAAATAAAATATATTAAATGTCCTAATCTAATCCAAGTGGATCAAAAAGGATCATATTTTTGTCCTAAGGTTGATTTTGGTCAAAAAACACTTATCCAATAAAATTAGGACATGTGTTGGGGTAATTTAATATTATTATAATATTATTTTTACATTCAGTTACCTTATTTACTTTTAACCGTGGTAAATAAAATACAAAAGTTACTATTCACCAAAAATTATTTTCATCCTATTGAACCACATTTTACTTACTTATTATAATTGTGTCTGTCATATTTTTGGAATTCAATTCACAGAAGTGGTAAAATTATGTTTTATGCAAATTTACAAATGTGCCTAGAAGGCGGGTAAAAGACGTTAAAAAGTTCAATAAAATTTTATATATCTAATATGATTATAAAATGACTCTAATGAATTACATTGGATTAATATAGATATTATGTATCTATTTTTTACTTTAAAATAAATTTAAATTTAAAAATAATTATTTAAATAAAAATTCAGTTTTAAACAATAACATAGTGTTTTTCACTATTCATTAAAAATTGAAAGTTTTCATAAAAATACAAAAAACTCACCCTAAGATAATTTTGATATTCAAAATCCAAAAATGAAGTCCATTTTGAAAAATAAAATTTATAAAATTTCAAAAAGTGGGTATTACTATTCATAATGATTCTTTAAATGGCTAGTTTGATTGATTATGGTGTGCTAGAACTCGAAGTTGCGTAAAAAAAAATCTATTGTATTAATTAAAGATAATCGTACTGTGGAAGCTTGGGGTGTTACATTTATGAGGGTCTACATGATACTGTGCTACCCTAGGGGGTGGGTTTTCTCTATTAGACCCTATCTCGGTGCACCCATCCTTGGAAAACTTGGAGAAAACCATGTTTATCATAATGATACCCAGAGAGAAAACCTAAATATCAATGGGTAGGTCAGGTTGTCGCAAGATAGGGATGAAGTGGAGACTAGCGTACTATCCCCAGTGCTGGATCCACATATGCGACGATGCCACTTTCATGATTATGTTGATCACTATGAGTCTCTTGATGCATCTCTGTTTGAGGGTCTGATGTTAGCCGGGTGACATAGGTATCTGATCCATTGGGTGTGCTGCCAACTCAACCATACAAACACTACTGATCAATGTCATCAAAATGATCTTCACTTCATCAGCTTTCCAACTGATGGTCATGGAGGTGATGAATCATCATCCAGATGGTCCGGTGGAAACACGCGTCCTGGCCCTCAGTGAGGTACTTCGTGATATCGTAGTTGGAGATCATAATTAGATAGAATATCACCGAAAGTTGATCAGCATATAGAGTATCCAATAGGATTTCTTGTTCATATGTGGGGACCTACTATTGGTTGGCCCATTCTTCAATTGGTGTTTTCCTAGATATTGACATCAACACCGACTTAGATTAGTGTAGTGGTTGGATATCCAGTAGAGGAGGCATTGTGTGAGTTACCTATTCATTGACTGCTTGGTCATCTCTTGAGGGTTGTACCAACTGCATCATCACATCCCTATATAATGGTGTGTTCACCATAACCTCACGTGAAAGGGTTGCAGTGCTGGTTGGTGGATCAAATGGATGCTCATAATCTATCCCATTCTAGAATAGTTATCCATTATCCTGGGTATAGGTGGAGAGGGAAACTGGAAATGATAGAGACAGATGCACTGTGATCCCTTGGAAGGGATAAAAATCTTTCTCCACCTACATGTCCCTACAAATGGATGTAGAGATTCTATAGACCTCACCTTTTTGGATGCAGAAATTCACCTTCTAGGATCTCACCCCAGAATATGATGCTGAAAATTGGGGCGAAGGTTCCATCATTGAATCATATTCTGCCTTAGAATAAGAGAGATAAATGGGATTAATGATGACTTGGAACTTCCCAGAATTTTTCCTTTCAAAGTGACAATTCTCCCTTCTACCCTGGGATAGTTCTTCGATGTAGAGTAGTTCTTCAGTATGGAGAGGACCTCCTTTCTAGTGGGTGATAGTTTAGGGGAGTACCTATACTTTGATTAGTTGGGATATAGAGAGGTCCTCTGTATTGACTATTATCGAAGTATGGAGGACCTCTGATTTTATTGTTGTTGGCATGGGGAGGACCTCCAATCTATTTGTTAAAAAAGTGAGGAAGATCTTATCTTTGGTTTATGGGAACATGGGGAGGACATCTATGCTGATCTATAGTAATGAAATGGGGAGGAACTCCGTACTAACGAGTTGAATCATGAGGAGGACCTTTTCACTGATCGAAATGGACATGAGGAGGAACTCTGTGTTGGATTCTGGTAGCATGGGGAACACCTATGCTTTGATAGGTAGGAATATGGGGAGTTCCTCCATGTTGAATTTTGAAGGAGTGGGGAGGACCTCCACTCTGGATGGTTGCGACAAGGGTAGGACCTCTGTGTTGGCTGGTGATTTCATGGAGAGGACCTATGTACTTATCATCAATGAAGTGAAGAGGACCTAAACTTTGATCAATGATGGAGTGTGGAGGACCTCCAATTGAGATAAGAAGGTCATGAGGAGGACTTTCACACTGATTTGGTGTGACATGGGGAGGGCCTTCAAGTTGACTGGTAGCAGCAGCATATGGAGGAACTTTGTACTAGTTATTGAAGAAGGGATGCCCTCCTCTTGAACTGGGAATGTCATGAGGAGGACCTTTGCACCGATTTTGATAGCGATGAGGACCTCCTCTTGTATTGGTGACAACACAAGGAGTGCCTATGCATTGAAAATCATCACCATGGGTTGGACCATGAAATATTTTGGTGGTGTGAGTGATTGAAAAAGTCAAACCAACCTACCTATAGGTGGATTGAGGTCTCTATCCTAACATGAATAGATGGATCCCTACTTGTCTATCGTAGGAATATGGTGGAATGCGTAGGAGGTGGTAGGGGCCACTGGAGCCATTGAAGTTGATTTCCATTATTGGGTATTCTCCTAAGCCTATGACTGATGTTGATTTTGGGTGGTCTGGACCAGGGTCAGTGGAGTAGTTGTATAGTCCACCGACTCTTCAGCCAAAAGGATCGATCATTGCTGGTGCTGAAGGGGACTGGTGGGATCCCTTCTTGGAAGGTCTTAGACAAAAGTCACAGTGATGGTGACTTAGGCATCCCCCACCTCACTAGTGTAGGGGAGAAATACATAGGATTCCTCAAGAGAGAGGCTCCTAAATCGGTTCACTATTGGAATGGGGAGGGGTTTCTCCCTGAGTGGCCCTTTGGTGTGGTGGTGTCAGTGAGGAGCTAAAGCCTCCAGGACCCAACAAGCCATATCTCTTGTGGGAATGAGCCCTGTATGCTTGTACCAACGTACAAGGGTGTCCATCACACTTCTCTAGATAATTTTTGAGGGTGATATGGGGCATGGGATCCCAATATCTAATGGAATAGTAGAAGATGTTATGGAGGTGGTGCTATGTGGGATTGCCACATTAATATTTCTTTTATCCCTACGTATGCAGGCATTGAGTGGATAGTTTCCTGTGGATAGAATCCTGCAAAGCAGGTGGATTCATTCATCAGTACATGTGTAAGGAAATTGATTTCCAATTCCCCAACATAGTCCGACCTTCAATGGATGGATAGAGAGAGATCTACACTGATAATGTCATAGACCAAAATTCACAACATTTAATTGCCCCAATTTCTAGTGAGTTCCATGTTGGTCCCACTGATTTCTTAGTGGGTCCTCACACCAGATAGATAGATCCAGTGAAATGATTATCTACTAACATATCATATGATACTAGTCCCCATGTCTAGAAGAAGAGTTTCATGTCAGGTTCACCATTTCTATTTCCAAAACATTCATCAGGGTGCCCGCCTGCATTTTAATGTGCACTGGAGGGAATGTTACCCTATATTCCCACTTTCCAAAGGTAGGAAAATTTCATCAATATCAATGGTTATGTTTGTTATTTGATCAAAATGGTATGATGGTATGTTGGTTCCTCCTTCCATGTATTCCTCCTTATAAGTTTTCACCTAGTCCAGGACTCCCTCATAGAGTTATGTCATGTTCATGGAACTTGTTCCCAATGCCATCTCATTGTAGATCCTAGCTAATTACATTGCTTCTGTCTAGAAATTCCAATGGTTCTTGATAGGGAATCAACTTTCATTTAGGAGAATAGTCACATTGGGAATTACTAGAATGTCTTGATTCTAGGAACATTGGTCATCTGTATTCTTCCTCATAGGAGGGAATCTAGTGGAGGGATCTTAGGTGAAAAAAACCAAGGCATCCTATTTTGAATTCAAGGTATATAATGTCGAAGGTGTATATATTAAAAGTATTTCACCTTATGAATACCATGTTTTTCATGTGGTAGATGACACCATAGGCACATATCTTCTAAGTATTTTTCCCCAAGAATCCCATGTTTTGCATGATGTATCTATTTGGGTCACAAGTTTGACGTCTTATAGAGACATATCATAATTTCTAGTCAAGAGGTATCAGGGAATGAGTTTAAAATATTATGGAGGTAGGAAAAGGTTGATCAAAATTACTCATGAAGACAGATCAAGGAGGTTCATCCTTGAGTGGGATCTCCTGAATGGTTTACTGATAGATGGATTAGAACACATCGTGGAGGCAGATCCAGGAGGTGCATCCCATAAAGTGAATATTTCACACCATGAAGGTTGATCGGAACACCCCTGAGGGTGGATAAATGAGGTTAATACCTAGGATGGATCACCTAAAAGGTTTACCAATTGATGAATCAGAATGCCTCATAAAGGTGAATCCAGGATATGTGACCCAAAAATAGAAGATGTCACATGGTGGAGGTTGATCAGAACACCCCTGAGAGTGGATCAAGGAGGTGTATATCTAGGAGGGAGAAACCGATTTTACCATTGGTTGGGATTGAACCTCGGAGAGGCATCATAATTACCCTGTATAAAATATAGGTATCAAAACCCATCTAATTTGATGTCGTAGTTTAAGGTCATGTAATAGGACAGGTCCATGCCATTTTATGTCACATGGTAAGGATACTTACATCACAAAAAGAGTGCCAACAAGGGATGGTGTGGGGATTATGAATGTAATACACCCTTCACAAGAGGATTTATCTTGGTTAGATTTGGTGTGGTGATTACACGTTGAATCTATCTAAGGGACCAAGAAGAGATATGGTCTCCCAGGTGAGGGGAATGATCTTACCATGAGTGTGGACTAGATAAAATCAAGATGGATGTGAATGTTGGTTTTGAACCTTAGGGTTGATTTCTACATAACCTAATTGGTTGGGAATCAAATCCCACATAGTTTATAATGGGCTAGGGATTATACCTAAGGAAGAGGCTCAATGGAACATATGGTTGGGTCTTACATGTGGATGTTTCCCATAGGGTTATAGTTGGAAATTATATCTATAAAGAAATCCCAAGGTAGATATGGTATAGAATTCAAGGTATCTACTAACTTATAAGACCATTTTAGTCATGCTCGATGTAAGAAACAATAGGAATAAATAGATCTGACACTCATATCATGAAATAATCATCAAAGAGAGATGATGTGGGGCTTACACATAGAATCTACCCAAGGAGGATTTCATTCCATGCGATGAGGATCTCATTCCATGTGATGAGGATATAATTCTTTGTGAGGGTAATAGGTGTGGAGACTATACCATTCCAATCACACATGGATAATCCTGTACTTATTTCATAGGTTAATGCCACAATTTAGCATCATGTTTTGAGGATGTTGGGACTAGGCTGTTTTATGTCATGCATCTCAGACATGGGGCGCTCACTCCTTAACCATTGTTTTTACAACATAGATCATGCAACTATGGTAGGGGAATGTATTTTGGAATTCTAGGGCATGATGATGGGGGAGG
This sequence comes from Viscum album, assembly GCA_963277665.1. Lineage (NCBI taxonomy): Eukaryota > Viridiplantae > Streptophyta > Magnoliopsida > Santalales > Viscaceae > Viscum > Viscum album. Next base: position 1,179,977,643 of record OY728166.1, read on the forward strand.
AGTGGTCAATCATGAGGTCCATGTTAGAGTGCCTATACTAAAAAGAAACTAGCATCAGCATACATATACTGAGAAGAAAAAGGTATGTGGGAGTCTTGGGCCACACTTAAAGTAGAGTGGGACAAAATAATAGGTGGAACATGTCACATAGAGACTCAAGGTGTACCTGGACTGATCATGGATGGGTGTGGGGGATTTGAGAACTCAACCATTATAAAGAGGTGTTAGTAGAAGGTAGGCAATGCGGGGAGGCTCAGGAGAGAGGTTTCACAAATAATAGGACCTCACAAAGAGGTTCTTAACAAAGCCTAGGTACTTCACAGAAGTTAGGAGATTTGAAAAGGTATAGGCTTCATGAAAAAAGGTGACCCTACCTTAGGATGAAGTCCTGATGCATGATAGGAGTTCTTCACGAAGGATGAACTCCTCATGAAGCCTCAAGTTCCTTGTATGTCCATATTACTTCTCAAAGGGAGTAGAACTTCACAAAAGGAATATCTACCTAGGGTGGAGGGTTTTTCAAACACATTAAAGGTGGTTTTATGAATCCCATTTACCTTGTATGATCCATTTTGGTCTGGTTTGTGATGCTCAGAAGGTTCACGAATTGGGAACAATTTAAAAGTTGAAGGGTCGAATAATCGTCATCCAAAGGTTGGAATGAGGGGGGGTATTTATAGGAAAGGGTATTCTTGAACATGGGAAGTAGTTTGTGAAGGAATTATGATCTCTGAAAATGGGCGTGGATCTATGGGACTCATGAAGAACACCGTCCACCCTTCATGCAGTCACGAAGAACCATCAGACTCATGGAGGACATTGTCAATCCTTTGCATGGTCGAAAAGTGTCTTCAGACTCATGTAGGACACTGTCATGGATTCACGTGGTCATGAAGATCCAACATTTTCATAGATTACACCATCATGGATATGTGCTTTCGTGAAGGGGATTTGTCGGCTGGGAGCTCAGTGATCTCTGACTGTTCATGAATAGTAAGGGCTTCATGAAGTAGACCCTTAAGGGGTGTTTTAGGCCATATTGTCTTGTATTTTATTTGAACCATAGGTTTCATTATCAACTATTCACATGGCATATATTTTAGCTCCAAAAATATTATTAATTAGAAATGATATACCAGACTTACAAGAGGTTATGGTGTGATTGAGAAAGTGCTTCTCCATAAAGGACTTAGGTGAAGTATCCAACATTCTAGGGATCAATACCATGAATAATAGATCCAAAATGCTTCTTAGACTAAGTCAAAGTATATTAATTTACCAGGTACTGAAGAGGGTTAGAATGGAACAATATGAGAGAGGATTAATTCTATTGTCACATGGTATATATCATTCAAAGAAAATGTGTCCTCAAATACTAGAGTAAAGTGGTAGAATGAGTAAGATCCCATATGCTTTTTTTGATTCGATATATAATGTATTTAATGTTTTTTGTGGATATTTATGTCTCTAATACACTGATCATGGTAGAAATATTTCAAGAAAATCAAGGTGAAAAGAATCAGACTACTGTTATGGACATCCTTAATTATTTGAGGTGAACCAAGTATAAATTCCTGGTTTATGAAGGAGATGAAGCTATATTAATTAGGGGTCATAAAAATTATAGATTTTAGATAGGTTATAATGAAAAGAAATAATATCCTTGATATATATTTTGTCTCAATGGAGGAGTTGTGAGATTGAAAAGTTCAAAGTATCTAGTTGTCACCGATTCTTCAGGGTAGTCTGAGTATATTTCAGATTCCGATTCATCCATGGAGGTAGTTTGGATTTAAAACTTTTCCTAAAATCTTGGTGTGGTTACTATAAGGAAATAACCTATCACAATTTACTGCGATAACTCTAATGAAGATTCTCTTTCCAAATATACAAGGTTATATCAAAGTAAAAAGCACATAATTTGAAGGCTTCATCTCTTGAGGGATTTTTATCAATTATGTGAAGTTGCAGTGGTAAGAGTATCCAATGAGGAAAACATAGAAGTTACATTGAAAATGGATTTATTTCAGCAGAGGAATGAGTATCATGAAAGGGATAATGGATTTAAAGTTGTTGTTAGTTTTCTCTAGTGTGTATGGGATCCTGTTGGAGTTGGTTCCCTAGAATAAAATTATTTAGTACTTGATTATGTGTTTTTCATTATTAATGATTTTTATTATCATATCATTATTTTACCTATGTATAAAATTTTTATACGATAATGACCTAATAATATGTGTTGCACTAAAAGATGATAAATTTTTTGTACTGTGATGACAACTAGGAGGTTCCACAATAGTATTCTTGAAAATTGTTTTATGGTCGGTTGATGTTGTCTAATGGGACACAAATAATACAGGATATTAGGGGTAAGAGTTTCATAAGATATTGAGACACCATATAATGGTGTTCTCCCTTGATAATATCCATGATATTAGGTACTATGAACATACTTATCAATAATAAATTCACATTTCCATTATTCATTAGATGTTCCTATCAGCAGATGTGTGTATTGATCATTAGAATTTAATAATAACCATAACGTATGTCACAAATCATGTAATTTTATGTATAACCGGGATTAAAAATTCTATAATATTTTTAGGATACATTGGGTGCATCACGAGAGATATTTCCTTAGTGGGTAATGCAAGAAAGTATTTATCCCTTCTACCCCTTGACATAATTAAATATCTCATGCCCCTTAATGATAACAGAAATGCATGGATAAATCCATGGAGATGGTTTTCATTGGAAGATTCATTTCCAAAAAGTCAAATGAAGATACATTGAGCACATAGTTTGATGACACTAGTATAAAACCTACTTGAGTTGAGATATCATGATAAAGGGATTATATTACATGGTAAGCATTCATAGCAGGTTGGATGTCATTATGATATTAAATTCTTTCACTATGGGAGCCTTGGAATGTCATAAGATGTTAACCTTGGAAATTAGTTATTTATTTTTAATGACACTATGATAGAGGCCTAGAGGGTCACACACTATGTGTATTCATAATCTCAATTAAATTCAAGTATTGAATTTAACATGTTATAATAAATAGTATTTATTCAGGTATGGCTATTCTCCAAGATTTAATCACAAGTTATTTAAAAGATTAAGTTATTTAAATAATAATAATAAATATTTTTTTGAAAGGTTTGGTGAATATAATATTTATTATATTATATTTATCGATGAATTTTGTAGTAAAATTTATTTATTTGAAAATAGTCACTATTCAATGATAGGTGAATGTTGGTGAGGGATAGGTAACATAAGCTTAATGGTCTGAATGGAAATGGTATAAATGTTATTTATTATTATTATTAAATTGTCTCACATGTTAAGAGATTAATAGTAATAAAATTATTATTATTATTAGACATGGGGTCAACTAATAATTATAATGATGAAAAGGGGATTGTGTGCAATTTTCCAATCTTAATAATTCCATAATAAATATCTAATTATATCACATTCCAGATTCACTCTTGTTTTGTATAGTTATAAGAAAGAAAATCTCTCTATCCCTAGAGAGAGATCTATAAATCTAGAACATGCTCTCTCTTCCTCCTCTATTAAGAAATTGAGAGAACATCAACAGTTCTTCCTCCTTTAAGATGATTTTTTGGAGATCAACCATGAACAAAGAAAGCAATTAGGATTGTCTATGCTAACACCCAATGATTTTATAATGATGTTCAGAGATTGTGGTGCACATGTGGATTAACTCTAGTGGGATTATATACATGGATCTTGTAGCGCAACAATAATACGATGAGATCTATCCAACTAGATCACCATTGATACCTAAATTACATGTTGAGGTAATTATATATTTTCTCATAAATTAATTATAAATTACATGTGAAGATACTCATTCTTCCAATTCTGCTATTTTTCTCTAGTCAAGTAAGATAAAATATTCAGTTTACATGAATTTTTGTCATGTACAAAAATGATTATTCATTAATTTTTACTACAAAGATGATTTGGACATGCCGTACAGGTGCTTCCCCTATTCCCAAATCCTATAGTTGTAAAATTGAAATCTTATTTTCCTAGAGAGAGTATAAGAAACCAGATGAATAAATGTTATTCTTTCACTCTTCACTAGTACCAAATCTTCCCTTATCCCTATATCAATCATTTCTATCCTAGTATTAATTCTATTTTCTAAATTTTCAAGTGCATTTAGTAATGTGTTAGTGACACTAGCACATTATTATTTTTTATATTTTTAGGACATTAGAAAATTTTCTGACATATAATCAATTATAATATATTAATTAATAAAAAAATGATCACTTTTTATAATTATTTTTCATAATTTTTTTTGAAATGGTTTTACAAAAAACAATGACAATATCCTTTACTTTCTTAAACTTTTCAGATATTGTTAATGAACATGGTGTTTTAGATTATTCCAAATTTCTATATAATAACGTTTTCTAATATCAGTATTTATGTTTTCCTAAAATTCATCTAATGATACAACCTATAAAATTTACATAATTAGTAAATCAGTTTATCATCTAAAAAAATTAACTCTAAAAGTGAAATCATCATTTCAATGAGCTTTATAGAACATAACACCTAGATACCATATCAATTTAGGATCTTTGGTCAATGGATCTGAATAAACATCAACATAATTATCATGTTTTTTTGTCTTTCTATATGTATAGATATAATGCACTTGTGATTCATGTATAACCAAGGAGGAATATTATAATTTACCAAAATAACCCCATGTATTATCAGTGCCATGTTTTATAGAACAAGTATTCATTCCATCTATAGATAGAATGAGATGGAGGTTTATTTTCTCATTTCCAAATTCAGGAAACTCAAGATAAATATTTTTCCATTGAGTTTACTCAACTAGGTGATGATGTTTCCCATCTTGAATTCTTATATCTGCATTCCATGTGAATGGAATTTTAGTCTCCTCACTTTTATATAGTCATCTAAACATTAGAATGATTGAAAATTACCCTACAAAATTATAAAGACATTCATTTTCGTATATTTAGAGGTGAAACGTCCTGACCCGAGTGCCACGTACCAGTGCCTCGAGCAAGTTAGTCACATGACCTCAAGCGCATCTCTCTGTATGCCAGAGGTTGCCGACTAGGAGTAAGGGTCAAATATATAACATTGGGAGACTATACCCTCTTTATCAATGTATCATAATTGTGGAAATAAATAATAATAACCAAATTATATAGCCAATAACCAGGATAATATTACAAATAATATAGAACAATATCACATGATAAACCAAACAAGGAAAAAATATCCAAACTAAAGTAGTAGATATTCCATTCCATATACGTGTTAAGTGTCAATATTCAAAACCCAAAATAAAGTCACACTGAAAACTCCATAGCAGGTCCTGACATCATGTCTGGTTCCCTCATCTGTGCTCCCTCACAACTCATCCATCTAACATTGGACTCTTTCCCTTATCCTATCCTACAAACATGAAGTCTATTTAGGCACCGATCATGCATCCCAAGTAGGCTGTGAGTACAATTTAGTATACCACCACCAACAGTGTCTAAAAAATATCTATTTTATAATTTTATATTAATTTTTATAAAGAATAAATTATAATAAAGTAAGGAAACAATTTTCAAAATTCATTATTCTTCAACTAACCACATAATTACCCAAGTTCATGATGATGCATGAACCATCAATACCTTCTTTTTCCTATGTATGAGTCTAAACCATATCACATAGGGAATCACAGTTCATTTTAACATAGGATTAATCATCTATTTAGTTTCAAATTTATATAATGATTTCTTGGAAGTATAGTCCAATGCCAATATAATGGGCCTAGAATTTCATGCATAGAATCCCATGGGTATTTGGAGAATCAGTCCCTATACCACACATCATTTAATAATCAATCACATATGGGTATTTAGATCATCGGTCCATGTCCCATACTCATTTATCAATCAATCAAATATGGTTATTTGGAGCATCAATATGTGCCCCACACTCATTTATCAATCAATTATATATTTCACATTTATCATGGTTAATCATCATTAAACCTTTTTAATCAATTCTTCACATCACAATTTACTATTTAAATTTATCACAACAAATATGGTTCTTCACTTTATTCCCATGGAATAATATGAACAATTCACCATTAAACTATTTATCAACATTTAATCATATAAACCATTAATCCTTAATGGTTAAGTCAACCATCCCTTAATTCCCATTATTAACCAAATGAAAATCACATTAATAATAAATTTCATAACCACAATTAGAAAATCCAATTTTCCAAGTTAAACAAATTTCATTATCACCCATAAATTCATTTAATAAATTCAATTTAGAATGTAATTTCCAAACATAGAAATTGAAATTTCTCAATTACATACACACAATTATAATCAAAACTACAGGAGTTGGTAATTAGACCACCAACCTCAAGGTTATTGATGGATGTTCTCCAAATGGAAAATCCCAATTTGAAGCATAACAACCAAGATCACAATGGCGTGGAAGATCTAGAACCCAAAAAGTAAGACCAACATCCAATGGAACATAACCATCAAAACCTAGATATAATCAAATGAAAACATGGAATACATCATTTCCCTTCATGTAGAAAGAGGTTATAGAGAGATATAGGAAACCAAACATGAAGATATTAAATAACAGAACAGGTGTAGATCCTTCAATTAGATCTAAGATTCACCAATAACAGAGTTCAAGGAGGCCTGGAATCCATCCAGGAGCTCCCAAAAAATATTTAAAAACATTAGGGTTGAGGCAAGGTGAATCGAGGTTAATACTGATGGGTTTAGAAATTTTAAAATATTTTTTCTGATAAAATAATCTTGCATGTACAGTTTCCTAGGTAGGGTGCATGGTTTTCCAAACCGTTCACCTTAACTAGGTGCCTCTTCTTAGGGGTGAACGATTTCTACTAAGAGGGAGCATGGTTTTTTAAACCGTACACTAATCATGTGATTCCACTTTGTTTGGGAATTCACAGTTTACTGGGGTAGGCGCATGGTTTGGGAAAACTATACACAACTGTGCACTACCCCTTTTTCATCCAAAAACGTCCAAAATTTTCCAAATTGTTCCGAAATAACCCTGAATAAGAACCCAAATAAGATATAAAAAAACAAGGGTAAAATGGTACCTATAAAAGAGCTTGAGACATCTCTATAAAAGGCTAGGATTTTACAATATCCTCGCCTTATAAAAACTCATCCTCAATATTTACTCCCAAGAATCTCTAAGATTTTGAAGTAAAAAAGATTGGGCCACTTAGTGCACATATCTGCTTATCTCTCCCATATTTCCTCCCGAACATGGCCATGATTCCATGACACTCGAACTGTCAACATGATCTTTCCCCAAAACACTTTCTCAATATGATCCACAATACATATCAGATTCTCTACAAAGGATGCATCATTATTGAGATCAATATCATCAAAATCAGTCACATGAGAAGGTTCAAGGTAATACCGTCGAACCTATGACACATAAAAAACATCATGAATAACACTATACCTATGTGGAAGAGCCAATAGATATTCCACCAACCCTATTCTCTCCAAAACATAAAAAGTTCCAAGAAACCTGGGCACCAACTTGCACTATCTTTGAATCATATGGTGACCCAATCTAAGAAACACCCAAAGAAACACATGATCACCCACTGTAAGCTCAAGGGGTCATTGAAGTATATCAACATATGACTTATGATTAATATGATCCATAAACATACATTTCAAAATCAACTGAACCTGGTATGATGTCTTCTGAATGAGACTCGATCCCAATAGATCTAAGTCACCTTCCACCATCTTTTATAGTGGTGATCTACATGGCCTATAATAAAGAGCCTCACATGGTTCCATATGAATAGTTTTTAGATAACTATTGTTATATGTGAACTCAATGTGTGTTAGGATCATCTCCCAATACCCACAAAAGTATATTATAGACACTAGTATCATATCCTCAAGTAACTTAATAGTATGTTACAACTTTCCATTTGTCTCTGGGTGGAAATCCATACTTATAAATACCTGCATACCAAGTGCTTTCTATAAACCCTTCAGAATCATGAAGTTAAATGTGATTAATGGACTGAAACAATAATCCATGGTACCCTATTCATTTGGTCTATCTCTTGACCATACAAGTCTCCCAACTAAACCACTTATAAAGTCTTTCATATAGTAATGAAATGGGATAAATTCATTAGTTAGTCCATAACCACCCATATAACATCATTCTTCTAAGGAATCCTCATAAGACCCACCACAAAGTCCATGATAACATCATCCCACATCTGTTATAGAATGGGTAATGACTATAGTAAATCATCTGGTCATTGATTCTTGTAATTCACTTGTTGAAAGGTGTAGAATCGTGTAACGAACCTTAAAATCACCTTTTTCATGCCCGATCACCAATATTTTTGATGTAGGTTATAATACATTTTGGTAAATCCTAGATGCACCACCCACTTTAAGGCATGAAATTCAGGCATCAAATTATCTCATACACTTGTAGGAACAACAACATGACCCTAAACATATATGATATCATCCTCATCTATAGTTTAATAAGAAGGTGACTCCCCACATTCAAGGAATTCCTTTAAATCCAAACACTCTTGATCCTCATACTGCCTCTCCCCTATCCAACATAAAAGTGTGGATTAAATTCATAATCATATGAGGTTCATCTTAACTTATCCCTCCTGAACCAAAACATGCATCTCAACCTGCAAATTCATCATATTTCACTCAGAACTAGACTCCCAAACTGCCTGAGTTTGAGTTTTTCTTCTCAAAGTGTCAGTAACATTGTTTCCCTTCCCAGTTGTATATTCTCTCTCAAAATAAAAAAATTTCATATAATTGACATCACAAGAGATTCAAATATCACTATTAAAAGATATACTTTATGCTCTTATTATTTGTATTCACATTAAACTTTTCATCCAACAAATAATTCTTCCAACACATCAAGGAATAACCCACCACAGCTAACTCAAGATCATGCGTTGGGTAACTCTATTCATGTGGCCTCAAATATTATGACCCATACGCCACAACATAATCATCCTGAATCAATACTACTCAAGTACCTATTCCATATGCATCAAAAAATAACATATACTCTTCACCTAGCTCATGTAGGATCAAAATTGGTGCATTTTTCAAATGCTTCTTCAACTCCTAGAAAGAAATATCACATGACCTAAACCATTTAAACATGATCCACTTCTTGGTAAAGACCAAAAGTGGTGCTACCAAGAAGAAAAAATCTTGTATGAACCTCTAATAATAGACCACTAATCCCAATAAATCTACAGACATCAAAGACATTATTGGGATACTCTAAGTAAACATTTCCTGAACCATATTTGGGTTTACTAAAATACCTTACCCTGATATTATGTGACCCAATAAATGTACCTGATCAATCCATATTTGAAGCAAAAATATATTGGGGGTATAAGACATGCTCTCCGAGTGTACTTAGGACAATGTCAAGATGTTGGGCATGATCATCTTGAGTCTTGGAGTACACCAATATGTTATCCATAAAAAACCACAATCTGATCTAGGAACAAGTGTATGATTTAGTTCGTCAATCCCATAAAAAATATCAGATCATTCTCTAGCCCAAATGGAATCATGAAAAAATCATAAAGTCCATACATACATCTAAAATCAGTCCATGGTATATCATAAGGTCTAAATCTCAACTGATGAGACCCTAACCTCAAATCAATCTTGTAGAAAACACAATCTCAGCTCAAATAGTCAAAGAGATCATCGTTATGATGAAGAGGATACCGGTTCTTCACTTTTATTTAGTACAATATCCAATAATCAACACATAAATAGAAGTTTATGTCGGTCTTCTTTGAAAAAAAGACTATAGAACCACAAGGGGATGTTATCTGACAGATAAATCCCTTATCTATCAAATCTTCTACTTAACTCTTAAAATCTTAATGGACTTTTGGTTACATTCTATATGGTGTAATGGAAACCTTCTCATCTCCAAGAACGAGGTCAATAGTAAACACCACATCACTCTTAGGTTATATACCTGAGAAGTCCTCAAGAAACACATCCTGGAACTAGCCCACTAAGGGTGGAAAGTAATCATTGTTCACACCCCCATAATCAAGAAAAATACTTGAAATTTGGGTGGTAATATCCCCCAGTTTCTAATGAACTAGCCCTGTACGAATACCCTGGATATTCCACTCCCCATGACGAATAGAACTATTTCCCTCATGAGATGTAAAGGTAAATCTTTTGTGGCAACAATCTATGTGGGCTCAGTATGATACCAACCAGTCCATACCCAAAATCAAGTAAAATCATGACGTATAAAGTTTGTAGAGATCCCATAGAAAATGATACTCTCCAACCTTGAGAGAACACCACTTGTATAAAATGATGTTGCTCGACCATACTCCCAATGGTGTATCAATCATCATAACCCCACTGAAAAATTCCATTTTTAGACTCAACCTATTCACAAGTTGTGTAGATATTAAGGAATGAGAGGAACTGGTATAAAATAAGGAACTAGAAAGCATAGAATCTATAATAATAGTGGCTCTGACTATCTACGATCCAACCTCGCTATCCACCAGTGTAGGATGAACTGAATTCAACTATCCTTCCCCTCTTCCCTATGCTATAATATGATTCCCTTAGCTCCACCACTTTTATGATATGGCCACTCTTTCCTATAAGTACCTATTCCACTACCTTGATGACCATGGATAATATAACTCCTACTTCTAGAATGATATGGGATAGAAGATCCCATTCTAGAAATATGATTTTTCCTAGCTCATCCATAATTACCCACTTGTCATGGGTTACTTCAGAACCATTATAGATGTCCCAACATTCCACAAGCATGTCACTCTACCAATGGTCGTGGGTACTGTCTGCATAAGTGACCTAGCCTACTGTACTAGTGGAAGATCACTCATGTATTTTCCCATGTAACTGGTCATCCCCCCTGGCCACTCTACTTGTAATCTCCCTGGTAGATGTTTTCAAAGCGATGATTCCTACTCTCAGAAGGCATATCTCATGATATTTTAGCAGAAACCACCTGTACACCACTAGAATCCTCCTTTAGGTTCCCCTTATAAATGAGATCCCGATTCACCACTTATGAAAACATTATCAGTTGAAATATATTAAACTAGGACTTAATTTCATATTTAAGACCAAATTGAAAATTATTCGCCATAGTTTCCTCATCCACTACCAACAATAGAAGAAAGTTTTTCAAATCAGTAAACTAACCAACATAGTCCATCATGGTCATACTCCCCAAGTTCAACCACATAAACTCTGATGCCTTCTCCTTCCTAAGCATCTTAGGGTAAAAGTGCTCCAAGAACTTCTTCTAAAAGTCCTTCCAATCCATATTCTCTAGTTTTTCATTCAGATTCAAGATGTACCAACAACTCTTCACTTGAACACATAACATATAATTATCCAATTCGACTCTTTTCTCAGTAGGAGTCTCCAAGTGGTCAAGGATCGTCTGGATAGACTCAATAAAGAACTCATCTACCTCAAGTCTATCCTATACAGTGAATTTTGGAGGGTGTTACAACTGAAATTCTTGTGTCAATTCGAACATACTCTTTACAAACCACACTTGGCATCTTTCCATAAACTTCATAAACTAAGAAAATATCTCACAGAGCTTCTCTCCACCTTCCTCACTTGAAACTATCGGATTTTTTGGTTCCACTACAGGAGGTGCATTTACATCCATGTAATCCTTTCATACTATCAACATGCTTCATCATGGAGGAATATCTATACAATGCCAACTACACATCTTAGGACACATATAAAAAATATTTTCACATTTTTAACTTGAGGGATTCATATAAATCTATAACAAGTCACCCCTTATACCCTACCACACAGTCAAAATGAGGCTCTAGCACCACCCTCAACCATCCCATATCTAGATTATGGTAAATGTTTAGTAAATAATTTTCATAATTCAAGGATTCTCATTAGACACCCATTATCAACTTGGATTCACCATATTTGGCATCATTCACGAATTATCAATTTCATATTAGGCACATTTTTCATTTAAATCACACAAGTAACGAAAAGAATATTCATTTAAACAACTTACCCAAAACATTATTTTTTATGCATGCTAATAATGATTCATGTCACATAATAATCATGAGTGCCTAAAATGATGAATGTATACCCACCTATCATTCCAAACTTATCCATTAAGAAAAATCTCAAAAAAAAATTAATAACATCACATAAAAAGTGCATCACTTGAGGTGAAATAAAATCCAACTGTAAGAACAAACAACAATAATAAAAATCCCACCCTGAGAACTTGGATTCTACCCTGATACATGGGTTAGCTAATAACATGAACAATATCTTGACTAAGTTTAGACTCATCCTAGTCTCCCATATACCATTCCCAAATAGAAAGACAAAATAAAATAAAAGAATCCTCCTCTGACACCACTTTGTAACATCCCAACCCGGGTTCTACATACCATTACCCTGAGCCTATTGGTCACATGACCTTAGGTTTTCCTACCTGTATTCCAGAGGCTACTTACTTTTATATAGGGTCAAATATATAACATGGAGATACTATACCCTCTTTATCAAATCAGTACAATAGTGTAAATAAATAACAATAACCAAATGATATAACCAATAACTAGAAAAATACCACAACCCATACAGAACAATATCACATGATAAGATAAAATAGGTGTTTCCGACGCTTTCATCGGGGCGCGCGCATCCGTCCGTGGAGGACGCGTAGCTGTTGCCCCGCATTCCCGCTTTCCAAAGGCAGGAAACATTCGCTCCTTATTCAGGGATGTTTGCTCCTTGATCGAAATGGGATGATGGGATGTCAGTTCTTCCTTCCATGGATTCCTCCTCAGAACTCATCACCTAGTCCGGGTCTCCCTCATAGATTTAATACGTTGTTCGTGAATCTCATTCCTGGTGCCACATCTTCATGGACGCCGGTTAATTACACCACTTCCGTCAAGAATTTCCATAGGGTCTTAACATGGTAGCGACCTTCGGTCGGAGTAGACGACAACATCAGGTATGTCGGGGAATCTCTGGGTGCGTGGACATAGGGGAACCTGTATTCTTCCTCACAAGAGGGCATCTCAAGGGTGCAGAACCTGAGGCATGTATCTAAGGTTTTCCTCAGATTCCCATGTTTAACACAGGGTATGTTGCAAGATTAACGTCTAGCAGAGACGGTTACACCAAAGGTGTGTCATCCGAGGTTTTCCTCAGGCATCTCATGTTTATCACAAGGTAGGCCGCGAGTTTAACGTCTTGCGGAGACGGAATGAGGGTGATCAGAACGTCTCATAGAGACGGATCAGATTGGTATATTCCGAGGAGAGAACACCTGGAAGATGGATGGATCAGAATGCCCAATGAGGACGGATCTGAGGTGGTGCACTCCCTAGAGGGGAGATGTCACACCGTAATGGCTGATCTGAACAGCACTGAGGGAGGATCAAGGGAAGTTCACCCCAGGATGGGGTACACCACGGATTACCATTGGTTGGGATTGAACCTCTTGGAGGTTTCCTACGTAACCTGTGTAGAGGACAGGGATCAAAACCCACGTAGTTCGAAAGGGTGATGAATCGGGGTGTACACAGAGGACAACAACCCGGAGATATGCTGGGGCCTACACGTGGAAAGTGTCCCATGCGCCGCTAGGAGCAGCGATGAGGTGGATGGCATGATCCCACTGGGATGTGGCGGCCCGGGTGAGAATCAGGATGGGTGATGGATGGATGAATGAAGTGGAGGGGGAATGAAATGGGACCATCGCAGAGGCGATAGTGAAGTTGGGATTGAGCCTTGAAGAGGATTCCTACGTATCCCTGTGGAAGGGAATCAAAGTTCGCGTAGTTCGGGATGGTTCCGGTTAACCGACGTGAAGGTGGACCTTGGCCCGATGGATGTCGTTAGTGAACCAACGTAAAGGTGGAACTTGGTCCGATGCGTCAGCGAACCGACGTGAAGGTGGACCTTGGCCCGATGGATGTCGTCAGCAAACCGACGTGAAGGTGGACCTTGGTCCGATGCGTCAGCGAACCGACGTGAAGGTGGAACTTGGTCCGGTGGGCATCGTCAGCAAAACGACGTGAAGGTGGACCTTGGTCCGATGGGAGATGGTCTTGAACCTCGGGGAGACTTCCTATGTACCATGCCTTGACATGGATCAAAGACCTTGCAGTTAAAAGGGTTTCATCGGTGAACCGACGTGAAAGTAGACCCGGGGGTCCACTAGTGATGGGCTTGAACCTTGGGAAGGCTTCCTATGTACCATGCCTTAACATGGATAAAAGTCCTCGTAGTTCAAAGGATTGATGGAATACAGTTTAACATCATGCGGGACGGTAGTGAACCCTGACGTGAATAAACAACGGGCGGTGGGTGTCGGTGAACCGACGTAAATGAGGGACCTTGGTCCGATGGGATATGGGCTTGAACCTCTGGGAGGATTCCTACGTACCATGGCTTGACATGGATCAAAGTCCTCGTAGTTCGGGTGAAAATGGGGGGGGGGGGGGTTGGCACACCGACAAGGAGACGATCTGGGACAATGATTGTTGGGCCTGAACCTCAGGGAGGCTTTCTACGTACCATGCCTTGACACAGATCAAAGTCCTCGTAGTTCGGGTTAGTCACAACGACTTGCCGTCGGACTGGAATGCAGTTTAAAGTCATGTTGGATGAAGGTAGAACTCGATGTGAATTTGATGATGGGTGGGCTTGAACCTCGTGGAGGCTTCCTACATACCACGCCTTGACATGGATCAAAGACCTCGTAGTTCAAATGGGTGTGCAGTTTAATGTCATGCAGGACGGGGCGTACATTTTAACGTCATGCTGGACGAGAGCATGCAGTTTAACGTCATGCGGGACGGGGCGTGCAGTTTAACGTCATGCTGGATGAGGGCGAAACTCAACGTGAATGAACGACCGAGTAATGTGGATTGAACCTCATGGAGGCTTCCTACGTACCATGCCTTGACATGGATCAAAGTCTTCGTAGTTCGCTATGGGTGTGGGTCAGGGTCAGTGCTCACTCTAAGCCCATGTGAGTCATGCTCGGTGTGAGAAACAAGAGGTTGCAAGGACCTGACAATCACGTCGCGAAAGATGCATCCGTGAGAAGCGAAGAGGGGCTTACGCGTTAGGCGGCCCATGGTGCTGGGACTTACTCAAGGATGGAGGACCAAAGAAAAGGATGTTGATGGTTTCGGGCTTGAGCCTTGAAGAGGCTTCCTACGTACCATGCCTTACATTGATCAAAGACCACGTAGTTCTTCTGATGACGGATTACCGCCGATTGGGGGTTTCAACGGCTTACCGTTGGATTGGGTGTGAATGGATTACCGCTGGATAAGGATGTGAACGACTTACCGCTAAATGGGGTCACAATGGCTTACCACTGGATTGGGTCACAACGGCTTACCGCTAGATTGGGTGTGAACGACTTACCGTTAAATGGGGTCGCAACGGCTTACCGCTGGACCGGGTCACAATGGCTTACTGCTGGAAAAGGATGTCAACAGCTTACCATTGCATGGGGTCGCAACGGCTTACCAGTGGATTGGGTCACAACGGCCTACCGCTGGATTGGGTGTGAACGGCCTACCGTTAAATGGAGTGACAATAGTGGATGGGGCTTACGCTAGGAAGATGCCCGGGTGCCGCTATGGAGCGGCAATGGTGAATGGGGATTATGCTAGGAAGCTGCCTGGGTGCCGCTATGGAGCGACAATGGTGAATGGGGCTTACGCTAGGAAGCTGCCTGGGTGCTGCTAAGGAGCGGCAACTGTGAATGGGGCTTATGCAAGGAGCTGCCCGGATGCTGCTAAGGAGCGGAAACTGTGAATGGGGCTTATGCAAGGAGCTGCCCGGATGCTGCTAAGGAGCGACAACTATGAATGGGGCTTATGCAAGGAGCTGCCCGGATGCCGCTATGGAGCGGAAATGGTGAAAGGGGCTTATGCAAGGAGCTTCCCGGGTGCCGCTAAGGAGCGGCAATGGTGCATGGGGCTTACGCTAGGAAGCTGCCCGGGTGCCGCTAAGGAGCGGCACTGGTGAATGGGGCTTACGCTAGGAAGCTGCCCGGGTGCCGCTAAGGAGCGACACTCGCGGATGGGGCTTACGCTAGAAAGCTGCCCGGGTGCTGCTAAAGAGCGGCACTGGTGAATGGGGCTTACGCTAGAAAGTTGCCCGGGTGCCGCTAAGAAGTGACACTGGTGAATGGGGCTTACGCTAGGAAGCTACCCGGGTGCCGCTAAGGAGTGGCAATAGTGGATGGGGCTTACGCTAGGAAGCTGCCCGGGTGCCGCTAAGGAGCGGCACTGGTGAATGGGGCTTACGCTAGGAAGCTGCCCGGGTGCCGCTAAGGAGCGGCACTGGTGGATGGGGCTTACGCTAGAAAGCTTCCCGGGTGCTGCTAAGAAGCAGCACTGGTGAATGGGGCTTACGCTAGGAAGCTGCCTGGGTGTCGCTAAGGAGCGACAATAGTGGATGGGGCTTACGCTAGGAAGCTTCCCGGGTGACGCTAAGGAGCGGCACTGGTGAATGGGGCTTACGCTAGGAAGCTGCCCGGGTGCCGCTAAGGAGCGGCACTGGTGGATGGGGCTTACGCTAGAAAGCTGCTCGGGTGCCGCTAAGGAGTGACAATAGTGGACGGGGCTTACGCTAGGAAGCTGTCCGGGTGCTGCTAAGGAGCGGCACTGGTGAATGGGGCTTACGCTAGGAAGCTGCCCGGGTGCCGCTAAGGAGCGGCACTGCTGGATGGGGCTTACGCTAGAAAGCTGCCCGGGTGCCGCTAAGGAGCGACACTGATGAATGGGGATTATGCTAGGAAGCTGTCCGGGTGCCGCTAAGGAGCGACAATAGTGAATGGGGCTTACGCTAGGAAGCTGCCCGGGTGCCGCTAAGGAGCGGCACTGGTGAATGGGGCTTACGCTAGGAAGGTGCCCGGGTGCCGCTAAGGAGCGGCACTGGTGGATGGGGCTTACGCTAGAAAGCTGCCTGGGTGCCGCTAAGGAGCGACACTGGTGAATGGGGCTTACGCTAGGAAGCTGCCCGGGTGCCGCTAAGGAGCGACAATAGTGGATGGGGCTTACGCTAGGAAGCTGCCCGGGTGCCGCTAAGGAGCGGCACTGGTGAATGGGGCTTACGCTAGGAAGCTGCCCGGGTGCCACTAAGGAGCGACACTGGTGGATGGGACTTACGCTAGCAAGCTGCCCGGGTGCCGCTAAGGAGCGGCACTGGTGAATGGGGCTTACGCAAGGAGCTGCCCGGGTGTCTTCTTCATGTCTGGCCATGAGGGCATCCCAACTCACTGGTGAATTGAGGCCCTCACTTGTGCACTGGTGCACAAGAGGGGTAATGCCAAGGGGCGTTGGAATCAGGCCACTGTAGTCATGGCATTGAGCATCTTACGCTTGGAGCATAAGGCATCTTCTATTTAGAACAAGATGCATCCTATGTTTGGAACATAGGGATAATACTACAGTTTATAGTCTTGTAGGTAGGACTGTTAGCATCTCATGCTCGGAGCATAAGGCATCTCTTGTATAGGGCAAGTGGCATCCTATCCTTTGTTAGATAGGGTGTACTACAGTTTATAGTCATGTAGATAGGACTATTAGCATCTCATGCTTGGAGCATAAGGAATCTCTCGTATAGGGCAAGAGACATCCTATATTTGGAACATAAGGATTACTACAGTTTAGAGTCATGTAGAAAGGACTGTTAGGCAGAAGGTGCCTAGGAATGGTTGGTGTTGGGACTTACGCAAGGGCGGCCCTTTCTGGTTTAACCTGGCATAGGAGCCAAGTGATAGGGTTTGGAGGAGTTTCCTGAGGAATGGTTCGACTCAAGGTACTCGGGGAATTGATGATGAGAATCTCAACTCACGACATGGAATGAAACCCAGAGGAATATGTCAACTCAAGGTGTTTCATGGTGTGTGGAGGAGTATCTCTAATCATGGTATTCCATAGGTGGAAGGTGGGAGCGCAATGGAAAATCCCGACATCCCGGCCCGAAAAGGTCACGGTGCGACTCTCCATTTTTCATGGGGGTCTGTGACGGTAGCGAAGGGACCAGCCCGGAGGGTCGGGACCACAACCCGGCACTGACCCCGAGCGGGGGTGCGGGGGCGCATCCCCCGCGGTATGGACCGGTGGGCGCGAAGGTAGGATCCTCGCAAAGGATAGGTCTTCACGAAGTAGCTTCGCAGAGCATGGCCTCGTGAAGCAAAGGTCTCTCGCGGAGCAAAGGGGTCTCGCGGAGCAAAGGGCTCTCGCGGAGAAAAGGGGTCTCGCGGAGCAAAGGACTCTCGCGGAGCAAAGGGCTCTCGCGAAGCTTGGTCTCGCGGAGCAGCATCATGGAGCATAGGCTCGCGAAGCATGGACTCACGGAGCCTCGGCTCGCGGAGCAACAACGCGAAGGAAGCTGCTCGCGGAGCATGGCTTCGCGGAGCCGCAATGCGGAGCTCCGCTCGGCCGCCCAAGGGGCGAAGTGGCCGTGGCCGTCCTTCTGGAGAAGGGGGGTGAGATGAGTATTTATAGGCAAGGGGCGCCACGAGTCAGACCTCTCGCACCGCCTCATGTGCTTCACGGTGCGCTCATGAATGTCAAATTCGTTCGCGGAGAGGTACCACCTCCGAAGCTTCGTGGCGGGCTCGCGAACGTCAAATTTGTTCGCAAAGAGTTACCGCCTCCGGAACTTCGCGGGACCGTGATGCTCAGGTGCTTTGCATCGGTGCTTCACGAGGGGTCTTTGCGGCGCATCACGAATGTCAAACGGTTTCGCGGAGCCTCTCGCCTCATTACTTCATGGCGGCGCTCCGCGATCACGGAGGGGGCTTCGCGAATGGGCTTCGCGAACCAGATTTCTAGCCCAACTTCAAATGTCCATAACTCCTATTTCGTAGCTCCGTTCCGGCCCTGTGACCTACCAAATAGAAGCTTAAGAAAAGTTCTAAGATCTTGGATCATGTATGGAAGTATTTGGAAAATTTCAAGAACGAGTTTTCCGGGGTCTACAAAAGCCACCCCTAAGAACGGGGTCCCACGAGGACGAGAAGGGAGAGGCGGACCGCGTTCTGAGGAAACGACTGAGGAAAACACGTGCATTGGGGTCCATTGTACCTCGATCACATTGAGGATAAAATAAACTAAATCTCTAAGCCTGCGTGAGCTATGCTCGGTGCAGGAAATGAGAGATAATAGGAGCTCCTGTACGATAGTGTAAAACAACGGAAGGTGTGAGGGGATCGACATGGGACATCAATCACCATTTGGGGGAATCCTAAAGAGAGAGGGGTCACGGCTGGAGAGCATGGCTCTCTGAACAGCCGACCTGCTTTTCCCACCCTGCTCTGGTGCACGAGCGGGCTAACACCAGGGGCGTTAGAATCAATCCAAACAGAGGGAAGTGGGAGGTGTGAATCACGATACCCAAAATCCGGAACACTATGGAGGCGGCATGACAATAAAGGACAACCGTTAACCGTGGCGGAGAAACGGTATCCTTACTGCGTTAGCCTGAAATGGGGACAACAAATGAGGGTTGACCGTTGACCATGTTCGAAAAACGGGACCATGTCACAAATGTTGTCGATCAATCCTTCAGAACGTTGGCCCAGGACAGTAGGCAGACCCTAGGTCGAGCATCCATACTGTTAGGGGGTCCTTCCAAACATGAAAAGTCTTTCAGAACATTGGCCCAGGATGGTAGGTGAGCCGATGTGGCATGAGACCAGGCCGTTAGGGGGTCCCTTCATACATGAAAGGGGACAAGGGTCCGAATAAGTGGCACGCAAAGAGTGGAATATGGAGTGATGTTTTGTCTGAATAGAATCCAACACTCATGTAATTACACCACCGTGGTGGGAGTACACCAGATGGGTGCATTAGTTTGATCATGGATCATTTCTTCTTTAGGACAGGGCCTCTCTGGAAAGGGGGTATTTTACTTCCCAATGGGATCTTGGGTCATCCTGAACTTGTTCAGGGAAAAATTGCAGCTACATAGTTCCCCCCGAGGGGTCAGGCCAGAGGGCCGGAAATGGGGAGGAATAAGATTTTGCGATTCCTGGGGCTGGACCCTAGGTGAAATGCCTGGGTGTCTCTACGTATCCCATGAGGATGGGAATCAAGTTGTACGTAGTTCTGGAAGCACAGCGTAGTCCTAGACCAACACTGACCAGTGAAATCCTCTCTGGCAGAGGCTCTGGTGCATCCCATGATTAACATGGGGCATCCTGAACATGTTCAGGGTAGAAATGCAGTTTAGTGTCATGCATTGAGGACACATGGACTCCTGTAGTTTAACGTCATACGATAGGACGTGGAATAAAAGGGAAGATCCCAGGGAGCGTGTGGTGCGATAGACATGAAACCGATGTGAATGAGGACTTGGAGTCCAAATCGCACCACGTACCCCCAGAGGAAACTCTTTGGGTCGAGGGACCAAGAATGAGGATTAGGCTGGGCCCGAAATAGAGTGGTCGGGTGTTCCTATGTACCCCATGAGGATGGGAATCAAGCCATACGTAGTTCTGGAAGCGTAGTTTAACGTCATGAGGGACGATGAGAATCCTGGCCGTGTTGGTACACATCCCGCCAAAACTACTAAGCCCACGTGAGTTGTGCTCGGTGTGGGAAACAAGCAGTAGTGGTGGGAATTTCCCGACAAAAAGGGGCAAGTTAGGTAAAAGGGAAGCTCGGTGAATACCGGCCCAATGACACTAACACGATCATTTAGTGCACCTAGATGCACGAAGAGAAAGAGCCGAGTATGATGGAATTACACTTGAACATGAGGAAGTGGAAATGTGTGAATCATGGAGATCGAGATTCAGATCACGATGATGGCGGCGTGATGATGGAGGATAACTGTTGACCGTGGTGGAAACCCAGCATCCATATCGCGTTAGCCTAGAATGGGGACAAACAAATTAGGTTTGACCGTTGACCATGTTCGAAACACGGGACCATGTCACAAATGTTGTCAGATATCCGTAGGGATGTTGGCCCAAAACGATTGGAGGGCCCTTAGGTCCAGCATTCATGGAGAGCCCTTAATCATAGTATCCATGTCGTCCGAGGGTCCTTTTGGACATGGAAGATGATGAGGATCCAAATAGCGAGCTCACAAAGCTTGGTCATGGGATGAGGAGGATGTCCCTATGAAAATCCCACACTTTGGTCTCTTTGTCAAAACACATCTGAATACGACAATGAGACGTATTAGATAGAGGGAGCAGAGTCCTTTCCCATAGAGAGATCTTAGTTTAGGGTCGTACAATTCAGACCATGGATGGGAGGAGACATAAGAGGCACATGGTGGAGTAACTCAAACACCTGGCGTGAATGGGAATAAGGGGTGTGTACGGTGCGGTGAACAACCTGACATGAATGAGGACATAATCACATATCACGCCGCCTGACCCCCTTAGGAGAGGTTTTTGGTCAAGGGACCGAAAGCGAAAGTTAGGCTGGGCCTGCGGGGAAGTGCCCGGGCGCTCCTACGTATCTCGTGAGGATGAGAATCAAGCATCACATAGTTCTTGATGGACCTTAGACCATAAATGGGTAAAGGGAGTAGGGGACACATGGAAAAAAGACCCGTCGTGAAGGAGGACCTAAGCCCTACTTACCATGCGTTCTCTGGGGAAATGCTCGAGTCGAGGGACCGAACACAAAGGTCAGGCTGGGCCCGTGGGGAAGTGCCCGGGCGCTCCTACGTATCTCATGAGGATGAGAATCAAGACATACATAGTTATTAAAGGTGACATGGTAAAATACCATTGCCAGGGGAAAAGGGGAGTGCGGCCGTGGCCCTTTCACTAAAAGAAGCGGAATTTGATAAATCTTGTTTGTTCTTTTAGGTGAATGGTTTTTTTGTGAAGTGACATGCCTAGGGTGGAAGGCCCTGGTGTCGCCACAAGAATCAATCAGTGATAGGCATTGACAAATGGCATGGCACGTGACCAATACCTAACGTGATGTCCTCTACAACGAGGTCACCACAATGCAATGCCGTTTTTCATCATGCGGCTAGGACGATAATGCCACATTTTAGGGTCATATGATAGGACCAGGCATGCATTTTATCGTCATGCAGCACAGACGTAGCAGAGACGATGCTAGGCGGGGAATGTGCGCAGTGTTATAAAACACAATTGATGGAGACATGATCCCACATCACATTTTACGCCACTCGGAGAGGGAGACCTTAGGCCGAGGGGCCTATATAGAGGTAAGAGGTGAAACAGGGGGGAGAGACTAGCTCCCTAAATGGGCTGTACCTGAAGACAGGGCATCCGGGCGGTCCTACGTATCCCATGAGGATGGGAATCAAGTTGAACGTAGTCTCGAATGGATCTTAGTTTATGGTCTTAGAGCTCGGACCATGGGAGCCCCGAAGGACGCCATATTGCAGCTTTGTCCCCCTGACATGCAAAGGTGCACTGAGGGATAGCGCCAAAAGTATCGAGATTCCACCTGGACATGATGGGGTGGAAAATGATGTGAATCATCAACCAACATTCTAGGACTGAAGGGGCTAGAATGACGACAGAGGATTAATGCTGACCATGTTCGCAACACAGCATCCTATCACGTTAGCTTGAAATGGGGACAAACAAATGAGCATCGACCGCTGACCGTATTCACAATGCGGGATTTTATCAATTTGTTGTCCAAAACCCTCAGGGGCGTTGGCCAGTAATGGTAGGAGAGCCCTTGGGTATAGTATACAGGTCGTTCTTGGGGGTCCCTCTGGGTCTGTAAGGTAATGGAAGCCCGAATGGAGGGGAACACGAAGCTTGACAAGTGGAAGGAACTTGATCAAGTTAAACCTGACACTCTTGGTCTTAGACCAGAGTACTCTTAACACATGGGTGAACCACTGCAAGGGGTCAAGAGACTCAACTTGAGCGTAAGAAAGAGATGTCGGGTTCCCAGGGGAAGGGGGCATGGTGCCCAAAACCTTGTATCATACCTACATATCCCCCTCCTGGAGAGGGATAGGCCAAGTGGCCTAGGTGACCGGGAGATTAGGAGATCTCTAAGAGGTGGGGTTGGACCCGAATCCTAGACATTCAGGTGGTCCTACGTATCCCATGAGGATGGGAATCAAGACACATGTAGTTCTGAAGGGTGCCTTTTAATGTCATGTGGGACAAGGAATAGGAGGGATAACACTCAGAACGGGGGTGCGCGTGGTGCAGGTATTTCAAACCCGACGTGAATGAGGACATAATCCCGCACTACGTCACGTGGTCCCGTAGTCGGGGTCCCGATGGCAGGACCAGAGAGGCGAATTAGCTGAACTCAAGCTGGACCCAAAGACAGGAGGTCTGGGCATTCCTACATATCCCATTAGGATGGGAATCAAGCTGAACGTGGTTCTGAGAGGATCTTAGTTTATGGTCATAGAACTCGGACCATGAATGGTAACAACCTCCCAAGTTAGTGCAGACGTCAACCCGATCCCTAAGCCCACGTGAGTTAAAATCGGTTTGGGAAACAAGGGGGGTATCCTCATCACAATACTTGGGGCGAGTCAAACGGGAGTTGGTAGAGAGCCCTGAAGGACACCTTTGACGCGGCTTGTTCCCCCAACGCGCGGACGTGCACGGAGGAAAATTACCAAAAGTTCCGAGACTCTACTTGGACACGGTGAAGTGATGAAGGGTGTGAATTGTGAACCTGACATTTTGGGCCTAATGGGTTGGCGTGGCAATAGAGTAAAACTGTTAACCATGGTGGAAACGCAGCATCCATATCACGTTAGCCTGAGGTGGGAACAACAAACGATCATTGACCGCTGACCATATTCGCAATGCGGGATTTTATCGATTTGTTGTCCAAAACACTCGGGGGCATTGGCCCGTAACAGTAGGAGAGCCCTTGGGAATGGTATCCAGGCCATTCTTGGGGGTCCCTCTGGGTGTGAAAGATGATGAAAGCCCTGATGCAGGGATACACAAAGCCTGGAAAGCGGGTGCAGACTTGTCTGAGTAAAGCTTGGCATTCCAGGAAATAAACCAGAGTACTCTTAGGCACATCGGTGAACTGCCGAAAAGGGATCGACGAAATAGCTCAGGAGGGAGAGGTACATGGCGTGGTCATTACGAGATCGAAATGAATGAGAAAATAACCTCACACAACACCATACACTCCTATAATAGAGGACCTAGGTCGTGGCCCAGAAAGGCCAAGGGGCCTGATGGTTAGGCATTTGTCAGGAAGGCCTGACCTGCTTGCAGTTTAACGTCTTGAAATGAGGACGATGGTCTGGGACCCGAGGAGGCCAAGGGGCCTGAGGCCAGGCATCAGTCAGGAAGGCCTGACGGGTCTGTAGTTTAACGTCTTACATGAGGACGGGGGTCGGGGACCCGAGAAGGCCAAGGGGCCTGAGGCTGGGCCTCGTAAGAGAAGGCGTACGACATGGTACATGATCCCGACGTGAATGAGGATGTAGTCCTACACCACACCATACACCCCTATGGGGGAATCAGGGTCGTGGGCCCGATTGCTAGCGCCACCCGGGGAGGAGCTTGTTACTTCGGGATGGGGTAGAATGAATCACTGCACTCGATGTTTGGGACATCTCGGGGTGGACCCGAAGATCCAGGACACTGTTGACCATGTTCGAAACACAACATTCCTATGGTAACCTGATATGGGAGAAACAAATGATCATCGACCATTGACCAAATTCGCAACGCGGGACTTGTATCGGCTTGTTGCTTGAAAACCCTTGGGGGCGTTGGCCCGTATCGGTAGGAGAGCCCTTGGGCATGGTATCCAGGCCGTTCTTAGGGGTCCCTCTGGGTGTGAGAAAAAATGATGGAATCCCAGTCAAGGAGTGGGTGAAGCATAGCTGTATCCATCCACGAAAGAGGCAAACATCTCCAGGGGGGATGTGCAGCCAGGTCGAGGCTTGCTCGATGTGAGTTGGGGAAAAAGTGTGCACCCTGCCATATGTCTTGTCCCGAGGGGAAGATTTTGGCTTTTTGGGCTGGGCCAACATACAAAATGTCCGGGCGTTCCTACGTATCTCATTAGGATGAGAATCAAGACATACGTAGTTCTTGAAGGCCATGCAGTTTAGCGTCATGCGGTGAGGACGTGGGAGGATAGAAGAACGGGAGTGGGAACATGGTGCGACCCTTACAATCCTTGTGTGAGCAGGGTTGTGTGAGCGAGGCTAAGAAAGCCTACCCCTCTCTACACAAAGATCCTCCAAGGAAACTATTCCCAGGGGGAATAGTGGAAGAGAAAAGCTTGGGGTTGGGCTCAAGACGAGGCGTCCGAGCGTTCCTACATATCCCATGAAGATGGGAATCAAGCCACACGTAGTTATTAAGATGCAGTTTAGCGTCATTCGGGACGAGGACGCATCTCTTTTGGGGATATATAAGGTACGACAAGTAATCCAACGTGAATGAGGACGTAGTACCACACCATACCGTACAATCCCGCAAGAGGGTAAGTCAGGGAAAACCAAGGGGCCTGAGGCCGGACCGCGGTCAGGGGGACCTGACCAGCTTGCGGTTTAACGTCTCGCGGTGGGGGGACAGGGGCCCAAGGAGGCCAAGGGGCCTGAGGCTGAGCCTCGGTCAGGAAGGCCTGACTGGCTTGCAGTTTAACGTCTTACAGTAAGGATGGGGGGGCCGGGGGCCTGAGGAGGCCAAGGGGCCTGAGGCTGAGCCTCGATCAGGAAGGCCTGACTGGCTTGCAGTTTAATGTCTTGCAGTAAGGACGGGGGGCCAGGGGCCCAAGGAGGCCAAGGGGCCTGAGGCTGAGCCTCGGTCAGGAAGGCCTGACTGGCTTGTAGTTTAACGTCTTGCAGTAAGGACGGGGGAGATCTTAGTTTAAAGTCATAGAGCTTGGACCATTTTGCAGTTTATCGTCTTGCAGGATGAAGATACGGTTTGAGGTCGTGCAAGAATTTACAGTTTGAGTTCGTGTTGGACCGTAATGTGCAGTTTAAGGCCATACGAGACCATTTCACAGTTTATCGTCTTTCAGGACGAAGATGCAGTTTAAGGTCGTGCGGGACCCTACAGTTAAGGTCATGTTGGACCATAACGTGCAGTTTAAGGTCATGCGGGACCATAACCATACAGTTTAAGGTTGTGCGGGACCAAGGTGCAGTTTAAAGTCTTGCTGGACGATAATGTACAGTTTAACTTCATGACGGACGAAGATGTAGTTTAAGGTCGTGTAGGACCCTAACGTGCAGTTTAAGGTCATGCGGGACCCTCTCACAATTTAAGGTCGTGCAGGACCCTAACATGCAGTTTAAAGTCATGCGGGAACATTTTGCAGTTTATCGTCTTGCAGGACGAGGATGCAGTTTAAGGTCGTGCAAGTCCCTAACGTGCAATTTAAGGTCATGCGGGACCAAGGTGCAGTTTAAAGTCTTGCTGGACGATAATGTACAGTTTAACATCATGACGGACGAAGATGAGTAGTTTAACGTCATGTAGGACGATGATGCAGTTTAATGTCGCGCAGGACGATAATGATCAGTTTAACGTCATGACGGACGAAGATGAGCAGTTTAATGTCATGCAAGACGATGATGCAGTTTAATGTCGTGCAGGATGATAATGATCAGTTTAACATCATGACGGACGAAGATGAGTAGTTTTATGTCATGTAGGACGATAATGAGCAGTTTTACATCATGCAGGATGATTGTGCAGTTTAATGTCATGCCGGACGATAATGATCAGTTTAACGTCATGACGGACGAAGATGAGCAGTTTAACGTCATGCAGGACGATGATGCGCAGTTTTACGTCATGCAGGATGATTGTGCAGTTTAATGTCATGCAGGACGATAATTATCAGTTTAACGTCATGAAGGATGAAGATGAGCAGTTTAACGTCATGCAAAACGATGATGCAGTTTAATGTCGTGCAGGACAATAATGATCAGTTTAATGTCATGACGGACGAAGATGAGCAGTTTAACATCATGCAGGACAATTGTGCAGTTTAATGTCATGCAGGACGATAATGATCAGTTTAACGTCATGACGGACGAAGATGAGAAGTTTAACATCATGCAGGACGATGATGTAGTTTAATGTCGTGCAGGACGATAATGATCAGTTTCACGTCATGAAGGACGAAGATGAGCAGTTTTACGTCATGCAGGACAATAATGAGTAGTTTTACGTCATGCATGACGATTGTGCAGTTTAATGTCATGCGGGACGATAATGATCAGTTTAACCTCATGACGGACGAAGATGAGCAGTTTAACGTCATGCAAGACGATGATGTAGTTTAACGTCGTACACGACGATATTGATCAGTTTAACGTCATGACGGACAAAGATGAGCAGTTTAATGTCATGCAGGACGATGATGCAGTTTAATGTCATGCAGGATGATAATGATCATTTTCACGTCATGGCGGACGAAGATGAGCAGTTTTACGTCATGCAGGACGATGATGCAGTTTAATGTCGTGCAGGACGATAATGATCAGTTTTACGTCATGACGGACGAAGAATGTTATGCAGTTTAATGTCGTGCAACTAGGACATGGTTGTTATGCAGTTTAACATCATGCAACTGGGACGTTAAACCGCATGAATTGTGCCGATAGAGGAATGGTCATCTCTACCCCATTTTAGTGGTTTGAGATGAGGGGGGATCTATTTGAGAGGAATTCCTTAAAATCCCATGATCATGAAGATCCTTCCACAAGATGGTTTCAAGTCCACAGGGAGGACATCTGTGATTGATGAAACGTCATAGTTGGGATGACACAGAGTGTCGCAAGAGTAGTAGGGATGACTACATTACCTCGACCTGTAGGGGCGAAGAAGCCAGGAGTGTCGGTATGACGGGGTGACGGAGCCCGCAAGGCGTGGAAGACTGGAGTGTTGGTACGACGGGGCGAGGGAGCCCAGGAGGTGTGGATTCCTGGACGTCGGTAGGACGGGGCGATGGAGCCCGGAAGGCATGAAAGCCAGGAACGTCGGTAAGATGGGGTGAAGGAGCTCGGAAGGCGTGGAAGCCTGGAACGTCGTTACGACGGGGCGAAGGAGCCCGGAAGGCGTGGAAGCCTGGAACGTCGGTACGACGGGGTGAAGGAGCCCAGAAGGCGTGGAAGCCTGGAACGTCGGTACGACGGGGCGAAGGAGCCCAGAAGGTGTGGAAGCCTCGTACCGAACGGTGGCGGTATGAGGAGCACCTCCATAGTTTCCGGTGAAAATAGAGCGGGGTCGACAAAGTGTCGATAGAGTTGGGGAAGGATTCCCCCTTCGTGGCCTCTTGAGTCGGCAGAGTCGGTGAGGAGCCGATGGAGATGGGTGGCTGAGCCACCTGCGTGACCTCTTGAGGCGGCGGAGTCGGCGAGGAGCCGATGGAGTCGGGTGGCGGAGCCACCTGCGCGGCCTCTTGAGGCGGCGGAGTCGGCGTGGAGCCGATGGAGTCGGGTAGCAGAGCCACCTCTGCGGCCTCTTGAGGCGGCAGAGTCGGTGAGGAGCCGATGGAGTCGTGTGGCGGAGCCACCTGCGCGGCCTCTTGAGGCGGCGGAGTCGACGAGGAGCTGATGGAGTCGAGTGGTGGAGCCACCTGCGCGGCCTCTTGAGGTGGCGGAGTCGGCGAGGAGCTGATGGAGTCGGGTGGAGGAGCCACCTGTGCGGCCTCTTGAGGTGGCAGAGTCGGCGAGGAGCTGATGGATTTGAGTGGCGGAGCCACCTACACGGCCTCTTGAGGCGGCGGAGTCGGCGAGGAGCCGATGGAGTCGGGTGGCAGAGCCACCTGTGCTGCCTCTTGAGGTGGCGGAGTCGGCGAGGAGCCGATGGAGTCGGGTGGCGGAGCCACCTGCGCGGCCTCTTGAGGCGGCGGAGTCGGCGAGGAGCCGATGGATTTGGGTGGCGGAGCCACCTGCGCGGCCTCTTCAGGCGGCGGAGTCGGCGAGGAGCCGATAGATTCGAGTGGCGGAGCCACCTGCGTGGCCTCTTGAGGTGGTGGAGTCGGCGAGGAGCCGATGGAGTTGGGTGGCGGAGCCAACTGCATGGCCTATTGAGGCAGCGGAGTCGGCGAGGAGCCGATGGACCATAGTCTTCAAACATCGGATGTTACTCATCCTCTCTCATATAATGGAGAGGGGATTCACATGGGTGATGCCTCAATTTTCCCAACACATTTAGTCTACTCGCTATTGAAGGAGAAGAGATTCACGTCGGGTTCACCATTTCTGTTTCCGACGCTTTCGTCGGGGCGCGCGCATCCGTCTGTGGAGGACGCGCAGCTGTTGCCCCACATTCCCGCTTTCCAAAGGCGGGCGGCATTCGCTCCTTGTTCAGGGACGTTTGCTCCTTGATCGAAACGGGATGATGGGATGTCGGTTCTTCTTTCTATGGATTCCTTCTCAGAACTCATCACCTAGTCCGGGTCTCGCTCATAGATTTAATACGTTATTCGTGAATCTCATTCCCGGTGCCATATCTTCATGGACGCCAGTTAATTACACTACTTCCATCAAGACTTTCCATAGGGTCTTAACATGGTAGCGACCTTCGGTCGGAGTAGACGGCAACATCAGGTATGTCGGGGAATCTCTGGGTGCGTGGACATAGGGGAACCTGTATTCTTCCTCATAAGAGGGCATCTCAAGGGTGCAGAACCTGAGGCATGTATCTGAGGTTTTCCTCATCTTCTCGTGTTTAACACAGGGTATGTTTCAAGATTAACGTCTAGCAGAGATGGTTACACCAAAGGCGTGCCATCCGAGGTTTTCCTCAGGCATCTCATGTTTATCACGAGGTAGGCCGCGAGTTTAACGTCTTGCGGAGACGGAATGAGGGTGATCAGAACGTCTCATAGAGACGGATCAGATTGGTATATTCTGAGGAGAGAACACCTAGAATATGGATGGATCAGAACGCCCAATGAGGACAGATCCGAAGTGGTGCACTCCCTAGAGGGGATATGTCACACCGTAATGGCTGATCAGAACACCACTGAGGGAGGATCAGGGGAAGTGCACCCCCGGATGGGGTACACCATGGATTACCATTGGTTGCGATTGAACCTCTTGGAGGTTTCCTACGTACCCTTTGTAGAGGACAGAGATCAAAACCCACGTAGTTCGAAAGGGTGATGAATCGGGGTGTACACAGAGGACAACAACCCGGAGATATGCTGGGGCTTACATGTGGAAAGTGGCCCATGCGCCGCTAGGAGTAGCGAGGAGGTGGATGGCATGATCCCACCGGGATGTGGCGGCCCGGGTGAGAATAAGGATGGGTGATGGATGGATGAATGAAGTGGAGGGGGAATGAAATGGGACCATCGTAGAGGCAATAGTGAAGTTGGGCTTGAGCCATGAAGAGGCTTCCTACGTATCCATGTGGCAGGGAATCGAAGTTCACGTAGTTCGGGATGGTGCCGGTGAACCGACGTGAAGGTGGACCTTGGCCCGATGGATGTCGTCAGCGAACCAACGTAAAGGTGGAGCTTGGTCTGATGCATTAGCAAACCGACGTGAAGGTGGACCTTGGCCCGATGGATGTCGTCAGTAAACCGACGTGAAGGTGGACCTTGGTCCGATGCGTCAGCGAACCGACGTGACGGTGGACCTTGGTCCGGTGGGCATCGTCAGCAAAACGACGTGAAGGTGGACCTTGGTCCGATGGGAGATGGGCTTGAACCTCGGGGAGACTTCCTACGTACCATGCCTTGACATGGATCAAAGACCTTGTAGTTCAAAGGGTTTCATCGGTGAACCGACGTGAAAGTAGACCCGGGGGTCCACTAGTGGTTGGCTTGAACCTTGGGAAGGCTTCCTACGTACCATGCCTTAACATGGATAAAAGTCCTCGTAGTTCAAAGGATTGATGGAATACAGTTTAACGTCATGCAGGACGGTAGTGAACCCTGACGTGAATAAACGACGGGAGGTGGGTGTCGACGAACCGACGTAAATGAGGGACCTTGGTCTGATGGGAGATGGGCTTGAACCTCTGGGAGGATTCCTACGTACCATGCCTTAACATGGATTAAAGTCCTCGTAGTTCGGGTGAAAATGGGGGGGGGGGGGTTGGCACACCGACAATGAGACGATCTGGGACAATGATTGTTGGGCATGAACCTCAGGGAGGCTTCCTACGTACCATGCCTTGACACGGATCAAAGTCCTCGTAGTTCGGGTTAGTCACAACGACTTGCCGTCGGACTGGAATGCAGTTTAAAGTCATGCTGGATGAAGGTAGAACTCGATGTGAATTTGATGATGGGTGGGATTGAACCTCGTGGAGGCTTCCTACATACCACGCCTTGACATGGATCAAAGACCCCTTAGTTAAAATGGGTGTGCAATTTAATGTCATGCGGGACGAGGCGTACAGTTTAACGTCATGCTGGATGAGAGCATGCAGTTTAATGTCATGCGGGACGGGGCGTGCAGTTTAACGTCATGCTGGACGAGGGCGAAACTCGACGTGAATGAACGACCGAGTAATGTGTATTGAACCTCATGGAGGCTTCCTACGTACCATGCCTTGACACAGATCAAAGTCTTCGTAGTTCGCTATGGGTGTGGGTCAGGGTCAGTGCTCACTCTAAGCCCACATGAGTCATGCTTGGTGTGAGAAACAAGAGGTTGCAAGGACCTGACAATCACGTCGCGAAAGATGCGTCTGTGAGAAGCGAAGAGGGGCTTACGCGTTAGGCGGCCCATGGTGCTGGGACTTACTCAAGGATGAAGGACCAAAGAAAAAGATGTTGATGGTTTCGGGCTTGATCCTTGAAGAGGCTTCCTACGTACCATGCCTTACATGGATCAAAGACCACGTAGTTCTTATGATGACGGCTTACCGCCGATTGGGGGTTTCAATGGCTTACCGTTGGATTGGGTGTGAACGGATTACCGTTGGATAAGGATGTGAACGGCTTACCGCTAAATGGGGTCACAACGGCTTACCGCTGGATTGGGTCATAACGGCTTACCGCTGGATTGGGTGTGAACGGATTACCGTTAAATGGGGTCGCAACGGCTTACTGCTGGACCGGGTCACAACGGCTTACTGCTGGAAAAGGATGTCAACAGCTTACCATTGCATGGGGTCGCAACGGCTTACCGCTGGATTGGGTCACAATGAACTACCGCTGGATTGGGTGTGAACGACCTACCGTTAAATGGAGTGACAATAGTGGATGGGGTTTACGCTAGGAAGCTACCCGGGTGCCGCTATGGAGCGGCAATGGTGAATGGGGATTACGCTAGGAAGCTGCCTGGGTGCCGCTATGGAGCAGCAATGGTGAATGAGGATTACGCTAGGAAGCTGCCCGGGTGCTGCTAAGAAGAGGCAACTATGAATGGGGCTTATGCAAGGAGCTGCCCGGATGCTGCTAAGGACCGGAAACTGTGAATGAGGCTTATGCAAGGAGCTGCCCGGATGCTGCTAAGGAGCGACAACTGTGAATGGGGCTTATGCAAGGAGCTGCCCGGATGCCGCTATGGAGAAGAAATGGTGAAAGGGGCTTATGCAAGGAGCTTACCGGGTGCTGCTAAGGAGTGGCAATGGTGCATGGGGCTTACGCTAGGAAGCTGCCCAGGTGCCGCTAAGGAGTAGCACTGGTGAATGGGGATTACGCTAGGAATCTGCGCGGGTGCCGCTAAGGAGAGGCACTAGTGGATGGGGATTACGCTAGAAAGCTGCCCGGGTGCCGCTAAGGAGCGGCACTGGTGAATGGGGCTTACGCTAGAAAGCTGCCCGGGTGCTACTAAGGAGCGACACTGGCGAATGGGGCTTACGCTAGGAAGTTGCCCGGGTGCCGCTAAGGAGCGGCAATAGTGGATGGGGCTTACGCTAGGAAGCTGCCCAGGTGTTGCTAAGGAGCGGCACTGGTGAATGGGGCTTACGCTAGGAAGCTTCCCGGGTGCCGCTAAGGAGCGACACTGAGGGATGGGGCTTACGCTAGAAAGCTGCCCGAGTGCTGCTAAGGAGCAGCACTGGTGAATTGGGCTTACGCTAGGAAGCTGCCTGGGTGCCGCTAAGGAGCGACAATAGTGGATGGGGCTTACACTAGGAAGCTGCCCGGGTGCCGCTAAGGAGCGGCACTAGTGAATGGGGCTTACGCTAGGAAGCTGCCCGGGTGCCGCTAAGGAGCGACACTGGTGGATGGGGCTTACGCTAGAAAGCTGCCCGGGTGCCGCTAAGGAGCGGCAATAGTGGATGGGGCTTACGCTAGGAAGCTGCCCGTGTGCCGCTAAGGAGCGGCACTGGTGAATGGGGCTTACGCTTGGAAGCTGGCCAGGTGCTGCTAAGGAGCGGCACTGGTGGATGGGCCTTACGCTAGAAAGCTGCCGGAGTGCCGCTAAGGAGCGACACTGGTGAATGGGGATTACGCTAGGAAGCTGCCCGGGTGCCGCTAAGGAGCGACATTAGTGGATGGGGCTTACGCTAGGAAGCTGCCCGGGTGCCGCTAAGGAACGACACTGGTGAATGGGGCTTAGGCTAGGAAGCTGCCCGGGTGCCGCTAAGGAGCGGTACTGGTGGATGGGGCTTACGCTAGAAAGCTGCCCGGGTGCCGCTAAGGAGCGGCACTGGTGAATGGGGCTTACGCTAGGAAGCTACCCGGGTGCCACTAAGGAGCAACAATAGTGAATGGGGCTTACGCTAGGAAGCTGCCCGGGTGCCGCTAAGGAGCGGCACTGGTGAATGGGGCTTACGCTAGGAAGCTGCCCGGGTACCGCTAAGGAGCAGCACTGGTGGATGGGGCTTACGCTAGCAAGCTGCCCCGGTGCCGCTAAGGAGCGGCACTGGTGAATGGGGCTTATGCAAGGAGCTGCCCGGGTGTCTTCTTCATGTCTGGCCATGAGGGCATCCCAACTCACTGGTGAATTGAGGCCCTCACCTGTGCACTGGTACACAAGAGGGGTAATGCCAAGGGGCGTTGGAATCATGCCACTGTAGTCATGGCATTGAGCATCTTACACTTGGATCATAAGGCATCTTCTGTTTAGAACAAGATGCATCCTATGTTTGGAACATAGGGATAATACTACAGTTTATAGTCTTGTAGGTAGGACTGTTAGCATCTCATGCTCGGAGCATAAGGCATCTCTCGTATAGGGCAAGTGGCATCCTATCATTTGTTAGATAGGGTATACAACAGTTTATAGTCATGTAGATAGGACTATTAGCATCTCATGCTTGGAGCATAAGGCATCTCTCGTATAGGGCAAGAGGCATCCTATGTTTGGAACATAAGGATTACTACAGTTTAGAGTCATGTAGAAAGGACTGTTAGGCAGAATGTGCCTAGGAATGGTTGGTGTTGGGACTTATGCAAGGGCGGCCCTTTCTGGTTCAACCTGGCATAGGAGCCAAGTGATAGGGTTTGGAGGAGTTTCCTGAGGAATGGTTCGACTCAAGGTACTCGGGGAATTGATGATGAGAATCTCAACTCACGACATGGAATGAAACCCAAAGGAATATGTCAACTCAAGGTGTTTCATGGTTTGTGGAGGAGTATCTCTAATCATGGTATTCGATAGGTGGAAGGTGGGAGCGCAATGGAAAATCCCGACATCCCGGCCCGAAAAGGTCACGGTGCGACTCTCCATTTTTCATGGGGGTCTGTGACGGTAGCGAAGGGACCGGCCTGGAGGGTCGGGACTGCAGCCCGGCACTGACCCCGAGCGGGGGTGCGGGGGCGAATCCCCCGTGGTATGGACTGGTGGGCGCGAAGGTAGGATCCTCGCAAAGGACAGGTCTTCGCGAAGTAGCTTCGCAGAGCATGGCCTCGCGGAGCAAAGGTCTCTCGCGGAGAAAAGGGGTCTCACGGAGCAAAGGGCTCTCGCGGAGCAAAGGGGTCTCGCGGAGCAAAGGACTCTCGCGGAGCAAAGGGCTCTCGCGAAGCTTGGTCTTGCAGAGCAGCATCGTGGAGCATAGGCTCGCCAAGCATGGACTCACGGAGCCTCGGCTCGCGGAGCAGCAACTCGAAGGAAGCTGCTCGCGGAGCATGGCTTCACGGAGCCGCAATGCAGAGCTCCGCTCGGCCACCCAAGGGGCGAAGTGGCCGTGGCCATCCTTCTGGAGAAGGGGGGTGAGATGGGTATTTATAGGCAAGGGGCGCCACGAAGCAGACCTCCCACGCCACCTCAGGTGCTTCGCGGCGCGCTCGCGAACGTCAAATTCGTTCGCGGAGAGGTACTGCCTCCGGAGCTTCGCGGCGGGCTCGCGAACTTCAAATTCGTTCGCGGAGAGTTACCGCCTCCGGAGCTTCGCGGGACCGCGATGCTTGGGTGCTTCGCATCGGTGCTTCACGAGGGGTCTTCGCAGTGCATCACCAACGTCAAATGGTTTCACGGAGCCTCTCGCCTCATTACTTCACGGTGGCTCTCCGCGATCACGGAGGGGGCTTCGCGAATGGGCTTCACGAACCAGATTTCCAGCCCAACTTCAAATGTCCATAACTCCTATTCCGTAGCTCCGTTCGGGCCATGTGACCTACCAAATAGAAGCTTAAGAAAAGTTCTAAGATCTTGGATCATGTATGGAAGCATTTGGAAAATTTCAGGAACGAGTTTTCAGGGTTCTACAATAGGGAAGTAATATCCAAAATAAAGTAGTAGATATATCATTCCATATATTTCCCATGTGTTAAGTGAAAAAACAAAAACAAAGACACACTGAAAACTACCAAGTGGTTCCCAACATCATGACCGGTTCTTGTTGGGACCACATTGGATGGAAGTTGTTTTGGATACTGAAAGAAGTTTGTGATGATCTTTTGTATTTTCTTATGATTATAGAAAAATAAATTGAATTTTTAAGTTTGGATGATCAGATGAAGTAGGCATCACAATTAGATGATATGACGTAATCTTGGTAATATTTTTCATCAGTTTCAATTTTCTGTTTTGAAGAAGGTCTATGAAAGAAGTTTTTTTTAGATGTTCATTGTGTCTAGAATGAATGTTTCAATTGATAGGATAAGTTTTTACAATATTTGAATGTATTTTGAGATTTTCAGTTGAAAATATGAAGATTGATTTATTTTTGGTAAGTTTTCAACATCACAAGTTAATCCAAACTTGTGATCCAAACTTTTTTAAAGAAAAGTAGAAAAGGTGGCTTATTCATTTCAAGTGGTGTCAATTAGATTTAGGTTTGGATGGAAGGAAATAAGGATCTAAAAGGATGGAAAGTCATAGAAACATTACAATGTAGGTCAGAAGATGCTATGCTGATACCAATGTTCTTAAATTCATGTGGAATTCATGATATCAAGCAGGAGTTTGTAGAAGAATAAAGAGTATAAAGTTGAAGTCTTCCGGTATCAGTTCATTGATGTGAAAATCACCAAAAATAGAAATAGTTTGAAGGTTAGAAAGTGTAAAGTTTCTAAAATTTATTTTTTGTTGAAGCACTAATCGAATGATACATTATATCATTTGATCCATGGGACTCTATAATTAAATGGATGAAAAAAATCAAAGGATTAATCGATAGTTGCAGAAAAACTGGAAGAAATAAGTTGTTTCTGACATTGGTCTATCAACGCGGGGTTCCAGTGATCCATCAAAGGAAGAACCAGACTGATTAATTGAAGAAGATCGGTAAATGGGATTTTTTTGAACCATTTAATTAGAAAAACTAAGAGTTTTTGGGACCAATAAACCTGATGAAAATGAACAATGTAGTCAACCATTTTCATACAACAAATTTTTTTTGATTGTCTTCATTTGGATCAAGAGGAAAAGATCTATGATTATTTTAATAGAAAAAAAGTGTTGTTTGTTTCAAGTGGGTCAAGATTCATTAGACTGCAAATGAAACCAATTAATCAGAAGGAATCAAAGACCAATTCATTATACACATGATGAAATATATAAGTCATCAGATGTTGAAACTCATCAGATGCACGGTCATTAGTCAGATAATTGAAGAAAATTATAAATACTTTGAATATATTTTAGATGTGTTATCAAAGGGATGATTTCTAGAAATTTGTTGATAAAGGGGTTTTAGAATTCTAAATATGTTGCAATCCTATTTATGGAAGAATTGTTTCAAAGGTTTATGTTTACAAGTTTGTATGAAGAATTGAAATGAGAAGTGATTTGTTTGTTTGTTTTCAGTTGGTAAAGACCATCATAATGTGATGTATTCAGTTCTTATAAAATTTTAAAATGATTCAAGAGAATATAAGCCACCATATGATTTCATCATAATAAATAATTACATCAGAATGTCAATCGGTATCAGACTGGAGAATGGTTAGAAATTTTGATGTGAGATAAAGTTGGGATAAGATTCGAGATGGTTCAATAAGAATCAATAAGAGTTGAGAAGTGATGAATAAGTCAAATATGAAGTTGAAATAAACATGAAATTCAAGATCTGTAAATATTCTTTAGAAGGAAAGTTAAAGTAATTTCCCACCCAAATCACTTTTGGCTCTCCTACAAATAGATGGAAGTACACTGTACTTTCTAAAAATGGTGTATTATTTGTGTGTAATGAAAGGTAATGAAAGCAATGGAGTTTTAGAGAGAAGATGTTTCTGGAAAAATATTTCTTAATGAAGTTTTACAGATAGAATAAGAAGAACAAAGTAGTTACCAGATTAGACCATAAAATTAGACAGAAGTTTCTGGGGAAATTTTGAAGTGGTTTAGAATTGTTACTATGGTATTATTTATTATATTTTCTTGGACTGAGTTATTGGATAGAGTAATCAGGTTGATCCGTTGGATTGAGTTTTTTATGAAGTAAAAAATTTAGGTTCTTACCTACTATTGGTAGGAAAGTGAAGAGTTGTGTTTTTAAGCTATTCATGTGAAAGTTTATAAGGCAGAACAATGAATTGTTATTAACCAAATCATGAAGGTTTAATTACTTGTTACATAAAATTGTTTTATATCATTCGTGATAGAATAAGAACATGCACTATGGTATTTATCATAGTGATACACAAGTATAAGTGTATATCCTACATGTCGTATCCACACAAAAGGATTTTTTTTCTTGTGTATTATGTGGTATTTGATTATTTCCAACCCATGCCGAGGACGTAGGTACTCTTGTTGAGTAGTGAACCTTGTAAATATTTATGTTCCTATGAATATGTAAATACTTTGTTTTAAAAAATGTTATAAATATTTAATAGGAGGTGAAGTTTGTTTCAATAGAATTGAAACTTAAAATAAAAAGATATCACTTATTCAACCCCTCCCTCTCTCAGTGATACATTGATTCTAACTGGGCATTAATGGTTCCCTCATCCATGCTCCATCCCAACTTATCCATCTAATGATATGCAGGAAAGAAGAGAGATTTGGGAATACCTTGAGTCCTTTGATCTAGTAGGTCTTCTTTGGTTTATCGGCGGTGACTTCAACACGATTTATGATGTTTATGAGGAATGAGGTGGAGTGGGAAATACTTCTCATGGTATTCTTGACTTCAGGAGCTTCATGGATAATAAGGACCTGCTGGATCTAAGTTTTAATGGGTGAAAGTTTACCTAGTGTTATAATCACAAGGGGGCTAGGCGGATTTGGAGTCGGCTTGACAGATGCTTAGCCAATATTCAGAGATTAGAATCATTCTCTCAGGCATCGGTTTCCCACCTTTCCAGAGCACTGTCAGATCACAATCCCCTCCTGGTTGAGCTCAAGAAAGGGGGGCAGGATTTTAAGGTGTTTATGTACTCCTCAAACTAGAATTGTCTAGATGGATTCATGCAAATGATGAGGAACTCCTGGGAGTAGAAAGTTGACGGGAGGGCATGGCTTGGGCTTGTGAGGCGGTTGAAACACCTCAAGGAGGACATATCACATTGGTTTTCTAGTAATCCCATCGTGGATAATTTTGTGGAGGGTCTCCAGGGTGAAATTGGTAGTTCGGAGGAGCAGATCCAAAAAAGGTGGGATGAGAGAATTTTCTTAGTGTTATATGATAAACAAGCTTACTTGTCCGGTAGGCTGCTGGACTTTTAAAGAGGATATAGACAACATTCTAGAATCAAATGTCTTAAAGAGGGGGATCAGAATACCGCTTTTTTCCATGCCTGTTTGAAGGAGATTCAAAATATGAAAATCAACATCAAACTTGAGGATGGATTGTACACTTCTGATATCAAGGTTTCTGGAAAGTTGACATTGGAACACTTCGAGCGCTTACTGGCATACTTAAACCAGGATAACATGTTTAATAGTGTTTTGGAGGATGAGAAGGAAGTCTTCATGGGTTGTAATCCCAACAAGATTGTTGCTGAGGACAACAATAGCCTCATGGTTGTTCCGGAGGGCGTATAGGTTTGGGACACTGTCCATAGCATGCCTCTAGACAACGCTTTGGGACCGAACGGTTTTCCGTGGAGTTTCTATGTGGTGGCTCATGTGATTGAAGCTATTCAAGACTATTTCAGGGGTGAAGCCATTGGCAGGAGTACCTGCTCCTCTAGAGCTATTTTTCTTCCTAAAATCAAAGATCCTTCTTCTATTGATCATTTTAGGCCCATCTATCTATGTAATGTGTCTTACAAAATACTAGCTTCCTTACTTTCTAGGAGGTTAAACATGGTGATTCCAAAGGTGATCTCCCATGAGAAACATGGTTTTATAAAGGGGAGGGGTATTCAAGGTACGATTGGTATTGCAAAGGAATTTGCGGAAGATATTAATAAAAAGGTAATCGGATCCAATCTTATTGTCCAAGTGGATATGAATAAGGCATATGATAAGCTCAATGAAAGCTTTATCTTTTGGGTCATGAGGAAAATCGACTTTCAAGAATGGGTATGCGATCTTTTCTTTCAGTGTTATTCTTCACCATGGCTCTCCATCTCTTTGTTGGGTAAAGGCTTTGGCTATTTCAAAAGTGTGCGGGGGGTGAGACAAGGTGATCCTCTATCACCCATCTTGTTTATCATTGCCCAGGAGGCTCTCTCACATAATTTGCTCCATGGAATCGAGGAAAGAAAGATTTGGATGTACCACTCCAAAGCCTCAGATGGAACATTTTCACATCTCATGTTTTCTGATGATATTCTTGTCTTCTTAAATGGTAGGAGAACTTCTATTCTTAACTTTGTGAAGACTATGGATATCTATGGTAGCCTTAGCCATCAGCATGTCAATGTTGTTAAGAGCAGGGTTTTCATTTCCAATAGATGTTCAAGAAGGAGGGCCTAGAACATTCAAGAAATTCTGGGAATTCAGAGGAGGCAATTTCCAATGTACTACCTCGGAGCGCCTATCTCTAATGGTCGGGTCAAAAAGATCTTTTTTGATGAGCTTATCAACAAATTAATTGGGAGGATTATTAGCTGAAAAAATAAGTTCCTTTCATTTGGGGGATGTGTTTCTCTCATAAAAAATGTCCTTTAATCTATTCTGATGCACGTATTATCCATCATTACTCCCCCCAAAGGAGTTATTTCATTGATGTAAAATCTCATGAACTCATTTCTTTGGGATGACAATGCTACAAGTAGGGCTCATTGGGCTGCATGGAGCTATCTAGAGAAACTAGTTGAGGGAGGAGTCAACCTTAGATATGTGTCCTTATCAATGCAGACAATGCAAGTCCATCTGGCATGGGAGGTCTTGGAAGGGAAGTCACTCTGGTCCAAAATCCTCAGAACAAAATATGGTCAGCACTGGGAGGAGTGGGACAGACGAAAACTATCCAATTTGGCGAAAACCATACTGTGTCATTTGGAGATCCTTCAGGACGCGTTAAGATGGGTGATAGGGAGAGGGAATATCAGCTTGTGGAGGGACATCTGGATCGGTGAGAAGTTGTTTTTCCCATGCTGTCTTGTTCTGGGGATGACAATGAAGGAGGAAAAATGATTCCCCATCCTACTCGAGGCAATTTTAAACATGGATCAGTTGTCCACCTTTAAAGATATGGTGTTTGCTGAGGAGCCTGATCGGTGCTGTTTTATAGGCTCACCGTCAGGTCACTATAGTGGGTGCGACTACCGGGCGTTGTTACATCCAGGGGGAGTGGACGACATATGGGGCACATGACTCTGGTGTAGGTAGGCGCCTACTAAGATGAACTTCCTCGTATGGAGGGTGCACAACCATGCACTACCAACAAAAGATAATATCCAGAGGAAGGTGATTTCTATGGATTCCCATTGCATTTGCTGTTCCAATCCCCAGGAAGAGTCAATCTTTCATATTTTTCTTAAAAGCGATTGGGCCAATAGTCTTTGGTCTACTGTGGGTATTTGGGGACATTTCAATGCTACATGCACCTCCATGCATGATTTTATCATGTGCTAGTTCCTGGGTTCGGAAAGACTTGAGTTGGATGTCAAGATTCGTAGCATCATTATCAGTGCTTTGTTATGGACATTGTGGGAGGCAAGGAACAAAGTGAGGAATAGTACCCAGCCTTCACAGTCTTTTCTACATGTGAGGATCAAGTCACTGATCCATGAGTTGGGTTCCTTGATCAGAGGTGGACTAAAGTCCCCTATTTGTTGCAGACTACTCAACAAACCTTTGGTTCAAAACCATCCTGTGGGTTGCTGGATCAAATGGAGTTCACCTATGTCAGGGTTCGAACTGAATGTTGATGGCTTGTTTATGCTTGGGAAGATGCATGGGGGCGGTTTGCTGAGGGATAGGTTTGGTTCGGTGTTATTCACTTTCAGTAGCTTTTATGGTTCGGGGAGCTCTTTGGGTGTGGAAATGAAAGCAATTCACACCGGTGTCACCCTTTGCAAGAATATTTCGTTGATTTTTTCAGAAGTGGAGTCAGATTCTGAGATGACTTTTTGGGTGTTAAATGGGCTGGCGGAGGCCCCTTGGCACCTGACTTACCTTGTTCGAAGTTTCTTGTTGGAAATAAGACATGGCTGCTTGGTTCTCCACACCTTTAGAGAGGCTAATTTTGCAGCGGACTCTCTGTCACAGGGGAGTAGTTTGGAGGAACCTTTGTTGGTGTTTGATAGTCTGGGATCACTGCCCAAGGAATGTAGTAATTTTGTACAAGGGGACGCCCTTGGGCTTCACCACTTTAGGCTGTCGTGACTTGTTTTGGTTCCCGGGTTTCACACCCTTATTTGAATAAAAAAGTAATTTTTGATCGATCAAGCTTCCTGAGTAGGGTGTGAGTACAACTTAGTGGGCCGCCACCAATGGTGACTAAAATAATATTCAGTCTATAACAGTGTATGCAGTTTTATTAAGAATAAATTACAATAAAGCAAGGAAAAAAATTTCAAAATCATTTATCCTTCAATTAACCACATAATTTCTCAGTTCATGATGAAACCCAAACCATCAATACCTTCTATGGCCCATGCTAGAGTCTGAACCATATTACATAAGGAATCAAAATTCATTATATCATGGGTTTCATCATCTATTTTTTTTAAAATTCATATCATGACTACTTGGAACCTTAGTTCAATGCCAATATCATGCCACTAGGCAGTCATGTATTTCAACCCATGGGTATTTGGAGCATCATTTCCTCCATCCCACATCATTTATCTATCAATAACATATAGGTATTTGGAGCATCATTCTGTTTCCCACACTCATTTATAAATCAATCACATATGGGTATTTGGAGCATTAGTCCATGTGCCACACTCATTTATCAATCAATCACATATGTCACATATATCACATATATCATGTTTAATCATCATTAAACCTTTTTAAGAAACTATTCACATCATGGTTCACCATTTTAATTTATTATAACAAATATAGTTCTTCACTTTAATCACATGGAATAATATGAACAATTCACCATTAAATCATTTATCAACATTTAATCAAATAAACCATTAACCCTTCAAGGATAATTCAACCATCCATTAAGTCCCATTATCAATCAAATCATAATCACATTAATCATCAATTTCATAACCAAAATTAACAAATCTAATTTCCAAAGTTCAACCCATTTCACTATCACATGGAAATTAAATTAATTAATTCAATTTAGAATGAAATTTCCCAATATGGAAATTGAAATTTCTCAATTATATACATGCAATTCAAATCAATACTATGGGACTTGGTAATTATAACACCTCCCTAAAGATTTTTGATGGACATTATCTAAAT
Organism: Viscum album; assembly: GCA_963277665.1. Lineage (NCBI taxonomy): Eukaryota > Viridiplantae > Streptophyta > Magnoliopsida > Santalales > Viscaceae > Viscum > Viscum album. The sequence goes on from OY728166.1 coordinate 1,180,020,899, forward strand.
GAAAAACCCTAATTTGAAGCAAAACAACCTAGATCCCGACAGCATGAAAGATATAAAACCCCAAACCTAAGATCAACATCCAACCAAACATAACCATCAAAAACTAGATCTAAACCAACACCAATAGGGAATAAAAGATTCCTCTTCATCCACAAAGAGATATGGGAGAGTGATTAAAACTAATGGGAATATATTACATATCAGAAAAGGTGAAGTCCTTTAATTGGATCTTTGATTCATCGAGAAAGGAGTTTGAGGAGGATTAGAATCCATCTGGGAGATCCAAAAAATAAATGAAAAACATTAGGGTTGAGCCATGGTGAATCAGGGTTAATACAGAGGGGTTTAGAAATTTTAAAATATTCTTTCCGAGAAAATAACCCCGCACACATGGTTTCCAAGGTAGGGGCACGATTTTCAAAACTATACACCTTAACTGTGCGCCTCTTCTCAGGGGTGCACTATTTCTAATAAGAGAGAACATGATTTGAAAAATCATGTTCCAACTATGTGATCCCCCTCTATTTGGGAATGTAAAATTTTCTGGAGTAGGTAAACGTTTTGGGAAAACCATGCACAAAACGTGTACTACCCCCTTTTCATCAAAAAACATCCAAGATTTTCCAAATTCATTTAAAACAACCCCCCAAAAAAACCCAATAAAGATATACCAAAACAAGGGTAAAAAAGTACCTATAAATGATCTTGATACATCTATATAAAAGGTCATTATCTTATAATAGACACCACATTTAGGTCATTTTTTAAGTGATTCAAGGTCTTTTCAAATAATATATAGTCATTTGGATAAGCATGTATTCTTTCAGTGATCATTCCCATTGATCATAACATTCATTTAGTGTCATATATTCAACAATGATGCTCATTATCTTCTAGTTATATATCATTGAAGAGAGAAATCACTTTTGTAAAGCTAGTGTTCCTTCATCCATTACAATCATTCGAATTATATTGTCTTGGTATGGATGAAAATGTTGTATATTTTCTGCAACCAACATATAGTTCAATCATTTTACATCTATTTAACTTCTCAAACATATTTCAAAAAATATGAAGGTCATATTCAACTTTTTTTACATTTATTTAATAGGATATTCATCATTGTTTATATTTTTAATCATATTATATGATCCATAAATCATAGTGTTATCCCATTCATTAGCTAAATTCAGTTCTTCCCCATGTTTATTACAAAACATATAACTTTGATCCATTCTGTAAGAGATCAAGTTTTCATCCAACTCATCAAAACAAATTTTTCTTGAATAAAAACAACATAAACATAGAAAAATGATTTGATAAGGATCGTTTACATACTCTGTTACAATGTTGATGAACTATTTAACCACATCCTCATACTCTTTTGTCATTAGATTAGAATCTAACTATTCTCGATTCATACTCTTCCTATTTGGTTTAACAATATTCATATTTAAAAATAATACATAGAATATATGCATATAATGTACCATTTTTACATGCATAAATGATATAAAGTATACATTTAAAAATTATTATTATAAAATATAATACACATATTTAAATTATTTAAAATAATATATATAATTCATGTGTTTTTATTACATTTCTAAATATATAGAGTTTATAACTATTTTCAAAAACTATAAACATAAATCAAATTTAATAGTTGTCATTATGAAAATTTATACCACAAATCACACAAAAAATATGTTCTTTTTTAAATTAAAATCATTTTAAAACATTATATAAATTTTACGATGGATTTTTTATGCTTTAATTTTTTTTATCATAAGTAAAAACACATAATATATATTTAATTATTATTATAAAAAACTGTTTTATTATTTAATTCAGATAAATTTCATATGTCACAAGATAAAAAATTTCATGGAATAAATATTATGTGATCAAAATGTTTCATTTTATAATTTAAAACATATATTACTCATAATTTAAAGAATACCTGTTAAATATGTTATATGTATTTTTAAACACATTTCTCAATATATAAAAAATTAGTTCACAAAGAAAATGTTTTTTTCTTCAAAATTCTAGTTTCAAACACATAAAATATAAAATATGTACACATATATACATAAATATACATGAAAAAATATATTTTTATATACATATACATATACATATACATATACATATACATATACATATACATATACGTATACATATACATATACATATACATATACATATACATATACATATACATATACATATACATATTAAAATGGATTAAACAAAAAAATTATATTTGTGTGTACAAATAAATATATAAATTGATATGGGAAACTATTTATATACACACAATCACACATACATATATAGATAAGGGATAGAGAATCAAGGTTTGGAAAGGATGAATGCTAAGTTAAGATCAAAGCACGCCTGAAGAACTATAAAAATAAAAAAACACATCACAATCAAAGAAAATATCATTAAAATCTTTTAAAATTTAATATTATTGAACTCAATTTTTATTTGTGTTTTATTTTTTGTAAATAAGTATGGAAATTTATTTTATTTCAATTTGATGATGAAGGGGGGCTTGAAAGTTGTGATGAGTTCCAAATCTTGTTATAAAAAATTTGAGAGTTCCCAAGATCTATGTGTTAAGGATTAAAGGAATGTTTTAAAACTTCTAAGTGTTTCTATCATATTCATATGATAATGGAGGTGATTTCATTATATTATTAAAGGATTTATTCACATAATGGAAATATTTTTTGCAATGTTTAATATTTTTTGAGGTTTTATAATTTCAAGAAGAATCTATCATTGTTAAAAGAAACATGGAAATATAAATGTTTGATATGATATGGTTGCCCTCAAGAACCATCCAAGATCCACTGATCTCTTATTATGGGTTGTTAGGTGATTAGAAAAATCAATTTATTATGAAAACATAAATCTGATTTTTAAATTAATGTTATTTTAGAAGGAGATAGGGAATTTAATAAAAAAATCAAGATATAACATGCTTTATATTGTGTGGATCCTTTATCCTTAGTGATAACATGACCCCAAGAGATCTATTTTACCAAAAGTATAAAAATAGGTGATGCAAATTTGAATGAAATAATGAAAACTAGATAAGATATTTGATGAGGTTAGGAATGATAAACCTAGTGGTGTCTATAAACACTTTTATAAGGATTTTGAACCATACACTATAGGATAGACTCATAAACACACACACAACAAAAATGATACATTATTCGGTATTGATAAATTAAAATGAAGTCACTTGTAGAGCTAGTTTTATATACTGAAATGTAGTTACAATTGAAAAGATAAGTTTTCCACCTTCATGAATTGTGTGTTGATCATCCATATTTGATTCCATGTTGTAGTCTCCACTAAGTCCCCACTATATGAGTAATCTAGTTATAGGGGATTATAACTCAGAGAATCATAAAGAGAAAAAAAAGTTCGAAACATTCCTCCTCAAAATCTCACCATAAAAAAAAACTATTTTTTTCTTCACTCTCTCTAAGAAAACTAAAAAATGAAGGATTTTAACCAAATTATGATGGATCAAGCAATAGAGAAATAATTAACCTAGTAAAAGAGATTGGTGGGGAATGGGAGGCACATGAGATGAGAAGTAGGTGTATGGCCCAAATTAATATGGGTTTTCAAGTAACAAACAAAGAAGAAGCTAGCAGGTATGTGGACATAATCATATAGTCTATGAATCAATGGGTGGATTGCCTCAAATCTTTGAAGAAACCATACACAACCAAAAAACACACCACATCAACATGGGGGTCCTTAGATCACAATGATCAATGGTACAGATCAAACCTCTATTTAAATGAAAACAAAATTTTCAGATTTGAAAATAAAATGTAGATAGAAACTTCATAGAATGGTAAACATGTGAGGGTAAGATGATTCACATGTTATGGTAAGTGAAATAACCATCATGTAAAAGTTATTAAAAATTCCAAATATTAAGGTAACCAAATAACCTACAAGTAAATGTAGCTAGTATGTAAAGGTAAGAATGTAAGGGTAAACAAAATTAGGTGTAAAGGTAATACAAAATCATACATAAATGTAAGTAAAAACAATGAAAACTATTCTTGTTGTGTGTGAACATAATATTCTAGATAAAAAAATAAATGAAATAACACATAAATTTGATTTTAACAAAACATGAAGTAGTAAATATAATAAATATAATAATTTCAATGAAAGTGGACATATTAATAGTTATGTTATCACAACCTACAATATTTAACTAGTTCCATGTTCATTATATTTAAGCAATTCTTAAACATGTATGAAGTGGTTTTTGTCAAACTATCAGCTAGATTATCCCTAGTATATATATTTATGATAAAAATGTCTCAAAATCCATAATTTACATAAAAATATGGATCTAAATGTCTATTTTCCTCTATATAACATGGAAAACTTTTTATTTAGATAAATGAAAAGAAAATTGACTATCATAGTGTACAAATAACCAATCATCTGATAAATTCAACTCATTATTTAAACCATTAAACCAAATATCCACTTTAATAAATTCAATTAGAGAAATTTATTCATCCTAATTGGGGGATTGATCAAATACTGAATGTATATTACATTTCCATGAAATAGGTCCACCATAAAGAAGAAAAAATACATTATATTTACAAGTGTTTAAATTTACATCATAATTAAGATATATAAAACCAATAATTTCATCACTATAAATATTATTTTTACCATATCAAATGGATAAACCATAAGTTGTTGAAGTATACATGAGGATACATTTTAGAAAGTTCTAATGTGATTTTCTATGTTTTCCAATTAAACTTATCATTCTACAAAAGAAAATAAATATTCAATCTAGAGAAATCCATTTCATAGTTAAGTATCCAAAACAAATTATCATAAGGAGTATTAATCATGAAATCAACCTTTTATTCACAAATAGGGGTTTGATTTAGGGGCAACATAATGTTTTTTCCTAAAGGTATGATAACAATCTTAATGTTCTCAAAAGATACTATTTAATTTTTTAACATATGCATGAAGTGATATATAAAAATATCTATCCTTTCAGTTCCTTATTATTTTTATTCCCAGTTTTTTTTTTCATTTTTAAAATTTTTCATTTCAAAAATATAATTGTGTTGGATTTTTATATGATTAATCAACCTTATTTTTTATTAATAAATATCATGCCATCAATATATAAATGAATGTAAATCATATATTGATTAAAATTTTTAAAATAAAAAAAGTCTTCAAATTTACATATGTTAATAAAAATTTTCAATCATTAAAGAATAAAAACCTTTAAACAATTTCATTGAATATTTATTAATAAAATATAAATAATTTTGTAAAAGAAAAATAGATTCAATTTGAAATATTTTGAAAATCATTCAGGATGTATCATATAAATTATTTCAATCAATTTTCTATGTAAAAAAGGTTGATTTAACATCTAACTATTCAATATGAAAATAATTCATAGTTTTAAAATAAAACTAAATCAAAATTTATGACTGTTTAATAATAAATGAAAATGTCACTAGATTCAACTCTCTCACATTGAAGGAACCCCTTACTAACCAACATGGATTTATACTTGATTCTCACCTCCCTAGCGTTATCCTCAATCTTATTAAATACCCACTTTCAACCAATTTTTTTCATTTAAGGGTTTGGTCGCAATAGTCCATGATTGTTCTTAATAAGAGAATTCAACTCATAATTCATGACAGCTAACCACTACTAGGTTCATTGGATTTTAAGACTTTCTAAAAAGTGTTTGGTTCATCATAGTTTATATCTTGAGTAGAAATACAATAATATATATCCATATCAGTATGGTTGAAGATCATGAGGTATTATATCCCCCTTAACACTATATTGAGTCAATTAGTACTCCCTAATATTAACTCCCTGAGCCTTTAGTTTATAACTAGAATCAGATTCAGGTTCATTTTAATCTAGTAGGGAAGGATCAAAAGTGATGGAATCTGGTTATAACTAGTCTATAGACTCCAAAATAACCTAAAAACCAAAAGGATGGGGTGTACTAGCTTCATCAGACTTGACAGTTTTGAATTTTGAAAAAAAGACTCATAAAACACAACATCATGAATGATGATACATTTTTGATACCTAGGTTTTTCTATCCACAACTTATATCCCTTAACACCCTATAGATAACAAAAAAAGATACACTTTATAGATTTATATTCCATATTTTTATTTTTATAATGTATATAAGTTATGAATCCAAACACTCTTAGGTGTGAAAGATTATGTGGATTTTCTATCCAGAGTTCTTCTAACATTTTAAATGCATTATAAGTGGATGAAAAATAGTTAATGAGGTACACTATCATTGTGTAATCCATAACCCAAAAGGACTTAAGTAAAATTTAATGGGACAACATGTATCTCACCATCTCTTGAAATTTCATATTTGTTCTCTTATCTAATCCATTCTATTTTGAGTTTTCCATAATAGTTTAGTACCTATGGATTCACTTAGAGTTAAAAATTTCAATGAATTAATTTGATAGATATTCCAAACCATTATCATTTCATAGATCCTTAAGTTTATCAACATATTTTTTATCTACAAAAATTAAAATTATTAAAATTATGAAAGGTATTATATTCTTATTTTAGTATGTAAATCCATACCTTCCAAGATCAATCTTATAGAAATGTGATAAAGTAGTAGCTACCTCTATGGAAAGAATTTCTAGAGTGACCCCATTGATCAGAGTGGACACACTCAATAGGTATTCTAGAATTATATGATAACTTTTTGAAACTCACCTACTTAAACATACCATACACATAGTCCACATAGAAAGTTAGAATACTAGGATTCACATCGGTCAATAGGCCTTTCTTTCTATATTCATCAATACCCATATCACTCAGATGCCTAGGTCATATATGCCAAAGATTAGTATTATATAATGCTGGGACATGAGAGTCATTAAGTTGGTTCATGTGAGTCCAACCTTATAACACATAAAAGTCATCTGCGAGAGTTCCCTTCATCATAGTAAGGTAGCCATGAGTAATTATTAGGCTACCAAAAATATGGATGAATGTATACCCCTTATGATTTAGGATTCCTAAGGGAATGTCATTTCTTTTGTGTTCTAGTTCCCACCTAACCTCTTCAATTATTTTAACCAGCCCATCATGGTTTTCTAAAGATATACAACCTCTGCTAATATTGTGAAAACTCTTATTATTTCCTAGATAGACATCACATGATTCACTCTCACATAACTTAGTGAAGCACTCCCTATTGGGACACATTTGAAAGGATCATATTGAATCTGGTATCCACTCCTTAGAGATAGGATGATAACAAACATTAAACATATCGACTATGTATAAATCTTGTAATTATAATAAGTAATGGTCACTTTTATTTTCATTATAGTATTTCTTCTTATTAGAACAATTTATTTTCTTTTTCTTAAGATTTTTTATAATGTAATAATTTAAACACCCCATTCCTATACTCCTTATTAATGTATTTAGATCTATGTTTCCTAGATAGACTCCTCTATCTATATATATCCCAATCCAAACTCCTTCCTCTAATGTTTAAAACCCCAATCTCGCTGCCTTTTTTGATGTTCATTGGATAAAAAAGAATACTTGACTTTCTAAATATTCATAATATACCTATTATACAACATATAGTCCTTAACAGAAGTGAAAAAATCATATAATTATTTTAAGAGAATTATTTTTTTCCTCATCCCATAATTCAACATCTTTGATAAAAAAATTATAATAAGATTCTATTGAAATAATTAATATGTTCATTGACTATAGTTATGAGATGTTTATTAAAATTGTAGACTCATTTTTCATATATATTCTTCCAACTAATGATTTATTCATGTAAAGGGATTCTAAAATAGACCAAACACCACCACCAGTATACTCAAAGGATACTTCCCTAAGAACTTTATCACAAAAAACATCAAAATAAAACTATAGGATTTCCCAAGTACTCTATTAGAGACATGAACATATGTAATAGTGGTCTATCCATCAACATAAAGGGTGGTAAAATTCCTTTCAGCACCCCCAAGATAATCAATTAGTTGATTATGATCCAAGATAGAATTTATATTACTTCTCCATAGATTGAAATAATTTTGACCATAAAATTTTTCTATTTTAAACTTCATAGACCGCATTATAAACATTTTAGAAGGATTTGATATCATTTTTAATGGAAGTTATAATATATTTGTCCTAATTAACCTTTCAATATATTATGTACCATTGTTACGGGTTTTAGAGTGATTATAAAAATCCATTTATTACAAAAAATTGAATATGAATATTAGAAAAACATTATTTTGGATGAAAATAAGGAAAGTGGTTAAAACACTAAGATATAACATACATCAGATCACATTAATCCCACATAAATAATGAAAACACTACCCCAAAAAATCTATATTATAAAATGAAGTTAAATAGAAGATACATACTCCAATATGATAAGGAAAACCTGAGAAGTTATCTGAGGAGGATGGCCAAGATAAACCTTGTCACAATGATTAAATCTATCACAAGGAGTTAGTGTTGTTGATTCCTGGATGGACTTATATGAACACCTCTAATAAAGGATGCAATTATAGACATCAATAAAATAAATGAAATTTCTTACAGAGTATGATTTATATACCAAAATCAAGTTATGATCAAAAGGATAAGTTAGAAGCATCCAATATTCATATGATGATCATCCAGTTTCAATTCCACATCATAGTATCCACCAAATATCCATCAGATGAGTAATCAAATTGTAGGGGATTAGAAAAATGAGTGGCAAGGAGAAACCAACAGTACATAAACTCATATCCACTTTAACCTCTTATAAATCACATCAGAAAACCAAACCATTATCCTCTTCACTCTATCCAAGAAAACAAAAAAAAAATTGTAGGAAAAATCCAAAAAACAATCATGAAATTAGAAAAAGTGATGGGAGAGGAAAGGAAGAAATGTGGGATGACTAACATAAGGAAAACCCAGATTGATATGGTCATTTGAGTAACAACCTGAAGATTAGATAGCAAGGGCACAAGACACAATTAGATAGGTTATGAAGGTGAGGTGCAGATCACCTTAGATATGTGTGGCAAACAGACATAACCAAAAATTACACCATAACCATATGGGGGATGTTGGATCGAAATGATCAGTGGTCTTGATCAAACTACTATTAAATGAAAAAAATCCAAGATATGGAAATAAAATATAGGGAGAAACTACATGGAAATGTAAATATATAATGCTAATAAGATCCACATGTGTGGGTAAGTGAAATAATCAGAACATAAAGGTTAAATAAGATTCCACAAATAAAGGTATCCCAATAATCTGCATGTAAAGGTACCCAATATTTAATAATAATAAAAAAGGGGTAAATATAATAAGGTTTAAAGGTAAGAACAACAAACTATATGTAAAGGTGATGAAAAATTATGAAAATCATGAATGTTTCATGTGAACAATGGATTCAAGATCAAAAACATTGTGCAATATTATATCAATTTGATTGAATCAAAACATGAAGAACAAAATAAAACATGAAAGGATCTTGATTTGAATATCTATTTTGAGTTGTTTCCATTTAATAAATTTGTAGAAATCATATACTGAAACTATTTTGGAATGTTATAAATTCTAGAAAAGGTTTAGTTTATATATGAGTACCCTTTGCACATTGTATGAGTGGTCAGTGACTACGTATGGGTTTGTGTATGGGTTTATGGAATAATTTCATATGATTTATTGAAAAATATATTTTAAAATATTTACATCCCTAAAGCTGAAACCACCTAAGTATCCTACTATTATAGATAACTGGATAATCTTAAAGGCAAGCCAGTGAGGATGGTTATAGAGGGGTTTATGGTTCCAACATAGGTCAGTATAGGTAATAGGAGAGAAAAACTATCTAGGGTGTGATAATGACACAATGGTAGGTCTAGGTACTAAGTGATTTTAGGGGACACTCATGTAACATAAATTATTATAAGGAAGCTCCCTCCTGATGTTTCATTCAATGTGGTATTGTTATGCTTGGAAACTATTCATCACATAAAAAATACAATTTTTATTAGGAACAAACTATATGAAATGATACCATAGAAAGTATCTTATCTACATCACTTGGTTCAATCCACATATATTAAAGTCCATGAAGATTCTATGAGTTTATGACATGGATTCCACCATGATGTGATCTATTATGCATGATCATAAGAAGCATTCCACACTTGATGAAATGTACCAATGAGATGATTTTAGTGAACTTGAAATAACACTATGTGTTGATTGTATGTAAAAAAATTTAAATGAATATGATTGACTGGTGTTTTTTATCAGGATCCAATGCATTCTTGATTAGTTTGAGGGTGAAATTTGGATTTTTGATGAGAATAAATAAATATAATGATACAAATGAGGTGTGTTCAAGGCAGAAATATCATAATGTTTTTACTTATGATTCAAGTTGAAATGAGGAAGATGACAATGAACATGTAGAATGATAAATCTTGAGTTCATAGAGTTCATGTGTTGAATATCACAAGGTATAATAGGGATCTTTGTAGAGTTGAGTTTATAAGGTACACAAGTGATCTTCATAATGTACATGTAAAGGAGTTCATAGGGTACATATGCTATCCTTATAAGGTAAATCCAACATTATAAAAACTTAATATTCAATAATTTATGTTATTTTTTAACCATATTGTGTTTTCCATGCCATGATCATGTGATTAAGAATGAGATCCCATGAAAATGTTGAATGATAAGTGGAAATAAAAAGGAATTGGAAATCTATGATTAAAATATCATGAGGACTTAAACGTGTCTAAGTTTTTAGGAAGAATGAATAAATATTTTTTCAAAGATCTATATTTGAATAAACTTAAAGACCGAAATTAATAAAGATTCAAATAATTATTATTATGGAAAAAGTATTAATATGATGTAGTGAATATATTTGGAGAATTAGATGAAATAATTGAGTGATCTAGTAGTGTGTGTATGTTTGTGTGTTGAATATTTTTAGAAGTAGAAGAAAAAAAGAGAATTCATGATTGTGTGTGACTTTACCATATTTTTCGAGTCAAAAGAATACAAAGGAGATCCAATATTTCATATAAAAATAATAATACATGTGTATCAAAGAATGAAGAGTGGGGGATCTAGAATTTCAGGTAGAGGTTTCATTATGTGCATTAAAAATGTAATAGAAAAAGAACAGAAGGGATTTACTCACCTTAGGGCCTATCATATTTAGACCAAATAGAGTGTGAGATCTAACCTACAATATTCATATATTATAGAAGTGTAACTAATATTGAGAAAGACAAAATATTTTTACACATTGAGGAAGGATATCAAATCATTTTTGTAAAGTGAAGATCATAGTTAATTTATTGATCCCTATTCATTAGGAGAAGGTTGAATACCATATTATTGAAAAAAGAAGTTTCAAGTCATTGATTACATTGTACATGGTCAATTTCAAGATAATGGGTATAAGTTCATTCAATTTCTCATTATTATATTGATAATAATAATAAAGTGATTTGTTAGTGAGATAATAATCACCGTACACTAGGGATGTAGTCATCCTAAAGGAGGAAAAACTCATTAAAAAACTATGGTGTTCCTATTATTTTTCTTTCCTGTTTATCTTTATACATAATTACTAAAGGTAAGATGAAGAAATAGTGATAAAGGAACAAGGAATCCATTCAATGAATAAGAGAAAAATCTGACAAGGGAAAAAGGTTTAATTGATTAAAAGTATACCATCACTAATTCACCACCCCACCCCTCATAGTGTTGGTCACATCACTTTTTGATCCTTTCACATACCATTAATTTTGAATATGGAATCATCCAAAAAATGATTGGAGGAGGGTGCGGCAAAATACGACTTCTATAAAAGCATGAAAGATAGGATTGATGGGTGGCATGGTTAGGGTTCTTTTAAAAAGGCGGTATTGGGTTTGTCAACACTTATTAAAAAGAGTTGATAAGATAGTGTTTTATCACTACTCAAATTATAAGTTCTAAAAATTTAATATTTTATCAGTGCTAATTTTATTGATGATAGTTATTGGTCTTTATCAGTGCTAAATTTAGTATTGATAATTATTTGTTTAATCTTATATAGATTTATAAATTTATAATTATTATTACACAACATATTTTTAATCTTACAAAAAGATATTACTAGTTATAATTTTAACACTAATATGGATAGATACATCACTACTAAAATTAGAGATAATAATGATATTTGTGTAAGATTAAACCAAATTTCTGTTGGAATAATGATGTGCCTGATTTGCGTATACATTTTCATACATTTTATCAAGTTTTTAAATGATGTTTTCACTAGATACAAGTTCTTTTGGAGATAAAATTCTGTAATTCGGTGATCATAATGATTTTCATGTATTTTCATGAAAAAGACACAAATTAGGGGGAAAGTTGATAAAAATTTACAAACTACATGACATGTACTTTCGAATACACATCGTGTACCAGAACCCCAACTCGGATTGGCCAGGCCAAGTACATGCCCAAGTTACCAAAATCCCATACACACTGTGTACACCAATCTACACATAGTGTGGACCTTCTTGAAGCATTTGGTGGCCGATGAATGATAGTACATGCTGTGTATGGTGGTGCTACACACTGTGTACTTCCACCTACCAGGTGGCGCCATGTTCCAAGTCAAAGATGGCGTGTTAAGTCACCCACCAGCGGAGAAAAATATGGCAAAGTGCATTGAAAAGAGTACACACTATGCATGTTCTGGTACACGCCATGTACTCCTAAAACCTATAAATAGGTGGAAGACGCTCCAAGTTTGGGAGTCATTAATTCATTCAAATTTTGTTCAATTTGAAGGGAGATCACTCCGGGTACATCCTAGAAGAGAAGAAAAGAGAGAAAGAAGATGATATAAGAGATAAAAGAAGTTTCTTTCATGCTACCTTCCCAACGACCTTCGATCTAAAGATTTCAAGAGGATGTGTCCAGATACTACAAGTTCATTAATTAATAGCCACTCCATGAGTAGCTAAATTCCCCATGTGTTGGGGGTGTGGAAAAATGAATGTTTTAATTTATTAATTGTGATGTTTTAAGTGTATTGTTCATATTTTCTTTCTCATAATTCCTTATTAAAACTTTTTAAAAAATAAATAGAAATCTCGTATTGGACCAAGAACAAGATTTCTAGGGATCCTTTAAGGAATTGCAGTTAAAAACATCCATGACCATTGGGTGTTTTAATCATCTCAAAATGGTTGCAATTAATAAAAATTAAGAGAAATCAATTTCCAAACCAATGAAGCTGACTTCCATTGATTTAAAAAAAACTTACCGGACTAAGGGGTTCTATTACATAAGTCATCCTAGAGATGTGAATTATCATGAAAACACAACATTATAAGAAATTTGATTTAATAAAAACCTCTTAAAATCCACAGCCCCGACGCATTTCCCTCTGAATTTGTATCAAAACCAAATTCCCATGTTTTTCTTTATCTTTAAAGTAAATTGATGAGAAATTAAAATATAATCACCTTTTCATTAAAAAATTAAAAAAAATCAACTCTAAATTCATTACACTTCACTAAATCAAGTACAAACTAGATAAGCAAGACAAAAATAACCCCTTCTCCCTGTGAATCGACCCCTTACTGGTACTATACTCATTAGGGTAATACAATTTGGATAGAAAAAAATAACACTTTGGTAGAAACGACACACCAAATTTTGGCACCGTTTCTGGGGAGCCGAGAGTTAATTGTTTTTGTTTAAATTACGTCTGTATTGAATTTAGTGAAAATTAAAATTAAAATTTTCCAAAATTCTCTTTTATAACCCCATTTCTGTTTATCTATCATCTTCCTCATTTATTCTTGGTGTGTTTAGTGTTTTGTAGGTTCATAGGTGTATGAATGACTACCTTACTCATTCCAAAATCATTGAGTCATCAGAGCTTCTCCTAATTGATCAAGAGATTGAACGAATGCTTTTAAGGTGACGATGTACCCTCATGGATGAACACAACCAAAACAATACCATGACGCACAATGAAGAGGGAGATCTAGCTGCTGTCCAAGGAGATGGACAACCATTTGGCCCAGATGACAACCGGAACCATCAAGCTCTACTTGCTCTAGGATATGGCTCGCAGCAGCTCCAGCAGTTCCAACCAGAGCGAATGCCATACCTACATCCAGGTCAGGGGCCGTACTTCACCCCTCAAGAGCAACAATATATGCCACCTCCAATCCCTCAACATCCACCTCCACACCATACTCTCATGGGGTACAACCTGTTATCTATTCATGGAGCTGACACAGGCATCGTCCATCCACCATTGCCGGCCCAACAATTTGAGATCAAGCCTACTATCATGCAACTGATCCAAAACACAGTTCAGTTTGGTGGCCTGCCTAGCGGGGACCCAAAATCCCATCTCTCTAATTTCATAGAGATCTGTGACATGTTCTTCTACCACGGAGTGTTTGAGGATGCCATTCGTCTTCACCTCTTCCCCTTATCTTTAAGGGATAAGGCGAAATAATAGATAAAAGTTTTACCGCAGTGATCTATTCTCACTTGGGAGGAGTTAGCCCAAGCATTCCTGTCAAAATATTTTCCACCCTCGAAGATGATGACCTTGCGAAATGAAATAAACAACTTCCATTAGTACGAATTAGAGTCATTGTATGAGCCATGGGAGTGTTTCAAGGAGATGCTGCGCAAATTCCCACACCACGAACTCCCACTCTAGATGCAGGTCTAGAATTTCTACGAAGGATTGCAAACGAACACAAAGTCCATGGTGGATGCTTCTACTGGAGGTACAATTATGAGGAAGTCCCCCGAAGAGCTTTTTAAACCACTAGAAGACATGTCTTCCCAAAACTTCCAATGGAATTATGAGCAGGGCACACAAAAATGATGTATGCATAATATTGATTCCACCACTATTCTTTCTACACAGTTGGACGTTGTGTCCAAAAAGATCGGCGTGCTGAATCTGAAGAGAACATCCCAAGTACATGTGGCGAACCATCCGATGTGTAGTGAATGTGGTGATAACCAAATCATGGGAGAATGCCTGGGACCTACAGTCATCCCTTTGATGAACAAGGTGAGCTATGTTGCTCAAAACTGAGGGCCAAACCAGTACCAACAGTACCAGAACCCGACATGGCGTAATAACCAGAACCTAGGCTGGGGACAACAGCAGCAGAATCCTCTGCCCCAGCGACTGCCCGGCTACAATCATCCCCATTATCAGATCCAATACTTGAGACAACAACAACATCAGCATGACTCTTACCAGCAATAATGGTATCAAAACCCTCACCCACAGTAGCCGAGGCAGCTACCACCTCCACCAGCTGCACAACCACCTCAGTAGGAGAACACCTTAAGGTTGGAGGATCTCATGAACAAGTTTATATCTACTACTGAGACCAGATTCCAAAATTAAGAGGATTCCATTCCAAACCTGTAGAACCAAATAGTCTTACTAGAAAACCAAATCTCGGTGAGGTATCCTAGTACACTATTGGAAAATACTGAGAAAAATGTGAGGGAGGAGGCCCATGCCATCACACTACGGAGTGTAAAGGAGCTATAATAGAAGTAACTAGCCCAGATAGGTGCACCTACACCCCCTACTGACAAAGAAGGTACAGTTATAGACCCCTCCTCATCCAAAGTCCCACCAAAAGAGGCCCCATAGAGTAAAGGAAAGGAGGTTATCAAACCTTTCGAGCCTGCCTTACCCTTCCCGGAGAGGATGAAGCAGAGAAGGATGGGCCACCTATTTGAAAAGTTCATGGAAGTGTTCAGGAATCTACACATAAACATTCCATTTGCAGAGGCACTAACGCATATTCCCACGTATGAAAAATTCATGAAGGAGATCCTCTCCAATAAAATAAAGATAGAGGATCTGAGCACCATTAAACTGACCAAGAAGTGCTAAGAGATTGTACAACATTCGATTCCTTCCAAACTACATGATCCAGGTAGCTTCACTATCCCATGCACTATTGGACCATGTGAGTTTGGGAGGCCCTATGCGACTTAGGGTCTAACGCTAACCTCATTCCCTTCAAATTTTTTAAGAATCTAGGGCTCAACAACCTAAATCCTACTCGAGTAGACCTTAAGCTTGCCAACCGATCCATCAAATATCTGAAGGGGATACTAGAGGACATGCTGGTAAAGGTGGGAAGACTAATCCTCCCCGCATATTTCATCATCCTCGACATAGAGGAAGACCAAGAGGTGACTCTCATTATGGGAATGCCTTTCTTGGCCACTAGGAAGGTACTGATCGACGTACACTTGGGGGAGCTGATTTTTAGAGTAGGAGATGAAAGAGTCTCCTACAATGTCCTCAAAGCCGTCAAGAAAGCATCATTATTAGAGAATGATGGATGCTATGTAGTGACCACCATGGAAGATCACTTAAGTAGAAAAGGAGATGATCTGGTATGTTCTTTCCCCTCAGACGACTTGGTTTTTCCAGATATTCCAGTTGATGAATCTCCAAAGGAGATGCAATTCCTTGAAGGCCAGGGCAGCCACTACTGGTAGCATATGATTATTCTCAACATTCTAGAGCGGGCATAGGTACAACCACTTGTATCATAAATTCTAAAGAATCCTAAACTATAACTGAAGCCTCTCCCATCTTTTTTGAAGTACGGGTACTTGGAAGACCATCATACATTGCCCGTCATACTTAGTGCAGCACTATCACGAAGTAGGAGGATGCACTTCTGTAGGTTTTGAAGCAGCAGAAGCAGGCTATTAGGTAGAAATTTGAAAACTTGAAGGGCATCAGCCCTACCATTTGAACACACAAGGTGCTACTCGGAGAAGGAGTGAATCCATCTCAGCAACCACAACGATGCTTGAACCCCCCATGAAGGAAGTTTTGAAGAAAGAGGTAATCAAGTTGTTAGATGAATGAATCATATACCCCATCTTAGATAGTCCATGGGTGAGTCCCTAACAAGTGGTACCCAAAAAGGGGGTATCACACTGATTTAAAATGAAAAGAATGAGTTCATCCCCACACGCACTATTACAGACTGCAGAGTCTGTGTGAACTATAGGAAGCTAAATGACTCCACAAGGAAGGATCATTTCCCCCTGCCATTCATGGATCAGATTCTAGAGAGACTGGAGAGGTATGAGTTTTACTACTTCCTCGACGGATATTTTGGATACAATCTGATTTCCATTGCCCTATAGGATCAAGAGAAGAGCACATTTACTTGTCCCTATGGTACATTTTCTTATTGAAGTATGTCCTTTGGCATGTGCAATGCTCCTGCCACCTTCCAGAGATGCGTGTTGGCTATCTTCCATGACATGGAGGAATATATCCTGGAAGTTTTTATGAATGATTTTTCCATTTATGGAAAATCATTCACCACTTTCTTATGGAACCTAGAGTTGGTACTGGAAAGATGTGAGAACACTAACCTGGTTTTGAAATGGGAAAAGTGTCATTTCATGGTGCAGAGTGGCATCTTCCTTGGCAACAGAATCTTGATGAAGGGGATAGAGGTGGACCTGGAAAAGATAGAATTCATTTCATGACTTCCCATTCTAACTTCCATCAGAGCCATACGTAGCTTCCTGGGACATGAAGGTTTATACAGGTGGTTTGTCTGCAACTTCTCGGAGATAGCTCAGCCCCTCACCAACCTTTTGACCAAGGATTCCTTTTTTGAGTTTGATGAGTCATGCACCACAAATTTTTAGCATCTGAAGCATCGCTTGGTAGAATCTCCAGTGATGGATGCTCCCAACTAGGAGGAACAATTTGAAGTGATGTTTGATTCCAGCGACTACGCAGTGGGAGAAATCCTGGGCCTGTGGCTTGACCAAATATTTTGACCCATCTATTATGCCAGCAGACCGCTAAACGAGGCATAGATGAACTACAATTCCATAGATAAAAATATGCTGGAAGTGGTGTTCTCTTTTGACATGTTCCATTTATATTTAGTGCTATTTAAAGTTATTGTTTATACTGACCATGCAACACTCAAGTACCTACTGAACAAAAAATATGAGAATCCACGACTGGTCCGATGGGTACTCCTCCTACAAGAATTTGATATAGAGATCTGAGACAAGAAGGGTTGTGAATTTTTTTTTCTGATCATCTCTCCCAACTAGAGATTCCATATTTAGAGAAGAAGGAAGATCGAGATATCAAGGAGGATTTCCATGATGATCACATCTTTTTAGTCAAAGAATCACCTAGGACATAGTATATGATATTTCTAATTATTTTGGTTATAGGTGCAATCCACCCTGAACTCTCCCTCCAGAAGAGGAAGAGGTTTCTATCTTATGTCAAGAGGTACTTCTGGGAAGATCCTCTACTATTCTGATCCTGTGGATATGAGGTGATCTGACATTGTATCCTGAAATCTGAAATTCATAGAGTCCTAGAATTCTATCATGCCTCGCCAGTTGGGGGACATCATGGGATAGACTGTACTATATCAAAGATCATGTAGTCTGGGTTTTTATGGCCCACCATGCATAGAGATACCTGAGCCTTTGTTTCCCATTGTGATCGATGCCAAAGAACAGGTAATTTGGGGCGCAGAGCTGAGATGCCCTAGCAACCCATCTTGGAGGTCGAGATCTTTGACGTCCAGGGCATAGACTTCATGGGTCCATTCCCCCCATCTTTCTAGAACACTCATATCCTAGTCTTCATTGACTACGTCTCCAACTAGGTGGAAACTACTACTAAAGCACATGACACATCCAAGGTGGTAGTGGTCTTTTTAAAGAAACACATTTTTAGCAGGTTCAACATTCCCTATGTACTAATCAGCGATAGAGGGACCCACTTCGACAAAACATTGATGAAAAGAGTACAGTCAAAGTATGGATTTAAGAATCATATGGGGATGACATATCATCCCTAGTTCAGTGGACAAGTAGAGCTCTCCAACTGTGAGCTCAAGTAGATTATAAAGAAAACGGTGAACATTTCAAGGAAATACTGGTCCAAGAAGCTAGACGATGTTTTGTGGGCATATCAGATTGCTTTCAAGATGCCACTGGGGATGTCCCTATTCCACCTCATCTATAAAAATCCATACCATCTTCTAGTAGAGTTTGATCACAAAGATTATTGGGCCTTCAAGGCCCTGAATTTTGATTTGAAGGCAGCTAAAGAGAAGCGTAAGATCCAACTGTCAGAACTTGATGAAATCTGATTAGAGGCATATGAGAATGACAAGCCGTACAAGGAGAAGATGAGATAAATCCATGACTGGATGATTTCACAAAAATATTTCCAACCTGTTGATCAAGTAATCCTTTTTAACTACCATCTTCAATTATTTCTAGGAAAGCTAAAGTCAAGATGGTTGGGACCATTCTGAGTCATATGAGTATTCCACCATGGAGTGGTAGAAATTGTTGGGGAGGATGGTAAACCATTCAAGGTGAATGGAAAGAGGATAAAAACTTACAATCACTTGGAATACATGGTGGGAATGCTCTCCACCATGCATCTTAGGTAAGTAGAGGTAAGTCAGTCGAGCCAACAACCTAAAATAAAGGTGCTTCCTGGGAGGCCACCCAGAGGTTACACGCCGTGTACCCCCTATAAACACGGTGTGTACTGATTCCTTTTAATTTTTATTTATAATATTATAAATGTATAGATTAACTAAGTAATATACATGGATGATGCTGGTGCTAATGGAAAAGTCACTAGAGTTTATCCGAGCAGTCACCAGTTTGAATCCCTCCATACCTACCTTCGACACAAGGTTCATCCTTTTTATACACGTGTTTTCTTACACGGCGTGTGTAGTATTTTTCATAATATATATATATATATTTAAATATAAGAAAACCCATGATGGGGATGGACCGGTTGTCTAGGGTCGTAACCCGGTTCCAAAAGACTTGGGTTCAAATCCTGACAACCGTCTGATCGTACCACGATTCACTATTTCATTTTCACCCTTACACCGCTGTGCTAAACATATTTTTTATTAAAAATTATAAAAATATTATCAAATTTTCCTTAATTTTTGATTAAATAATTTTGTGTTTATCACTGTTAAATAGGGAAATGATACTTTTTTTGAAAATTACAATGTAGGTGGAGGTGATTTGGAGGGCCCATGATGAAGTCCTTGAAAAATGGGCCAAACTGCGCAGGATCCAAGAAGTTCAGTGGACTCAAATTCATTCTGATACTACACCGTGAATCCAAATGTTCTGAAATTTTGTGGGATTATTCAAAACTCATTGGGATACAACTTTCATTTAATAACCCAAGATAGATTCGTCCATTAAGGGGCCCAACCGACCTGATCTGTACAACACACCCAATCTGCTCGAGGTCAAAGGTTGTGTGCAGGGATCTGTCCATATCTCACGCTCCACTTGTTAAATTATGCCAAAATTTTGGTGGAGGTAGTCAAGACGTGGGGCTAAAACTTTTTAGTTTTCCACAAAACGTGTTAAGACTGTCTGGGAGGCTAAAACAATGTGCCAAGCAGTTTTAGTAAATCTGTGTGCCCAAAACCACCTCCCACATTTCCTATAAAAGGGAACCTTGGGCTCCTCATTTGGCAGTTCGACCAGGAGGAAAAGCTCTGGTATTTTGGAGACCCAAGGGAGTACTATCATAATCCAAGAATTTATGGAGTCCCCTATCCTCATAAGGGGATCAAGGATGAAGAAGGAGTTTCACCCGGGCCTCCTCCTCCTCACGATGGCGAGCTAAACGGTGGGCGATCATTTAGAGGGAGCTACACTTACTTGGGAGGGAGTTCCAGCACTTGTTCTTCCACTGGTTTTGTATAATTTTTGTTTTAAATATTTCACTTTTGATTAATCTCTATGCTCTTATCTTCTGAATGCATTTGTGTGGTTTAATTTAAGTGAAACCCTTTTTATCTCAACACCGATTGGGTTGAGATTTCAAGTGGGGATCTTGGTTTGTTCCGATTAGACAAGAAAAGAACCCTATTAATATCACACATACATAAGATTTCAGTATGTTTTGGTAGCCTTAACTCTGTTATTGAGATCCAAACCTTGACAACAAGATTTTTTTGTCAAGGGTTGGTGCTTTGTGCAACATTTTAAGAGGCAAGAGGGGAATCAAGATCTTGACAACCCTCAACCAAAGAATTGAACAAAACCATGTCAATATTTTCAGAACAGTGAACTATAAAAGTTGTGTAGTAAACTTGAAATGATCTCCTTTATCACATAATTGTAAAACACCTCTTTTATTTTGAAATTATTAAACTCTTTAAATCAATTCATTTTCTTTAAACTGTTTTAAAAAAATACCCCCCTTTTTAGTCCCTTTTATTAAGAACACATACTCTAAACCTACCAACGCTCCTTGAGAGAAGACCTAGGGTCTGCCCTAGACTATATATCATCCCCCAAAACATAATAAATTTGACGTGTCACGACATCACGGTCAAATTTTGGCGCCGTTACCGGGGAGCGCTTTGGTTTTTAGTGCGTGTTTTTGATAAAGTAGTTGTAAATTTTGTGAATATTTGTTTGTTTTTTTTCTACCTTTTTATTTCTTCTTGTGTTCTGATCCATATCTTGTGTAGGTTCTGTGCATGAAGCATTCTACTTCGGGAGACTTACCACCTTTAGAACCCAAACCGGAGAGGATCCTACGTCAGCGACACCGAGACGCACAAGACCCCCTTTTGAAGGAGGACACACCACTCGAGACTCTTCTAAACCCATCTTCTTCTAGAACCAAATTAGAACCTGAAATAATCTTCAATAACATGGATGAAAATAATCTAACATTAAATGAATTAACCTCTCCTGATGTTGATATCCAACCCAATTACATTCAAATTCAAGGTGAGGTACCTAATTTTGAACTAAAATCTAGTCTAATCCATTTATTACCATGATTTCATGGATTTCCTGGAGAAGACCCTCATAAGCACTTAAAAGAATTTCATACTATGTGTTCAACCTTAAAACCTGCTAATGTGGATGAAAAACAAGTGAATCTTAGGTCATTCCCATTTTCATTAGAAGACACTATAAAAGATTGGTTATACTATGTCAATTCACCAATTAGGGGCTGGGCAGACATGAAACGCCTTTTTCTTGAAAAATACTTCCCAGCCTCTTGAACTGAAACTATAAGGAAAGAAATATGTGGTATAAGACAATCTCAAGGGGAAACATTACATGAATATTGGGAACGCTTTAAAAGGTTATGTTCAAGTTGCCCACACCACCAAATAAATGATCAACTTTTAATTCAATATTTTTATGAAGGTTTGATTCCTATTGATCGAAATATGATTGATGCTGCTGTAGGTGGTGCATTGGTAGATAAGACCCCAATTTTTGCAAGAACCCTCATTGAGAACATGGTACAGAACACTCAACAATTCGGTACACGGTCCAGTGTTCCCATTCGAGGTGTCCATGAGGTGAAAAGTACTGAGTTTGAGAAGAAGGTGGACACGAAGTTTGAAGAGGTAAGTACCCTTCTACGACAACTTGCTCTCTCCCAAGGGAAATCTCAATCTCCTCCTCCCATCCATTGTGGAATCTGCTCTTCTAACTCCCACTATTCTGAACAATGTCCTCAATTGAGAGAAACTTTTGAGAGTTGTGAGGCAATATTTCCAGGATTCCCCTTTAACCAACCCTTTAGGCAAGAACCGTACTATCCATCCAACCAAGGGTGGAAGGAAAACCAAGCCTATAGGCAAGGGGGGTATTCAAACCAACCTCAACAGGAATGGAACCAACAGGGTCAGAGTAGTCATCCACCACCACCCAGAAATCCTCAACCACCCCAAAGGCCATTCCAACCACCCCCTCCAAAACCGAGCCTAGCCTAGAAGATATGATGAAGCAAATGGCTTCCAATAATATCCAATTCCAAAAAACCACCCAAGCAGCCATACAAGACCTAAAGACCCAACTTGGCCAACTTTTCAACTCGGTGGGGGAAATCCAAAGTCATGGGTCGGGTAAACTATCATCTCAACCAGTAGTAAACCCTAGGGATAAAGGAAATGTTAGTTCCATCACCCTTAGGAGTGGGACACAACTCAAAAGCCAAATGACACCTCCATTAGAGTCCTCCCATCCAAAGGAAACCACCATCCCAACTGCTGAAAATGGTCCAAGAGAAGAAAACCCTTTTCTTGGGAGAATCCCTTCCAAAGGAAAGACTGTGGCTGTTGATGAGCCACCTATCCCAACCATTACTCTTCCATTTCCTCAAAGGGCTGCCCAACCTAGGAAACAAAAATAAACCTAAATTGATAAAGAAATCTTGGAAACTTTCAAGAAAGTACAGGTTAACATTCCTTTGATTGATGTTGTGAAGCAAATTCCAAGATATGTCAAGTTTCTGAAGGAGATGTGTACACACAGAAGGAGGCTTCGTGGTGATGAGAAGGTGAGCCTGGGGAGAAATTTTTCAGCATTGATAGAGCCATCACTTCCTACCAAGTGCAATGATCCTGGGGCATTCTCGATTCTGTGCACCATAGGGGAGTATTCATGTTCCAACTCTATGCTTGATTTGGGTGCTTCTATTAATGTGATGCATCACTCTATTTACTCTTCATTGTAGGTCGGTGAACTAAAGCCCACTGGTATTTTCGTTCATCTAGCAAATCGAAGAACAGCACACCCCTCTGGTGTGTTAGAGGATGTTCTTGTGAGGGTGAAAAATTTAATTTTTCCTGCTGATTTTTACGTGCTTAAAATGGAAGATGATAGGATGAATGAACATGCCCCAATTATATTGGGGCGACCTTTCTTGAAAACCACCAAAACCATAATTAATTTCCATAATGGTACATTATCTATGGAGTTTGGTGGTAATACTTTCCACTTCAATATCCTTGATTCCATGAAGCACCCCTCAGAAGAACACTCCTCTCTCTCTGTAAATTCAATTGATGTTCTCCCTTCCCCTGAAACAACTTATTTTCATTCCCCTAATCCCATTTCTGAGTTTTATTCATTGATTGAAATGTTAGGTAATGAATCATGCATTGATTGTTGTAGCGGTCTAGAGAAATGTCATGCGTTTGTGTTAATTGATGATTTCTTGAACACAGAGAATCACATGACCATCGATGATACTGCTAAGGTTGTAAAAGATCATTCCTCATCTGAGGATGTTACCATTGAGAAGTTAGATGAGATCAATGACTTTTCACTGTCACACACACTTCCGTCAATCCAAAATCCCCCAGAATTGGAACTGAAACAACTGCCTCAAGATTTAAAATACTCATATCTTGAGAATGGAAACAAGTTACCTATCATCATTACTAGTTCACTCCCTCCTGAGCATGAATTACGACTGCTTGATCTTTTGAGGGAGTATAAGCAAGCTTTGGGATGGACACTTGCTGACATTCCTGGCATTAGCCCATTAATTTGTACACATCATATTTTATTAAATGATGAGGCTTAACCAGTGAGGCAGTCACAACGTCGACTGAACCCAAACCTACTTGATGTTGTTAAAAAGGAAGTAACAAAACTATTGGCTGCTGGAATCATTTACCCTATCTCTGACAGCCAATGGGTTAGTCCCGTTCAAGTAGTTCCTAAAAAAACCGGCCTTACTGTAATTAAAAATGAAAACAATGAATTGCTTCCAACTCGTGTACATAATAGTTGGCGTGTTTGTATAGACTATCGTCGACTAAACCAACACACTAGGAAGTACCATTTTCTATTGCCATTCACTGACCAGATGCTAGAGAGGCTAGCAGGGAAGTCCCATTACTGTTTCCTTGATGGGTATTCTGGATACTTTTAGATCCACATTTCCCCTGAGGATCAGGAAAATACAACCTTTACTTACCCCTTTGGTACATTTTCTTATAGAAAGATGCCATTTGGTCTGTGCAATGCTCCAGGTACTTTCCAACGATGTATGGTTAGTATTTTTTTGGATTACCTGGAGAATTGCATGGAAGTTTTTATGGATGATTTTACTATTTATGGATCCTCTTTTGATGAATGTTTGAGTAGTCTTGCTTCTTTCCTACGTCGCTGTATTGAAAAGAATCTCGTATTAAATTATGAGAAATGCCATTTCAAGGTGCGACAAGGCATAGTTTTGGGACATGTTATTTCTGTGGAAGGTATCCAAGTGGAAAAATCAAAAGTAGATATCATTTCCTCCCTACCATTCCCTAAAAATGTTCGGGATGTGTGGTCTTTCCTGGGTCATGCTGGATTTTATCGTCGTTTCATTCATGACTTTAGTAAAATTGCAATCCCCCTCTCCCGATTACTCCAAAAAGAAAAAGAATTTGATTTTGATAAAAAATGTGAGGAAGCTTTCAATAAGTTAAAATGGAGTCTCACGTCACCCCCGGTAATCCAACCACCTCGGTGGGATTTACCATTTGAGCTCATGTGTGATGCCTCTAACTATGCAGTTGGGGCAGTCTTATCACAAAGGGTCGACCGAGCTCCACATGTCATAGCTTATGCCTCACTTACTCTGGACCCTGCCCAAGGAAACTACAGCACAACTGAAAAATAATTTCTTTCCATTGTGTTTGCCTTAGATAAATTCAGGTCATACCTTCTAGGGTCCAAAGTCATTGTGTTCTGAGACCATGCAGCCCTCCGATATCTCCTAAAGAAACCAGAAGCCAAACCACGTCTCATTCGCTGGATGCTCCTCCTTCAGGAATTTGATCTAGAAATTAGGGATAAAAAAGGAGCAGAGAATGTGGTTGCTAACCATATTAGTAGGATTCTCCCATCCTCGGACATTGAATCATCCCCCTGTATTCCCATAAATGAATTGTTTCCTAATGAGCAATTGTACCGAGTGCAAGATGTTATTCCTTGGTATGCTGAAATTGTAAATTATTTGGTAGTGTCTTTCATTCCTGCTGATTTCACCAAAAACCAGGACGACCTTCTAAAACATGAGTCTCGTTGGTACATTTGGGATGACCCCTACCTCTGTCTCACATTTAGTGATCAAGTTATTAGGCGTTGTGTTCTCGATAGTGAGTTTCAGTCTGTCCTTAGGTTCTGCCACACACTTGCTTGTGGGGGCCACTTTGGTCCCAAATGGACTGGTCGCAAGGTCTTAGATTCTGGTCTCTTTTGGCCCACATTGTTTCGGGATTCCCACGAATATTGTAAATCTTATACTCGCTGTCAAAGAATAGGGAATGTCTCTAAAAGAAATGAGATTCCCCAACAACCCTTACTCTTCCATGACATTTTTGATGTTTGGGGCATTGACTTTATGGGACCATTCCCCAATTCATTTGGTAACCTTTACATTATTCTGGAAGTGGATTATGTTTCAAAGTGGGTAGAGGCACGATCCACGAGGACAGATGATTCCAAGACAGTTGTGGAATTTTTGAGAACCCAAATATTCTGTAGGTTTGGATTACCTAGGTTTATCGTCAGTGATCAGGTTTCTGATTTCTGCAACCGCACAATGCAATCTCTTTTGCGAGGTATGGGGTTGGGCATCGAGTGTCTACGGCTTATCACCCACAAAGAAATGGTCAAGACGAAGTATCAAATAGAGAGGTAAAACAGATTCTTGAGAAAACGGTTCAGCCAAACAGAACAGACTGGAGTCTTAGACTCGATGATTCATTATGGGATTACCGTACTGCATTCAAAACTCCAATTGGCATGTCACCATATCGTCTAGTTTTTGGGAAGAGTTGTCACCTCCCTGTTGAGGTAGAGCTCTGGGCCTACTGGGCTATTAAACAATGCAATTCTAATCTTTCTGGTGCAGGTATTCAAAGGAAGTTTCAGATTCAGGAGTTGGAGGAAATGAGAAGAGATTCATATGAGAACTCCCAAATTTATAAGGAGCGAACCAAGGCTGCCCACGACCGTCTCATCCTTCATCGTCAATTCCACATCAGGAAGAAGGTCCTCCTCTACAATACAAGGATGACGTTGCACCCTGGTAAGCTTCGTTCCCATTGGTTTGGAACTTACATTGTTACTAATGTCTCTCCATTTGGTATTGTCCAGGTTCAAAATGAAGACACCAAGCAAACCTTCACTATCAATGGGTAGTGGCTGAAGCACTTCCATGAAGCCATTCCAGAGTCCCCAATGGAGGAAATCTATGTTCAAGAAGCGGTCTATGAATAACACTCACAAGGTTTTATCCTTCCTTCCCACAGTCTCTTTTATTAAAGCGAAGACACTGCATTCTCTAGGTGTGGGGGGTGGGTACATTCCTGGGTTAGTTAGGAATTTTTTATCATCTTTCCTTATTTTTTCTCTTTTTCGCTTGTTGCATGGTATTGTCACTTTCCGCCCTATTTCCCCCCTCACTTCTGTGCTAAAATGATAATTTTGATGCCTAATTTATCATGGAAAATGATGCTCGTTTTATCATTGATGTTATTGAAAATACATGAGTAATTTCCCATTTTTAAGTTGTTTTAACATTCAAAAAAAAAATTCTGATGAAATGTGCATTTCAGCATGAATTCAACATTGTGGTGTGAATTTCTCTTGAAAATTGGTTGTTGGTCGATGATATGAATGGTTGTATCATTTTGAATCCATTGAGAAGAGTGGTACCCTTTTTTGTGAATAGTTTAGGGGAAAATTGTGTCATTTAATCTCTCCACAAATTTTTGCACCCAACCATGAAGTGTGAATATTTCTTACTTTATTTAAGGTAAATATAATTTAGGTTAATTTTTCTCTACTTTCCAAATGATCTTTACATACGTTCGTTCCTTATCCGATCTATTTCATTACTGTACCAGATTGACCTACGCGTGTGTACCTGTTATCCAACTGTTGTACGCCCTCAAAAAAATGGGGTTGTATTTTGGACAGGTCAAAAACCACCTTTTCTCGACTTTTGATATTGTTATAACTATTACAATTAGTGTCGTGAGGACATCAAACATGGGTTGAGATAAGAGTGTGAGATTTGTTCCAAGTGAAACTTTTGAAAAAAATAAATATTGAGGGGAGTGATGAAATGGACATCATATGGGGATATTTAGGTCGAGAGCTTTAGGTTTGACTTCTGGGAATTCTTAATTGAGTGGGTCTTGGAATTTGATTGCAAAGGATGTAGGGTAGGTTCGGTGGAAAGAATCAAGTCAGTAGACTAATTTTAAAATAACTTATATTTATTTAATAGAAAGTGGAAAGAATAGCATGAAATGGTTGTCACACACACACGTGGAGAATTGGTGACATGATTAACTTTTGAATTATTTTCTTTGATTGGTATCATTAGTCTCTTCAAATTTCATTTGGATACAATTTTTGAGACGACTTTTTCCATGATCACTGAGAATAACTCGGTGTGATTTTTGCTTTGATCACAATTCTATCAGAAATTAATTTCTCAAGAATGTTAAATCTTAATGAATTTGGGAATATCTACATGCATAATTTTTAGGAATGTGAATTTTCTCAGGAGTTCAAATGTTTAGGTGTGGGGGTGTGATCGTACCACGATTCACTGTTTCATTTTCACCCTTACACCGTTGTGCTAAACATATTTTGTATTAAATATTATAAAAATATTATCAAATTGTGCTTCATGTTTGATTCAATAATTTTGTGTTTATCACTGTTAAATAGGGAAATGATACTTTTTTTAAAATTACAATGTAGGTGGAGGTGATTTGGAGGGCCCATGATGAAGTCCTTGAAAAATGGGTCAAACTGCGCAGGATCCAAGAAGTTCAGTGGACTCAAATTCATTCTGACACTACACCGTGCATCCAAATGGGCCTATATTTTGTGTGATTATCCAAAACTCATTTTACTACAACTTTCATTTAATAACACAAGATATATTCTGCCATTATAGGGCCCATCAGACCTGATCTGTACAGAACACCCAATCTGATCGAGGTCAAAAGTTGTGTGCAGTGATCTGTCCATATCTTGCGCTCAACTTTTTTAAATGATGCCAAAATTTCGGTGGAGATAGTAAAGACATGGGTATACAACTCTTTAGTTTTCCACAAAACGTTTTAATACTTTCTGGTAGGATAAAACAATATGCCAATCGGTTTTAGTAAATATGTGTGCCCAAAACCACCTGCCACATTTCCTATAAAAGGGCACCTTGGGCTCCTCATTTGGGAGTTCGACCAGGAGGCAAAGCTCTGGTATTTTGGAGACCCAAGGGAATACTCTCATAATATAAGAAGTTCTGGAGTCCCCTATCCTCATAGGGGGATCAAGGATGAAGAAGGAGTTTCACCCGAGCCTCCTCCTCCTCACGATGGCGAGCTAAACGGTGGGCGATCATTTCGAGGGAGCTACACTTACTTGGGAGGGAGTTACAACACTTGTTCTTCAACTGGTTTTGTATAATTTGTGTGTTAAAAATTTCACTTATGATTAATTTCTATGCTCTTCTCTTCTTAATGCATTTGTGTGGTTTAATTTAAGTGAAACACTTTTTATCTCAACATCGATTGGGTTGAGATTTCAAGTGGGGATCTTGGTTTGTTCCGATTGGACAAGACAAGAACCCTATTAATATCACACATACATAAGATTTCAGTATGTTTTGGTAGCCTTAACTCTGTTATTGAGATCCAAACCTTGACAACACGATTGTTTTGTCAAGGGTTGGTGCTTTGTGCAACATTTTAAGAGGCAAGAGGGGAATCAAGATCTTGACAACCCTCAACCAAAGAATTGAACAAAATAATGTCAATATTTTCAGAACAATGAACTATCCAAGTTGTGTAGTGAACTTGAAATGATCTCATTTATCACATAATTGTAAAACACCTCTTTTATTTTTCAATTATTAAACTCTTTAAATAAATTCATTTTCTTTAAACTGTTTTTAAAAAATACCCCCCTTTTTAGTCCCTTTTATTTAGAACACATACTCTAAACCTACCAACGCTCCTTGAGAGATGACCTAGGGTCTGCCCTAGACTATATATCATCCTAAAAAACATAATCAATTTGACGTGTAATGATAGCACAGTCACCATCCCATTTCCATCATTTGTCCTTTTAATAAAACCACATGGCGTATATTTCGATATACGTCATGTGAGCCATGTTTTCATAAATAACTGAAAAGATTTTCAAAATGAAGGAATACATGCAGGTGAAGTTGGAAGAGTGGTAGAGTCTTGGCCCTAGACCCAAAAGATCTGAGTTTGAACTCGGCTAATCTCCCTGCTTCATCCCTTTTATTCAAATTAAAACCAGACACTGTGTATTTTCTTTCTACCATGTAGTATAGGGCTTGTAAATTAATTATATATAATTAATAAACATGATCAGTAGTAAAACATTTTCTCTAGTGGCTGAGGGCTTTCATTCGGAATGACCAATCTCCGGTTCGAACCTCGCCCCAAGCACCAGACCAAATGTTGTACTTCTCTTTTTCTCATTTTAGAACACATGGCGTGTATCTATCGATACATTACATGTATAGCTTTAATTTTAGTAAAAAATCTCTCTCTCTCTCTCTCTCTATATATATATTTCTTTTTCAATATAATTATAAATATTAATTATTATATAATTTAGTATAATAATTATATTTTATATATTGTTCATCTAAAAAAACCTAGTAATACACGGCATATAGGCCACTTGATACACGTTGTGTACCACGACTATAAAGGTCGTGCCCCACCCAGCTTGCGCCCATGTTGCACAACCCCCCCTCTCCATGTTTCTTCTCCCGCATGCCATTCAACCTTCCCACTTTCAAATCCGCATTCTGATTTCGTTTTTGCTTTTGATTTCTACTACATTGTGATCCTTGGCCCACGTATTAACTTTTACACCCTTCATTTCCCTATTTTCATAGAATTTAGGGAATTTCATGGATCAAACGCTG
The DNA here is from genome assembly GCA_963277665.1 of Viscum album. Classification (NCBI taxonomy): domain Eukaryota; kingdom Viridiplantae; phylum Streptophyta; class Magnoliopsida; order Santalales; family Viscaceae; genus Viscum; species Viscum album. The sequence goes on from OY728166.1 coordinate 1,180,051,911, forward strand.
TTTTAGCTCCCCGCACATCACACAACTTGCACAAAGAACATACACCGTGTACTTTTTGTACACTGCCACACACTGCACGTTCTCCACATTTGGACGATACAGGGTGTGTACGTTCAGTACACACCGTGTACCGTGATTCCTATGGCCTTCTAGCCCCGTCCATGTATTTTCGGGACACGGTTCCCATCCCATCTACTGATACACGACATGTCTGTTCAGGACACATTGTGTCCTCCAACCCTTGGGAGGACCCCATGTGAATGAAGTACATGCCTCACACACCATGTTCACTTACACGGCGTGTATCTCTCCCACATGGAGTGTATGTTACCCTTTTCCCCTATTCATGTTGATTCATATCTGGATCTTTACACAGGCTACACTCCATGTTGGTGTACACGACGTGTACACTCTGTTACATGCCATGTTCTCCTATTTTTCCCAACACATGACATCATGGCATGTCAATACAGGGGACATGGGTTCCTTCAAAATTTCTTGTACACACTATGTACCCTGGATCTATACACCATGTTCCATTATTATTATCAATTTTCTCACATTTTCTTCCTTTTCTTTTTCTTCTTTTTCTTTTCTTTTGGGTTTTTTTCTTTTTATTTCAGGTATGGCTGATCAGGATCCTTCTCATGGGAAGCGGCCCACTTCTGATGATGAGGGTGAGCAGAATCCTTGCCGTCAGATACATCTTCGATCTCATGAGTGGCCCGCATTGTATTTACCAGTTTTCCAGCCCCCACTTTGGCCACTCTACCTTCTCTTATGATACCGCATCCTCCAGTGCCCTCTACTGACCCATCAATTCCAGGGGTCCCATCTATTACCGCTCCTTTGGCCTTCACCCCCTCCACTTCGGAGGTCGAGAGCTCCAGTGCTTCCACTCCTTCCAGCTCCCTTCCCTCCAAGCTACTATCCACTCCTGTAGTAGACCTGATCGAGCCGTACCATCCATCCTCTACTGGAAAAACTTCTAGGACCGCTTTGGTATCCTCTAATCCACTTCCTACTACAATAGCAGGACCAACGACTCCAGACCCCACTATTCCACCACCGTCTGCACCAGTTGCTACCCGCCCTACGCCACACCCCTACCTGGTTTTTCCAGATGATCATCCTATGGCGAAGTGCTTGCGGAATGTTTCTCGCTGCACTATCCAGTTGATCAGTCGCTATATTGACATCACCATCGCACAACACCTTGGCATCTGGGAGGAGTTTGAGGAGTATCTGGCCATACACAACTGCTCGATACTTTCCAGGTTAGTACTCTTATGTACCATGAATTATTTTTAGAGTACATGGCTACGTTCAATTTTGACAGTCCCACATACCGGCAAAAACCCCCAGATACATCTCGTCCAGTTTGATTTCGTCTAGGTGTCCGACCTCTTTCACTTACTATGGCTGAGTTTTTCCAAGGGTACGACTTCTACCCCCATCATGCTACCCCACCTCCCATCTCTACCTTGACCTTCCCCGAGCACTCTGACCTTGTTGCAATGTGGAGAGAGCTTGTTGGGTCTGACCACAGGTATACCTCTACATCGCAGAAGATCACACTCATCCTTGACCCTTCTCTTCGCTTTCTTCACCAGTTCTTCAATGCCATCCTCTTCCCACGCCATGAGGATATGGGCGTTGTGTCGAGACGAGACATGGAGCTCTTGAACTGTATCATTCAACATGACTACCCTGACCTCCCTTGTATAGCCGCCTCCTATTTCAACTCCGTGATCCATGGCCGTAAGGGCAACAAGAACGATGGTTTCTACGCCACATATTTGGCGCACCATTTGGGAGTTTTTTGAGCCATCTCTCCCTCATGATCACTTGGGTTCTCCTCAGCATATGGAATTCCTCATTCTTATCCACATGAGGTTGGTTGAGCACCAGGGAGAGTGATTTGTGCTCATGTAGGATGCCCCTACTCCTGCAGGGGAGCGAGCCGACCCACCTGCTCCTGTTGGTGTTGCTGCTCAGGATCCACCCCATCCACCTGCAGATGTACCATCCCCACCCCACCCCCTTCTCCTGGCCTTCCTTCTTCTTCCACTATTCCTTCTTCTTATGTTCCTTCTACCTCTCCAACTCCCTCTTCACCCTCAGTCGATCTCTCCTTTACCCTCTGCCTAGTCGATCTGGAGTGCCGCTAGGATAATATGGATCAGACTATTAGGTGGATCGAGCAGCTGTTGGGGCTTCTTATTTAGAATAATGGAATCCCACTACCCCTAAAAACTACTCCTCCTTAGGCTCCTGGACATTCTTCAGCAGCCCCACTGCTATTTACAGTGCTTTCCATAGATTTAGTTCTCCTCTCCACTACTGGCCCAGCTGCTACCACTACAACTCTCGGTCTGAACATCACTACAGATCCTTCTATTTCGAGCGCATATCCCGAGCCTACAGTTTCCATGGCTTCTGATCCTTCTACGGTGGCTGCTTCTTCACCTGATGATGCCTCTTCTGAGGCCACCCCTTGATTGGTTTTTGGGCACATTTATTTCATTATATATATATTTTTGTGCTATCTAGTTCCTATGTTCTATTGTGTATTCTTTCAGTTTTTTCTCTCCACAACTATCACAGGTACCCTAGAGTGCTTTGGGATATCCTCTTCCACCATTTCCCATATTTCTTAACATGGACACGAGGGGAGTATTGTTTTCCAGAATTCTATTTGCTTTTTCTTTATAGTTTTACTTCTTCCATTACTCCCCATCATCCAGGTCCACTATTGTGTCCCCACATCACCTTCTCTACCTTTATGTGGAACTTGGGGGACCATGTGAACTATTCAGTGTGGGGGAGCCTCTCTACCTACACCGCTCTTTTTCCCTTGAACTAATCTAGGAGACATCATGAATAGATGAAATATTTTAAACAGTGAAATTTTTTTGGTTAACTATCATTATAAATAATAAAGGCATAGTTGAGAATTTTAGAAGTTATATGATTATTTTAAAATTGTAATAAATTGTTTTAAAATGATTGCTGATATGGTTGATTTTCCAACTTAAATTCTTGGCTATCTATATTTATTAGACTGCTCATTTTTATTCATGCCATGACCTGATTGACCCTTTATCTTTTTCCTCATTCCCAAGAGGTATTCTAAAACTTTTTTACATATTATTTCTTATATCCTCTTTCTTGAGAAATTCTTAGGATATGAATAACTACCAAAATTTGCTAGTTTTTCTCTTCAAAACATGAATATTTTTGAATCTCATTAAAATGATTGAGGCATTTGATTGTTTTTTCAACCCCTTTGACCTTGAGACCTTCCATACATTTGATCTTCGTAAACCCTTTGAAACCATGAACTTCCTTGATAGGAAGCTGCATTACAAGCCTATTTTCTTTTAATACCCTAATTATTTTATGATTTTTCATGATTATTCACTTGAGCTTTAGAGAGGGATTTTTTGTTTTTCATGGTACATTTTTTCTGAGCAACCATGAACTTAAGTGTGGGGGAGTTTGTCACTTGTTCATTTGGGAAAAAAGGTTCCATAGCCTATTATCCATTATATTATTGGCGGTCCCTCTTGTATTGTTAAAAAAATACAAAATAGGGACCAATTTCATATATTACACTTTATTGATGGTTTATGGACCCATTTTGGCAAGAGAATATCATGGTAATGATATAATTTTTAAGAGATCTTTATTGGGGATGGATTTTTGTTGAGCTCTAATTTTTGATTATCATGCATTATTGTTTAAGAATTTAGCCTCCTTTTTCGAGCCTCTGAAATTATTTTTCACATTATTACCTATCAAACCTTATCCTCAGAAACATTTGAACCATGATGAAATCTCCCATGATTTCTGTGATTTAAATTTCTAAATTAGATAATGAGAACACTTGCAAGCCTATGGATAGAGTGAATATACTTAAGATTGAGCATAACTATGATAAAATTATCTTGAGTGATGAGAGTATTATTTTCTGGTGAGGTAAATCATCATGTTACAACTGTAATTGTGAAATGTTGAACAATGTGCATAAAAGAGAATGTGAGTTTCATAATTGAACTATAAAGGAGGCATGATTGGAATATCATTAAAATTGAAATATGTTTTTGTGTCTTTATAAAATCATTTTCTATTCCTATATTATCTTTAAGTATAATTAAATTTGAATGCTTCCATTTTTGGAATATGGATACTATTGATTAGATGTTGAGATTTTTCTTGGGGACAAGCAAATGACTAAGTGTGGGAGAGTTTGATGTACCTCATTTGCGTATACATTTTTGTACATTTTATCTAGTTTTTAAAATATGTTTTCACCAGATACAAGTTATTTGGGAGATAAAATGCTATAATTTGGTGATCATAATGTTTTTAGGTATTTTCATGACAAAGACACAAATTGGGGGAAAGTTGATCAAAAATTATAAACTACACGACGTGTACTTTCGGATACACACTGTATACCAGAACCCCAACTCAGATTGGCCAAGAAAAGTACATGCCCAAGTTACCAGAAGCCCGTACATGTCATGTACACCAGTCTACATGTCATTTGGACCTTCTAGAAGCGGTTGGTGGCCGATGAACGAGAGTGCACGCCGTGTATGGTGGCGCTACATGCTGTGTACTTCCACCTACCAAGTGGGTCCATGTTCTAAGTCAAAGATGGTGTGTTAGACACCCACCGGTGTAGAAAAAGATGGAAAAGTGTGTTGACAAGAGTACACCTCATGTACGTTCCATTACACACTATGTAATACTAAAACCTATAAATATGTGGTAGGACCTAAAAGTTTAAGATTCATTAATTCATTCAGTTTTCATTCAATTTGAAGGTAGAGCACTCTAGGTATGTCCTAGAAGAGAAGAAAGGAGAGAAATAAGTGAAGAGAAGAAAGGAAGGTGCTTCTGTGCTACCTTCCCGATGACCTTCGCTCCAAATATTTCAAGAGGATGTGTCCATGTACTAGAATTTATTTAATTAATAGCTACCCCATGAGTAGTTAAATTCCCTATATGTTGGGGCTGTGGACAAATGAATGTTGTAATTTATCAATTGTGATGTTGTAATCACATTTTTTATCTTTTCTTTCTCATAATTCCTTATTAACCCTTTTTCAAATATCACTAGAAATCTTGTATCAGACCAAGAATGATATTTCTAGGGATCTTTTAAGTAATTATGGTTAAAAAAATCCATGAACATTGGGTGTTTTAATCATCTAAAAAGGTCTAAAATTAATAAAAATTAAGATAAATCAATTTTCAGACCAACAAAATTGACTTCCATTGATTTAAACAAAACTTACCAGACCATAGGTGTTATGTTACATAAGTAATCCTAGAGATGTGAATTATCATGAACAATACAACCTCATAAGAAAATTGATTTAACAGAAACCTCATAAAATCCATATCCCTGACACATTTCCCTCCAAATTTGCATCAAAACCAAATTCCCGTGTTTTTCTTTATTCCTTAAGTAATTTTCTAAGAAATTAAAATCTAATCAACTTTTCATCAAAACATTAAAAAATCAACTCTAAATTTAGTACACTTCACTAAATCAAGTACAAACTAGATAAGAAAGACAAAAATAACTCTTTCTCCCTATGGATCTACCCCTTACTGGTACTATAATCGTTAGGGTAATACAATTTGGATAGCTGAAAATAACAGTTTGGTAGAAATGACACACCAAATAACTCTGAATTTATAAATCTATATACGATTAAACTGGGAATTATCAAAGTTTAATTTAGGAATGATATTGGTATATTGATCGATGATAAAATTATAATTGATATATTATAATGATATAAAAACAAAATAGTAATAACTAAAATATTTATATATGATTTATTTATTTTTTAGGGAAGGTAAGGATGAATCCAAAAACTCTTCCCCTTAATTGATAAATAAGAAAAATATTAGGGTATAGATGGGTTCAAGTAGGCATAAAATGACCAGAAAAATATGAGAAACAACAATGTTCACATATGTTTACTTCTAGAACCCATGTTCCAAGGGTATCAACCAATTCTCAGTGGATAACGACCTCTCCTTGAAATTTTATGCTTCTTAAGAATCCCAACATCATCATTTGAAGTTGATTCAATAGAGACTTCTGATATGGGTAATGTTTTATATTTCCATGAGAGATCAAGATTATTCAGCTCTAGATTATGTCAGAATATTTATACTAGGTTGATGAATGACCATTTCATGACAATAATGTAGTATTTGAAGACAAAAACTTATGGTTCCATTTTAGAAATAGAAACTCATCCTATGAATCATACAAATCATCAACGTCTTCTCAGAGATCAGTAGGTATCCTTTCATAATCATGTTCCTCTAAGGGAATTTTGAATTTGTAATTTCGAGCTCTTGTTTCATCACATTAATGGTTTGAGGACTTACCAAAGGTGTCATAATCAATTTTCATTAATTCAGAAAAATGAGGAGGGAAGGACCATTCTTCAATTTCATCTGCACTAGCTCTTCTCCTACATGGAGTAGGGGACTTGGCATAGAGAGGAGGGGTACCGATAAGTACCGGATTATCAATGTGATCTATTACATGAATAATATAAATGTATAATTTTTTTTCACAATAAATTTTAAATTATAAAACTTATAATTTAAAATAAAAAACATTAATAATTATATTTAAATATATTTGAAAATTTTAATATATAGATAAAATTTATTACTAATTAATTATGTAGACGAATATATTCAATTAAATGTATATAAAAAATATAATATGATTTTAACTACATTTGAAAATATTAATTATAACTAAAAAATAATTATTTATATAAATGAATAAATATGATTTAAAATAGATCATTAATTATATAAATGAATAATTATATTAAAAATTAATCATATGTATACACATGAAAAGATAAATTCCATGGATATAAAACTCATACAAAAATAATTAAAATATGTATATATTATTAATTATATAAAAAACATTAGTAATTAATGTTTATATTTTAATGCGATTAGTTTTATTTAAGAAATATTTTTACCTATAAAAATATTTGAAATTTTTTACAATATATTATTAATTATATAAATGTATAGATAAATATAAAAAAATTAATAATTATAGTTAAATGAAAAATAGTCGTAATAATTTAGTAATTATATAATTTTTCTAATATTAATTATATATATAGTATTAATAATAATTGTATTTAAGTGTTTTTAATATCATTTAAAACCTTTTATTAATTATATGAATGAATAAATTTTCAATATTATAAAAATTTATAGTTATATTCTAAAATATTAATAACTATAGTCAGTTTACAAAGGATGATTTTCAATATATTAATTATTAATATTAAATTTACTATCAATTATATTTAAAATAATAATTAATTATTATTATTTAATATATATATATATATATACATATATTACTTATGTAATAATGTTATATTTTTTAGAAACTTCTTGAAAAATATAAATGTATAAATATTTTTTACAGTATATTGATAATTACAAAATTGTAAATAAAATAAAACTAATAATTTTGTTTAAATATATTTAAAATTGATTATATATAGATATATTATTATTACTAATTATATATGTATATATTATATTGATTTTACAAAAAAAAATTAATTATTAATTAAATTTTAAAAGTATTCATTATAATGAAAAATATTATTAATTGTATAAAAGATTTGTTTTAAAAACATATCATTATTTATATAAATGTATAATTATATTCATATATAATTATATGTATACATAAAAAACATTTAAAATATACATTACTAGCAACTTAAATGTAAATATTAATTACTAATTTTAGTATTGATAAGATATAAAAGTTTTTAATTATAAAATTAATAAAATTATAAATATAAGTTCATTTTAAAAATTCATTTAAATATTTGAAGTTGAAAATTTTCAATTATTTTTTTACACGTATCACCATTTTTATTCACATATAAATATATATGTGTGTGTGTGTGTGTGTTTTGTGAACTCAAGGAAATGTGTGTGTAATAGGTGAATCTAGCACATATGTGTGTGTATCAAACTATATATAATGCATATGTTATTAATATTATTTTAATATTTATATAAAATAAAATTAGTTACATTTAACTGAAATTAATTACATTATATATATGTAAACATGATAGAAAAATATATATTAATATTGATAATATATAAAAATTATAATATGAAAATTTCTAAAATTTTAAATGTTTAGTTAATTAATTTATTTAAACATTAAAATTTTAAATCATTTGTTACAGTAAAAATATATAAATATTTACATTAAATAAATTATAAATATTTTATCAACATTTATAAAAGTAGGTGATAAAGACCGATTTTCCTTTTTTCCTTGTTTATCTAGTAGAGATTATAGGACTTTAAGTAAGGTCAAGGGACTGATGGTTTGAATTTAATTTGATGCATTTTATTTTTAATATATATAATAATAAAAATAATATATAATTATTATATTATTATTGTTTCAGTTTTTTATTTTTATTTTTGGATCGTGTCTATTGGATGGGGAAGAAATAACTATGGCTAGAAGGGACCAACTACCATATTGGATATCTCCACAGTTGTTTGGTTGTGGTTCACATGACCTATCCATGGATTTGAGTCACTCCATCCTCCTCCACCCAGGTTATGATCATGGATCTTCCTCACGACCTTAGCTATGTACACAAATTTTCTTCTCTTTGGTGAAAACATTCTTGGATTTAATCATGGGAATCCCCCCCATGTTTCCTTGTTCTTCATCTCTCTCTATAAACTACTTCCGACAAATTCCACAAATATTGTAATTTCCCCACTTCTGTTGGTTATTGTGAGTTGTTTTTTTTCAATTATTTTCTCCTATTAAAGTGTGTTCCTAGTTTATAACATAGGATAGAAGTGTTTTTGAAATTTATTTTTCATTTTCCCCAGTTTTATTCATTTTTTCATTTTATTATCATGTATCCATTCAATTCTTTATGCATTCTCACACTTTTATGGAAAAGTGGTGTGTAGCGACCTCAAGAATTATGAAGCTAACATTTGGTATCGAAGGCAAGTTTGTATATCCAAATATATCGACTTCGAAGAGATGGGAATCAATTTACACTAAGCAACAAAGAAATGTGTAGTGTTGTTGCCTTACACAATGCTTATGTTCACAAGCTATTCCATTTAAAAAATCAAAATTGAAGACAACATTGATTCCCAAGGAGACTGGGATGCTGTCAATCCTAGAATTGGTGTGAGGTTCAAACCTGAAAGTTACTAAATGGGTGCCCTAATCTGGTGGTCCACATAGATTCAAGTGTGCCTCCTCCTACGCCAGAGTCTTCCGACTAGTAGTGAGGGCCTAGGGTGTGTTTGTGGGGGGACTATTTTATCATGTTAAAGTGGATAACAACACATATACAATAATATATAAATATTGGAAATATTATGATAAATTATAAGAAGAGAAAATAAGAAAAAATAACTAGAATAATAGGCTGCTATAGAAGAATCATGATATAAACATCCAAGCACTAAATAATAATCCAAAACAATAAATAGAATCATATATAAAATATGATGATTTCATGTCTCTATAAAATAGGGAAAATATGTATACATGGTAGCATGTATTCAATACAATACATGGTATAAACAAGGATCAAAATCCATAAATTCTATCCAAGCATCTCAAGCTCCATCCCAGTCATCTACTACTAAGATCTCATCCTATGTCATGTAATAATTCACACATCCAAATAGGAAGAAACCCCTTATCTACACCTGCAATCATATAGTTTGATTGGGTACCATTTGTGGCCCAAATAGGGTGTGGGATAAACTCAGTATCCCACCACCAAAAACATCTATAAATATCCATTTTTTGTATATAGCATGGTTGTGTGAAGATATAATAATGAAAAGAATTAATAATAAATATAATCGATCAACTCTAATTACTAGAGGAAAATTAGGTGGACACTACCTGCTTTGGCACATGCTGGAATATCTATGAACAAGTAACCAAGGGATGTAGTGCCTTGCATCACAAAATTAGGGCACGTCATTCCCAATATCACAGTATAGGGTATCCATGACCAATATCACAAGAATAGAGGATTTCATGCCCAGTATCATAGTATAGGGTCGCCATGCCCAATATCACAGAAATAGGGGATTCCATGAACAGTATCGCAGTATACAGTTTCCATTCCCAATATCAAAAAATAGAATATTCATACCCAATATCACATAAATAGGGGATTCCATGACTCGTATCATAGTATTGGGTCGCCATGCCCAGTATCACAAATATAGGGGACGCCATGCCTAGTATCATAGTATAGGGTCTCCCTGCCTAGTATCACATTAGCAGAAATGGAATTCATTCCCATATTGATATAACATTCATAAGGTTCATCATCCCCATTTACCATAATTAATTATGGTCTCCATTCCCATACAACATAACATTGATAATTAATCATTGGATTAATAAAAGCCAAAAAAAATCATTAACATTTAATAATAACAATGACATAACCATTGTTCCATTTAATCATGTGATGTGGTCCTACAACTCACATTCAATTCAATTTATTATAGCTATCTCACTTTTGAGACACACCAAAACCATTTAGATGATGTTTTGGCCATTTAAGAATTTCATAATTTCATGGAAAATCCATTAGTACACCTAAGATAGTGGGAATGGATGAAGGGACCTTGTCCAAACTAGAGAAGGGATGATTAGAACAATTCTATCATAGAAATTAAATTTAACATTATTTAAGTGTAATTTAGACCAACACATAGAGAATCCAGCATATAACACATGTTATAGAACATAAAGACTTTACGAGATTAATACTAGACCACCCACCTCAAGCTCATAATACTCTCCTCATCCACTAATGAACATTCATTTAGACTGGATCAGGAGAATGTGGAAGAACAGATAAACGCCCTAAAAATAGGGCATATGATCCTGCATTAAGATAACATCATCATGAGAAATAAAAATGATTAACTGAGTTGATGTAATGAATAACATATTTGTGGCTATCCAACAAGGCAAACATAGATCGAATTGGAGTATGTATGGAAGAGATATTGAAGAACCTATCTTGAGGGAGTTAAGATCTCAAAATGGGAGGGAAACCATATGTCCATTGGAAAATAGTGAAAATGAGATGGGGGGTTGAAATTATATGAATTTAATGGAATTTTGTAAATTTTTCTAAAATATATAGGTCTCATGGTTTGGTTACATGGTTGGACAAACCGTGTGCCTCCCACTGTCTAAGGAGGGACCTCACACGATTCCATGCACACAGTTTTCCAAACCATGTCCAAACTGTGTGATCTTGATCTGCTAAAAATTGCAAACCAACCACATGAGTGTGAGACCTAGGGTGCATTGTTAGGAAAAACCGTGCATCCAACTTTCCCATCGGAAATGCCCCATATTGTTAGTGGAAATCATGCGGACTAACATGCATGGTTTATACTAATCATGTGTCCTAGTGCATTTTTACACCAGTCGGGGTCCTGAGCTCTAAACAAGCCCCAGACACCCCCATAACCTCCATGAACTCTTTATAAATATATATTAAATCCAAAACAAAGAGTTTGTATAAAAATTAAAGGATCCATACCTCATATAAAAAACTAGGTTCTTACATCCCCCCCTTAATGGAACTCATCCCTAAGTTCACCATCAAAGGGAAGAGAAATTATATCTAAGAAAAAATCCATCCACTAGGAACATACATCAGTATCTTGCTTCCTTGTCTCACGCTGTACATGGTTGTGCTTCCATAACACCCATATTAAGGGGACATATCGACGTCTAAAATTATTAACACTCCAGTCAATGATGTGTATAGGATACTCCTTAAAATAGGTGTCAACATCTAGCTTAACATCCGTGGGATAAATTTTATTATGTGGGTAGGAATTATATTGGCGAAGTTGTGAAATGTGGATGACATCATGCATGGAATGGTACCTCTAAAGTAAGAACAACCAATAGGCTACTGACCCAAATCTCCCTAGAATCTCAAATGTCCTAACATAATAAGGTGATAAGTTTCATTTCCTCTGTATATATCTATACCAAAGTATAGGTGATAACTGTAAGAAAACACAACATGTGACCCTGAACTCTAGAGTTCATCAATGGAAATAAACATAAGTTTTTTTTCAAGACTAAGCAGTATATATCCACTTCATAATCAGCTGAACCTACTCTGAAGTTTCCTGAACAAGATGATGGCCCAGTAGTACTGCCTCTCATGCCTCTAACCAGCATAGGGGTGAATAGAACTACCTATCATATAGGGCCTCACAAGGAGGCATATTTATCATCTCCTAATATATATTATTATAGGTAAAATCAACTAGAGGGATATGATTCTTCCATGAACCGCCAAAATCCAGGACACATTCTTGGAGCATTTTCTATAACACATGTATAGTCCGTTCTGACTGACCATCAGTTTGAGGGTGAAAAGATGTTCTCATAAGCACCTTTGTACCCATATCACTTTTTGAACCCAACTAGAACCTCAATATTAAACGATCATCCCTATATGAGACAATTGTATGTGGGAACCCATGTAGCTATAATATCTCACAGACATACAGTCCACCCATATCATCAACTGATAAAGTCTTCTAGATAGGATAGAAGTGGGATAATTTCTTCAGTTGATCCATAACTACCCAGACTATGTCATTACCTCGATACAACCTCGGTAATATGATGAAAAAAACCTTCAAAATATCCTTCCATTTCCATTATGAGACCAGTAACAACTGTAACAATCCAACAAGTCACTGGTGATCTACCATCACTTGTTGATAGGTGAAAAAACTAGTGATAAAACCCACTATATGATATTTCATCCCTGGATACCTATAATTTTGGAGTGTATCATGATACATCTTAGAGATACCTGGAAGAACTCACCACTAAGAAGCATGTGACTCTCACTTCATCTACTATCTAAAATTCATGGGGACCTAGATACACCCATGTGTATGTAGAATGTATTCATCATTTATAGACCAATATTAAGGTAGGTCATCACCAGTGATACTCTCTCATTGGAACAAACCCTTAGGATCCAAAAACTACTTTATCTTTACTCTCTCCAATAGTGAAGAGGTCATTGATAGTGATGTATGTACACATTGTCCATGATAGTCCTAATCCTATCTATGCATCTTAAAAAACAAAGCCATGAATTTACACTCTTTACTTGCCTCCTGAACCCCCTATGCCTAATTCCTCCTATGAAAATCATTAAAAAAATCATTTCCCTTCTCAGGTGTATAGGAAATCTTGAAGTCAAAGGACCATAGTTATTCAAACCATCTTCACTGCCTAAGATTCAAGTCTCACTGTGTGAAAATTTACCTGAGGATTTTGTGGTCTGTAAACACCACAAATACTATCTCATCAGGTAATTCCTTCAACAATTCATGGCATGCACAACCACTTACAAATAAATATCATGCGTTAGGTAATTCCACTCATGTGGACTCAACTACCAAGACTCATATGCAACAGATCGATCTTCCTACATCAGAATTGATCCTACCATGATAGCTAATGTAGCACAATATACTATATAGATCCTTACCGACTATGGTAGAATCAAGACCATCATTGAAGTCAATCTCTATTTTAGTTCTTGAAAGTCTATCTCATAGGATTCTGACCATACAAACATTACACCATTCTTAGTCAATCCCAAAAGAGTTTATTCTAAGCATGAGAAGTCCTATATAAAATGCCTATAGTAACCAATTTACCCCAAGAAACTCTAGATGTCAAATACATTATTGGGATACCCCTAGGTATCCACTACTCTCACCTTCCATGGTTCATATGAAACTCCTACCTCTGAGATAATACGATCCAAGAAGTGAACCTTGTCTATCCAAAAGTGACCTTAACTAAGCTATTATACAGTTGGTGCTCTCTCAATGTATTCAAAATGATCTCAAGATGAGTGTCATGGTCTCTTTGAGTATGAGAATATACCAAGGTTTAATCTACAAATACCATGATAAAAAAATCCAGATAGGGATGGAAAACCATATTGATCAAATCCATGATTACAGAAGGTGCATTCGTAAGAATGAACAACATCACGAGATACTCATATATGGCATACCAACTATGGAAATACATATTTGAAATATCTAAAGGTCTAACCCAAACCTGATTGTGTCTCGATATCAGGTCGATCTTAGAGAATACCCTCACTCCTCTGATTTAGTTGATGAGATCATCAATATGAGGTAAGGGATATCGGTTTTTCACAATAAGATAATTAAACTTTCAGTAATCCAAAATAATCCTTGGGGTTCCATCCTCATTCTTGAAAAAAGGACTGGTGAACCATAGGGAGAAGTATTAGGTCGTATAAAACCTTTGGTGTCAAGATCCTCAAGTTGCCTCTTTAGGTGCTTCAACTCAGTAGTATCCATCTTGTATGGATAAATGGATACTGGTACAGTTCTGAGCACTAGATTGATAGTAAACTCTACCTATCTCTTAAGAGGCATTCCGGAAAATTCATCAGGGATAATGTCCCTGAAATGATCGAATAATGGAGGGAACTCAGTCTGATGTAGTCCCTAATATTTATAAAAATTATGGAAATTTGGGAGGTCACTTTTCCTAGTCCAATATGTTTTGATCCAACTCTACATGCATGAAAATCCCACTCACTCTTTTGAATGTAATTTTATCCCTCTGGTGATGTACATGACACCCTATAGTGATAAAAATCTATGTAGGCATGACAGGGAACCAACCAATACATCTAGAGAATGACATAAAAGCTGGTAATCTCGAGGTTGAAGAGGTCCCATAAGAAATGATTGCTTCATACCTTAAGGGGAAGTCCTTACATTGTCATATACTCTCTGAACATATATCCAAAGGTGTATCAAGAACCATAACACCACTAGAGAACTAAACACTGATCCCAAGGATCTCCAAAACATGAAAATATATAAATAAATGGGATAAAACTGTATCAAATAAGTTCTAAATGATATTAGAGGCTACTAGAATAGGACCTCAAACTGTAGATGGCCTAACACCCTGCTCCTTTGGTATAAGATTCACTGAATAGACATGGACTTATTCGCAACCCTGTGTTACACTAGGACTACCTAGATTGGGTCCATTATGAAGTGATATATATTAGAAACCTTGATACCATGTCTATGACCTCATCCTCTATCGGTATGGCTAGTAGTAATCTAACTACCTACCTAGCGAGGTGCTATTTATCATACTCCTGAAGGTGAAGATAGCATAGATCCTATCCTAATCAGAATAGATGGGAAGGTACTGTAGAAATGATGTAGATTCCCCAATATTCCACAACCTCAGTAGTCTATAGGGTATCTAGGACACTAGGGCCTCTTGCCTAAGCATCCCATATTGGTGAAAAATCACATAAATATCAGTGGGTGTCACTTGGTTGTCACTACTCACATGCATAGTCTCGAAGCGTCGTTTTCGACTTCTAGTCAAACCACTACCCTATCTGAGCTATTGAACGCCTTAGCTCACACTGTTTGTTTCCCTCAGGTTCCACTTGATGATAAGAGACTATTTTAATATATCAAACATGATAGTGAACCAGAAAAAATTCAATTGAGAACAAATAGGATTCCAAAGGCCATCCTACAATATTATCTCTTTCATTAGCCCATTAGTAGTATAGATAGGTGAAAATTGTTGAAGATCTATAAAATAAGACGAATATTCCAAAAATATTAGAGAAAACTAATGAAAGTTCATGAATTCCTTGGCATGATCGGCCCTTAGGGTCTCAGGGAATAAATAATCAAGGAAACCCAACTGGAAATATCTCTAATGATATTGACCCACCAGGTTTAGGATATCCCACCAGTGTTTGGAGGATCCTCAAATAATATATGTAGTGAGTTTCACTCTCCTTTCATGATGTGTTTCTAGATTCTAAATTATACACATACCCATCTCAATCCATAGATTTACATCCTGTTGTCTGATACTGTAACGACCCAATCTTTTTGAGTAGTATATTAACTTACTATTAATGATTTAATAAGATGTTAATGGTTAATGCAGAAAGAGGAGTCGATGGCTTCATCCAGTAGACTCGAACCTTATGAAGCCCACTTATCAGAGCTTGGGAAGGAGGTAGAATCTGTGGGATTCTCTTTGGACCAAGCCCAATCCGAACTCCAGCATGTCAAGCTTGAACAGAAATGCCTGCGGGAGAAGTTCAAGTTAGCAGAGATTACTACTAGGGCAATGTTATCTGAGCCTCCCTCAGATTCTCTCACCATAGCACACCTTACACTTAGGTCATATGCCGGTGTTATAAGGGGTTATGTGATGAGACCCTACCCTCTTTGTGTAATCCTTTGGGATGAATGAATTGAGATTTCTTTCTTTAGTGATGTTTGTGAAATTTCAAATGTCCGAATAATTTAAGATGTATTTTATTGATGAATTTTGAAAAAAGGATATTTTAAAATATTTATGTAAACCCTAAATAATTAATCATGTGTAATGATTTTCAAAAAATGGTCTTCTACAAAAGTGTTCATTAAAGAATTTGGAGTCTAATAAGATCAACTTAATTTTTGATGAATAGTAAAGTATGAATAGTGATTTTACGCTTAGGATTAGTAATGCAACCAAATGGATTAGTAATTTCACTCAAAGAAAGTTTTAATATAATTTAGACACCTAGATTAAGTAATGTGATTCAATAAAATGGGTAAATAACAGTTTCATAAATTATTAGCCAAGTATTAGTTTTTTTGGGGTGAATAGTGTTTTTTAATTAAAAATTTAATTAAAAATAATTAGAAAATTATTTTTATAAAAAGGACTTTATTTTTGAACTTAGAGCATCGATATTATGTTATGGTAATTTTTGGGGATTTTTCTGAAAAAAATGAATTCTCGATGAATAGTGTTTTTATTTAAAAATTAAATTAAAAATATTTAAAAAATTATTTTTATAAAATGTAGTTCATAAATGTAATTAGAGCATCGATATTTGGTTAAGGTGAAATTTTGGGATTTTTCTAAGTAAGATGAATTTTTCAGTGAATAGTAAAAATGCAGTTTTAGGGTTTCAGTATGTTTAATGACATCATAACTGTGTCATGAGATATTTTAAAGGTTGGCTGGCCAAGGGTGATGAATTATTGTTTTGGGGGCCCCATTTTGCCTAACTCCATGGTAAATGCCAAGGGAGAGCACATGGTTTTGAGAAAAGCACTTGTGAGGTGTCCCTTGGCCATTAATGCCTTGTCCCCTCACTTTCCCTATAAATACCCACCCTTTCCTCCTTTAGTTTTCACTCCCAACTCTACCCCAACGACGTTCTGGTCTCCTTAACTCCTAAGGAGTCCTCCCAAGTTGCCCCCAAGCCCTCAAGGTCCAAAACATTGAGTTTTAAGAGTTACGTTTTAAGGTAAGGGATCTGACCTCTCTCTTTCTTTTCATGTAATCTCTTTTATGTCATTCCTTTTATGATCCATGTTCTTATGTGAGAGGATGTTCTTTTATATTCCTCTTACTTCCCTTTTCATGTTTATATGATGAGAGATCCCCTCTTACTCTCATCATTTCGTTTTATGAAAGTTTAAGTGACTCCGTTAGGCTGCCGAATTTTTTAAGGAATTCTTTCACCCTTCTCATTTTTCAAGTTCGATTTTCATGTCAAGTCTTTCAAGTTACTTTTTATTATGTTGGGGTATGATCTCTATATCTATCATACTAATATATTATGATCATATGATGAGAGAACTTATTTGATCTTGTCAAATCTTTTTTTTATTGAAGTTTAAGTGATGCCGTTAGGCTGCCGAATTTTCATAAGAGGAATCTTATTTTTGTCTCACTTCCATGTTTTTCATTTCATATGGTATATCTTTCAAATTTCATTACCATGTTCTTAAATCCCTTATATCCTGTCCCCCTACTGTTTTATGGATCATTTATTAGTGGGTGACCCATGTTCCCTCTCTTTTCAATGTTTTCTAAAACCTTGTAACATAGTCGTTATGTTGCAGAATTTTCGTCTCAAAATGCCTCTCTCTTTTCTCAAAATTATTTTATGTTATAAAGTGAATACTCAAAGCTCTTATTTCTACAAGGGTATTCACATATATATCAAAATTTTCTATTTTAAATTATGGGATTTACATACATGAAACCCGCTTCCCCTTTCCGTGGGTTTAAAGTGACATAAAGATCATGTCTTTAAAGCAGTTTTTAAAACGTTATGATTATGAAATGAAAACCATTTATTTTATTCTATATGGGTTGTTTATGAAATGATTGATGATGATATATGTGGATCACACGATAATAAAGACATGTCAAGGGTGCTCCCAGATAGCGCTCCAATGCATTGGGTAAATACTTAATCTCTAGAGATGACTTTTTAGACTGATACCTTGGTGAATAACCTTGGTAATTTTTAATGACACCTTGGGGATGGACCTTGGTGAAACAAAATGATTTTCAATATTGAATGTTGCAGCCACATCTTCAAGTTATAAAAAATGTTATTTTTATTATGATGTATCTCATGATTTCTTTCTCATGCCTTAAAGTTCTTTTCATGTCCTTATTGAAGTATCTCAAGTTCACATGTAAAATGTTTCTCTTGTTTCCCTTACTGGGCCTTCTGCTCACCCTTTCTTTTGATGTATGTCCCCAAGTTATGATATGCAGTAATGAACCTAGGATGAACTTAAGGAGAAGCCTTTCAAGTGTTTAAGAAGAATGTTTTATGTTCTTTTCATGTATTATGTTCCTTGTTTTCAAGACACTAAACCTTAAAGATCCTCAGTTCCGTGTAATGAAATCAAAGTTATGTTATAAAAAGACGGGATGCTATAGTTGGTATCAAAGGATGGTTTAGTTATTTTTGGAAATTAGGATATAAAAACTTTAGGAATAACCCTATAGAAAAGTTTAAATATAGGAAAACTTCCTGGTATTTTGGTAAGTATTGAGTAAGTGGTTTATCAAACAAATACATCTCTGTCTGGATACGAGCAGGTAGAGGCGGCTCTGGCCCAGATGTACATAGGGGTAAAACCCGAAAACACCGCTTTGAGCTAGACTTGAACGGGAACTAGTGCACGATAATGGGCCTTGCTGCACTCTTGGTTACAACACTCTCGGGGGATATGTTTGGTTAATCACATGCTTTTTATGAATCATTATGAAGGAATTATAGAGAAATGTAATTGTCTAAGCATGAAGTCTTAGTTAAAAGATTCATAAATGAAATTAGTTTCTCACTAAGATTTTATTCTTTTAGAAAATGGCGGGAAATAGGAGGAACCGTGTCAATGGTGACCGCAATGCACCATGTGTTGACGGCCCTCCGATGGAAGCCGGAATGGAAACATTCATGCGAATGATGAACCAACTGACTCAAGTTATGAGTAATAACTTGAATCAAGCTGAGAGGCCGACCTCACCACGAAGGTAACAACACTCTGTTGAGTCTTTCATGCATCAACGACCACCATCATTCAGTGGATCTACTGACCCTTTGGTTTTGGAACAATGGATAAGCTCCATTGAAAAGATCTTTTCTATACTCCTTTGTTCGGAACAAGAAAAAGTCACCCTTGATGTTTATCGCTTAGAGGGAGAAGCTGACCAGTGGTGGTCACTGGTCAAAAACACGAAGCCTAGAGGAGAGATGGAAGCTATGGAGTGGGAAGAATTCCGGGGAATATTATTTAACAAGTATTTCCCTCGTTCCATGAGAATGAGAATGGAGAAAGAGTTTCTCGATCTGAAGCAGAAGGAGAACGAATCTGTCGGAAGCTATGATCTGAACTTCAACCAACTTTCACGATATACCTCTAGCTTTTTCATGGATCAAAGTGGGAAGGTTGATAGATTTTTCAGTGGACTGAGACCTCATCTGCGGAAGAATTTAGCCAACCGGGACTACGATAGCTACGAGGAGATCGTGCGGAGTGCAATGAATGTCGAGCTAGAGTTTGGTGAGACACAGTGGTCTCATAAATCAAATGAAAAAAAGAGATCGTTGGAGACTAGTTTAGGGAAGACTTTTGATCAGGGAAGATGTGGAAAGAAAATACAACTTACCACATTCAATAAATGTGGGAAGAAGCATCTGGGGAACTTCTTGGTTGGAAGTGGCAAGTGCTACAAGTGTGGAAGAGGAGGCCATATTGCTCAGAATTGTCGTAGTGAGGTGAAGCCTCAACTCCCCAACACTAACGACAGAGGAAAGATGGTTCTGGCCTTACCCGAAGTCCATTGCTTCAAGTGTGGACAGCTTGGTCACTATGCTAATCTTTGTCCAAATCTAAGGGCAGTGGAGGGGAATCACCATCAACCTCAGCAAAGGCCAGGGGAGCAAGGTCCTGATTTTGCTATCACAACAACTGAAGTTGAATCTACGAATGACGTGGTAGCATGTACTCTTGTTGTCCTCTCAAAACTAAAAACTACTTTGTTTGATTCTGGTTCTACACATTCCTTTATTTCCTCCAAGTTTGCAAAGAATATAGAATCAATCCCGGAATTTCTTTAGGTAGAGTTGTCAGTCAAGACTCCAAGTGGGATTATCCATGAATCAATAGTGTTTAGAGACTCTAGTGTTTACTTTAGTGAGCACAATCTTATCACAAATCTAGTAGTCATTCCGATGTTGGAATTCGACGTTATACTAGGGATGGACTGGATCTCAAAGTATAATGCTAAGATCAAATGCAGAAGTAAGGAAATCTCAGTAGTCTTGAATAAACAACCTACAGTTATCTTCCAAGGAGAGATATCCTGAACTGATCCCTATCTAGAAGCACCTCTTATAGCTTTCTTTATGGATTTAATCGGTGATGATAAAGAAGGAAAAGGGAGCATTCCAATAGAAGATGTTCCAATTGTTCAGGAATACATGGATGTATTTCCTGAGGAGTTACCTGGAACTCCCCCCAAAAGAGAGGTAGAGTTCTCCATTGAACTCGTACCTGGGTCTCAACCGATATCAAAGACTCCGTATAGAATGGAAAATGTGGAGCTAGAAGAGTTAAAGAAACAAATCCAAGACTTGTAGGAGAAGTGGTTTATCTGACCAAGTGTGTCTCCTTGAGGAGAACCAGTTCTCTTTGTGAAGAAGAAGGAAGGATCAATGCGGCTATGCATTGATTATAGATAACTGAATGGGATCACAATGAAGAACAGATATCCTCTTCCAATAATTGATGATTTATTTGACCAACTTCGCGGGACTCAATTCTTTTCTAAGATTGACCTTCGATCTGGTTATCATCAACTGAGGGTGAAGAAGGAAGATATTCCAAAGATTGCCTTCCGATCAAGATATGGTCATTATGAGTTTACTGTTATGCCCTTTGGATTGACTAATGCTCCTACTATTTTCATGGATTTGATGAATAGAGTCTTTAAGGACTACCTTGATAAATTTGTGGTAGTTTTTATTGATGATATTTTGATATATTCAAAAAGTCATGAGGAGCATGAAGATCATCTGAGGGTTATTTTGAAAAATCTACGGAAGGAGAGGATCTTTGGAAAGTTCATCAAGTGTGAGTTTTGGTTAAAACAAGTGGCTTTCTTGGGGCACATCGTAACCAATGAAGAAATCTCAGTTGACCCTGCAAAGACAATGGTTGTGGAGGAGTGGCCTCAACCCACAACAGTAACTGAGATTCGTAGTTTCCTTGGTTTAGCGGGATATTATAGTAGGTTTTTGAAAAACTTTTCACGGCTTTCTAATCCTCTAACCAAGTTGACTCGAAAAGGGGTTAAGTTCATCTGGACAAAGGAATACGAGGAAAGTTTCCAAGAGCTGAAGAAGAGATTGGTTACTGCACCTGTGTTAACACTACCCTCTATCGGAGAAGGATTCGTTATTTTTAGTGATGCATCTCTGAAAGGGATTGGGTGCGTCCTCATGAAAAATGACAAGGTAATTGCTTATGCATCTCGACAGTTGAAGATTCATGAGCAGAATTATCCTACGCATGATCTAGAGCTAGCAGCAGTTGTTTTTGCTCTAAAGATATGGAGGCACTATCTTTATGGGGAGAAATGTGATATATACACCGACCACCAAAGTTTAAAGTATATTTTCACACAGAAAGAATTGAACATGAGACAAAGGAGATGGTTGGAGCTTATTAAAGACTATGATTGTTCAATTCATTATCAACCTGGAAGAGCAAACAAAGTTGCGGATGCGTTAAGCAGGAAAGATCCTGTTGTTCTGGCAACAATGAGGATCCTAGGAGATCCCTTGATTAAAGATCTAGTAAAACTGGACATGGGAATTATAAGGAAAGGGACATCATCAACCCTATCCCAAATGATTTCTCAACCTTCATTACTAGAGAAGATCAAGAAGTATAAAAATGAAGATCCTTTGCTGCAGGAGAAGTTGGAGGCTGTAAAAGATGGGAAGTTCCCTAATTTCAATATTGATCAAGAAGGTGTATTGAAATTTCGTACAAGACTATGTGTTCCATCTATTCCAGAGATAAAGAAAGAACTGATGGATGAAGCTCATAGCTTTACTTTCTCTATACATCCGGGAATCACTAAGATGTATAGTGACCTTAGTGATCATTATTGGTGGGATAACATGAAGAGGGAGATTGCTGATTACACTACAAGGTGCCTGGTGTGTCAGAAAGTAAAGGCAGAAAAACAAATTTCTAAGGGGGTATTACAACTGCTACCCATACCAGTATGGAAGTGGGATAATATCACTATGGACTTTGTAACTGGGCTCCCGAAAACATCCAAAGGAAACAATGTGATATGGGTTATTGTGGACCGTCTCACCAAGATAGCCCATTTTATCTCTATTCGGGAAGATTTCTCTCTGGATCAGATTAACAAGATATACGTGAAGGAAGTGGTAAGGCTGCATGGGGTACCACTATCCATCATGTCTGATCGTGACCCAAGATTCACATCAAAATTCTGGAGAAGTCTTCAACATGCTCTGAATACTGAATTGAATTTTAGTACGGCCTATCATCCTCAAACTGATGGCCAATCTGAAAGGACTATTCAGACACTTGAAGACATGCTGAGATTATGCTCAATGGAATTTAAAGGTGGATGGGATCAACACCTCCCATTAGTTGAGTTCTCCTATAACAACAGCTTCCATTTGAGTATTCAGATGGCACCCTATGAAGCTCTATATGGAAAGCGATGTAGAACTCCTACTTGTTGGGATGAAACTGGTGAGAGAAAGCTTCTGGGGCCTGATCTTGTGCAAGAGATGACAGAACAGGTTCATGCCATCCAACAACACATAAAGGCTGCTCAGAGTTGGCAAAAGAGCTATGCTGACAATCATCGAAGGGACTTGGAGTTTGGTGTTGGTGACAAAGTCTTCCTTCGAATTTCTCCCTGGAAGAGAGTCATGCGGTTTGGGAAGAAAGGGAAGCTCAGCCCTAGGTACATTGGCCCCTATGAAATCCTTGATCGCATAGGAGCAGTGACCTATCGTCTAGCACTTCAACCGAACCTAGCTCAAGTTCACAATGTCTTCCATGTATCTCTCTTGAGGAAGTACATACCCGACCCTTCGCATGTACTGAACCCAGAGGTGGTACAACTGGAACATGACCTCTCTTATGAGGAGCAGCTAGTGGAGATCTTGGACCATAGAGACAAGGTTCTACGATACAAGACTACCCACCTTGTGAAAGTGTTTTGGAGGAATCATAAATATGAAGAAGCTACTTGGGATCCTGAGGAAACAATGAAGCAAAAGTACCCTCACCTTTTCGACTAGGCCTCAAGTATAAATTTCGGCGACGAAATTTCTTAAGGGGGGAAGAATGTAACGACCCAATCTTTTTGAGTAGTATATTAACTTACTCTTAATGATTTAATAAGATGTTAATGGTTAATGCAGAAAGAGGAGTCGATGGCTTCATCCAGTAGACTCGAACCTTATGAAGCCCACTTATCAGAGCTTGGGAAGGAGGTGGCATCTGTGGGCTTCGCTTTGGACCAAGCCCAAGCCGAACTCCAGCGTGTCAAGCTTGAACGGAAACGCCTGCGGGAGAAGTTCAAGTTAGTAGAGATTACTACTAGGGCAATGTTATCTGAGCCTCCCTCAGATTCTCTCACCATAGCACACCTTACACTTAGGTCATATGCCGGTGTTATAAGGGGTTATGTGATGAGACCCTACCCTCTTTGTGTAATCCTTTGGGATGAATGAATTGAGATTTCTTCCTTTAGTGATGTTTGTGAAATTTCAAATGTCCGGATAATTTTAGGATGTATTTTATTGATGAATTTTGAAAAAAGGATATTTTAAAATATTTATGTAAACCCTAAATAATTAATGATGTGTAATGATTTTCAAAAAATGGTCTTCTAAAAAAGTGTTCAGTAAGGAATTTGGATTCTAATAAGATCAAATTAATTTTTGATGAATAGTAAATTATGAATAGTTATTTTACGCTTAGGATTAGTAATGTGACCAAATGGATTAGAAATTTCACTCAAAGAAAGTTTTAATATAATTTAGACACCTAGATTAAGTAATGTGATTCAATAAAATGGGTAAATAACGGTTTCATAAATTATTATCCAAGTATTAGTTTTTTTGGGTGAATAGTGTTTTTTAATTAAAAATTTAATTAAAAATAATTAGAAAATTATTTTTATAAAAAGGAATTTATTTTTGAACTCAGAGCATCGATATTATGTTATGGTAATTTTTGGGGATTTTTCTGAAAAAAAAGAATTCTCGATGAATAGTGTTTTTATTTAAAAATTAAATTAAAAATATTTTGAAAAATATTTTTATAAAATGGAGTTCATAAATGTAATTAGAGCATCGATATTTGGTTAAGGTGAAATTTTCGGATTTTTCTGAGTAAGATGAATTTTTCAGTGAATAGTAAAAATGCAGTTTTAGGGTTTCGGTATGTTTAATGACATCATAACTGTGTCATGAGATATTTTAAGGGTTGGCCGGCCAAGGGTGATGAATTATTGTTTTGGGGGCCCAATGTGGCCTAACTCCATGGTAAATGCCAAAGGAGAGCACATGGTTTTGAGAAAAGCACTTGTGAGGTGTCCCTTGGCCATTAATGCCTTGTCCCCTCACTTTCCCTATAAATACCCACCCTTTCCTACTTTAGTTTTCACTCCCAACTCTCCCCCAACTATGTTCTGGTCTCCTTACCTCCCAATGAGTCCTCCCAAGGTTCCCCCAAGCCCTCAAGGTCCAAACCATTGAGTTTTAAGAGTTACGTTTTAAGGTAAGGGATCCGACCTCTCTCTTTCGTTTCATGTAATCTCTTTTATGTCATTCCTTTTATGCTCCATGTTCTTATGTAAGAGGATGTTCTTTTATATTCCTCTTACTGCCATTTTCATTTTTATATGATGAGATATCCCCTCTTACTCTCATCATTTCGTTTTATGAAAGTTTAAGTGACGCCGTTAGGCTGCCGAATTTTTTAAGGAATTCTTTCACCCTTCTCATTTTCAAGTTTGATTTTCATGTCAAGTCTTTCAAGTTACTTTTTATTATGTTGGGGTATGATCTATATATCTATCATACTGATCTCTTATGATCATATTATGAGAGACCCTATTTGATCTTGTCAAATCTTTTTTTATTGAAGTTTAAGTGACGCCGTTAGGCTGCCGAATTTTCATAAGAGAAATCTTATTTTTGTCTCACTTCAATATTTTTCATTTCATAGGGTATATCTTTCAAATTTCATTACCATGTTCTTAAATCCCTTAGATTCTGTCCCCCTACTGTTTTATGGATCATTTATGAGTGGGTGACCCATGTTCCCTCTCTTTTCAATGTTTTCTAAAACCTTGTAACATAGCCGTTATGCTGCAGAATTTTTGTCTCAAAATGCCTCTCTCTTTTCTCAAAATTATTTTATGTTATAAATTGAATACTCAAAGATCTTATTTTTACAAGGGTATTCCCATATATATCAAAATGTTCTATTTTAAATTCTGGGATTTACATACATGAAACCCGCTTCCCCTTTCCGTGGGTTTAAAGTGACATAAAGATCATGTCTTTAAAGCAGTTTTTAAAACGTTATGATTATGAAATGAAACCCATTTCTTTTATGCTATATGGGTTGTTTATGAAATGATTGATGATGATATATGTGGCTCACATGATAATAATGACATGTCAAGGGTGCGCCCAGATAGCGCTCCAATGCATTGGGTAAAGACTTAATCTCTAGAGATGACTTTTTAGACTGATACCTTGGCGAATAACCTTGATAATTTTTAATGAAACCTTAGGGATGGAACTTGGTGAAACGAAATGATTGTCAATATTGAATGTTGCAGCCACATCTTCAAGTTATGAAAAATGTTGTTTTTATTATGATGTATCTCATGATTTCTTTCTCATTCCTTAAAGTTCTTTTCATTTCCTTATTGAAGTATCTCAAGTTCACATGTAAAATGTTTCTCTTGTTTCCCTTACTGGGCCTTCTGCTCACCCTTTCTTTTGATGTATGTCCCCAGGTTATGAGATGCAGTAATGAACCTAGGATGAACTTAAGGAGAATCCTTTCAAGTGTTTAAGAAGAATGTTTTATGTTCTTTTCATGTATTATGTTCCTTGTTTCCAACACACTAAACCTTAAAGATCCTCAGTTTCGTGTAATGAAATGAAAGTTATGTTATAAAAAGACGAGATTCTATAGATACCCCCCGAAAATGTGGGTAGATGCTGTTACTGGAACTCCCATGTAAGCTCTCTAATAGAAGGGAAAGAGCATAGGTCTACTTGAATCATATGCAAAATCCGTATAAAATACCATAAAAACTAGGAATAATAACCCATGTTGGGAATAGAAATATGTTCCATAGGTGGAAGTAATGGAGGTATCATTGGTGGCTCAGGTCTCACCACCTCCAGAGTATGGTCATAAACACCCTCCTAGAGTATGAGTAGAGTACGTCATGGTTTAATTACTCTGAAAATTCTAAATTCACACCTCAGATAAAATTAAATAACAACATAAGACACATATAAAGGAATATAATAGACATAAGGCCTTTCTATAAAATAGTAACACCCCTATACCAGCTCAAGGAGCCAGGTTTGGGTGATAAGAACATTTACATAGAACCCATGAGATGCTACCTACTTCCCACTACTTAGGTAGGGTTGGGGTTAAAATCTATGATTTTCTATTTCAATATCATTTAATTCAAATTTTTATTATATTTCTTTTCTGATGGTAGAACCAAATTGTTCACCACTTTCAATTCATAAGGGCCCATACACCTTATAAACAAAAATGTGGCATCAACTTGATCAATAACATAACACATTCTAGTCTATGTGACCAATGGTCCATGAATCGACATTCCATATTTGGATACTTATTGTATTTGTTGTAACCTAATAAGGAAAAACTATTTAGGTTATGGATGACACTATAATACCTACATTTTTTTATCAATCCCCTACAAGAATCATTAGAAAATAACAATTCTATTTATAAAAGTCAAATCACTAATGGAAATCACAGGCAATGAAAATAACACAATGCTCCTATATGGATTGGAATATGCATGGTAGGTGAATTTTATACAAGGTGCCTAAAATGATACATGATCAATGATTTCTTTCCCTCATATCATCGGGCCAAGTGTAAAAGGTAAACCTCAACCATATCAATAATAACATCACATATCAACTACGTTACCTAATGGTGGAATCAAATCAACTATAATAATGACAATATATAACAACATTTCCTTATTCCATGAATATTTGTATTACACCGAATGTGGATTAGCTACTCCCATGCATGATTTTTAACCAAGTATCGAAGAATTCCTAATCTCCTATCTATTGTCTCAAAAAATCAATTCATGAAAATAACCCTCTGATACCACATTGTGGCATCCCGACCTGGAAGCCACTAAATGAGTTCCCAAATATGGTGGGCCACATGGCCTTAATAATGCCTCCCCTTATTCTAGAGGCTTCCTACTAGTATTAAGTGCCTTGGGTGTGTTCATGGGGAGACTATTCCCTCATGTCAGAGTGGATTACAATAGATATGAAATAATAGATAAATAGTGGAAGTAACATAATAAAGGAAAAGAATTAGAAATAATAAAAAAAATGCACCATTTAACCACCATAGAAAAATAATTCTATAAACATCCAACACTAAATAATAATAAAAATTAGTAGAAAAAATCATATACAAAAGATGATGATTTCATGTCTCTACAAAACAGGGAAAACATGTATACATAGAAGCAGTCAGTCAATATAGTACATGGTATACAAAAGAAACAAAAATTTCATATGTCTATCCAAGTATCCTAAGCTCCAAATTGATCATCTACTACTAAGATCCCATCCTAATTAATACAACAATTCACACATCCATAAAAGGACACTTCCCCTTATCTACACCTGCAAGTATATAGTTTTCCCATGTACCATTGGCCTCCTAGAAAAGGTGTGGGATAAACTCAGTAGTCCACCACCAATGGAATCTATAAAAATCACATCCATGTATATAACATGGAAGTGTGTATATATAATAAAGAAAAGTGGTAATAATAATTGTATTGGGTTAACACTAGTTCCAAAAGGAAAACCAGGCAGACACGACCTAATTCATCCCGTGTCAGAATATCTCTGAACAAGTAACCAAGGGACGTAATTCCATGCTATCATAAGATTAGGGGATGTTAGGGCCCGTATCATAGTATAGGGTCTCCATGCCTAGTATCACAATAATGGAGGATGCCATTACCAATATCATAGTATTGGGTCACCATGCCCAGTTTCAAAAAAATAGGGGACACCATGCCCAATATCACAATATAGGTTTTCCATACCCAATATCACAGAAATACGGCTGCCATTCCCATTATCATAGAAATAGGGGATACCATACCCAATATCACAGTATAGGGTCTCCATTCCCAGTATCATAGAAATAGCGGACGCCATGCCCAATATCACCTTATAGGGTCTCCATGCCCAATATCACATTAGTAGAAAGGGATTCCATGACCATATAGATATAACATGAATATGAGTGATCATTAACATTTACCATAATCAATGAGGGTATTTGTACCCATACATAATAACAGTGATAATAAATCATTGACTTAATATGAGCCAAAAAATAATTCAATTACATTTAATAAAAAACAAGGGCATAACCATTGTTCCATTTAATCACGTGGCATTGTCTTACCACTCACATTCAATTCAATTTATTATAGTTTTATCACTTAGGAGTCACACCAAAACCATTTAGATGATTCTTCTTCCATTTAAACATTTCATAATATCAAGTAAAATCCACAGGAACGCCTTAGAGGGTGGAGATAGATAAAGGGACCTAACCCTACTTGAATAATGGATCACTACAATCATAGATATTAAATTTAAAATTATTTAAGTGTAATTTAGAGAAATGCATGGAGAATCCATTGTGAGGCATATAAAGCATGTTAAAAACATATAGACTTTAAGGAATAAATAATTGACCACCTACCTTGATCTCATTGTACTCTCCCCGTCTAGTATTATCCCTTCATTTGGCCTAGATCGATAGAAAATGGAAGAATATATGAATGCCCTGAAAAAAGGACATATGATCATATATCAAGATAGTATCATCAAGGTAAATAAAAATGAACAACTGAGCCAAAGGATTGAAGAACGTACTGGTGGATATCCAATGAGATAAAAGGAGATCAAATCAAATTCTGTATGGATGAGATATTGAATATCATAGCTTAAGGGAGGAAGGAGATCAAAATGGGAGGAAAACATTCTATCCACTGGAAAATAGAGAAAATGAGTGGATGGTTGAAATTATAAGAATTTAGGGGAATTTTGGTAATTTTTCCCAAAATATATAGTTTGGGCAGTTTGGATGTATGGATAGCCAAACCATGCACCAACCATACACCTCCCACTGACTAAGGAGGGACCCCACATGGTTTCATGTGCACAATTTTCTAAATGTGCGCAAAACATGTGATCTAGAATGGATAAAAATTGCAGACCAACCACACAGGTGTGTGGACCTAGGTGCATGGTTAAGGAAAAATGTTCACCCTAAATTTACCTCTGAAATGCCCCATATGGTTAGGGAAAACTGTATAGACTAGCTTACACAGTTTCTACTAACTGTGTATCCCAGTGAAATTTTCCACTGGTTGGGGTTTTGAGCTCCAAAAAATCCCCGAACACCCCCATAACCTTATTAAACTCATTAATAATTCATATTAAATCCAAAATTAAGAGTTAAAATAAAATTTAAAGGATCTATGCCTCATATAAAAAATTGGGTTCTTACAATCAAAGTATAAATAGATGTAAGAAAGAAAAAGTTATCACAAATTTGCATTTTAAGGTTGTACCTGAGGATATCCTAATACAAATTGGCATGAAAAGGGCAGTGAAAGAGGCTTAAGATAGTCTAAAAACTAATTATATCAGTTTCATTTGGGTGAATAAAGGAAGATAACAAATATCGAATATAGCTTTTCAAGCTCTAAGGATGAGGGGGGCTGAATCCATTGATGAATTTTCTAGAAAAATCATCTAATTGGAAAACAAGTTCAATGAACTTGGAGATTCTATTACAGATGTAACAATTTCTATGAAATCTTTTAATTCTATTCCTAAAAATTACTTAATGATTGATGCTTCACTTAAGAAAATCTTTTATGTGGATGTTTTAATATTAAAAGAAAAAATCAGTCGACTAAATGTGTATGTGGAGTGTATATAAAAAGTTGATGATTATGGAGAGAATATCCTACTCACTCAGGAAGAGTGGGTTGCACAAAATAAGAAAGATAATGAATATTCTTAAAAGTGTACTACCAAATACCTCAGCTAGAATGTCTAGAGAAGAGGGAACAATATGTGGCATGACCGTGGTAAGGGAGGTCATGGTGATGTCTACTTATCCCACTAGGATAATGTTGGTGGTAACACCAGTAACAACTATAGGGAAAAGAACCACATGAAATGGTATAATTTTGAAAAAATGGGAATTATGCCTCTAAGTTATCAATAAATAAATGTAAATAGGAGTCTTATCTTACATTTAATCTTAACGAATAACTTTAGCTAATGATGGCAGTGCCTTAGAAGGAGAAAAAAACCAACAATGTGCCATGCTACTCAATAAAGATATGGTGGTGCCAAAATTACACAATGATAAGCAGTACCATGTCCAAACTGATCACATAATTGGATAAAAAGTAAATAATATTGAAACCTCTATGATTATTGATATAGGACTGATGGTACTAGAGAGAGATGATACACAAACACTTTTTTCACCTTGTGTTGCTTCTCCTGGTAGCATCAAGTGGGTGCAAAAACCCACTAGCACAACACGAGGAATTAGGGGTGCACTTCTACGATATTAGATGGAATCAAAGATCTATACCACAACAAATCTAGTGTTAAATGGGGACATGTAATCCAAAAATGACACTAACCATAGAGAATTATATTTCATTCATGTTGAGGAATTGAAAAACATCAATCGAGCACTGACAGAAGATATGATATGTGATGATGATTAGGCACCATGATTAGAGGTGATTATTGGAGTTAAACATGGGAAACCTTACCCCCATGATCCTATCACTTCATAAAAATTCAGTATTCAAGGTGGTTGTTTTTTCTACTTGAGAAAATTTAAACCACCGATAAACAATGTAGTAGTGGTTACATAAAACACCACATATTTCACAATCGACAATCATTATTAGTAGTTTTATTATCCAGTAGAGGTTTTTATAAGTGTCATTTTTGGGTACATAGAATAGGTTATTTATTCATTTAGTGGTGTTTATTTTAAATAAAAAAATATCAGAAAATAAAGTGGTGGAAATTAACATAACCACGATTAAGTACTATAGTGATGGTTATCAAGAACTGCTGCTAAATAGAGAAAATAAAATCTGTTCAACGGTGAATCACAAAAATTGATGCTAAATAGATTAAAGAATATTTAAATTTTTATAAAATATTTAATAAAAATTAATAGGCATATAAAAACTTAGTAATTTGATTAACTAAACAATAAATGAAGAATAAATCATCTTACATACATAATCATACATCCACAATCATATACAACCAACAGCCAACTTGTAACCTTTGTAATCAATTTATACATATAAAATATATAAAAAAACTATTAATCCATTACCAATACTTATATCCCACGAAAACTACTGCATGCATCTACCTCCATAGATATAGCCATCATATGTGAAACTGACCATATCATGTCGTCAACTGGAATAAAAAGTAGATAGAAATTAGAACTAAACATAATAGATCACAATTACAATAGAATAATTGATAAATTTTAACCATGCCACAGAAACTATGACCATCATGACTACCTTTTGATGAATTTTGTGGATAGAAATGGTCATCCTTCTACCTACTATCGACATTTGTCACCTATAATACAAACTATAACATTTAAGAAAATAAATAAGAAAGAGAATAGAGAGAGAATATATTCATAAATTTATACATGACATTTATTATTTTGTTAATCATATAGAAGGTATTTAAACATAAAAAATAATATATCATGCAGAAAAAACTGAAAACATAAAAATTTCTATTTAAGATATGATTCCACACTTGGAACTGAAAATGGATAAGTATATAAAAATAAAATCAATTTTTAAACTGACATGCACTGTTCTTGAAAATATTTAATAAAATAATTTTAAAGACCACAATATGGAATAATTTCATGTATTTTAAAAAATAATTCTATGGTGGTTTACTCATGATTTTATATCAATCTGATGTTGTTTTCTATGGTTTTTACTATTACACAAACATTTAAGTGTTTTAAATCACTAAAAATGCGTTTACAGGCATCCTAAGGAAAAAAAATTCATATTAGCTTGGATTTATTTCTTAAAATTTAGAAATAAATCCAAGGTCATTTTACTATGATTTCACATCCATATAATGTTTTTTTCTTTGTTTTGGCCCCCTGACACATTTTTTTTAAATATATTGATATCTTTTAAAACAGCTTATTAAGTCATTCTGAGCACACAACACATCATATGAATATTTTTTTATTCCCATACACATAATAAATAATTAAATAGTGGTTTTTATAAATCAATATACAGTCGTTATCTTGTGATTTCATAACCATTTAACATTGTTTTATTGGTTTTGACCCCCTAACGCATGTCTATAATGACATTGGTATCTTTTAAAACTTGTTATTGAGTCCTTCTAAGAACACCACACATCAGATGGATGTGTTGTCTACTCATACATGATAAAAATAATCCAATGGTGGGTTTTAATTGATTTAATTCTAATTAGATGCCATTTTCTATGGTTTTGACTATTACACACACATTTTAGTATTTTAAAACACTAAAAATTTGTTTACGAGAATCCTGACCAAATCATAACTTAGATAAATGTGGTTTAAGTTTCTAAAAATAAAAAATAATTCTATAGTCATTTTCCTATGATTTCATGGACATCCAATCCCTTTTTCATGGATTTGACCCCATAATGAACGTTTTTAAAAACTTTCGTATCATTTAAAACTGGTTCTTGAGTCATTCCAAGAACAAAACACATTAAATGGGTGTGTTTTCTTCTCATACATGTCAAAAATAATTCATTAGTGTTTTACCATGTTTTCTAATCAATATTAGGTTTTTTATATGGTTTTTATTATTACATTCATGTTTTAGTATTTTAAAACACTAAAAACACATTTACAGGAATCGTAGGAAAACTAGAACTTGGATTGAAGTGGTGTCAGTTACCATATCTCAACAATAAATATATGGTCTTTATCCTATGATTTCATGGCCATATGATACCATTTTATCGGTTTTGACCCCTTGACAAGCGTTTTTAAAGACTTTTGTATCTTTTAAAACTCATTATTGAGTCATTATAAGCCTATAACATGCCATATGAACATGTTGTCTACCTGTACATATAAAAAATAATTATATGATGGGTTTTCCATGATTTCACATAAATGTGAGATTATTTTATTTGTATTTAACCATTATACGCACATTTTAGTGGTTTAAAACACAAAAAACACATATATAATAATCCTAGGAAAATCATAACTCAGATTGATGTGGGGTCAATTATGACATTCAAAAAAATCTACAGTCATTTTTCTATGATTTTATGGCCATATGATGGCTTCTCTTAGTTATAACCCCATAGAACATGTTTTCAAAGAATTTAGTATCTTTTAAAATATCTTATTGAGTCATTTGAAGAACACCACACGTTGAATGGAATTAATCTCTACCTATACACATCAAAAAAAATTCAACAGGGGTTTTTCAATAATTTCACATCAATATGAGGTCATTTTCGATGGTTCTGACTATTGCATGCACGTTTTAGTGTTTTAAAACACTAAAATGTATTTAAGGGAATCCTAGGAAAATTATAACTCTGATTGACATAGAGTTAGTTTCTACATTTCAAAAATAGATCTATAGTAATTATCATATAATTTCATGACCATCGAAATTTTTTTTCTTAGTTTTGACTCCCTGATGCACATTTTAAAAAACTTTAGTGTCTTTTAAAACTGATTATTGAGTCATTCTAATCTCACCACACATTGGATAGACATGTTTTCTACTCATACACTTCAAAAATAATTAAATAGTGGTTTTCCCATGATTTCACAATAATATGTGGTCATTTACTATTTTTTTGATTTATTAAACACACGTTTTAATGTTGTAAAACTCTAAAAAATGGGTTTATAGGTATCCTAGGAAATCTATAATTTGTATTGATGTGGTTTTGGATCCTATATTTCATAAATAAATCTATGGTCATTTTTATATAATTTAATAGCCACACAACAATGTATTCTTGGTTTTGACCCCATGGAGAACATTTTTAAAGTCTTTGGTATCTTTTGAAACTGTTTATTAAGTCATTCTAATCACACTTCACCTTGGATGGACTTTTTGTCTACTCATACACATAAAAAATATTTAAATGATAGTTTTACAAGATTTTATGTCAATCCAAGGTCATTTTCTATGGTTTTTACTAGTGCACACATGTTTTAGTTTTTTAAATGCTAAAAATGATTTCACTGGAATCCCAGTCATATCATAACATGGATTGAAGTAGATCCTATCCCAAAATTTTACAAACCAATATATGGTTATTTTCCAAATATTTAATTTCCATTCAAGATTTTTTGATTGGTTTTGAACCCTAACACTTATTTTCAAATACTTTTTTATCTTTTAAAACATTATATTGAGTTATTACAAGTGAACCGCTTGTTGAATGGATGTGTTTTCCACACATAAATATCATAAATTTTTCAATGACGGGTTTTCCATGATTTCATGTCTATATAAAGAAATGATTTTTATTTAATGTTCTAGTTCCTGACCTCTTAAATAGTTTTAACCAGCCCATAATGATTCTATAAAGATATAGAGCCTATGCCCATATTGTGACAACTATTATTATTTCTTAGCTATCAATCACTTGATTCAATATCCCATAACTTAGTGAATAACTCCCTATTGGGACACATTTGAAAGGTTCATCCTGAATCTAGGATCCACTCCTTAGAGAAATGATGATCACCAAAATTCAACATATTGACCATGTCTAAATGTTGTTATACTAATAAAGAATGGTCACTATTATTTTCATTATAGTATTTCTTCTTGTTAGGAAATACTCTTTTCATGTTCTTAGGTTTTTTATAATTGAATAATTTAAACACCCTATTCTTAAACTCTTTATTCCAGGATTTATATCTATGTTTCATAGACTGACTCCTCTCTATCTACTTATCCCTATCCTCACTCCTTCCTTTAATGTTTAAAACCTCATTCTCACTCTTAACAGTTCATTTTTTGATGTTCATCGGCTAAAAAATAAGACTTCACATCCTAAATATTCATAGTATCCCTATTATACATCATAAATCCCTTAACATAAGTTAATGAACCACCTAAAAATTTTATGAGAATTATAGTTTGGTCCTCATCCCATATAGAAACATCTATGATATAAAGAATTAATAAGATTCTATTTAAATTGTTAATATATTACTTAACTATAGTACTAAGATGTGTATTGAAATTTTAAAGACTCATTTTCCATATATAATCTCACTGCTAAAGATTTATTCATGTAAAGAGATTCTAAAATAGACCAAATACAACCACCAGTATACTCAATAGAAACTTCCTTAATAAATTTATCACTAAAATCATAAAAATAAGATTATATCCTTTCCTAAGAAAATCATTATAGATATCAACATGTGTAATAGTGGTCTATAAATCAACAAAAAAGGTGCTGACCTTCCATTCAGGACCACCAAGAGCATCAATTAGTTCATTATGATTCATGATAGAATTTATATTTATTCTCCATAGATTAAAATCATTTTTTCATTAAATTTTTCTATTTTAAACATCATAGACCCCATTATAAACATTTTAGAAGGCTTTGTTGCCAGTTTTTAAGGGAAGGTATGATATGGTTGTCCTCATAAACCTTAAGAGATCCTATAGTCCATTGGTATGAGTTTTAAAGTGATTATAAAAATCATTTAATTAAAAAAAATTATTATGATTTTTAGATGAACATTATTTTTGATGAAAATAAGGAAAGTGGTAAAAGTACCAACATATAACATGCTTCAGATCACATTGATCCTAGATGAATGGTGATAAAAAAACCCTAGGAAATATATATTATAAAATGAAGTGAAATAGGTGATAAAAACTCAAATATATAAAGAAAAATCTAATAAGTTATCTAAGGAGGATGAACAAGTTAAACCTGGTGATGGTGATCCACTGTATCATGAGGAGTTAGTTTTTTTTATTCATAGATGGACTCATTTGAGCACCTGGAATAAAGGATACAAAAGTAGACATCATGAAAATTAAATAAAATTTCTTATAGAGTAGGATTTATATACCAAAATATATTTATGATCAAAAAGATAAGTCAACATCATCCAAGTTTCATTCGATGATCATCCAGTTTCAATTCCACAACATAGTCTCCACCAAATATCCATCAGACGAGTAATCAAATTATAGGGGATCATAAAACTAATAATCAAGGAGAAAAAATAGTACATAACCTCATCTATAATTCTTCCTTCTAGAATCTAATCAGAAAACCAATCCATTTTCATATTCACTATTTCTAAGAAAACCAAACAAAAAGTTGAAGGATAAAGCCGTAGAACAATCATGAACCCAGAAAAAGTGATGGGAGATGAAAGAAAGGGATGTGGGATGAGTGATATAAGGAAGACTTAGATTAATTTAGTCATTTGAGTAACAACCCATGTAGTATTCATAAAAGGAACATGGAATAATTATATAGGTCATGAAGGCGAGGCATAAATCACCTTAGATCTATGAGAAAAAAAAACACAACCAAAAAGAACACCACATCCATATGGGGGATATTGGATCGAAATTATCAATGTTCTTGATCAAAATACTATTAAATGGAAAAAAATACAATATATAAAAATAAAATATAGGGATAAACCATATGAAAATGTAAATATATAAGGCTATATAGATCCACATGTGAGAGTAAGTGAAATAATCAGAACATAAAGGTAAAAAAATGCCACACGTAAAGGTAACCCAATAACCTACATGTAAAGGTACCTAATATTTAATGGTAAAAATAGAATGGTAAATAGAATAAGGTGTAATGGTAATCACAACAAATCATATGTAAAGGAAAGGAAAAACTATGAAAATCATGCATGTTCCACATGAATAGTGGATTCAAGATCAAAAAAATATTACAATAATATATCAGTTTGATTAAAAAAAATATGTAACACCAAATAAAACATGAAATGATATTGATTTGAATATCTATATTGAGT
Organism: Viscum album; assembly: GCA_963277665.1. NCBI lineage: Eukaryota > Viridiplantae > Streptophyta > Magnoliopsida > Santalales > Viscaceae > Viscum > Viscum album. Next base: position 1,180,089,987 of record OY728166.1, read on the forward strand.
TTATTCCATTTTAGACATGTGTGGAAACCCTGTATTGCATCTAGTTTGGAATGTTATGAATTATAACAATGGAATTTTTTTCTATATATGAGTTCCCTTTGCACTTCATATGAGTGGATAGTGAATTTTCTTGGGGTTTTGTATGATTTTATGGAATAATATCATATTATTCATTAAAAAAGGAATTTAAAAAGATTTCCATCCCTAAAGTTGACAACACCCAAGTAGCTTACTATCAGAGATAACTGGCTATGATGAAAGGAAAGATAGAGAGGATGGTTTTAGAGATGTTTGTTGTTCCTACATAGGATAGAAAAGGTAAAAGAAGAGAATAAATATGAATGATAGCAAAATGAACCTCTGGGAGTTCTAGGTCCTAATGGATTTTATTATCCAATGATGGAACATAGAGTACTATAAGGCAACTCCCTCCCAAATTTTCATTCTATGTGGGATCGTTATACATGGAAACTATTCATCACTTAAAATTCAATTATTATTAAGAACACTCTGTATGAAATAACACCATATCAATTATATTATTTTCACCACCTTATTCAATCCATGCCTATTAGAGTCTATAAAGATTCAATGAGTTCACGACATGGCTTCCACAGTGATGTGATATATTATACATGATCACGAGAAGCATGCTACACTTGATGTAATGCACTGCAGATATTATTTTAGTAAAATTGAAATGCCACTATACATGTTGATTGTTTGTAAATATTATCATATAAAGATGATTTATTGGTGTTTTGTTATCAGGATCCTATGCATTCTTGACTAGTTTGAGAGTGGAATATGAATTTTCATAAATAATAAACAAATATGATGATACAAATGATGTTCATTTAAGGTGGAAATATCATAATGTTTTTACTTAAAATTGAAGTTTAAATAAGGAAGATGATGTTGAACATGAATAGTGATAAAGGATGAGTTCATAGAGTTCATGTGGTGAATATTGTAAGGTAAAAAGGGGTATTTTAAGAGTTGAGTTCATAAGATACATATGGGATATTCATAAGGTATATGTAATGGAGTTAAAAGTGTACATATGATATCTTTATAAGGTACATCCAAACTTATGAAAACATAATGTTCAACCCTTTATGTTATTCCTTAACCATATTTAGTTTTCTGTTCCATGAGCATGTGATGAATAATGAGATACCATGAAAATGTGTAATGATAATAGGAATTAAAAAGTAATTGCAAATCCATGATTAAAATATTATGTGGGATTAAATAGGGATAAGTTTCATGGAAAACTAAAGGAAGAGTTTTTGAAATATCCATATTTGAGGAATTTTGAAGACTTATATTAAGAGAGAGTCAAATTTTTATTATTATGGAAAAAGTATTAATATAATGTAGTGAATATATTTTTATAAGAAGATGAAAAAATTGAGTGATCTGGTAGTGTGTGTTCATGCATGTATTGAATATTTTTAGAAGTAGATGAAAGAAAGAGAATTCATGATGGTGCATTTCTTTCCCATATTCTGCAAGTCGAAAGAAGAGAAAAGGGAGTGGACGTCTCATCTAAAAAGAACAATACATGTGTATCGAAGAATAAAGAGAGAGGTATCTAGAGTTATAGGAATAAGTTTCATTACATTCATTGAAAATGAAAAAGAACAAGAAGATAAGGGAGTTACTGACCTCACAACCTATTATATTCGAACCGAAGAGAGTGATAGATCCATCCTACATTATTCATATATTATAAAAGTTTAATAAATATTGAGGAAGTAAAAAATATTTTTACACATTGAGGAAGGATATCAGATCATTTATGTTTGTATAATACTATAGTTATGTTGTTGAACCCAATTCATTTGGAGTAGACTTAATTCCATATCATTGAAAAAATAATTTTCAATTCATTGATTACTTTTTATAGGGTCAGTGTTAGGATAATGGGTCTAAGTTCATTTCCTTCCTCGTGATTATTTTTCCAATAACAAGGAAGAAATGTGTGAGTGGGATAATAATCATAATACACTTGGGATGTAGTTTTCCAAATGGAGGGAAAACTCATTAACGAACTATAGTGTTCCTATTTTCTTTCTTTCTTATTTATCTATATATAGATTGATCAGATATAAGAAAAAGTAATGCAGATAAGGGAACAAGGAATCCAATCATAAAATAAAAGAAAAGGTGATAGGAGAAAAAAATTAATCAATTAAAAGTATACCTTCAATGATTCACCCCCACCCCTTACAGTTTTGGTCACATCACTTTGTGATCCTTTTTCATACCATTAATTTTGAATGAAAAATCATAAAAAATGATTGGAGAAGTGTGCGGTAGATTATGGATTTCTTAAGAGAATGAACAATAGGGTTGATGGGTGGTATAGTTAGGGTTCTTTTAAAAATATGGTAAGGGGTTTATCATCTCTTATTAAAAAGAGTTGTTAAAATAGTGTTTTATCACTGCTCAAATTTTAACTGTTAATAATTTATAATTTTATCAGTGCTACTCTTAGAAATGATAAATATCGGTCTTTGTTAGTGATAAATTTAGCACTAATAATTCATTTCTTAATCTTAGATAGATTTAGAAATTCAGAATTAATCTTATGAAGCTACGTTTTAATATTAAAAAATGATATTTACTAGAGATAATTTTAAAATTGATATGGATAGATATATTAGTGCTAAAATTAGAGCTAATAATGATCTCTGTGTAATGTTAAAAAAAGTGTTTGAATATCTAAAATATTTATATTAGATTTTTTTTAAGGAAGGTAAGGACTGAGAGAAAACTATGCACCTTAATTAATAAAAAAATATAGTATAACAATATATATGGGGTCAAGCATGAATAAATTTACCAAAAAAAGAATAGAAACACCAACAGTCATATATGTTTCCTTCTAGAACCCATGTTCTGTGGGTATCAACCTCTTCCCAGTGGATAACGACCACACCTATACATTTTATGCTTATGAAAAAACTCAACATCATCATTTGAATATGATTTGATAATGTCTTCCAGGATGGGGAAAGCCCTGTATTTCCATGAGAGATCATAATGATTCAGATCCATATTATTTCAGAATCTTTCCTCTAGGTTGTTGAATAACCATTTCATAAAAATAACAAATGATTTGAAGAAGAAAACTTATGGTTCTATTTTAACAAATATAAAATCATTATGTGAATCAGACTAAACATCAACATCTTCCTGGAGATCACTATTTAGACTTTCATATTCATGTTTCTGGGAGGGAATTTTTATTTTGGAATTTCAAGCTCTTACTTCATCACATTCATGGTTTGAGCCCATACCAAAGGTATCATATAGATTTTTCATTAATTATGAAAAATTATTAAGGAAGGAACATTCCTTAATTTCATTTTCACTGGCTCTTCTTCTATATGGAGTAGGGGACTCAACCTCGAGAGGCAAGGCAATGATAAGAACCTGATTATCAGTGTGATCTGGTATATTAAAACATATAAATGTATAATTTTTTTTCACAGTACATTGTTTAATTATAAAACTAAAAAATTAAAAGGATTTTTTTAATTATATTAAAATAGATTTAAAAGATTTAATACACAGATAAAATTTATTACTTAATTAATCATATAGACAACTATATTGAATTAATTATTTATAAAAAATATAATGTGATCTTAACTGTATTTAAAAATATTGATTATAACTAAAAAGATCATTATTTATTTAAATGAATAAATATTATTTAAAATATATCATTAATTATATAAATGAATAATTAAATTAAAAAATAATCATATGTATACACAAAAAAATATAAATCCCATGGATATAAAACCAAAATAAAAATAATTAAAATACATATATAATATTAATTATATAAAAAAAGTAGCAGTTTATGATTATATTTTAGTGTGTTTAGATTTATTTATTAAATATTATTACTTATATAAATGTATGATTTTTTAATATATATTATTAATTATATAAATGTACAAATAAATATAAAAATATTAATAAATACAGTTAAATAATAAATATTTGTAATAAATTACTAATTATATAAATTTTTATAATATTAATTATATGTATAATATTAATAATAATTGCATTTAAGTGTTTTTAATAGAATTTAAAATCTTTTATTAATTACATGAATTAATAAATATTTAATATAATAAAAATGTATAGTTTTATTTAAAAATATTAATAACTATATTCAATTTATGTAGGATTATTTTCAATATATTTCTAATTAATATTAAATTTACTATCAATTATATTTAAAATAATACTAAATTATTATTATTTAATAAATAAATAAATAACTATATATATATATATATTACTTATGTAATAATGTTATATTTTTTAGTAAATATATGAAACATATAAATATATAAATGGTTTTTACAGTACGTTGATAATTACATAACTATAAATTAAAAAAACTAATAATTTTGATTAAATATATTTACAATTGAAAATATATAGATATATTATTATTATTAATGATAGATGTATATATTATATTTATTTTATAAAAAATATGAATAATTATGAATTAAATTTTAAAATTATTCATTATAATGAAAATATTATTAATTGTATAAAAGAAAAAAATATTTTTTAGAACCTATAATTATTTATATAAATGTATAATTTTATTCCTAAATAATTATATTTATACATAAAAGACATTTAAAATATACATTATTAGCTACTTAAATATGAATATTAATAAATAATTTTATTATTCATAATATATAAAAAAATTTAATTATAAAATTACTGAAATTATAAATATAAGTTCATTTTATAAAATAATTTAAAGATTTAAAGTTTCACCTTTTCAATTATTGATTTACATTTTTTTCCATATTTATTCACATTGTATGTGTGTGTATTGTGTGAACTCAAGGAAATGTGTTTGTAATAGGTGAATGTAGCACATATGTGTGTGTATCAAACTATATACAATGCATATGATATTAATATTATTTAAATATTTATATGAAATAAAATTAATTACATTTAACTAAAATTAATTACAATATATATATATAAACATGACAAAAACATATATATAATAATATTGGTAATATATAAAAAATATTATATGAAAATTTCTAATATTTTAAATTTTCAGTTAATTAATTTATGTAAACATTAAATTAACAAATCATTTGTTACAATAAAAATATATAAATATTTTACATTAAATAAAGAGATAAATATTTTATCAACATTTATAAAAGGAGGTAATAAATATTGTCATGCCTTTGTTCCATGTTTCTCTAGCAGAGATTGTAGGACTTAGAGTAAGATCAAGGGAGTAATGGTTTGCATTTAATTTGATGCATTAAATTTTTAATGTATATCAAAATAATAATAATATATAATAATTATTATTATATTATTTCATATTTTTTTGCATTGTGTCTGTTGGGTGGGGAATAGAGACCTATGTCTGGAAGGGATTTACTACCATATTGGTTATCTTTGCAATTGTCTGGTCATGGTTCGCATGACTTATCCATGGCTTTGAGACATGCCATCCTCTTCTGCTAGGGATATGGTCATGGTTCTTTCTCACAACTTTGGATATGAATTCAACCTTACTTATCTTCAGTGAAAACATTGTTGGAGTTAATCATGGGCACCCCCCATGTTTCATTGTCCTTTATCTCTCTCTGTAAACTGATGCCCACAACCTCTACTACTACAACAACATCCCCACTTCTTTTGGTTATTGTGAGTTGGTTTTTAGTAAGATAGTTTCTCTTATTTAAGTGTGTATCATGTTTATAACATAGTATATTAGTTTTTTCTGAAATATATTTTTCACTGTTCTTAGTTTTATTGATTTTTCCATTTTTTTCCCATGCATTCTTTCCATTGTTTAAGAATTATCACACTTTTGCAGAAAAGTGGAGTGAGTCAACCTCAAGGAGTATGGATCCAACATTTGGTATCAAAGGAAAGGTTGTATGTAAGAATAAATGATCTTCAAGGAGATGTAAATTAGTCTACACCAAGAAACAAAGGAGAGTGTAGTGATATTGCATTACCCAATGCTTATGTCCACAAAATATTCCCTTTATGCAATCAAAATTTAAGAAAACATGGATACACAAGGACTCTAGGATTCTATAGATACTAAAATCAGAGTGTAAGTATAATAAATAAAGGAAAAGTTAGCATGAACATGCATTTTTATGGTTGTACTAAGGATGTGCTACTACAAATTGGCAATAAAAAGTTGGTAAAGGAGACATGGGATATCCTGAAAACTCATTATCTTAGTATCATTCAGGTGAAGAAAGTAGGATCATAATTGTAAAAGAGAGAGTTTTAAGCTCTAGGGATGAGGGGGAACGAATCCATCAATGATTTTTCTAAGAAAATCATCTAATTGGAAAATAAGTTTAGTAAACTTGGAACTATCATGATAGATGTAACACTTATCATGAACATGTTTGATTTTATTCATAAAAATTAATTACTTGTTGATGATTCACCCAAAAAACTCTTCGATGTAGATGTTATACTATTAAAAGAAGAAACCAGTTGAATAAAGGTGTATGTGGATCATATATGAAAAGTCTATGTTCATGGAGAGAATCTCCTACTCACTTAAGAAGAGTGGGTTGCACACATGAAGAAATGGGATGAGGAGTCTTCAAAGTGTGATACCAATGAACTCAGATAGCATGGCCAAAGAAGAGGTAACAACATGTGGAACGACCATGGTAAGAGCGTTCATGGTGCTACTGACTTCCCACACTAGGACAATGTCGATGGTACTACCAGTAACAACTATAGGGAAAAGAGCCACACGAAATGGTTTAATTTTGAAAAAATGGGGGATTATGTCATTTATTTCACAATAATGACGTGTAAAGAGGAATATTATCTCACATGTACCCTTATTGAATAACTTTCACTAATGATGGTGGTATCTTAGAAGGAGAATAGGAAAAACCAAAAATATACTTTGATACTCAATGAAGATACAATAGTACCAAAATTACATGGTGATAAGGAGGACCATTTACACAATGATTACACAGTTGGATTTCAAATAAAAAATATTTAAACATCTCTAATTATTGATTTAGGATTTATGGGACTGGAGGGAGCTGATACAAAAATAATTTTTTCACCTTATGTTGTTGCTCCTGGAAGTATCAAGTTGGTGAAAACACCCACCGACACAACACAAAACATTAGGGGTGCACTTTTAAGATATTAGATGGCATAATATATATATATATAAAATAACCCATATGGTGTTAAATGGGGGCATGTAATCCACACATGACACCGACCATAGAGAAATTTATTTATTTGATGCTGAGAAACTGACAAACATCAATTTTTTGCAGATGGAATGAATGATATGGGATTATGATCAGAAACCATGATTAGGGGTGACTGTTGAAGTTAATAATGGGCACCCCCATCCCAATGATCCTATCACTACAAATAAATTCTACCTTAAAGGTGGTTATTTTTACTACTAGAGGCATTTTAAACCACCACTAAACAATTTAGCGATGGTTACATAAACCACCACATATTCTATATGCGTCAATAATTTTGGAGCGGTTTTATAGTTCATTGGAGGTTTTTATAAATTTCATTTTTTGGTTACTTAGTAGAGGTTATTTATTTATTTGGAAGTGGTTATTTTAAATAAAAAATATAGGAAATTAAATTGAGTTAATTAACATAATAACCACTATATACTATAACATCGGTTATCAGGAACATTCACTAAATAGAAGAAATAAAATCTGTTTAGCGGTGCTTCTCATAAACCACTGCTAAATAGATTAAAGAAAATTTTTTCTTTAAAAAAATCATAAAAAATAATAGGCATATAAGAACTCATTAATTCCATAAAATAAACCATAAATGTAAAATAAAATTATCTTAGACACACAATCATACATCCATAGTCATATATATACAACCAACAGTCAACCCATAACCTCAATAATCAATATATACATATAAAATATATCCAAAAACCACTATCAACCCATGGCCAATATGTCCATCAGATGATCATTTCTACATCCATATACCTCTATAACTATATCCAATCATATGAAAAACCAACCATATCATGTCATTAACTGGAATAAAAAGTAGATAGACATTAGAATTGAATATAATAAATAAAAAATAAAGTAGAATGATTGTTAAATTTTAATCATACCATAGAAATTATGAACCATCATGACTTCCTTATGATGAATTTCTTGGATTATAATGGTCAAACTCCTACTTACTACCAACAACTTTCACCTACAATACAAACCAGAACATTTAAGAAAAGAAATATAAAAGTTAATAGGCACAGAATATATTCAGAATTTTACACATAAAATTTATTATTTTATTAAAAAATAGAAGATATTTTAACATAAAAATTATATATCATGCAGTAAAAATTGAAAACATAAAATTACTTATTTAATATATGATTCAATACTTGGAACTAAAAATGGAAAAGTATATTATAATACAACCAATTTTTAAACCGACTTGTATTATGATTTAGAATATTCAATAAATTTTTTTAAAGAATAGGAAATGGAAGCTTTTTGTGAATTTAAATAATAATTATATGGTTGTTTATCCATAATTTCAACTCAAACTAAGGTCATTTTATTTGGTTTTGACTGTTACACATACATTTTAATGTTTTAAAACACTAAAAATGTTTTTATAGGCATTCCAAGAAAACTGTAACATGCATTGACATGGATTCAGTTCCTAAATTTCAAAAATATATAAATTATAATTTTCCTATAATTTCAAATCCATCTAATGCCATTTTCTTGGGTTTTACCCCCAGGCGCATGTTTTTAAATACATTGATATCTTTTAAAGCTGCCTATTAAGTCATTATGAGCACACCACACATTAGGTGGATATGTTTTTTACTATGCAAATCATAAATAATTAAACAATGGTTTTTTTTAAATAAATCTATGGTCTTTCTCCTATTCTTTCACAACCATCAAATGTTGCTTTCTTGGTTTTGACCCCCTAACACATGCTTATAAAGACAATGACAAATTTTAAAACTCGTTATTGAGTCATTTTGAGAACACCACGCATAATATGGAAGTTTTTTCTACTCACACATGTTAAAAATAATTCAATTGTGGGTTTTAAATTATTTCATGCCAATTTGATGTCGTTTTATATGGTTTTGACTGTTACATGCATGTTTTAGTATTTTAAAACACTAAAAACACATTTATGGTAATCCTATCCAAACTGTAACTTAGATAAATGTGGGTTCAGTTCCTAAACATCAAAAATTTATCTACAAATATTTTCCTATGATTTCATGGCCATATAATTATGTTTTATTATATTTGACCCCCAGATGCATGTTTTTAAAAACATTGGTATCTTTTAAAACTACTTCTTAAGTCATTACAATAACAATGCACATCATATGGATGTGTTGTCTTCTCTTACATGTCACAAATAATTCATCTATGGTTTTACCATGATTTCACATCAATTTAAAGTCATTTTTTTATGTTTTTGACCCTTACACTCACGTTTTTGTTTTTTAAAAAACTAAAAACGCATTTACGGGCATCCTAGGAAAACCAGAACATTGATTGAAGTGGTGTTAATTCCCATATGTAAAAAATAAATCTATGGTATTTATCCAACTATTTAATGTTCATACGATACCATTTTCTTTATTTTGACCCCATGAAACACGTTTTTAAAGACTTCTGCATCTTTTAAAACTACTTAATGAGTTATTCTGAGCACACAACATGTTTTATGGACATGTTGTCTACTCATACATATAAAAAATAATTAAATAGTGAGTTTTATGTGATTTTACATTAATATGAGATCATTTTTGGCTGTTATATGCACATTTTTGTTTTTTAAAACCCTAAAAACAAATTTACAAACATCCCAAGAAAACCTCAACTCAGATTGATGTGGCTTCAATTACTAAATTTTAAAAATAAATATATAATTATTTTTCTATGATTTCATGTCCATATGATGTCGTTTTCTTTGTATTTACGCCCTTACACATGTTTTTATAGACTTTGGTATCTTTTAAAACGTCTTATTGAGTCTTTCTAAGAGCACCGCATGTTGGAAGGAAGTATTTTCTACCTGTACACATAAAAAAATCAACAACAGTTTTAAAATAATTTCACATCAATATGAGGTCATTTTTGATGGTTTTGACCTTTACACACAGGTTTTAGTGTTTGAAAATTCTAAAAATTAATTTACAAGCATCCTAGGAAAATCATAACACCTATTGACATGGATTAAATTATTAAATTTTAAAAATATCTCTATTAATTATCATATGATTTCATGACCATCTGGGACTATTTTCTTAGTTATTACCCCCTCATTCTTGTTTTTAAAAGACTTTGATGTCTTCTTAAAAATGATTATTGATTCATTCTAAGATCACCGCACCTCATATGGACGTTTTTTCTACTCATACACATAAAAAATAATTCAACGGTGGTTTTCCCATTATTTTACATCATTATGATGTCATTTAATATTTTTTTGACTATTAAACACATGTTTTTGTATTGTAAAACACTAAAAATGGGTTTACTCGTATCTCAGGAAATCCATTACTTGGATTGATGTGGTGTTGAATCATAAATTTTTCAATCAATATATGGTCATTTTCATATAATTTCATGACCATCCGACAATGTTTTCTTAGTTTTACCCCCAGAGGCATATTTTTTAAAACATTGGTATCTTTTAAAACTGCTTATTTAGACATTCTAAGAACACTGCAGCTTACATGGACATTTTTCCTACTCATACACATCAAAAAAATTCAATGGTTCATTTTCCATTATTTCTTTTCAATCAAAGGTCATTTTATTTGTTTTTTTACCATTACACACACATTTTAGTGTTTTGAAATGCTAAAAATGCGTTTATAGGCATCCTTGGCATACCATAACATAGATTGAAGTGGAGTCTATCCCTACATTTTAAAAAATAATCTATGGTAATTTTACTAATATTTCACGTCCATTTGATTCTATTTTATTGGTTTTGACCCCCTAACACATATTTTTAAAGACTTCGGTATCTTTTAAATATTATTATTAATTCATTTCTAGCACACCACAAATAGAATGGATGTTTCATCTACCCATAAATATCAAAATAATTCAATGATTATTTTTACATGATTTCACATCTATCTAATGTATTGTTCTATGCTTTTGACCATTACACCCATGTTATAGTGTTTTAAAACACTAAAAATGCATTTACATACATCCCGAGAATATCGTAACTTGGATTGACATGGTTTCAGTTACTACATTCGAAAAGTCAATCTATAATAATATTTATAGATTTCACAGCCATATAATGCCATTTTTTTAATTTTAAGCCCTTGACACATGATTTTAAAGACTTTAGTATCTTTTAAAACTTCTTATTGATCTATTCTAAGGACACCATAAGTCGGATAGACGTTTTTTCTAGTATTTCATGCCAAAAATAATTCAAAATTATTATTCTCATGATTTCATGCCAATACAATTTCATTTTCTATGGTTTGAATATAAAACACACGTTTTATTATTTTCAAACACTAATAAAACATTTACTTGAATCTAGGGAGAAGAATAACTCGGATTGACATGGTGTTAGTTCATAACTTTCAAAAATCAATCTATGTTCATCTTCTTATGATTTGTTTTCAATTCAAAACTATTTTATTGGTTTTATCATCTTTATTCATGTTTTTATATACATTATTATCTTTGATAATTTATTATTGATTCATTTTGAGCACACCACATATTGGATGGATGTGTTTTCTTAACGTACACATCACAAATAATTCAATTATTCTTATTTTTTTAATGTTATTAAGATACTATAAAATATGAAATTACCTCATGAGATGTATATATATTAATATTGATAAACATATTCCACTACTCATGAGAAATTACTTCAGGCACTTTTTCATACATTTTTTGACAGCTTTGAGATGTGTTATTAAACTCATTATATAATCTCCATTTAAAATATCTTTATTTCTCACACAAAATTTTTATATTCTATTAGTGTGAAATGGACTTAGGGACATCAAAATGAAAAAATAATAATTGAGAAATAAAAAACATAACACTTTATAAGTATAATAATAATTTTACTCATGCATTTTGAATTAGTTATCAATGAATATTAAATTAATATTACCTTTATTTGGTTATGAAAAACACAATTTCTCCAAGATGTGGGAATATGACTCCAATATTTATAATTAACTATAAATATCACCATCATTCAAGAAAGATTCCCAATATCATGTCCATAGATTCTAGTAGCATAACAAGTAAGAACCCCAAAATCATCAAATGGAATGATAATCTTGAAATATTTTAGGTCTCATATATCTTATGTGTTCATATTTATATCCCTTCCATTATTATATTTATCTATTTGAAAAATTCATCAATCAATTGATAAATTATATAGCTTTTTTGTACAATGACATACATACCAATAATGATAACTTTAAAATATCCACAAGATAGATGGGTGATGAAGTAATCCATCATTAGAGGTGCATCATATGATGTCATACCAACCATATCCAGGGAAACTGATGGGCCGCCAGAATTATTTGTTACATCAAAATCACTCAGATCCACTGAATATAAAAGTAGTGGTGGCGTGATCTAAGATATTGATCAGATAGGGTTTAAAAAAATTCTCAATATTCCTGCAGTTCAAATGGTTTGAAATATTTTCATTATATAAAAAATTGACAAGTAAAATATTTTTACAAAAAACTAAAAAATAGAACAATGTATATATGTATGAAAAAAATTATATATCAGAAATTATAATATAGTTTCACTACCAAATTATACATTCAATTATCTTCATCATCATTGAATTCATTTTAATCAACCTCCATTGCAATGAGTTATTAATTTTCACTCTCTCCTTATAGTTCTATTGTTTCAATATTATCGGTAAACAATTGTTCAATGTTTTTTTCTTAATGAGGTTCAATGTCACAAAGTACCAATTGACCATCATCACCCATATCATAAAATTATCTATTTTTAGGTGTACAAAAACATTATAATATTCATGTATTTCATCACTCACATAATAAACTATATTCACTTGTGGATTCAATATAAATGGATCAATATTTTCATTCTCATTGGTATAGATCAAGTGAGATAAGTTGATAGACATAAAATGCAACAAATTTTTCATTAAACCACTATCAATGTTGATCCACATGAATTTGAATAAGGTAACTTAAAATTGATCATCATAGTTTAATTCGATTATAATAATTAGTTTTCCATAGAATCTCACCTTTGTAAGTGAAAATACACAACTATTTTGAGTTTTCAAGTATTATTAATGATAAATTATTTGAAAATTGATTCCATAAATATTGTAGGCATCATATCACTTATCTTTACTTAATGGAACATGAGACAAAAGTATCAAATTATTTGATAATTAATCTTGATTCTCATCATTAATTATCTAGTAAATAAGATATACAATGTTACTTTTAACATAGAAAAAATAAATACATGTTAATAATATGAATAAGCACATATATTTACTTGATAGGAAAACCTTTATATAATATTCTTATTAACATGTTTTTTTAATTATATATCATTTCAACTTATACCCCTTAGTCACCTCTTTATTTGTAATATCAATTCTTAAATAAATGGATTTAATATAATAATATTATGTTTCACATATCTATGTTATTTTAGTAACTCCAATTCAGTTAGTGTAAAATTTTACCCCTTTAAAATGGGTCATCCAAAAGTTAGAAACATCAATGACTAGTTTTTATAATGATAAATAGTGTAAATTTCATCAACAAGTCCAACATGATTGAATGTAGTCTCAATCCCATTAAAATACCATGAACAAAATTTTTGAAACTCTTTGACTATGTAACCTATAGGAGTAAAGCCTTTTGGTTGAGATTTATTCCTAAAATATGATTTCAAATAACCTATATAAATGGTGAAAAAATATAAGAACATATTAAAAAAATTTACACAATAATTTCATAAAATTTTATTAATCATTAAAAAGCAAAAAATATTAAAGTAACTCTCAATTATGTACATCTGTTGATAGAGTACCGATCCACCAAGTTTATATTCTTCATCCAAATTAATATTCAAATGAATCATAACTTTAAAAAATGAAGGAGAAAATAACATCTTCAAATGACAATGTGTCTAAAAAATTATTTCTTGAATTTTCTCAAGCATGGTTGGATTTAGAGTTTTTATACAAAGATCTCTGAATAATGTACATAACTTAACTAAAACCACAGTTACTTTTTCAGGTAACATATTATGCAATGCCAATGGAAACAACTTATCCATTAGTATATTCAAGTCATTACATTTCAATCCATGTTACTTTTGATGTTTTTATTCAACATGCCATGAAATGTTATTTGAATATCCATATGAAACTTTTTACATTCATTAATGTTTGAAGTGATATGTCATTCTCATGATTTTAAATGTAAAAATAGTCAAATGATACTTTCCATTTTAATTTTCCCACAAACCATGATTTGAATTCATTGATTCCAAAATCCTTACTACAATTAATGTAATACTTTGATTTATCCTTCTCATTAAGCAATGAAAAAATTACATTTTCATAAATGTTATTCTCAATATTTATTATTTCAAGATGATTGTGTATCAAATTACACTCAAAGTATGGTTGTTTGAAAAATATAATCATCTTCCTCTACTACTGTGTTCCGATTTCTTTTGATATTGTATCCCATACCCTTTTTCCCTTCTTTAAACTAATTAAAATTTAAAAACTCTATAGTGACATTTATTAATTATCTTAAGATTTATGAACCAAATAATACCTTGGGTGAACTTCTCAATTAAATACATCATTTTAATTTAGTTTTGTTAAACCAATTTTTTTGAGAAGAATCAATAAATTGATGATGACACCTAAAAACCCATTTTATACTCTGAGGTAATCGTTGAGGTTCAAAATCTAAATTACAAACTAGATAATCCAAACCAATATAATTATTACAAATGGATAAGTTTCCATGTCAAGTAATGTCACTTATTTTCCACATTAAAGCATCATGCATTTTGAATATTTTTTCCATTGAACCATCATATGTTTCTATTCTTTCATCCAATAATTCTTGCAGTCCATTGATTATAGGTTGAAGGTATATATCAATGTCATTTCCAAACATTTTTTTTCTGGAATAATTATCCAAATAATGAATGAATACTTCTTCATACACCACACTAGAAGTAAAATATATGGTATCAAAAAAACTATCCATATGATATAATTAGTACTTAAAGTACCAAATGGGTTAACACCATTAGAACACAATCCCAAACATATATTTTGATTATTTAAAGAAAAATCTAGATATAATGAATCAAACACCTTCCATGATGTTGATCCTTTTGGATGTTTCATCAATCCACCATTGTTATTATCTTGAGTATGTCAATTCATGTGTTATTTAGTCTTAGATGACATGAATAATATTTTCAATCATGGTTTCATAAGAAAGTAATGCAATACCTTTGTAGGAGTTTTCTTATTATGTTTCTTCATAGTGTTCCATTGATTTGTATTCTCATTATTGATCATTGACTTTAATTTTCTTGTAAGTCATATTATGTGTTATTCTTTATGATACTACTCTCCCTATTAAATAATGAAATCATTATAAAATTCATGTATATTTTTTTTAAATAAAGTACAGGTTTGTTGATGATTTTTAACATGTCATAGAACGATGCAGGGATCTTAGCATCGTTAAATGAATCAATAAAAAACTCTAAAATCTTGGAAAATTAATTGTTAGTAATTATACCAAGACACTTGATATGATACAACTTATGTATAAAATACAACCTTGAATACTTTCCACACCCTTAATACATTTATTATTATCCTTCATCAACTAATTCATAAATCTCAATTTTTTTGTTCCAAAAGTTCTGAGAAAGATTAACCTACTCATTACCAACTGAAGGTTATTTTGATCCATTAAAATCATATATATTATATCCTATAAATAAAAATGTTTCATTTATCAAGTTTCGAACTAAATTATCCATATATGAGTCACTTTGTGTTTTGTTGGCAGAATAGTCATTATTTTCCCTTTCCATAATATCTGATTCACCATGATAAATGCAACATCATATCATGATGGAAACTGTTTCAATATCAAACGATTATATATTTAATTTATATTCAATGATACCTTGAATTTACAATCAGGACACCAAATTAAAATTAAAATATATAAAATTTTAATCAGACAAGTAGAATGAATTTTTAACATCACCCAACATCATAATTGAATAGGGTAGGGTTTTGATTCAATATAACACAAATTTAACATGAAAATTATTCAATCTGACATGAAAAACATAAATTAAATAAATGAATAAATATTACCCCTCATAAAAATAGGGTCAAATTGATACTATATAAGTGGAATTTAAAAGTACAAAAAATACTTTATCAACACTAAAAAATAATTGTTGATCTAATACTCATTAAAAGTGGGACTCTTTTATTAGTTTTAGAAAAGAACTGATAAAGGGGGACCTTTATCATCACTAAAAAAAGTGATAATAAAAGTGTTCCTTTATCAGAGATCTTTTAGAACTGATAAAGGGAACCCTTTATTAGCGATAAAAGATACACTCATAAAGGTCGTATTACTGTAGTACGTTGTTAAAATTACAGGACACAATAGCTACAAATACTCTGGTATATGAAACATTCATAATTTAATTGAAATAAAAATTTCATAAAAAAATAAATAAAAATATTATAGAAATTTAAAACACTGTTTTTTATAATTACATTTAGTAGTACTATCACAAATATTCAAAACCATCAATGGTTTCATTATGTTTGGCACCCAACTCCCTCTAAAAAAGCCTAACCATGCTATCAGTTTCTGAAAAAACTACCCTAAATTGATATAAAGAATCCACCTATATTATAAAATAATTATTATATTAGTATTAATATAAATAAATAAAATAAAATTAAAATTTAAATAATACATTAAAAAAAGGCAATTATAAAAAAATGACACACTTGGAGTCACACTGATCACACCATGCATCAGATTGACATGCATATGATTCCTAGACATCAAAAATGACATAGGGATCATTTTGATAATGTATAAAGACAACCCAAATGTGTTTTATTGGTTTTTAGTATGTCATGTGTCTTTTTCACTGAAATTTCAATTTAAATTGAAAACACACACACTGAGTCATACTAGTCACACAATGTATCGGTTTGACATGAGACTGATTCCTAAAAGTCACAAATGAATTATGAATTATTGTATTAATGTATCAAGACAATATAAGTATGTTTTATTAGTTTTCAGAGAGTGACACTTTTTATAAATTAAATTGGAAATTTTAAACTTATAACAGAAACTTTGAGTCATACCAGGAACACCATATATCAGATTGAGGTTTTTTATGATTCCTACACATCAAAAATGACTTTTAGATTATTTTACTAAAGTATCAAAAAAAATTGAAAGGATATTATCAGTTTTGATTATGTTATGTGTGTTTTAAACTAAAAATTTAAATTTAAATAAAAAAGAACAATTGGATTCATACTGGTCAGACTATGCCTCATATTGACATGATGATAATTCCTACATGTCTCAAACGACTTAAGGATCATTGTTCTAAAGTAACATGACAATACAAATTCATTTTCTATATTTTGAGTATATCATGTTTCTTTTTTACTAAATGTCAATTTAAACGGAAAAAACGAATATTGATTCATACTGATCACATAATGTATTATTTATATGTGATACCGATTCCTACACATCACAAATGTCACACGGATCATTTTCCTAATGTTTCAAAATAATCTGAATTCTTTTTATTAGTGATGAGTAAGTGATGACTTTTTTGAACTAAGATGTCAATTTTAAACTGAAAACAGATACTATGATTCTTACTAGGCACACTATGTATCAATAATATAGGTGATGATAATTCCTACATGTTTTAAATAACATATAGACCATTTTACTAAAGTATAAAAAACCAAAATTCATTTTCTCCGTTTTTAGTATTCAATGTTAGTTTTGAAGTAAAATGTCAATTTAAAATAAAAAGACACACTTGGAGTCATACTGGTCACATTATGCATTGGATTGAGGTGGAGATAATTCGTAAACATAAAAAATAACAAAATTATCATTTTCCTAAAGAATCAAAACAATCTGAATGTGTTTTCTTGGTTGCGAGTATGTCATGTGTCCTTTTTAATAAAAATGTAAATTTAATATAAAACACACACTTTAAGTCATACCAGTCATATTGTGTGTCGATATAACAGGAGACAAATTCCTAAATGTCAAAATGAATTATTAATTGTTTTCTTAATGTATTAAGAAAATTCGAGATTGTTTTCATGGTTTTCTGTGAGTGACACTTGTTCTGAATTAAATTGTCAATTTTAAACTGATAACAAACACTTTGAGTCATGTTGGGAACACTATGTTTCAGATTGAGGTGAAGATGATTTATACATATCACAGATGACTTATGGATTGTTTTCCTATTGTATCAAAACAATTCAAATATAACAGACCATCCCAGGTCAACCAAAATGCAAATCTAATATGGTTGTTATTGGGTAAGGTATAACAAGAAAATAGAATAAGTATTGAATATAAACAGATCAATACATATGATCATAGTACAAAGTGAAAATAAATAAGATAAAATCATCCATACAACCAATCTATAAGGAGAAACTTGAAATATTTGAATCAGACAAGAATGCAAGGCCCTATGTGACCCATAGTCACCTCTAAACCACCCCTCTACGAATGAAAATATTACAGGAAAATTCGACATGCTATAAGATTCCATTCCCTTTACCTATATCCTACAATACAACATCTACAACTAACATAAGGGAAAACGTAGTATTTTTGCACAAAGAACAATAGGACACCACCACAGATTCTATATGATGTTTAATAACAAGAATGGAACACTTCTAGATTAAAAATAGTTTTAGAAAGATTTTTCATAAATCTGAACCATTTATAAATCATTTTACTATTGTATTTCATAAAAGTATTTCATATTATAAAACCATAAATATGAAAAGTAAAATTGATATAAATAAGAAATCATGTCCATGAATCAAGAGGAAAGAAAGTAAACACATATCCATGAAATAAATCATCATGAAAAGATATATGATATAAAATCATAATAAAAAACTATGAGAAATAATCCATGACAAAAAAATCATGGATAAATAAATGTAAATGAAAAATTAACTCATATTGGGCCCTTATTTATAGTATAATATGTACTATACAATCAAGATGACAAACATGCATAACATTAGAACCATCAAATATCGATTTCTACCATAGTACATTGATATCCAAAAGGTTACCTTCTAGTGGTGCCATAAGAACTAAGGTTACCCATGTCTCTTTCATGATGTAGCAAAGGTTACTAATGTTCCAATTGTCAAAATAATTTTCAAAACCATGCTCAAAGTTTTATAAAACATTTTCATATCCATTCCAATCTATTTTGTAGTTTGAAAACCCATATCCAAATCAAGAAAATACACTTTCAAAGAAAAACCCTTTTAGAAAAAAATTTCCTTTCCAAGAAAACCTTTCTAACAACATATCACTTAAATCATATGAACAACCAAAATTAATTCACCAAGAACCATAATCAATTCATTTCATTAACCCATTATATAGAAACACCTAACTCTAACTAGTATAAACCTATCTTCCTTTATCATCGGTGATTGGAAACCAAAAGAACAACCTTCAAAAGATAAGGAACACTAAGAAACTAAAATGGATCGATAGAAAACACTACCCAATCACAAATACAAAACCAAATCAAACCCAAATAAATACTCATGACTAAAGTAAATAATAACTAATAATAACTCTTACCTAAATAAATGAATTTCCACCATAATAATGATCAATCACTTAACAAAACCAACCAGAAGGGTTGAGGGTATCTAAAATCACCCCTTAGAGCTTCTAGGCAGAGAGGGAGAAGGGCTTATAAAGAATGAAATTATAATTAATCCAACTGGAACCCTATAAGAAAAACTCACAACATTTACATAGTGTGTAATCCCATTACATGTCATGTAATCCAAGAAGCTCAAGTATGCTAAAAACCATCACCTTTTTATTAAAAACCTGATTTTTTATAGTACATGTTGTGAAAATATTACACATGGTGTAAACCCCTCATGATATGCATCTATTTCATGGAATCTACCCAAAGAACATTACACTACATGTAACCCATTTACACAACATATAATCTCCCAACATATTGTAAAAAGTGTAGGTTTAAGTAAAGAAACTCAAAAACCCCACTCGGGATGTTCTTTGAATTTAGAAAGAACCCCTCTATGTATTTGGAACATTTATACCCACACTCCATTAATTCAAATATACATACATCCCTAAAATATAGGTCATTTTCCCTATAAAAGGCTCTCTATCTCTGAAAAGCCTATAAATTCACCAAAACAAGGATGAAAAAAGAATAAATAAGTGAGTGCCTAAAAAGTGTAATGGGGTGTTACATTCTCCCCACCATAAACACTTTTACCCCTGGAAACCTTTAGATTCTTGAACTCACAAAAGTGAAGTCCACTACTGCCTCATTAACAATTTCGTCTCCCATGTTTCATGGATATCCTGTCCGCACTACCCAATACCCACACCAGAGGAATCAATTTACCATATTGCACATTCTCTTGGCGATCCATAATTTGAACTGGCTTCTAAACCAAGCTGGTTTCAGT
The DNA here is from genome assembly GCA_963277665.1 of Viscum album. Taxonomy (NCBI): domain Eukaryota; kingdom Viridiplantae; phylum Streptophyta; class Magnoliopsida; order Santalales; family Viscaceae; genus Viscum; species Viscum album. The sequence continues at coordinate 1,180,110,942 of OY728166.1, forward strand.
CTTAAGATCAACATCCTCACATCTAATCACATGGGAAGGATCCAATGCATACCTTTTTAGTTTGGAAACATGAAACACATTGTGGATATATGCTAAACTAGAATGCAAGTCCCACTAATAATCCACCATCCCCAGTTGTCAAAGGATATCAAAGGGGATCAAAAACCACTGTTCCAACTTACCCTACTTACCCAATAGATGATGTCCCATGTGAGGTGACATTACAAGAAAAACACAATCAACAACCTCAAACTCGAGCGACTGATGATAATGATTCAAATAAGATTTATAAAAACTATATGTCATGATCAATCTCATCCGAATCAACCAAATAATCTATGTTGTCTCCTAAACAAGGCTCATCCCAACCATGGACAGTTCTACCAACTCTGTCTAGTATAAGTGAGATCTACATGGCTTCCCATATAAAGCCTCAAAGGGTGTTATCTTAATCAATTACTGATAACTATTGTTAAAGGAAAACTCAACTAGAGGCAAATGATTTTCCCAAGATTCTATAAAATGAAGCACACAAGACCATGACACACACTACTATAAAACACACCTTTTAAAAATGCTAGAATCATCCTTTATCAGTGTTAGAAAATCATTGATAACTTAGTGTGGTTAAAAGTACATGGATTTTATTGACGCTAAAAATGCGCAGATAAAGGGTAGATTTATCAGCACAAATAAAAGCACTAATAAACATACTTTTATCAGTGCTTTTGCTTACCGCTGATAAATATAACCTTTTTCAGGGCTTTAAGAAGCAATAATAAATGGTTCTTTTATTATAAATATTAAAAGTGCTGATAAAATAATGATTTATCAGTGCTTTTATTTTTGCTGATAAAAGTATTGTTTATCAGCGCATTTAAAAGCGATGATAAAGATATAATTTATCAACACCTTTATATGTAATGATAAAAGATAACTTTATAAGCACCATTAAAAGTGATGATAAAGCATAATGTTATCATCTCATTTAGTTGTGCTGATAAAGGTGAAAACTGCATTGTGATGTTACAACACACTACATCACCAAAAACAGGTGCAGTGTGCTGCAAAAACACACTGCATTAGAAAAAACAACAAAACAATTACCAAAATAAGATACAAAAACTGAATTTAAATGAAATAAAATTTATAACACAAATAAAAGTGAAATAAAACACTATTATAGAGTATGTTAGTTATTTTTTTAATAAAATTAATGACAATTTTGAATAAAAAGGCGCACTTGGAGTCATACTGGTCACACTGTGAGTCTAATTGTGGTGTGACTAATTCCTATAGGCCAAAAATCACTTATGGACCATTTTACTAAAGTACCAAAACAATCAAATTTTTTTTACTCAGTTTTGAGTATGTGAGTTGTTTTTTTTGATTAAAATTAATGTTAGTTTTGAATAAAAAGACGCACTTGGAGTAATACTAGTCACACTGTGTATCAGATTGAGGTGAGGTCGATCCCTACATTTCACAAGTGACGTATGGATCATTTTCTTAAAGTACCAAAATAATCCAATTGTTTTTTCTCCTTTTTGAGTATGTCGGTTGTTTTTTTCACTAAAATTAATGTCAATTTTTAATAAAAAGACGCACTTGGAGTCATACTAGCCACACCGTGCATCAGATTGAGGTGAGGATGAATGATACACATCCCAAATGACTCATGTAACATTTTAATAAGGTATCAAAACAATTTTAATGTGTTTCCTCATTTTTGAGTACGCCAGGTGTTTTTTTACTAAAATTTCATTTTAAATTAGAAACACACACTTTGAGCCATACAGGTGGAATCATGTTTGGGTTTGACATGAGACTGATTCATACACATCACAAATGAATTATTTTCACAAATTATCAAGATAATTAAAGCATGTTTTCTTGGATTTTAATGAGTGACACTTTTTTGTATCAAAATGTTAATTTTAAACTGTAAAGAACACTTGGAGTCATACTGCTCACACCATGTGTCAGATTGAGGTGATACTAATCCCTACACATCAAAATTTATCTATAGATCATTTTTATAAAGTATTAAAACAATAAGAAATTCATTTGCTCAGTTTTGAGTACGTCGGTTGTTATTTCATTAAAATTAATGTCAATTTTGGATAAAAAAGATGCACTTGGAGTCATACTGGTCACACCATGTGTGAGATTAAGGAATGGCTAAAGGATACATGTTTCAAATGACTCATGGAAATTTTTTCTAAAGTATAAAAACAATCGGAATGTGTTTAATTATTTTTTAGTATACCATATGTGTTTTTTTTACTAAAATGTCATTTTAAACTAGAAACACGCACATTGAGCCATACAGGTGGCATCATGAATGGGTTTGACATAAGACTGATTTATACACATCAAAAATGAATTATAAATCTTTTTACCAAATTATCAAGAAAATATGAATGTGTTTTCTTATTTTTTTTGTGAGTGACATTTTTTTATATTTAAATGTCAATTTTAAACTGATAACGGAAACTTGGAGTCATACTGGTCACACTGTGCATCAGATTGATATGAGGCTGATCCCTATACATAAAAAATGATGTATGGATCATTTTAATAAAGTACTAAAACAATCAGAATGTGTTTTCTCAGTTTTGAGTATGTGAGTTGTTTTTTTACTAAAATTAATGTTAATTTTGAATAAAAAGATGCACTTGGAGTCATAGCGGTCACACCATATATTGTATTGAGGCACAAATAAATTATACATATCCCAAATGACTCATGCATCATTTTCCTAAAGTATCTAAATAATCAGAATGTTTTTTCTCAGTTTTGAGTACACCACATGTGTTTTTTACTAAAATGTCATTTTAAACTGGAAACACACACCTTGAGCCATACATGTGGAATCATGTGTGGGTTTGACATGAGACTAATTCATAAACATAAAAATTGAATTATAAATCATTTTCTCAAATTATCAAGGACAATACGAGCAAATTTTCTTAGTTTTCAATGAGTGACACTTTTGTATTAAAATATCAATTTTAAACTAATAACAGACACTTGGAGTCATACCAGTCACAACATGCATCAGATTAAGGTGATTATGATAATACATGTTAAAAATGACATATTTATCATTGTAAAGAAATAATATGAATGTGTTTTCTCAGTTTTGAGTAGGCCCTATTTTATTTTTTCACTAAAATTAATGTCACTTTTGAATAAAAAAGACTCACTTAGAAAAATATCAGTCACATTGTGCATCAGATTTAGGCATGAATGAATTCTAGATATTCTAAATGACTCATGGATAATTTTCCTAAAATATCAAAATAATCGGAATGCGTTTCCCTAGTTTTGAGTATTCCACATGTGTTTTTTACTAAAATGTAATTTTAAACAAGAAAATCACACTTTGAGCCACACAGGTGGCATCATGTGTGGGTTTGACATGAAACTTATTCCTACAAATCAAAAATTAATTATGAATAATTTCTCAAAATTATCAAGTCATTATGAGAATGTTTCTCATTTTTCAGTGAGTGACACTTTTTTGAATTAAAATGTCAATTTTAAACTAATAATAGACACTTGGAGTCATACTGGTCACACTGTGCAATAAATTGAGTTTAGGATGATCCCAATACATAAAAAATTACATATGGATCATTTTCATAATGTAACAAAACTTTTTGAATGTGTTTTATCAGTTTTAATTATGCCCCATAGGTTATTTTCACTAAAATTAATGTCAATTTTGAATAAAAAGACACATTTGGAGTCATACTGGTCATACCATGCATTGAATTGAGGCATGGAAGAATGGTACATGCCCAAAATAACTCATGGATTGTTTTCTTAAAGTATAAAAATAATCAGAATGTGTTTCCTCAATTTTGAGTACGCCACATGAGTTTTTTACTAAAATTTCATTTTAAACTGGAAACACACACTTTGATCCATACAGGTGACATTGTGTGTGTTTTTTACATGAGAATGATTCATACATTCCAAAAATAAATTATGAATCATTTTACCAAATTATCAAGATAATCCGAGTGTGTTTGACCAGTTTTCAGTGAGTGACACTTTTTTGTATTAAAATGTCAATTTTAAACTGATAAAATACACTTGAAGTCATACTGGTCACACCATTCATTATATGGAGGTAAAGATGATCCCTAGATTTCAAAAAGGAAATGTGTATCATTTTACTAAAGCAAAAAAATAATCTGAATGCTTTTTCTTGATTTTGAGTACATAATGTCAATTTTCCACTAAAATTAATGTCAATTTTGAATAAAAAGATGCACTTTGATTCATAACAGTTTCACCATGCATTTTATTGAGGCATGGATGAATGATACTTGCCTTCAATGACTCATGGATCATTTTTATAAAGTAAAAAACAATTGGAATGTGTTTCCTCAGTTCTAAGTATACCACATGTGTTTTTTACTAAAATATCATTTTAAACTAGAAACATTCACTTTGATCCATACAGGTGGAATCATGTGTGGGTTCAATATGATAATGATTCATTCACATCACAAATAAATTATGAATCATTTTACCAAATTATCAAGACTATACAAGCATGTTTTATCAGTTTTCAGGGACATTTATTGTATTAAAATGTCAATTTTATACTGATAGCAGACACTTGGAGTCATACCAGTCACACAATGCATTATATTGAGGTTTGGATGATCCCTACACATCAAAAATGATGTATAGACTATTTCACTAAAGTATCAAAACAATATGAATTCTTTTTCTCTATTTTGAGTATGCCACATATGTTTTTACTAAAATGTCATTTTTTATACAAGAAAGATGCACACTGACTCTTTTCTTAAGTGACAAGTGTTGTGTGCACTTTTAAAAAATTTATCTCAAACACAATAATGGAATGATCCTTATTCTACTTTATTTCCCAATAATTTTATTGTTTTTAAGCCAACACTTCTTATCCTCCTCAGCCCCGATATTCGCCTCTACCTCCTACTCCGCATCGGTATCTGATTCTGACTCTTCCTCTGCCTTCACCTCCTCCTCCACCTATGCCTTCACCTCCACCTCCACCTTCACCTCCACGATTTCAAAAAAAAATTATTTTTTATAGGCCATTGCTTCTAAACAAATTTATTTCCTCCATTATTCTTCTCCATGATAAATAGAGCAAAAATAATATATAATCATTCTGAAAATAATGCTTCACACCCAAAATATCTTTCAAAGGTTATAACTCATACTAGATCACAAACATAGCCGCTAATCACCTTAATTTGTTGTCGTCATACATTTTGAAAAAAATTATGCTACCCACTCGTCTCTAAACAGATTGATTTCTTCTTTTGAGTAACTTTGTTGTCATAAATCTTGATAGTACTCAAAAAATATAGATAAACAAATGATTATGAAATATAATTAATGAAATTATAATTAGGTTATGTTGGTCTTTTCATGTTTTATGATTTCTCTCCTAAATTTTCAAACATAGTATGCACTATCAATTGCATAATCTTATTTCAGACACTGTAGAAACATTGACCAAAATAAGTAAATTGTTTTAAAATGTTTTGATAGTTAAATATTTCTATATATAGCTTAATTTATTTCCATTTGTAGTAATACATAGGATTTATCTTTGTAGACACTGACTTCATGCCATGATCTAGCCTATATTGAGCGATCACCTTATCATTACAAAATTCTCATTAAAACACAGACTGGACATATAATTTGAAGTTTATTTATAAAACATTGATTTTAGTTTATTACATATTCTAAATGAACATCATGTTTAGTCTTTTGGTTGGAAATCCATGCATCAAATCCAAAAAATAAATATTCAGGATGTCTATGTTGACTGCTATCAACATCCAGTGCATCCTAAAAAAACAAAAATAATTAAGTAATGAAAAAATTAAAAATATATTTTATGTGATTAGATCATAGAGTTTTACCCTTGCAATATAGGAATAAAAAAGAGTCTGGCTCCTGATTCTTTTTTATTAAAATATTTTTGTAACTCATCCTTTTTCTTCTCTCTTTATTCTTTATTCAAAGTAATTTCTCTTATAGAAATGATACAGGGATTAATGAATCCAAATCGTGCTTCGCACAATCTTCCCTTTATATAGTTTTAATATAAGTGACTATTAAATATGAATAGTTATTAACTTTAATAAACATATTTATCTCACTATTTCAATATACGTATTATGAAAATGTACCTTATGTATGTATTCACAAATGAGATTCCCAACTATTCATGCTTGAGAATCTCATTTAGAGTCTTGAGACCAATTATATCTATCAAGGAACCTCCATATATTTATTCTTCATATTCAATGTAAGATATATTTTTATCTTTAAATTTGGTCTTTGCATGAATTTTTAATGATAATAAATTAAGATCTAGACCTGGTAGGTAGAAGGTACTCTCAAAAGGTCATTTTGTTTTCTTGGTCGATTCACTAGATTTTCTTAGTTCAACCTTATATTTCTCCACCGTTTTATCCATCTGTAATATCATACCTCACTTCAGACCTCTTTATCATCAAATATTACATGTTTTTCATATGAAAAAATTTGTTAAATACATACCCCTTGTATCTTTATAAGATTAGATAACCATGCTATGAAATCTCCAATAGCAGCTTCAACTATTGTAATATCCAGACTATAAAGTGGAATAGGCAACTTAGCAGTCATCTCATAAGATACCTCAATCACTACTCTCATGTGATTTTTTAGGAGGGGTTGATTGTGTAGATGGTATCTTGGGATATTATACAGTGTACCCATCACAACACAATGGTACATTTATGTTGATAGATAAAAATCGCATACAACTATACCCTGAATTTTTTTAGTAATATAGTCATCAAAAGTTGTTTGATTCACATTTAGGATAAAGAGTGATGAAATAATTGATTAACTCATGTAAGGTATACAGTTTTGGGGAATTACTAGCCTTAAAGCTAGTGGGATCATTTGGTTTGTGTGTGGATCTTTTCTCCGCTGCTAGTTCACTTTGATCCTTTCTTATACATTGGTCTGCCAAACCATACCACAAAATAATATCTTATAGTGAGTCTATTTGTGTCTGCATTTATCTCATCATATTATATGTATCTTCCTATGGTTTTATCTTCTCTAAATATGTTTGGGGAGATAATCCAAAACATAATCCCCTAACATGACCATATTGGTTGAGACACTTTAATACTACTAAAAGTTGCATTTCTTCTGGAACGGTCATTGCTAATTCTTGTGTCTAAACCATATAAAAAATATGAACATATTTATTTTTATGTAATATTGTTATAAATAATAAGGAATTAAAATTATTTCATACTTACACAGGATTCCCATAATTCTTTTGTGTTTTCATCAACTAATATACCCTTCTTATTTACATGATCCTCCTTCCATAGCACATGACATGGGATAGAAGTGGATTCATATTTTGAATCATAAACCAGTATATAAAAAAAGGAACATATGTTGTTTCATATCACATAATTAAACTTTTATTGTTTATTTAAAATACATACCAATTTCTTCTCTAATGAAGTGTACCCCATCCATCCTTTGTGATAGGTTTACGTTGGTTTTGATGCATGTTCTTTATTTTCAGCACTCTTTTTTTATTTCATAAATTAACAATTTTGAATCAAGTTGGATAAAATAAATAATGTAAAATAATATATTATCGACCGAAATTCACCTGAAATGATTTCTCATTGCGATGATTGTTGAAATAAGTCTGTATTTCCATCTTTATAATGTGTGTATAACTAAGTGGTGGGTGGGGATTTATTTTCCCCTTAGCATCCCTAATAAGTAACTTCATAAGAAGAGTTCAGAAGCCTCTATGGGCTTTTCCAACAGCCAGTATTACAAATTTATTACGGAAATAGTTTAAAATAAACTAACTTTGCAAGGAATAATGAAAAATAAATCAATGTTTCATTATATAATTTTTCATTAAAATAGATAAATTATATTATAACATTGAAATTATAACTTTCAAAATGATTTCCTTTGTTACAGGTTGGATGCGGTGCTATGAGTCAATATTAATCGGCACATTCATCCTCGTTGTGACCCCAAGATAACTAATGAACGTTGAATTTTTGGGGTCAATAGGATGGTTATGTTGATTCTAAATAACCTCAAATTTTATACCCTGACTTCTTTCCTTGATAATTTTATTCAAAGTTGTGATACTGTGTCGTTGTTGTTTTTTTCAACAATATATTGTTGATCCCCTAATAATTTCGATGTTTCATCATCAACAACCTGTTCTTCTTATGGATTGGTAACATTATCATGTTCAAAAGACATTGTCTACATGAGTATTCAAACATTTAATTTGTCTAGAATAACAATAATACAATACAATCCATGCATAAAAGTCCACAATTTAATGCATCTTGCATAAAAATTGTTACTGTCTTGAACAAAGATATAATACTTGAATACTATAGTACAACTAACATTCACTATCTTTATTTAATCCATCCTTAGATGCTTGATTTCCTTTTTATCTCTTGATGATGGATTTGAGGCTACTCATTCCCTCTTTTAAACTAGCCTTCCTCCCATCACTATTTGGGAGGTATGTCATCAATGAACTTTGGAACCAAAATGATGGGAGGAAGGCTGGTTTGAAAGAGGGAGTCCAATCCATCATCAAGAGATAGAAGACAATCAAGTGTACAAGGATTAAAGTGTTATATGAACCTATACTAATGGAATCACTAAAAAATTCTCCTCAATTAAAGAGGAATTAGAATACCTCTACTCTAATGGTCTTGAAGAAATAAATCTCACCCCACCTATATTTGAAATCACTTTTGTATACTAAAGGATTCCTCACCTTCTAACTTTGGATATTTTTTTAATCCACCATAAGATCCCTACCATAACTTACATCCCTTTAAAGGGTAAATTTTTCAGCTTATTCTCAATATTGATCTAGATTTTTTTTACTCTTATACATTAAATGAATATATTCAATGAAATCATAAATTTATGATTATGATATATTACCATAAAATCTTAGAGGAACCATATATACATCCTTTTATTGAAAAGTTGACCACATAGCTTGAAGTAGATCTAAAATTACCTCTAGGAATGTCCTACTTTATGACTGATAATGATATTATTAGTTGTAAAATATAATATTGGAGAGTGGTATACCCACAAATCAATCATATTCTACGATAGAAATTTAATCATACGCCATGACTGTTCTCACCAAATATGATAGGAGATATCATATTTCTTTTATCATATTTAACAATTTAGGTCACATTGTATTTGTGATTTTATCATCTATTTTCACACAAACCATGGATAAAGTCATATTTTATGATATCATAAATTGTATGATAAAATATTTCAAATCATTAGATTTTCTATATGTCATACCATATGATATATAATATTCATATGCTCTGTTTGAACAAAGAAATCATTCATATCATAATATAAAATATTGACATAATATAATATGACATATATTTGTTTGAAAAACAAATAGATTAATACATTGTGTCCTTGAATAACAAGTCTTTAATACCACCTATAAGTTTTAGTGTATCATCCTATGATCATTAGAGGGTTAAAAACCTAAACAAGGGACAATTTATCTCAAGGATAAATGTGAATGTAAATAAATACAAAAAAACCTATATCATACTTGTAATATAGTATTAGTGGAATCTTTCTTTAAGATTCAATGGAATATGTTTGATTTATAACACTGAAGCAGTAAACAAAGTATTCTAGCCTTTGAGGAGATTACACTAACCTTCAATCATAGAAATATTCTTGAGGACCCTCGATCACTAAAGTAGTGATAGCGCCTTAACCTAGTGATAAATAGTCATCAAAGAATAATATAGATTTGGATATGGAATGTAACAAAGGGTTTATTACAATGGGTGGAGGGTCATATCCCTTTATAGGGACTTTAAATTTAATAAAGAGTGACTTGATAATTGACTTCCATCTCATGGAAACTGATAATTTCATCACGTTGGAGTATTTATTTCATTGAGTGTTTCAATAAATGTTTTAACCATCTATGATTCTCCTTATGATTTATAGTTGATAAGAAACCATTTGGGAGAAGTATCCAAATTTATTCATACAATATCATATATTTAATTCCCCACCAAAATCTACGTTGCTCATATGTTATAGCCTCTGATAAAAGTATATATATTCTTAAATTTCCATTTATGATTCAAGAATATAAGAAAATACAATATTTTTTGTTTTGTGGATTTTGGAAATGGATAAAAAATTACATGACTTATAGTAAATAATGATTAAAACCATAAAAAGTACATTTTTATCATTTTTTTTCTCTCTATGTTTATTTACCATGTTATATGACTTTTCAAATTATTTTTTTATCCTATGAATTAATTATCACTCTATTTTGATTAGTAAATATATTAATAAATCACATATCATTGTTATCTTGATCAAATATCCAACCATGGATAACTCACCTACTTTTGGGAAATACACTCCTTATATGTTGTTATTTTTTTCTAAGTCTATTTACCCAATGCTTTATCAACTCTATCCAATCTAGGAAAAGTTTTATAACAAATTTGAGAATACTTTTCTCACAAAAGAAATTCCCCATCACTCTTTGTAACCCATGGTTAAAGTTTAATAATAATCTTGAATTAATTAAAAAAACTGTCACAACATGCATCACTAAAATAATTTTTGGAACATGACTAATTAATTCAATATTTTTTGAATTCAATAAAAATATAATCTTTAAAATCATAAATCTAAAAAACCCATTTCATGGTTTGACAATTTATAAGAATAACCAAAATCCAAAAAACATGTTTTAATGATTTTTACACTCACCTTAGTCCCTATATGTTCATCACCCATAAATTAGGGCCACAATTTGGTATCCCCTAATCCTTAAAAACCCTCATAATTAATCCTTTAGAATCTATAATATAGTATATAAGATGAATTAAATTTGAGAAACTACCTAGATTTTGGAACCCTATATTATTCAAATAAAGACAAAAATGAGGGGGGATGAGAGGTCTCCTTGTTAATATCAAGAGGAGAGTAAACAATCTATGTGTGTCTCTAGGGACAAATGGGATGTACACTCAAATACATATGAAAGGATAAGAATAAGAATAAATTAGAGAGAGGATAGAGTGTGGGAGGAGAGGATGTGTAGAAAGGGTAGATCCAAAATCTATTTTATTTATCCATATAGGCCAATACACATATGTTGACTAACCTTACCATATGAAAACATCCTTATCTTTCTTCGAAACCATTGTCTATAGAGTAAAATGATGAGATAGAACAACACTCGTTGTATTTCAGTAGCGATGAGAATAGATTTAGGGTTCTTCATGTTTAAGAACAACGTAAGAATGCAAAACGTAGAACCCAAAACATCAAACAATGATAGAGGAAGAGTATAAAATAACATACATTAGATTCTAGCTTTGATTAATCTGAGGGAATGTAGAGGAGTCACATAGAAATTAAAGGAGTTTTGTGAGAGCTTGAGAATCATGAGTGACTGAGTCATGTTTAGGGTTTTTTAATTAGACCGGGGACACTTTTAACAGTGCTTTCAGAAAAGTCCTGATAAAGATCCCTTTTATCAATGTTAAATTTATAAGCACTGATAAAATGAGTATTTATCAGCTCTTTTTTAGCGCTGATAAATTTTGTGATTTATCAGTGGTAATGTTATAACACTGATAAATATATCTTTTAACAATTCTTTTTCAACGCTGATAAAGAATGACCTTTATCAGCACTGAAAAAGAACTATTAAAATTTTTATAATTATTTAAATAACTTTATTATAATTTTATAATTATTTAAATAAATATATTTTAAGTTTATAATTATTTAAATATATATAATTATTTAATTATAATTATATAAATACTTATTCATAAAAAAATAATTATTTATTTATAATAATTATAAATATAGTAAAAAATATATTTATATATATATTTATTTATAAATATTCATTTAAAAATATATTTTTAACATTATTTATGGATATATAATCTTAAATACATGCATTTTAAAAATGAGTGAAATTGAAAAATTCAAAATGAGAACACTTTCAAAATATTAAAAAAATGGATAAGTTTTATTAGTTAAATATAAGTTATTAAATAAATAAATAAATATATATATATAATGAAGTGGTTGAATACATAATGAAAATACTAAAAATTATTAAATAAATAAATATAAATAAATAATAGAAAATAATCAAATTAAAAAATAAAATAAAAAAACATTAAAAATGTATACCCTAACTGTAGTATTAAAAAATGAATGATTAAAAACAAAATATATATTAAATATATAATGTTATAATGAAATTATAAAATATACTAAAATTTGAATAAATTACATAAATATTAGGTGTTCGTGTTTCTATATGTTGCGTAAATATATTTGTGTGTGCGTTTATGTATTAATATTCATTAAAATATTTGTGTGTGTGTGTGTGTCTGTGCGTGTGTGTATGTGAAATAAATGAAACAAATGGCATTTGATATAGGTTAAATTGAAAAATCAAACAACATTAAAAATGAATAAGATAATAATATGTTTTTAATTAAAATTATATATATATTATACTTATTCATTTTATATATCTATATTTAATATATAATATTTATTTATATTATAATATATATATGTATATTAAATTTATTCATTAATAAAATGTTTTATATTTTTATTCATTTACTCATTTTATTTTTATTTGTTTAATTTTTCATTTTATTTTGGACCTTTATCAATGCTAAAAAAGCGCTAATAAAGGGAAGCTTTTATTAGTTCTAAAAATGAGCTGATAAAGGGTACCTTTTATCAGTGCTAAAAATAAAGCACTGAAAAATGTTTCCTTTATCAGTGCTAAAATAAAGCGCTGATAAAGATTATCTTTTAGCAGTGCTAAAAAAAGTGCTGATAAAGGGTTCCCTTTATGAGTGCTTTTTTAGCGCTAATAAAGATCTTACTTTATCAGTGCTTATTTTAGCACTGATAAAGATGGACTTTATCAGCAAATTTATCTAGTACTGATAAATACCAGTACTGTTAAAGGCGTGTTTTGTAGTAGCGATATCCTTAATAACCTAGATAGTCCTATCCATCAATCCATTCTTCTATTGATAATAATCTATTCCCAATATAATATTAAAACCCATCACCTCCTACATAACATTCTTGTTTTTAGACATGAACCTCGGGTCCCTATTAGATACAACCGCAGAGGGAACCCTATGAAGTCACAAAAATCTATCAGACATACAAGTCCCCAAGTAGTTATACCTTCATTATCTCATTGATAAGGAGGAAATGCATTGATTTCATGAGTCAATCAATGATAACCCAAACCATATCCTTCCCCTGAGATGTCCATGTAAAACCATTGAATAAATCCATTCAAATATCATCCCACTTCCATATAAAAATGAGTAAGGCCTGCGAGAAACCAGTAAGTCACTGGTGTTCCTCCTTAATTCTTTGAAAAAAAAAGACACTATGATACAAAATCTGCAACCGACCACCTCATTCCCTACAACCAATATCAATGACTCAAATCATAATACAACATGGAATCCCTGGGGTTCATAGACCAACAAGATCGGTTCCCACTTTCCAATAACTCCTCCCTCATGAAAAAAAACAACCCACCTACCATAGAAGCATAAAGAACCACTGGGAGACCAGGACCACTCACTTGAGGTCTCACCACCATAAAGGATTTCACTATAGCATTATAACTCAGTGTCTATCACATTCTCAAGATAAACTCAGTCATCCAAAGAGAATTTATATTTCATAGAGGCCAAGAACACCCATCCATCAAACTCTTCCACTCCCAATATCATCTCCCTAAGAAAAATCATCATAGACCACCCATCAACTAATTACTTAAAAGATTGTGTTGTTAACTTTCTACTTAATGAATAATCACCCACATTTATTTTCCCAGGAGTGTATGCGATATCGAAAGAGAGATATTGAAGATACTCTACCTAGTGTCTCCATAACAATTTTAGATCTATCTGAGAAAAAATATATATCAAGATCTTATGATCATAATACACATCAAACCACACCCTAAAGAGATAGTTTCACTACATTTTGAGAGAATTCATAACCAATGATAACTCAATATCATGGGTGGGGTAGTTCTTCTCATGAGGGTGTAACTGGAATGAGCCATATGACACAACCTATTTCCACTCCATCAAGATAAATTTCAAACCTCTACTAGAATCATCACATAAAATATAAAAAATTAAACCCAGTTCCCAAAGAATCAAAACTGCTATTGAAGTCAACCTTATTTTCTGCTCCTCAAAATATCTTTGACAGTTGTCATTCCATTCAAAATTTATACCCTTATGGGTTAAAGTAGTCATCAGAGATGCGAGCATGGATAAATCCTAAACAAACTATTTACAGTAACTAGCCAAACCTAAGAAGATTTAGATCTCAAACAAATTTCTAGGCTACTCCTAAGACATAACAGCCTATATTATTTTAAAATCCACTAAGACACCCCTCTTAGATATCACATGCACTAGAAATTTCACTCCCTCGATCTAAAACACACATTTGGATATCTTACCATAGAGTATATTTTCCTTCAAGGTTTGAATAATGACATCCAAATGGTTTCTATTCTCCTCCTCTATCTTAGAGTACACCATAATATCAACAAAAAACAAAACCATAATAGATTCCAAGAACTTATGATAAATTTGGTTCATCAAATCCATAAACAACACAAGAGAGTTAGTCAGACCAAATATTATAACCAAAAAATCCAAATGCCCATATTAGGTCCTGACCTCTATCTTAGGTATATCCTCTTCTTAAACTCTCATCTGGTGGTACCCTAATCGCAGATGAATCATTAAAAAAAAACATGACCCTCTAAGCTATTCAAAAAGTTAATTAATCATAGGAATGGGATATTTGTTCTTAATGGTCACCTGATTTAACTTTTGATAGATAATATAATGTTTGAGGCATTGATATTACTTCTTATAAAAGAGGAAAGTTAAATCCCACATCGACACACTAGGATGAATAAATACTTTAGCCTCTTTATCATCAAGATGCACCTTATGTTTTACTAAATCGGTAGGTTCCATTAGATATGATGACATATAAATGGGAATCATACCAAGGAGAATATCAGTAGTAAACTTGACCACTCTCTAGTTCTATAAACCATAAAAAACATTTGAAAAAAACTCAGGGTATGTACTTACCATTTAAGGAAGTCATCCACCCAAACTAAGGTCATTTCCATTAAGAAACATCTATGAAAATTGACACATGATTACCCCAACATAAGGAACAATAGTCCATGGCCTTCTAGGTCTAGAGTCCCACTCACCCTGAAAGACATGAGTGACCCCATCGGTGGATAAGAACTATACCCATCGGTGAAGATATTCTATCTGGGACTTAACACTAATCATCTAATACATGTCAATAACCAACTCAAATATTTCAAGGTCAACCACCTAGGAGTCCCATTCCACTTCAAAGTTGGTTATCATCACCCAACATGTGGGACAACTAAAACCTTGTTTAGACCCCTTTCCTAAAGGCATAGAAATATCCAACATGTATGGTGTAAGTTTTGAATGCAATCCCAACACATCAACTAACTTTGACGATATAAAATAATGAGTATAACCTGTAACAAACAAAGCTAGAACCATAAATGATTAGATAAACACCATACCTCTATTGTAGATGGTGTTGTTTCATATTTTTCTTGCACATACTCAGTCTCATAATGATGTTTGGTCATAGCCCTGTGAACATCACACTTTGTATTTAAATTTGACCCACCACCAATAGAAACATCAGCACAAACCTATGAACCCTTGGTGAGAGTGGATACTTCCATAGTTCTCTAATAAATCATTTCACATAAACGCTTCATATGGCCCTATAATAAACAATGATGAAAAGTCTTAATATCCTCTGTAATATTAGGCCTGGTATAAACCAGTCACCCACACTGATAGAAAATAACCTTATGGTGTCCTTCTAAAGTCCCCAACAACTATTCTTGAAGACAACTGACCACATTGATGCTTCCTTTTATGGAAAGAAGATACACTCAAGCTAACAACTGTACCAATGGAAGCTCCACTCAAACCTATCTTCCCCACTATGTCTGACTCATCCAAAGATTCTTTGATAACTACCTCCAAAAAGTTTGTAAGGCAAATGAGAATCAACATTAACCTAATATCATTCCATATTCAAAAATTAATACTCCAAGAATTTAGCTAATCATTAGTGACAAGATCTAGTTCCAGATGCACCAGCTCAGCAAAATTGATAGAATACTATAGAATGTTATGCTCCCCCTGCTCCATGGTCAGAAACTCTTGAGTCTTTTTGGCACATAACGTATCAGGATAAAACTATTTATTAATGATATTCTTCAAACAATCCTAGGTAAGGTACTCATGAAATATAGATTTCATAATAGATTCCCACTATCTTCTTCCTGGCCCCTCAAGCATGTATATGGAGAAAACCAAATTCCAGTTCTCAAGAGTCTTCAAGAAATTAAAGATCCTATCAATATGGTTAATCCACTCCTCAGATTCATGTGGTCCTTTATCTCTATGGAAAAAATGTGTATTCTTATTAATAAACTCAACATGATGATTCACCACACATCTGAGGATCCTAACACCATCATGACCTAGAGTTTGAATGGTGCAGATAACAGCTTCCACCAAAGAAGGTTCCACTGGGGGATTCACTTGAAAAACCTATCCCACAACATCCTATCTCAGATTTGAAAGATCACTTCTCAGAGGAATTTTCTATTAAACTTGATAAAATAACCAATTAGATCACAAGCACATTACAAAATCTTAGGACCACTTTTAAAATTAAAAAAAATCTTTAAAACTACAAGAATTTAAAGTAATTAATAATTATTATAAAAATGATAAATTTATAAAAATGAATAAGTCAATTTAAATAAAATTCTAATAAATATCATTAAAATGACCCCAAACCGAAGTTACAAGTAAAATTCCCTCACCACCCATGGAAACTTGAGTTTAGTAATGGAAGTGAGGTAGTCAGGCCCCTTTTCTACACCTAATATCCAAATTACGATGGTCCTAACTCCTATCTACCCAAGACATGGAACCAAACTCAGTAAGTGTTAAAACACGTAGGCTAAGCCTTCCCTATGATACTAAATTGCATCAAACCATCCCAGGTCAACAAAACTATACACCAAATCTGGTCGACACAGGGTAAGCTAATGAAATAAAATCAAACAAGTCTTGAATATAAAAAAAATCAAGATATGTGATTAGAGTAAAAAGTAGAAAAGTGGAGATAAAACCTTCCATACAACGAATCCATCAAGATAAATCATAAATATATGAATCAGATAATAAAACAAGTCTCCATGTGACCCATAGTCACCTCCAAACAGCCTCATTCTGAAAAAAAGACCATAGAATAAGTTTACATGATACATGATTCCCATCTCGTTACCTATATCCTTTAATACGACATATAAAACTGCCCCATGGGAAAAAGTAGGGTGTGAGAACAAATCCCAATATGATACCACAACAGAGTCTATACATGATCTAATATCAAGAATTCAATAGTTATAACTTTTAAAACAAAAACAATTTTACAAATGGTTTTCATAATTCTAAACCATTAATAAATCATTTTCTATTTGGTTTTAGAAAACCATTTCATATTATAAAACCATAAATATTATAAATAGAAGTGATATAACTAGGAAATCATATCAATTAAATAAGAGGTAAGAAAGTAAACACATATCCATGAAATAACCTATCTTGCGAAGCTTTGTGATACAAAATAATAATAAAAACTTGTGAGTATCAATCCATGACAAAAAAAATCATTGATAAATAACCGTAAATTAAAAAGAACCTCATATTGGGCCCTACACTCTAGTACAATATGTACTAGACACTAAAGATTCTAAATATGAATAATAATAGATCAAACAAATATCAAGTCCTACCAGATTCCATCAATATCCAAAAGTTTACCTCCTAGTGGTGCCACACACACTAAGGCTACCTTTGTCTCTTTCCTAATGCACCCATGGTTCCTAATGTTTCAATTGTCAAAATACTTTTCAAAACCATGCTCACAATTTAATAATACATTTTTAATGCCAAGACAATCTGCTTTGTTGTTTGAAACCCAATTTCTAAATCAATAAAATCTATTTTAAAAGTAAAACACTTTTAGAAAAATTTTTCCTTTACATGAATTTTTTTACAACATATCACTTAAATAATTTTAAAAACCCAAAGTAATTCACCAATAATAGCAATAAATTCATTTAATCAACTAATTATATAGAAACACCAACCTCAAACCAGTATAATCCAAGATTCCTTCAACAATAGTGATTAGAAACCATGAGAATGACCTTTGAAAGACAAGAAATGCCAAAAATCTAAATTGGATCGCTATAAAACACTATCCGATCACAAATTTGAAACCTAATTGTATCCAAATAAGTATCCATGATAAAAAGAAAGAAGAATCAGGAGGAACAATTACCTGTAGAAATTTACAACAACTGCAACAACGATTAATCACTGAACGAAATGAGACGCAAGGGTTGGAGTTCACCTAAATCACCCCTGAGTGATTCTAGGTTGATAGTGAGAATATATTCCATTGGATGAAATGATAATTCATCCTAGTGGCACCCTAAAATCCAAACTCACAACATTTACATGGTGTAATCCACAAATCCCAAGTATACCCCAAAAATGTCACCTTTTTAATAAAAAAATTATTTTTTGAGAGTATATGACGTGAAATTATTACACATCATATAAACCACTCACAACATGTATAAATTTCATGAAATCTTCTTAGAAAACATTACATGACATGTAACCCATTTACATGGTGTGTAATCACCTAGAAGACTACATAAAGTGCATTTTTAAGTAGAAAAACTCAAAAAACCCCACTCTGGGTGTTCCTGGAACATGGGAGGAACCCCGTTAAGTCTTTGACATGTTTATACATGGAATCCATTAATTAAAATAAACATATATCCTTGAACATTACGTCATTTTCCCCAAAAAAGGCTATAATTACTTGAGAAGTCCGTAACCACACCCAAACAAGGACAGAAAAAACAAATCATAAAAAAGGGAATACCTAAAAAGTGTAATGAGTTATTACAAAAAACAATTTATGGATTGGTTTTGAGTATTTGACATGTGTTTTAAACTAAAATGTCAATTTTCAATAAAAAAGGAAAACTTTAAGTCATACTAGTCAAACCATTCATCAAATTGATGTGCGGTTGATTCCTACACATCAAAAATAACATATGGATCATTTTTCTGACGTTTCAAGACAATATGAATGAGTTTTCATAGTTGTGATTATGTTACATGTGTTTTTTACTAAAATGATATTTTAAGCTGAAAACATGCACTTTGAGTCATATTGATCACATCGTGTATTGGTTTGACATAAGACTGATTCCTATACATAAAAAATTATTTATGGATCATTTTAATAAAGTATCAAAATAATCCAAATAAATTTTATTAGTTCTGAGTATGTGACATGTGATTATAACTAAAATGTCAATTTTATATAAAAACACACCGTTTGAGCCATACTGGTCACACCGTGCATCGAATTGAGGTACAAATTGATTCATACATATCAAAAATTAAATATGAATAATTATCCTAAAGTATCAAAGTAATCTAAATGTGTCTTCTCAGTTTTGAGTATCTGATGTGTGTTTTCAACTAAAATGTCAATTTCAAATAAAAAGACACTCTTAGAGTCACACTATTAACACCATGCATCATATTGAGGTGCAACTGATTCCTACACATCAAAAATGACTTATGGATAATTTTATTAAATTATCAGAATAATATGAAATTTCTTTCCTAGGTTTGAGTATGTCATGTTTCTTTTTTACCGAAAATGTGAACTTAAACCAAAAACACACAATTTGAGTCATATTGGCCACATCATGTGTAACTTTTATGTGAGAATAATTCTTACATGTCAAAAATGACTTATGTATCAATGTCCTAATGTATTAAAATAATACAAATTATTTTCATGATTTTGAGTATATGATGAGTGTTTTGAACTAAAATTTAAATTTTAAATAAAAAGAAACACATGGATTCATACCAGTCACACCATGCATCAGATTGAGGTT
This sequence comes from Viscum album, assembly GCA_963277665.1. Lineage (NCBI taxonomy): Eukaryota > Viridiplantae > Streptophyta > Magnoliopsida > Santalales > Viscaceae > Viscum > Viscum album. The sequence goes on from OY728166.1 coordinate 1,180,131,256, forward strand.
TTACTAATTTTGATAAATCCAAAATGACATATGGATCATTTTCCTAAATTATATAAACAATCTAAATGCGTTTTTTTGTTTTGACTATGTCATGTGTCTTTTTTACTAAAATGTTAATTTAAACTAAAAACACACACTTTGAGCCATACCAGTGACATTGTGGGTCAGGTTAATGTGAGACTAATTCTTACACATCACAAATAAATTACAGAACATTTTTATAAAGTATAAAAAAATATAAATGTGTTTTATTAGTTTTGAGTATGTGACGTGTTTTTTGAACTAAAATTTCATTTTTAAATTGATTACAAAAACTTTGTGTCATACTAACAACATCGTGTTTATCATTTAGGTATAGATATTTCCTAAAATTCACAAATGATTTACGAATCATTTTTTAAAAGTACCAGAACAATACAAATGTGTTTTTTTGGTTTTGAATTCTTGATGTATTTTTTGAACTAAAATATCAATATTAAAACCAAAACACACACACTTTGAGTCATATCAGACACACCATGTTTTATATTGAGGTGCGATTGATTCCGACATGTTAAAAATGACTTATGGATGGTTTTAATAATTTATCAAAACAATATGAATTTTTTTCTGGTATTTGAGTGTATCATGATTAGTTTTAACTAAAATGTAAATTAGAAGCTAAAAACATACACTTCAAGTCATAACGAGAACACTGTGTATCCTATCGAGGTGTGGTTGATTGAGGTTTGGATAATTCCTACACCATTTAAGAAAATTTTCATGACATATATTTTGGGAATTAATACATTTCCATTCAGTTGTTGCAAAATCCCTTGGTAGATGCATCCTTACAATTCACATCATGTTTCAGGTAGCATGTCGTTTCCTCTTCCATCTGAAAGGAAAATTTTATATCATTTATTTCTTGTTGCAGATAGTTAAAATAAAAGTATTTCTTAACAAAATATATGTGAAAAAACTAAATAAGTGTCATAAAAAATGATAAGGAAATTTACCTAAAAATAGTAGATAAAATGATGAAAAAATAACTAAATAAGTAGTAGGAATTAACCTTTTCATGATGTATTTATACATTTTGGACCCATTTCCCTAACTAAATTATCTAAATTAAAGCCTTGATGACTGATCTCTCACAAACATGAGCATATTTGAACATGTTACTAGCTCTATCATATCAGGTACACCGTGTATTTATTTGGGGAGCAGCTGATTCCTACACTTCAACCATTTTCCAAAATTATGAAAACAATAGGAATGTTGTTTCTTGATTTTGAGTATTATCATGTGTCTTGAACAAAAATATCAATTTTAAACTAATAACATAAGCTTTGAGTCATTCTGGGTATATCATGTATCATATTAATTTTTGTTTGATTCTTACACATCACACTATGTGTTTTTATTCTTAAATGCTTTCAACATTTAGATTTATCCTAAAATATTGTTGTTTGATAACCCATAATATTGAATGCATTATTTAATAAAAATATTATTGAATCATCCTCATTGAGTGCATAATCATACTACATAAATACATCATGATTATATCATCCTTCTTCATAATATTTATGAAAATTAAAAAAATACATATCAGATAAAAATGATAAGGAAATTAACTAAGAAATTTAGAAAAAATGATGATTAAATTCATTAAATATGTTGTAGTAACTCACCACTTCATGATGTCTATATAAAATATGACAACATGTATTCTTCCCATTAATTTCTAAAATTATCTATTTCCTCTTGTGAATATGAGGACTATATATAGACTTGGTAGTAATGGAAAAATATAAATAAAATACTAATTAGTAAATATTTTAAATGAAGTTCAAATTATAATCAGAAATACCACTTTGTGGATGCTAATTTATTGATGGAATATGATATATTTCATAATTTTTCAAACATAATAACCACAATAGTTTCTTTTATTTTTTTGGGCATTGCAAAAAAATTGGGAAAAATATGTAATTTTTTAACATAAATTTTGATGGTGGAATTTTGTTATGTATACCCTAATACTTATCAATTTTTAGAAGTCGGTATGCTTTTTGTTCTCATGGACCATCCTGAAGACATGATTTTGATGATATTTAAACACTACACCACCATAATATAAATTTCATCAAAAAAATAATATAAAGTGTAAAACTTGTAATTTATTTGTAAAATGTATCATGTTGTACATTAAAAATTGATAAAAATTATAATGTTTAGTCAGTTTTTTGGGCATCAATGCATTGAATATAGTGAATAAATATTTGGAGTATCCAAATTGACTGTAATGAGTAACCAATGTTTCTTAAAAAATAAAGAGTAATATGTAATGAAATGAATGAAAATATATTTGATATCATTATACTATAGAGTTTTAACCCTAAATCATAGTTATTAATAAGATTCTGTCTTCTATAAGTTTTCTTTCAAACTTTGTGGTTAGTTTTTTTAATATTAATTAATTTTTATTTTGTTCTAATGATAATGGTTTTGTAGAAGTGATATGATGACTAATGAGACCATATTTTGGTCCATAGGATTTTCCCTTCAAATAATATTTATATATATAGCTACAAAAATTATGAATAGTATTTAGTCATAATTAACATATTAGATTAGCTATTAGAAAAACATATCATGAAAATATAACTCATGTATACATATACAACTAAGACTCTTCTAAATTCATGCATGAGGAGTTAATTTACATTTTTAAGACCAATAAAGTATGTAATTGCCTCCCCATACATATTTTCTTCAAAATAAATTGTGTTTGTATCACCAATTAAAAAAATTGTATCCACATAAACCATTAATATTAATAAATGTGGAATTTAAATGTTTGGGGTAAATCTAATTTGTGAAGATATTTTTGATTGTTTTGGTGATCCTTTAGATCATTTTTATTTGACCATCTATTTCACCCTTTCCCTTTGTTTTTCTATAATAATATTCATCAGTTTGGTACTTTTTTCATTAATTTTTAATGGGTTTTCATAAAAAATAAATTGAAAATTAATTCCTCCTTGCTGAATTTTTTTATAATATATAATTTTTATGCAATGAATTTTTTGATACCTTGTTTGGTTGTATGAATATCTGCACCATCAAGTGGAATAGGTATCTTGAATCTCCACTCTCACATGACCTATTGTAAGTTGTTTTTTATATATAATATTTCCTTGTATATTGTAAAGGGTACTGCTCGCAACAAGGTGATAGGTGGGTTTTGATAGATATGAATCAAAACCATTTTCACCCTGTAGATGATAAGTATAGGAAAGGTATCAGTGTATTCTTGATTCAAATTTCACAAAAACAATTATGAAAATATTGATTAACTCTACTAAGATATCCCTTTGAGGGAAATGGATCACATAAAAGATGGTGGGGGTGGAGGTAATCTTCATGTAGTGGTTTTTGTTTTGTTGTTTATTCTATTTGATTCCTTACTATAAAATTTTCATACAAATTTGACTTTTGATTATTTTTTCTTCTAAAGTAGAGAATTGTGCCTAACAATCTTCCATTTTCTTATATTTATCCCCCATTTCATTTATTTTTTTTAAAATATGTTCAAGTTAACACCCCAAAACCCACACCTCTAATGCTGGCATACTATTTCGGCTTCTTCAAGGCTGCTGGTAGTATTTATTCATTGGGTACAACCGATGATTATTGTTGTGTCTAAGTCCGATAAAAAATATAGGAAAATAATTAATCAATATTATGTAATATTGTAATAAATAAAAATAAATTTTTATTATGTCATACTTACACATGATTCACACAATTTTTGTGTGTTTTCATTTACTAGTATCTAGTATTTATTTACATGTGTCTCCCTCCATAGCACAATACATGGGATGGAATTGGATTTTTATTTTGATTCATCAATCTACATATAAAAAAAGGACATAATTATGTTTTTGTTTCATGTCACATTAAAGTATTACTATATATGTAAAATATATACCATTTTTTCAAGGGAATCATACCCCATCCTTCTTTTAGGGTAGGGGTATGTTGGTTTTACAACATATTTTTTATTTTCATCACACAGTTGTTGTTTTAAAAATTAACAATTCTTAATCACATTGATTAATAAATTTATTATAAAGAAATTTATTACCAGTAACAATGTACCTCAAAAGTTATCTACTCATGATGACCAATAAACATACCCCATTCTTATAGGTTTATCATTTGTGCATACATCTATGGTGGGTGTATGTTTATTTTCCATTCATCATCTTTGAGATGATACTTCATAAGAATTTTCTGAAAGCCTCTATGAGCCTTTCCAGCAAGCATTAATAAAAAACTAATTTAGGATTTATCTACTATAAATGAACTATGTAAGCGATAATGAAGAGTAAATAAAAGATTCATCATTTTTTTTAGTAAAATAAATAAATTATTTCATAATGCTGCCTTAATCTCTTCCCAAATTTGTGCCTTAAGCATGGTAACAACATTGTGCCACTGATATACATCAATCATCAAGAAAATTTGAGTAGTATGCCCAATATAACTACTGAACATGATCTTGTTAGGTTTAACTAGATAACCACATAAATTCCTTCCAACCTTTAATTCTATACCTATATTTATCCATTTAAATTTTTTTACTAACACTATCATACTACGATGCTCATGTTTTTTTTGGAACATGGATTATTCACCATATTAATTTTCCTTAGCTTCAACATCATCAATAAGTTGATCATATAGAATGATAGCATGATCATGTGTAGAAGTTCATTTTTCATATTCATTGGTATTATCAATATGTTGATAAAGTTAACGTTCCTTAGGATTGGGAGCATCGACATGCGTAGAAGTAATTATCTGTAGAAGTGGTTGATGTCACGACCCCCTCCCCACAAGGTGTACCCCTCCTGGGCCGGAAATGTGAGAAGGGAGATAGTGACCCCCAATTCCCCCCTCTAGTAGGCCCAGGTTGGCAACTAGTACTGAGGTTATAGTAAACACACAAATGGGATGCATTACCCTCCAAGAGAACACATGTGAAAGAGAGAGATAAGAAATACACCAACAAAATCCAACTCAGAATTAAATATAAAATAAATCCCAAGAAAACATATGTAATTTCATGAAAAAAATACTACAATATGAATGGAAAACTATAAGTACCAAAGGAAAGTAAAAAAAACAGTGACCACGAAGCCCGAACAGCTCTTGCAACCCCGAGCTAGTAGTAACCAGATTGATCTCCAACCTTCTCCAAGTGAATTGAAAAATAGTTTATATATACATAGGGTGAGTATAACAGTATAATCAGCATGATTCTCCCTAGAACCTCTCATGAAAAAGTAAAGAAATCATGATAAATCACAATGAACATCAAGTGAAACTAACTCGTCACCTAAACAAGTATACTTAGTTCCCATCCTCACAATGGTTACTCTCACCAAGTATCGCATACAAGAGTATATAATATAATAAAAAATATCAAGGGTACCCCGCTACCACCTCCCCACTGGTTTTCCACTTTACCCCAACATTGCATGTCTAAGCATCTCTCTCCAAAAAGGATTTCCTATAGACACCTGGGCGAAGCACCAGAATATGCACCTCGTGCAGTACAACCACCATGTCCATGTAACCAAAGTAACTAGGAAGTTTCTAGGAGCCACCATAGCTTGCATAATGTGTATCACACATCGAGCATTAAACCTCAATCCATTATAGCCCATACACTGAGTAAGGATCCTTGAGCCATCACTGCCTATACACGTTACACCTATAATAGCTCTTAAGAAACTATATCCAGAATATATGTGTGTGAATAACCACAAGCCATTACAACCCTCTACACAAATATATGGGAAAAACTAACCATTGTGCCTACCAGCACAAGTAACTACCAAAAGAAGAGAGCAGAGCTAAAGGGGGTAGTCATCCATCCATCCTCCCACCGGAAGGTTGGGGAAAACACCCCCAAGGCTAAAAATCCCCAGCATGTCATTTTACCTAACTGACAGGGTGGAGTAGCATATAGAAACACAAAAAGTATAGAATACACTATAGATCATAACCATACTATGGTGATAACCTAGTATTATACTCAACTACAACTAGAGTCTCTCGGACACCCGACTTCCACTTCTAAGATTAGGTATCCTATAAGCACACAACCATTTAAATAGCTTTATTACATTACTTTATTCCCTTTTTATCAGTTTTACTTTACATCAATTAATTCTTTAAAAATTAATTAACCATTAAGAATTCCACCTTAAATTTCATTAGGATCATACCCAAAGTTCATTGTTCCTTTACATTTCATCCCAGCAAGCTCCAACCCCATGGGTTAACATCATTTATTCAGTCATTTATTAATAACATTATTATTTTCCCATATTCCTAGGAATTCTAGAAAAAAATTCAAAGATACTAAACACAAGGGAGATCAACATGGTGGGTATTTGAACTACTCGTTAAGTCTTTTCCACATATAGAAAGAGTGTATACCAATCCTCCCTCAAGAAGCTAAATACAGAAATCACATGGCATACTCCGCACATCTTCACCCCCTTTTGGAAAGAGGGTAAGAAAGACGAGCTACCTTGAGAAAAGGGGAATGTAATGTAGATAAACAACCAAAAAGATTCAGCAAACATCTGAACATTCACATCCAACCCATTTAATCATCTATAATGTCCTCCCCAACACCTTCATGCATAAACCAGTGGATCTCACCACTCTAGGCATCAAATGCTACCACAACAAATGGGCCTCCCTTCCCCCACATATCACAACAGCCATCTCGGCTCACATCACAACACAAGCAGTAGGAAACAAACATCATATCAACTGGGCTCTTGTCCCTTAAACAAGGCATTATTCCTTCACACACAATGAGCTCTCACAGTTCCAAGCATAAGGCTTTTGGCCTTTACTAGCAAGAGGGTAACTCATAACCCTATGAGGAATTATATTTTTTTCAAAAAGTTGGTTCTTTAATCCATCTAGAATTAACCGATTTATTATTTTTGGGTTCCAACAATGGGTAACCTAAAGAGAAAGCTATCATAGCTATCACAAATTGATTAAACATGCTTACTACATCAATTTGATTAACATAAAATTCCAACAACAATGACCAGATTCATTTACATGCCTCTTTATCGTTGAAAAATAATTACAATTTATCCTAGTTTATGTTCTTTACCAATTTCCATCAAGAAAGAAATGCTAAATAAGGTAAGAATAGATATCACACTATCTATCAAAATAAGAGGCAATAATATATGATCGATATCAATATATTTATCTAGTTAAAATATTTATTATGACAATTCCATTGTGATCTAGTGGATAAAACATGCTAACTCTATGATTGCGAGTAAAATAATAGAGAAGCAACAAATACCCTACCTCAAAATGTTCTTGAAGTTATTTATACGAGAATAATCCACACAACGGATTATGATCTCCTCCCCCGTGACAACTGCATCCACCCGAGGATGTTGCGGCACGACTGCACCAACCGAAACCCAAGATAACTCAATTAAAATCATAGAGATCACATTCCATAACATGGAAAAGATAAAATAGGGGGAAAAGGAACGAAGAAAACATAAGAACGGAGGTAGATCATACCTTCTATCAATGACAGATTGATACTTGTTGTTTGCACCAAAACAGGGGGTGCAGATGCAGTTGGAATAAACTTTAAGGAAAAATGATTCAAGGATTAAGGTTCGATCACACTGCTTCTATGAGAATTAGTAAAGGTTTAAGCATATCGCACCAGGGAACAAGAATTTAGAACAAGGGAGGAAGATATCTCATCCCTTTAGAAGATTCATTGATCAATGGTTTAAGATATGATGGATTTTTCCATTAAAAGTGAATCACATCAAACCATGCAGTTTGACCAAGTAAAGGAATCCCGAGCCTTAGGAAAATTAATATAGGAGTTATGGTCCTTGAATCGGCCTTAAATACCTTAAAACAAGGCATTGAATGCATTTTATGTCAAAGAAAACGTCAAAGGGATGAAACTATAGGAAGATAGAAACACTGTACACCTACCGATGTTGGAAACTCTGTACACCTACTGATGTTGGAAACACTATACACCTTCCCATGCTAGAAAAACTATAAACCTACCAATGCTAGAAACAGTGTACACCTACTGATGTTGGAAACACTGTACTCCTTCCCATGCTAGAAACACTGTATACCTATCGATGCTAGAAACACTATACACCTACTGATGCTAGAAACATTATACACTTACCGATGTTGGAAACACTGTACACCTACCGATGTTGGAAACACTTTACACCGACCGATGTTGGAAACATTATACACCTACCGATCCTGGAAACATTGTACACCTACCAATCCTGGAAACACTATACACCTACCGATGCTAGAAACATTGTACATCTACCTATCTTGGAAACACTGTACACCTACCGATCCTGGAAACACTATTCACAGAACTAGAAATTTGGAAAAGTGTTGGGGATAAGTCACATGGACCTCCCAGAACACCTCAGACACTAGATTTGAACAAAGGAATGGATCCGAGAGGTCTATACCATTACATCATATACCTCTCAAAACATTTTCATCCTCGATATTTCAAAAACAACCTAAAGGAAACAAAAAGGGGTCTGAATAACCTCCCATCGAGATACCTCTCAAAAGAGAGAAAGCCACAAGAAGGAACAAAAGAAATCCATATCTTAAACATGAAAGGTGTACAACCACAAAGTGAACATCATCACATGAAAACGAGTTAAACATCAAACAACTTGGGGTACTAAGCATGTATCTATGACTCACATTCCCATGAACTCTCCTCCACACCACCGTGTCACCACAAGACACAAACCAAGGAGATAACATGCCCACACAACACCTTCTCCTTGCAGTCATGGATCTCCATAGGTCTCTCCTTGAAGGTCGCATCATCGTCAACATTGATCTATCCCCAATAAATGATGTGAGAGTCATCATGAAGATAAAGAAGAAGCTGTGACACATAAAAAACATCGTGTATCCATCTCATCTTCGGGGAAAGTGCTACTTGATATGCCACAAATCCAACACGAGCCAACACCTTGAAAGGCCCAACAAACTGGGGAGAAAACTTACTACCACGACCAAACTATAATTTCCCAGGATTAGGAGTCACCTTCAGAAACATGTGATCCCCAAAATCAAACTCGAAAGCTCTCCTCCTTTGATCGACATGTGATTTCTATCGATCTTTCACTCTCTTCATCCTCTCACGAATCACCTGAACCATCTCTACCATATTCTGCACTCGTTCTGGTCTAAGAATTACTGACTCTCCAACCCCAGTCCAACACAATAGATAATGGAAAGTTCGACCATAAATGGCTTCAAATGATTCCATACTAATGGTGGAGTGAAAAATATTGTTATAAGAGAACTCCACCAAGGGTAAGTGCCTCATTCACGAACCTCCAAAATCCAGTACAAAAGAGAACAACATGTCTTCAAGAGTCTGGATAGTCCTCTATGTATGATCGTAAATTTGAGAATTAAAAGAAGTGTTAAGGCATAACTGAGAACCAAAAGCATTCTGGAGACCTCTCCACAACCTAGAGGTAAAATGACGATCTTGATTGGAAATGATCATCCTCAGGACTCCATGGAGTCTCACCACCTCCTCCAGATGGTGCCTCGACAAAAATTTCACTGAGCTCAACTCCTTGATCACTATAAAGTGGGATAATTTTGTTAAATGATCCCCTACCACCCTAATAGAATAACTTCCTCCCTGAGCTTGAGGTAGACCGGTAATAAAGTCCATTGAGATGTCCTCCCACTTCCACTGAGGAATATCTCACGGCTTGAGAAAATCACTGAGGACACGGTGCTCGACCTTCACCTTCTGACAGACCAAACATCGAGACACAAACTCCGCAACTGCACGCTTCTGGACAGGCCACCAAAAATTAATCTTCAAAGCTTGGTACATCTTTTTCATGCTAGGATATACCGATAAAGGTGAAAGATGGAACTCTCTAAGAACCGTTGCACGCATCGCCAAAGGAACAAAAAGCCTTCCCTGATACAATAATCAGTGTTGTTCATCCTCAGACCAACCATCAGGGGCCTTGCCACAAAAAATCAATCTCTCTAGACCTCCACTTCTAGATCCCCCAACTGGGACTCTTATACCTAATGCACCAGAGATGACTACACCGTCATCAGAAAAAGACAACCTCTTCCCATAACTTCTCCCATATCGAGATGTAATGCTGAAAGTTCTTCCATCACTCTCTAAGAATTACCATATACATGCACTGCATCACTATATGGATTCCTTCATAGCGCATAAACGACAACATTCCCCTTTCTATGTGTATACGATGTTTCAAAGTCGTATTCCTATAAGAAATCCATCCACCGATACTTTCGTAAGTTCAAGTCATGTTGGGAGAAAGCATTCCTCAGGCTCTTATGATCGGTGAAAATCACAAAGTGCTCGCTAATGAGGTAATGTCTCCACAACTTTAGAGCAAACACCATGGCTGCCATCTCAAGATCATGGGTGGAATAGTTCTGTTCATGGGGATGCAACTTTTGAGACCCATAAGAAACAACTGATCTTTGATGTATCAGAACACAACCTAACCCCAGACACAAAGCATTGCAGAAAACATCAAACTGAACTCACTCTTCTGGAAGACAAAGTATTGGATTACTTACCAACTTCTCCTTCAGATAATCAAAAGTTGCCTGACACTGATCAGTACACATTAATTCCTGATACTTCCTAGTCAATGTTATCAGAGGAGTTGTAGCCTGAGGGAAATCAGATATGAACCTCCTATAGTAGCCTACAAGACCAAGGAAACTTCACACCTCTTCAATTGTATTAGGGTCATCCCAAGAACCAATTAGTTCTATATTCAACGGATCCATAGATAATACCTACTGGGACACCACATTCCCCAATAAATGAACTTCTTGAGCCCAAAAATCACAGTTTGACAACTTCCCAAACATCTTTTGTTGACGAAGAACTCCCAAAACAACATGTAGTTGCTCTGTATGCTCCTCCTCAGATACCGAGTACACAAGGATTTCATTTATGAAAACCACCAAAAACTTATCCAAGAACTCACAGAACACAACATTTATCAACCCCATGAACATAGCTAGAGCATTCGTCACACCGAATGAAATTACAAAGAACTCATAATGCCAATGACGACAACAGAAAACAATCTTTGGGATATCCTTATCCTTCAAATGCATCTGATGATATCCTGAACACAAGTCGATCTTTGAGAACCAAATTTCACCCTTCAGTTGTTCATATAAATCATCAATCCACAGAAGAGGATAGTGATTATTCACTGTCACATTGTTTAAGTGATGGTACTCGATACACAACTGTAAAATCTTTTCAGCCTTCTTCATAAACAAAACTGGTGCACCCCACGACAACACACTTGGCCGAACAAAACCGCAATGTAATATATCATCAAGATATATACATAGATCTCGTAACTCAGAAGGGTCTATCCTATATGGATACATAGATATAGGAGACTCTCCTGGCTGTAGATTGATCCCAAACTCGATCTCTCATTGAGGGGGTAATGTTGCAACCTATTCTAGAAACAAATCAGGGTATTATTCTATGAACCTAGGAATTTTCAACTTCTAAACCTCCAAATAAATTAGAATTAACTCATCCATCGAGGATGATAAGTACGGAACATGCCTCTGACCTATCTGAGGGTCTCGCTCACCAACAAACAGTACCGGATCTCCATCAGCATCAAAGAACACCACTTACCTACTAAATTAATCCACGATAGCCTGCACCAAATAAAACCAATACATGTCAAATATGAAATTATATGGTTGCATCCATAAACATAGGAAATCTCCCCAAGAGCAGTGCTGCCCCAGCACTAGCTCACAATCTCAACATACTTCAAAAAAGTCAGTTCGACCTCCAACTGGCGTAGTAAATGCCATAGGCACTAGAAGTCTCTCTACCTTAAGTCCCAAAGAATATAAAAGGGTAGGTGATATTAAGGAGTGTGTTTCTCCTAAATAAAAAAAAGGAATACACCCAAGTAGAAAAAAAGCAAAGGGTACCTTGAACGACGTCCAGATCACCTGGATCTAGAAACGTTAAAGCATGAAGCTGACCACGACCTTCTGTACGGCCTCTCAAACCCTAATGAAGACCACCACCATGACCACACTCTACAATATGAGGAGAGGGAACATCATGAGGATATCATTTTCCTATACCATTTGCTCTCTTCTGATCCAAAGTTGGTGCAACCTGGGGCTGCTGTCTCATATAGAACTACCACAATGGAGGAACCTGGAGTAGAACACCTAGTGCATGATGATTTATCTTAAAGGTCAATAACTCTAAATGATGATGACCACATCATCCATAGGAAAAAAAAGCGTATGATCCCTTGGTATAGGCCTAAGTGCCGCTTCCCCCAAAGAAACGAGATACTGAGTGTTAGGACCTACCCCCGGGCAAACAGAAACTATTCTGCCCTAAAAAATGGGAACCCCAAACCATATCTCTGCTTCATGAGGAATCATGAAGACTCCCCTATCATGATGATATCATTCTGGCCAATGTCCTCTCAACAACCTCTTCCCATGCCATCACCTCAAGATATGTCTTCATCATAAACGGGGTGACTTGGAACCGGATCTCTGGATGCAAAGCCTCACTGAAATACCTTGAACTGGCCTCCTCATCTAGAAATAGGTCTAAAGCATATCATAAAAGGTTTTGGAAATGAATTTCAAACTCTCGAACACCGGAGATACCTTGTCAAAGGGTAAGAATCTCTAGTGACTGGATGCCTTTGTGGTTGGAGAAAGAAACTCGACTCTGAACTTGTCTTGAAACTCCACCCATGAGATTGCTAACTCCTCGCGATCCCTAAGAAACAAGAACCACCACTGCCTCACTGCTGCATGTAGCATCATCACAACCAAAGACACCTAGTGATTCTTCTTAGAACAGATCAAACTGAAGGCTATCTCAACATCCTCCAACCAGTATTCCATGACTGCATCTGAAATAGAGCCCTCGTACTTCTGTAGACTCTGACACTAAAACTTGTGGAGTGTCCTACTCTAAGTGTTATTGTTGTCAACCTCTACCCTACAACGATCTACTGGCACAACCTACTGGACATCTTGTACGACAACCTGATGAGGACGTCGACCTGGAGTCATACCTACAAATTAAAAAATAGTTAGAGCTCTTAAACTTAGAATATGAAAGAGTAAAAATTAATTAATTAATTAATTTCTTTTATTAATTTTAGGTTAACCTATCTCAAGGTATACCCAATCAAAAACATGCACAAAGAAGAGTTATGAATGTTTCTTTCCTAGGTCTCTACCCTGAAACTAGTATCACCTCATTTAGTAGCCACTATAAACTTAAAGGTCCATGCATCAAATCACAGGGGACCCTAAATTCTTATGTCTCAGCTGGTATCCAGTGTTTACATCACTTTCTAAACTTGAATAATACTATTTCCCTATCAACCCATGAAACCTCACCTGCGCCTAACACCAAAATCCATCCTATCCCTCAACTAGAGACTCTAATACCACTTTGTCATGACCCCCTCCCCACAAGGTGTACCCCTCTTGGGCTGGCAATGTGGGAAGGGAGATAGTGACCCCTGATTCCCACCTCCAATAGGCCTCAGGTTAGAGACTAGAACCGAGGGTATAGTAAACACACAAATGGGAGGCATTACCCTCTAATAGAACACATGTGAAAGAGAGAGATAAGAAAAACACCAACCAACTCCAACTATGACTTCAATATAAAAGAAATACCAAGTAAAAATATGTAATGTCATGAAAAACTACTACAACTAGAAGGGAAAACTGTAAGTACCAAAGTAAAATAAAAAAAGTAGTGACCACGAAGCCCAAATAAATCCTGCAACCCCAAGCTATTAATAACCAACCTAATCTCCAACCTGCTCCAAGTGACCTGAAAAATAGTTTATATATACATAAGGTGAGTATAATAGTATACTCAGTAGAATACTCCCCAGATCCTCTCATGAAAAAGTAAAGAAAGCATTATAACACACAATAAACAACAAGTGAAACTAAATCATCATCTAAACAGGTATACTAAGTTCCCAACCCCACCATGGATACTCTCACCAATTATCACATACAAGAGTATATAATATAATAAATAATATAAAGGGTACCCTACTACCACTTCCCCACTAGTTTTCCACTTTACCCCAACTTCGCACATTCTAAACATCTATCTCAAAAAAGGATTTCCCACAAACACCTGGGTGAAGAACCACAATATGAACCTCATGAAGTACAACCACCACATCCACATAACCAAAGTAACCAGGATGTTTTTGGGAGCCACCATAGCTCGCATAACGTGTATTATACATTGGGCATTAATCCTAAATCCATTATAGCCCATACACCAAGTAAGGATCCTCAAACCATCACAGCCTATACACGTTACACCTATAGTAGTCCACAAGAAACTATATGTAGAATATATGTGTGTGAATAACCACAATACATTACAGCCCATTACACACATATATGTGGAAAACTAACCGATGTGCCTACCAGCACAAGTAACTACCAAGAGGAGAGAGTAGAGCCAAAGGGGGTAGTCATCCATCCATCCTCCCATAGGAATGTTGGGGAAAACAACCCTAGGGATCAGAATCCATAGGGTGTTAGTTTCCCTAACTAATAGGGTGGAGTAGCATATAGAAACACAAAAAGTACATAATATACTATAGCTCACAACCATACTATGGGAATAACCTAGTATTAGACTCAACCTTAGCTAACGTCTCTCATACTCCCGACCGCCACTTCTAAGTCTAGGTATCCTATAAGCACACAACCATTTAAAGAGCTCTATTACATTAATTTATTCCCTTTTTATCAGTTAACTTTTCGTTAATTAATTATTTAAACATTATTTAAATATTAACAATTCCACATTACATTTCATTAGCATCACACCCAAAGTCAATTGTTCTTTTAAATGTTAACCTCAACATTTCATCCCAGCAAGCTCCAACCCCATGGGTTGAAATCATTTATTCAATCATTTATTAATTGTATTATTACTTTCCCATATTCCCAGGCATTATAGAAAAACATCTTAAGCTACTAAACACAAGGGGGATCAACATGGTGGGTAGTTGAACTACCCATCAAGTCTTTTCCACCTATAGTAAGAGCGTAGACCCATCCTCCCTTGAGAATCTAAACACGAAAAGCATGTGGCATACCTCGTGCGTCTTGGCCCCTTTTTGGAAGGAGGGTATGGAATACTAGTTTCCTTGAGTAGTGGGGAAAGTAATGTAGATAAACAACCAGAAATATTCAATAAACATCTAAACATTTACATCCAAACCATTTCATCATCTTTGACTTCCTCCCCGACACCTACATGCATAAACCGATGCATCTCCCCACTCTAGGTGTCAACTTCTACCACAACCAATGGGCCTCCCTTCCCCCACATATCACAATAGCCATCCAGGATCACATCATAATACAAGCAGTAGGAAACAAACATCATATCAACTAGGCTTTTGGCCCTTAAACAAGGCATTATTCCTTCACACACAATGATCTCTCATAGCTCTAAGAATAAGGCTCTTGGACTTTATAAGAAAGAGGATAAATCATAACCCTAAGAGGAATTATCTTTTTATCAAACAACTGATTCTTTAATCCATTTGGAATTAATCGATTTATTATTTTTAGGTTCCAACTATGGGTAACCTAAACAACAATATATCATAGCTATCAAAAATTGATTAAACATGCTTACTGCATCAATTTGATTAATATCAAATTACAACAACAATGACTAGATTCATTTACATGCCTATTTATCATTGATAAATAATTAAAATTAATCCCAAGTTACGTTCTTTACCAATTTCTGTCAAGAATGACATGATAAACAAGGAAATCATAGATATCACACTATCTATAAAAATAAGAGGTAATAACATATGATCAATATCAATCTATTTATCCAGTTCAAATATTTATTATGTAAATTCTATTGTGATCCAGTGGATAAAACATGCTAACTCTACAATTGCGTGTAAAAGAATAGAGAAGAAGCGAATCCCCTGCCTCAAAATGTTATTAACGTTCTTTATACGAGAAAAATCCACACAATAGATTATGATCTCCTCCCTTATGACAAATACATCCACTCGAGGACGTTGTGGCACGATCAGACCAAACAACACCCAATAGAACTCCATTAAATGCATGGAGATCACATTCCATAACATGGCAAGGAGAAAAAATTGGGAAGGGATCGAATAAAACACAATAATATAGGTAGATCATAACTTCTATTAATGACAGATCAATACTGGCTATTTTCACCAAAATAAGGGGTATGGATGTAGCAGGAAGAAACATGAAAGGAAAATAATCCAAGGATTAAGGTTTGGTCACACTGCTCCTATGAGAAGCAGGAAAGGTTCGAGCATCTCACACCAGGGAACAAGAAGGTAGAACAAGGGATAAATATATCTCATCCATTTAGAAGATTCATAGAGAAATGGTTTAAGATACGGTAGATTTTTCCATTAAAATAGGATTGCATTAAACCACACAGTTTGACTATGTAAATGCATCTAGAGCCTTAGGAAAATTAATATAGGAGTTAATGGCTTTGAATCGGACTTAAATACCTTAAAATAAGGCCTTGAATGTGTTTTACTTCAAAGAAAACTTCAAAGGGGCGAAACTGTAGGAAGATGGAAACACTGTACACCTACTGATGCTGGAAACAATGTACACCCACCGATGCTTGAAATAATATACAACCACCAATTCTGGAAACATTGTACACCTACCGATGCTGGAAACAATGTACACCAACCGATGCTGGAAACATTGTACACCTACAGATGTTGGAAAAATTGTACACCTACCGATGCTAGAAACATTGTACACCTATCGATGCTGGAAACATTGAACACCTAACGATGCTAGAAACATTATACACATACTGATGCTGGAAACATTGTACACCTACTGATCCTAAAAACCCTGTACACCTATTGATCCTGGAAACACTGTTCACAGAACTAGAAATTTGGAAAAGTGTTGGGGATAAGTCACCTGGACCTCTCAGAACACCTCAGACACCAGATTTCAGTAAAGGAATGGACCAGAGAGGTCCGAGCCATTACAATTGACCATTTTATTTTGATTACATAAATGAAAAAGTGAGAAAATAATTATATGAGGTAACTCATTGTATATTAAAAAGAATATAACATGATTATATAGATTTATTTTATAAAAGGATGAAGGGATTTGGCCACTCTATCGAGTATCAAAATCCCCTTATTTTGGTTTACTCTAACATACAATACCCATTTGACATTTAAGCTTCCATGAAATAATTGTGATGTACCAATTAAAGGGTTGTCCTTAGTTGATTTGAGATCTGACCCCTCAGTGGTTTTGGACAATAATAGAATAATTGACCACTTTTGGAATGAAATATAATGAACATAAAATAATTTTAGTGACTGTGATTCCATTATATATGGTTAGTTTTTATACCCTTCCTTACTAAAATCAACTTTCACAAATCACAATTCATCTATTTTTACTACACTCTTATTATCAAACCACTTTCATTGAAAAATCAGCACCTTGAATGTTGTATAATCCAACTTGAATATTTTATTGATGATTCAAAAGTTTGACATATTCTCATAAATTATATTTCTATCCTTGGTAGCATATACATACATCGCTTTAGACACAAGTGTAACACCACTATTTTTCGTAGTAATGTGTTAATCATGTTCATTTGTATAGAACTTATAACCATTAATTACATAACCATTATAATATAATACATTCACACTTGATCCTATGTCTAGCCATAAAAGTCATTTTGAAATTGAATCTAGATTTTCAATTGACTCTTTCAAAATATGTTATCAAAACCATCCTACAAACTATTGATTATGTGTATTTTATATCCATCTTTCATCCCATGATGGATTCAAATACCTAATAATTACTTTTTTGGTATCAACATATGACACAAACTCTAAAATTTTAGGTTGAAAATAAAGGTGAAACTCATCCTACTCTATAATAGTAATTATGACAACATCTATTCTGGAAATTCATTCACCCATAAGCTGTATGGTGTGATTAGATTTTGGTAGACTAATTATTTGCACATCAGATAGGTAGTCAGAACAAAATTTAGAAGCTTCATAAACTACTTTCCACTATACTATACATCCTCATGGATGAATTCAATTATTGAAATACCCTTTAAAAATCTTATTATACCAATAAATGTGGTACAAACATCTATAATGTACATGACCACATAGTCAAATCTTTCTTACCATGTAAACCATAGTGTGAACCATCATATCAAATAATTCTGGTGTGAATAACATCTCCAATTAACATAATATGATATTTATTTCCTTTTCCACAATTTTCCATTTCACAGAGTCTATATGAGATTGATTAATTTATAACAGACATTCTTGGAAAAAATGAAACGTAAATCTAGATGCATTATATCTTTTATAAAAACATGACAGTCATGTGATTTCATACTCTTTAACATTACATTAGTTATTTATGCTATATTCTTGATATTTTGTGAATACCCATATTGAACTTTTAAATCATTCAAGAAGTTGAAGAAACTAATATATCACTTTCCTAGAAAGAGTGCATATAGCTGGAGGAATAATTTTTTTTCACTCTTCACTTGTGCCAAATGTTATCGTATCCCCATTTTAATCATGTCTAATGTAGAAATAATTCCATATTTTTTTCTTGGTATATTTATTAATGTTAAAATGACACTATCACATGCATAACATCAAGAAAATTTCAGACATACCAACAATTTCAGTATGGTAATTCAAAAAAAGATATCTTTCTCCAATCAGTTTTTGTATAGTTTTTCAAAAAAGGTTTTACAAAACCAATTTCCATATATTTTAATATCTCATAAATTTGATCACCTATTAAAGGAGACAATTCTATACATTATTCTACACTATCAATGAATGACTTCATACAAGATCAGTACATTTTTCATTAGGTTTGAAATCTATGATGTCCTAGAAATAGTCTTTGATAAATGTTTCAACCTAATTGAATGTGTAACTTGTTAAAAAATAGGACACCATTGAGTTCCATTAATCCATATCTTAAAAAATATCCATAAGTAATAAATTCATTTATCATCATGTAAAACATGGATCTCAATGTGAAATATTAATTTTTTTAAGAATCATACAATGTAACACCTGAATCCCATGACAATTTCAAATATTCAATCAATTAAGCCAAATAAACATTAAAATAATTACTTAGTTGTTTTTTTCATGGTATAAGTAGATATAACATAACGTATTTTCATTTCATGGATAAACACAGTAAGAAGTTATAATTTACTAACATAATCGTCCATGTACTGTGAGTACTTCTTTGAAAACCAAAAGGATTCAATCCATCTATAGATATGACAATAAGAATTTTTCTTAGCTCATTTCCAAATTAAGGATACTCATGATCAATTCTATTCCATTAAGGAGAGTATTCTAGGTGAAAAAGTTTCCCATATTTATTTCTTATATCTGCATGCTATGTCAATTTTCTTGAATTCTCCTCACTTATGTATAGGCACCTAAACCTTGGAATGGTTGGAACATACCATAAAACTTTCATAAGAAAATATCCATCATTCTTGTATCAAGAAGAACCAAAATTTGAGAATTTTTAAGTAATTTTTGTCCTTTTGATACAATATATAGTCATTTGGATAGTCATGTATTATTCCAGATATCATACCCATTTAACATAGCATTTGTTTAGCATCATATTTTTGTCAAGGAAGCTCACCATATTATAGAAGCATATCATTCTAGAGAAAAATTATTTCAGTAAAACTGGTGTCACTCCATCCATTTCCATATTTTAAATTATATTTTATCAGTATGGGTGTAAATGCTATATATTTGGTACAAATATCATTCAATGGAACCTTTTGAAAACACTTTAACTTATCGTTTTTTTGTAAAATCATGAAGTTCATCTTCAACCATCATTATCATTTACACAATATGATCATCTTCTTTATTCAAACCTGTAATCACATCCCTGATATATTATTCATCATTTTTTACACCTATAATCATATTATATGATCCATAAAAAGTAGTCTTATCCTAGTCAAAATCTATATCTAGTTTTCTCCATGTTTATCCCGATATTTATAACTTTGATCTATTCCTTGATAGATCAAGTGTTCATCCAACTCATCTAGACTAATTAGTATTGAATAAAAATAGTGTAAACATGTAAAAAGGATTTGATAAGGTTTATATGTGTGATATTTTGAGAAATTGATGAACTCTTTCACCACATATTCATACTATTTTTTCATACAATTAGAATCCATAAATTTTCAATTCATATCCATACTATTTGATTAAGTAATATTAATATTCGACAAAATAAATAAATTCATAGAAATTATGAGCTTGGAACCCATAAAATTTCATTATTAAATAATCATTTAAGCTATACGAATTCATTTTTCTAAAATAATAAGATTCGAATAATGGGTATTGAGATTTTTTATAGTGGTGGAAATCATTAATTTAAAGGAATGTGTCATATCTATAAAGGTTCAAAGAATCTATTTAAATTTTCATATATTAAAAAACATAGAGATCTTGTGTAGGATTAATTCAATGATATATCATATGATTAATTAGAAAGACAATATCTATAAAAATTAGTGAGAAATTGAAATAAAAAAGTGGGAGGAGTTTATGTTTATTTATTTCTCTGCATGGTACATTGTACGACAAGTGGTTTTTCAGTGAAAAGATTTTTAGGTTCTAGATTTGATCAATTTTCAGATGATGAAAACATTGATAGGGCCCATTCACATGGTCTTGAGAAACCAAAGTCTGAAGAAACTCTTGAATTTAAATGAAATGAACCAGAAGTCCTAATTTGGGTTCCCATGTTCCATTACTATTTCATACACTTCACATTTTACCAAAGGGTCCATTCAACAACCCATTACAAGTTATTCAATTAATTAAAAACCACATGAAACTTTAAAATATTACATTTCTTAAATCAAAGAAAATCATTTAAATAACCCAAGAGGAAAAAACCATCACAATCATGATAATAAGGATTAAACTGTTAAATCACATTTTATAAAACATGTAATGAAATTAAAACAAGAAAACGAGGCATTATAATTTGAAGAGAATACCAAATTTTGAAAATAACATTTGGAGAACCCCATTTTTAAGAATAAAACTTAATAACCATGTTCAAGATATATAATTTATGTTCTTGAACCAACTGTCGCCATTACACATGTATGAATTTATAAATATACATACCACTCCTCCTATTGCACATATTCACACATCATTGAGTGAAGATGAGTAATAATGTATAAATATTTATATCTACATTGTCTTCTTTTAATTCCTTTATTAACAAGCAATGAAAAACAAAATTTTTCTTCTTCAGATTGGTAAAGCATTGCATAAATAAACTATCATTTTAATGATCTACAAAATCCTTTGAGCCTCCATCAAGAACCTTTAAAAAACATAAACTACAATTAATTTTTATAGAACAAAGAACAATATCAAAAATATAAACTAATTTTAAATACTTATCATCGAGTGTAGTAGGTTGGAGTTCAAAAAAATTAGATGAGTCAAGTATTGCAATGTTCATTGTATTGGACTGATTTTTTAGATGAGTTGGAGTTGGAGCAATGGAACATCTTGTGTCGGGATAGTTGTACTCCATTTGTGGTATTGTAATATTTGTTGGGGTGTGATGTAATATAAACTTCTAATGGAATGTAAGTGATTAACACCACCTAAGTTATGGTTATATCATAACTTTATGATTCTATATACTTTATAGTTCATTCTCAATATGTCCTAGTATAAGCTGCTGACATGACCTTCAATGTGTTGATATCATAATAGCCATTCACCAATTGTCATGTCTAGTGTAATACTAGATTATTAAAATGTGATTTAGAAGTCTCACATGATATTTACATACATACCACTCATTTCACATGAAATTATCTTAATCACCATCAATATATCATTTAATAACGTGAATCCATAATCCATGTGCATAAACCATGTGTTCATTCCATATCACATGTATATAATATATAAAAAATCAATATCCATAAAAATATATAAAATAAAAATGTTAAAAATTATAAAAAGTTATTAATGTCGTAACTAGCTAAAATTATTAAGAATAATTTCAAATAAAAAATAAAGAATATAAATAAATATTATGTGTTTACGTATCAAAAGTATCATGAAATAATTTTTATCAATCACTATTAATATAAAAAATTGGAAAAAATTAAAGAAAATAAATTAAAACCATTTCATATTTCTTATAAAAATTATAATCAAATCAAGATATATTAAAATTATTGGGGTTCTTTTGGATAGTAATGGAAGGAAATATGAAGAATTTTTTGATTTTAATCTATTATAGGAGGAGGAATACATGGAACTTGGATCTAATTACCATATTTCACCATAAAAACCCTACCTACTTATCATTTGTAGTCACCACATTACATGATAAGTTGGAAGGGTGTTTGCGGTGCACACGAAGTATCTCCCTATAATCATAGTGAGAAATAATGATGAATGAGTGAAATGAAAATGAAGGCAAGGGAGAGGGCGAACCAACAATGGATTGTGGTGAGGGAGATTGTGTGGAGAGACAGTGAGGTAGATCAAGGAAAAATAAGATCACTCGAGTGCACCGATCAAACCATTTGGGAAAATTAAAAGTAAACAAAGATGTTCGAGGAGGAGTGACATTTCAAAAGTGATCACACACCTTGACATTTGAAGGTGTCGATTCATCTGAGATGATCGAGGGAGAGTGGTGACATAGATTTTTTTCAAAGTGAGCTTGAATGGTGCGAGCGAGGAGAACTCTATCAAGGTTGTATTTGAATAATCATGAATGGTTTTATAAACGCTTTTAAAAAATAACTAACAATGATTGGTTTTATCAGCTATAAAATAACAATCCCTAATAAAATCGATCTTTATTAGCACTAATGAAGATAGATCTTTATATGCGCTAAAATTCTAACACTAATAATAATATGTTTTATCTGCACATTTTAAGCACTGATAAAGAACTAATTTAAATAATATATTTAATATAATTAAAAAATCTAAATGTATATAATTATAAATAAATATAAATGTTTATAATTAGAAATAAATATTTATATAATCATAAATATATCTAAATAATTATAAATATGTATTTATAATTATAATTATAAAAAATTAATTATTTATATAATTAAAATTATATTAAAATAATTGTAAATATGTATTTATAAATATAATTATAGACATATATTTATAATTATGATTATG
Source organism: Viscum album (assembly GCA_963277665.1). Classification (NCBI taxonomy): domain Eukaryota; kingdom Viridiplantae; phylum Streptophyta; class Magnoliopsida; order Santalales; family Viscaceae; genus Viscum; species Viscum album. Next base: position 1,180,154,814 of record OY728166.1, read on the forward strand.
AATATAGATATTGTAACATCCCGGTTCTGGGTGACACTCAACGGGTTCCCCGAACCCGGTTCGCCACATGACCTCAAGCACATTTCCCCAAATGCCAGAGGCTGCCGACTAGCAGTGAGGGCCGAGGTCTGATAGTGGGGAAACTATGACCTCATTTGTCAAAGTGTAGTGCAAAAGACATATGAAAATAAAACATACAACAAACAGCAGAAGCAGTAAACCATACACAATTGAACTAAACAACGGCAGTGGATACAACCAACAATGTATAAATAATGATGCTCCATGTCTCAAGTTCTAAGAAAACAGCCAGAACATGTTATACATCAATACAGTACAACAAAATACAGAGTACAACAAAACTAAACAAAACAGCTGGAAGCGGCATCGCGAGCCTAGGCTCGGTCCCATGCCCTCCTACTCCTCAACAACAGTCAAGTACCTGTATAGGGACTCTTTCCCCTATCCACACATGCAACAACATAATCTGTTTGGGCCGAAAAGCATGACCCAAATAGGGTGTGAGAAATATATCTCAGTAGGCACCCACCAAAGGCCCGTGCCAAACTGCGTGCAAACATGAAATAATAGCGTGCAGTAGTGAAATGCAATAAAGTAAGCAGTACTGAAAAGTAACTAACTTAACCAGTTATATTACCATTTTAATATTCTTTTTAATCATTTAATTTATAATATCACCACAGTGAATATTCTAAGTAACCAACTAATGTCCTCAGAACCGTAAACCCCTACCCTTGGGTAAAGAGTATCCAACATAAGAATCTGCCCTCAGGAATAACGGATTTTGCCCTCAGGCGTAGGTAGTGTCACCCACAAGAACAGAATCAGCTACCCACAGGCACATAATAAGTTGCCCTCAGGCCGAAATAACTACTGCCCTCAGGCTAAATAGTCTAGTGCCCACAGGCTAATCTCAATAATGCCCTCAGGCTAAATAGGTAACCGGGCCATGCCCAACATGAAATTATGTAGTAAATAAGAAATTACTCTCAATAAAATTCTACAATTACTACATTCAAGGCATACCCTCGGTTATCCTAGCCAAACAGCTAAACAGTGGAACACACCCCCAGGGTGGTTCCAGATCCAAGCAACGATCCCAACCAGCATTTTAATATTACATTTAATCACTTATTCATATCTAGGTATTTAAAATAGCTATGGCCTCAGCCACACGACACCCCAACATGGGTTCGTGGCACGAAAATGCACAAAACACACAGCAGTTGGAAAACCAAACACCAAGCCACCTACCTTAAACGCCAACGAGCGCTATACACGACCGTCGATCCCAGAAACACCCAAGAATGAAGTAGATTTGAGGTAAAATATTTATCCCTTAAATGAAAATAACTCTTGTTAGGGAAATAATTGGAAAGAACTGATTAAGAAGGGTGGAGGGATTACCCGTGCGATTCCAACGAGATCGTCCGAGGCAGAAACAGATTCCGGATGTGCGCTCGGTGGATCTTCGAAGCTCCGGACATCCCCTCCCGCTCCTTCTTCCCATTCTAAGCCTTCCCTGTGAACATGGGAGGATACTGCCCATTTTAAGAGAAAAAAACAAAGTACATGGTGTGTACTTCCTTCATTTAACTGTTCCTCTGGAGGCACCACCACACTGTTCATCCGTCAACATGCGTACACGACATGTACTCCCGACTACACGGCATGTACTATCGCCCAGCTGGCGGCTGCTCCACCGCCTTACTGTTTTGGCCTACTGACTGACTACACGGTGTGTAAAGGACCACTACACGACGTGTAGTCAGTTCCTGCACCCTTCATCGCCGACATGGATACACGCCCCGTGTACCCATCCCACATGGCCAAAAGTACATGGCGTGTGGAAAAGTACACGGCGTGTAGTTCCAAAATTTAGGATTTTTCCCCATTTTCCATATTTTCTCAAAAAAACTTAAGGAAAAGAGAAAAGAAGAAGCCCATACCTCAAAAATAAGAACCAGGTTCTTACAAACTTCCCCCCTTATAGCAATTCGTCTCTGAATCGCCCTTCCAAGGGTGGTGAAGATATAGCCGCGAACAACTCCTGCCACTAAGCACTTACATCGGTCTCCTGCTCCCAGGTCTCGTCCTACACTCGGCCATGCTGTCATAGCACCCGTACGAGAGGAACTGACCGGCCTTAGAGAACCTTCGTGCTCCTATCAACGATACGGATCAGATGGTCCTCAAAGGATGCATCTGCTTCCAGCTCAACCTCCTCAGGCTGAAAGATGTGGGACGAGTCTGAATGATAGCGATGCAACTGAGACACATGGAAGACGTCGTGCATGGATCGGTACCGCTGCGGTAACTGCAACCGATAAGAAACCAGCCTGACTCTCTCTAGAATCTCGAATGGCCCCACATACCTTGGTGAAAGATTACCCTGTCTCCTGATCCGTCTGTGTCCCAGCCTCGGTGAAACACGCAAGAAAACTTGATCCTCAACCATGAACTCCAAAGGTCATCTATGGAAATCAGCATATGACTTCTGGCGAGACTTCACGGTAGCCATCCGCTTCTGAATCAACTGGACCTACTCCGAAGTCTCCTGTACAAGACGTGGTCCTAGTAAAGCTGCTTCACCCACCTCTAACCAGTACAAAGGTGATTGGCATGGCCTACCATATAAAGCCTTGTATGGTGCCATCTCAATAGTCACCTGAAAACTATTGTTATAGGAAAACTCGACTTGGGGTATATGCTTCTCCCAAGAGCCCCCAAAGTCTAGGATGCATGCACGCAGTATGTCCTCTAGCACCTGTATCATATGCTCTGACTGGCCATCAGTCTGAGGGTGGTATGCTGTGCTCATAAGAACCTGTGTACCTAGTGCCCTCTGAAAACTCTGCCAGAAATGAGGCGTAAAGTGGGCATCCCTATCAGAAATGTTAGAACGAGGGACCCCATGAAGATGTACAATCTCTTGGATATACAGCCTTCCGAGCTCGTCAACACTGAAGGTCTCCTTAATTGGAAAGAATTGAGCTACCTTTGTGAGTCTGTCCACAAAAACCCACACGACATCATTGCCTTGAGGTGACCTTGGCAACCCTATCACGAAGTCCATCGCGACATCATCCCATTTCCACTCTATAACGGGTAACTGCTGTAACAGTCCAGCTGGTCTCTGATGCTCCTCCTTCACCTACTGACAGGTGGAACACCTCGTAACAACACCAGCTACATCTCTCCTCATACCCGACCACCAGTACTAACGTCTCAAGTCACAGTACATCTTGGTAACCCCGGGATGAACTGCTCAAGATGAAGCATGAAACTCCCACATCAGCTCCTCGCGTATATCCCCTGGAACCCATACTCGTCCATGGAAACGTAGGACCTCATCATCGCCTATCATCCAACTGGGAAGAGGGTCCTCACTTGCCACCGACTCCTGTAGAACTAGGCCTTCTGAATCAGATAGCTATCTCATCCTCACCCTATCAAGGAGGGTAGAAGTCATAGCTAACTAGGAAAGATAAGTCTACCCCTGACTATCGTGAACCTCTAGATGCATCTCAGAGAACAAGTCCATAAGCTGCCACTCACCACTAGCCTCCTTCACTACTTGTATCTGAGTCTTCCTGCTCAGTGCATTAGCTACTGAATTACCTTTACCAGGTGTATAGGCAAGCTCAAAATTGAAAGACTGTAGGTGTTCGACCCACCTCCTCTGGCTCAGATTCAGGTCACGCTGGGTAAAGATATACTTGAGGCTTTTTTGGTCGGTGAAAACCACAAAATTCTCTCCCAAAAGATAATGTCTCTAACAACGCAACGCATTCACAACTGCAGCCAACTCGAGATCATGCGTTGGGTAATTCCTCTCATGTGGCCTCAAATGACGAGACCCGTACGCAACAACTCCATCGCCCTACATCAACACTGATCCCAGCCCAATACCTGATGCATCACAGTAAACTGTATGGCTCTTCCATTTCTTTGGGAGTATCAGGATCGGTGCTGAGTTCAACCTTCATTTCAGGTCCTGAAAGGTTGTCTTGCAAGCTTCCGACCAAATGAACTTCACACCCTTCTTAGTCAGACTCGTCAACGGCGCTGCTAAGCGGGAGAAGTCCTAGATGAAGCATCTGTAGTAACCATCCATCCCTAAGAAACTTTGTATTTCAAAAACGTTCTTAGGCTGCTCCCAAGAAACTACTGCTCTCACCTTCTCTGGGTCTACTGCAACTCATGCCTCCGAGATGATATGACCCAGGAAGTGGATTTGGTCCATCCAAAAGTGGCACTTTGAGAGCTTAGCATATAGCCGATTCTCTCTCAGTGTACTCAATACGATCTCAAGATGGGTGGCATGGTCGTGTCGAGTGTGAGAGTACACCAAGAAGTCCTCCACGAATACCACCACAAAAGAATCCAGATAAGGATGGAACACACAATTCATCAGAACCATGAAAATTGCTGGCGCGTTCGTGAGTCTGAATGGCATAACCAAGTACTCGTACAGACCATACCTGCTCCTGAAAGTTGTAAGCAGTATATCCGATGGCATCACGCATAGCTGATGATATCCGGATCTCAGGTAAATCTTCGAGAACACTCGTGCTCCATGAAGATGATAAAAAATATCATCTGTCCTCGGAAATGGATATCGGTTCTTGGCCATCAACTGGTTTATCTTTCGATAATCCACACAGAGTCTGAGGGTACCATCCGCCTTCTTCGCAAAAAGGACCAGTGAACCCCACAGAGAAGTACTGGGTCAGATAAAACCCTTCGACTGTAACTCCTATAACTGCCTCTTGAGCTCCTGCAACTCAGGTGTAGCTGTCCTATAAGGATAAATGGACACCAGTGCTGCTCCTAGCACAAGCTCAATAGAGAAATCCACCTCTCGCTCTAGAGGTATACCTGAAAAGTCTTCTGGGAAGACATCCTTGAAATGATCAACAACTGGAGGGAAATCCGTCTGACAAGTCCCCTGATCATCCAGATATAAGCTCGCAATCTGGGCTGTGACTCCACCTCGCCCATGATGCTCTGGTCCAGCTCGACTCGCCTGAACATCCCATTCACCCTTGTATAGAAACTCTCTACCCTCTGGTGACATGAAATACACCCTACGATGATAGCAGTCTACAAAGGCTCAAAAGGGAACCAACCAGTCCATTCTGATAATGACGTCATAAGCTGTCATCTCTAAGACATAGAGATCCCATAGAAAGTGACACCCACAAACCTCAAGGGGGAACTCCTTGCACTGACGCACACCAACCGTTCTAGTTCCCAACAGAGTGTCTAGAGTCATGATATCAAAAGAAGAAGAAACACCGAGCCCAAGGCTCTCCACAACAGGTACAGATATGAAACTATGTGTAGCACCCGTATCGAAAAGTATTGAAGATAAGACAGAAGCTACTAGAATAGTACCTCTGACTGTATAAGGTTTGGGATCCTGCTCCTGCTGGGTCTGGTGCACTACATATGCCTGCCCAGTGTCACGGCCCTGCGACATAGCCTGGCTACCCTGATCTGCCCCACCTTGTTGCCTCTGAGATCCTGGTGTCTGGATACCACGACCACAACCACCATCTCTGCCTGCACACACTGACATATTCCAGTTCCCCGAATGGTAAGAAGCCACTAGTCCTACTCCCGCACACAGAGTCTGCACGAAACCTCTCTCACTAGCCACTGGTGGAAACAACCTGCAAAAGCGCTGCAGATGACCCATCTTTCCACAAGCTCGGCACTCCACTAGATCACGTGGACACTATGGCCTCTTGTTCCCCTCTCTACCACACTGGTAGAACATGACCTGGCCACCTGAAGCATTCTTCTGACTGGTACTGCCACCCTGAGAGAAGTACATCTGTCTCTTCCTCTTGCCAATAGAAATAATACCAGTAACTGGTGCTGAACCGCCCTGGCCCACACCACTAGATTCCCGCAGGTTCCAATCTGTAATCATCACTTGGATCACAATAGCATGTACTGAAGGAAACCTGAAAATATTTACCAGTGCTCAGATGTCATAACGAAGACCATCCTCAAAACTTCTGGCTCTCAATGTTTCATCAACCAATAGCACGGGTGAAAAATGCTGAAGCACTGTGAAACAAGCAGAATAGTCCATCACCGACATAGCGCCCTACTTCAGATTCATGAACTCTCGAGCTCTATCTTCCCTCAGCGTCTCTGGAAAGAAGAATTCATAGAAGACATCCTGAAAGTCTTCCCACGCCATGTCCCTGTGATGCACTGACTGGGTGTTAACATCCCACCACCTCTTGGCGGAATCACGCAGCATATATGTCGCGAACTTGACCCTCTGCCCTGGAGGCATCTCAAGATGCTTGAAAATAGTCTGCATCAACCCCAACCAAGACTCTGCAGCCTGTGGTCTACCATCCCCTGAAAATGTAGGCGGATTCTACTACTGGAAGATACGAGACAGCTCAACCATAGATTGGCAGCCTACGGTGCTCCCTGAAAGGTCTGTATGAACCGCATAAAGCATTCACAGAACTGCATCTTCGTGCCTATGTCTGGTATAATAGCTGGTGCTGCATCTGGATATACTGGATGATCCACTGGTAGCCCATGGCCCACCATCTCTGGAGTATAGTCGTCGATGCTCTCCTGGTGAACAACGCACGGTCATCTAGGCGGCATGACACTACAATGTCAAAAACATGCCTTAGATTCAAGATTTATCAAGACCGAAAATGAAGAAACCCAAAAGGGAACAGGATGAAGAACACATTAAAAATTTTCAAAACAAGACTACACGGCGTGTATACTGATACAACTTTGTAACGTCCCGGTTCCGAGTGCCACTCAACGGGTGCCCCGAACCCGGTTCACCACGTGACCTCAAGTGCATTTCCCCAAACGCCAGAGGTTGCCGACTAGCAGTGAGGGTCCAGGTCTGATAGTGGGGAAACTATGCCCTCATTTGTCAAAGTGTAGCGCAACGGACATACGAAAATAAAAAATACAACAAACAGCGGAAGCAATAAACCATACACCACTGAACTAAACAACGACAGTGGATACAACCAACAGTGTATAAATAATGATGCTACATGTCTCAAGTTCTAAGAAAATAGCCATAACATGTTATACATCAATACAGTACAACAAAATACAGAGTACATCAAAACTAAACTAAACAGCTGGTAGATGCATCGTGAGCCTAGGCTCAGTCCCATGCCCTCCTACTCCTTTGCAACATTCAAGTACCTATATAGGAACTCTTTCCCCTATCCACACCTGCAACAACGTAATCTGTTTGGGCTGAAAAGCATGACCCAAACTGGGTGTGAGAAATATATCTCAATAGGCACCCACCAAAGGCCCGTACCCAACTGCGTGCAAACATGCAACAATAGTGTGCAGTAGTAAAATGCAATAAAGTAAGCAGTACTGAAAAGTAACTAACTTAACCATTTATATTGCCATTTTAATATTATTTTTAATCATTTAATTTAAAATATCACCACAGTGAATATTCTAAGTAACCAACTAATGTCCTCAGACCCGTAAACCCCTACCCTCGGGTAAAGAGTATCCAACACAAGAATCTTCCCTCAGGAATAACGGATTTTTTCCCTCAGGCGTAGGTAGTGTCTCCCACAGGCACAAAATCAGCTGCCCATAGGCACAGAAGAAGTTTCCCTCGGGCCGAAATAACTACTGCCCTCAGGCTAAATAGTACAGTGCCTAGAGGCTAATCTCAACAATGCCCTCAGGCTAAATAGGTAACCAGGCCATTCCCAACATGAAATTATGCAGTAAACAAGAAATTACTCTTGAGGCAATTATACAATTACTACATTCAAGGAATACCCTCTGGTATCCTGGCCAAATGGCTAAACAGTGGAACACACTCCTGGGGTGGTTTCGGATCCAAGCAACGATCCCAAACAGCATTTTAATATCACATTTAATCACTTATTCAAATATAGGTATTTAAAATAGCTATGGCCTTATCCACATGACACCCCAACATGGGTTCGTGGCACGAAAACGCACAAAACACACATCAGTTGGAAAAACAAACACCAAGCCTCCTACCTTAAATGACAAAGAGCGCTATACACGATCGTCGATCCTAGAAACGCCCAAGAACGAAGTAGATCTGAAGTAAAAGATTTGTCACTTAAATGAAAATAACTCTTGTTAGGGAAAGAATTGGCAAGAACTGATTAAGAAGGGTGGAGGTCTTACCTGTGCGATTCCAACGAGATCGTCCAAGGCGGAAACAGATTCCGGACGTGCGCTCGACGGATCTCTGAAGCTCCAGTCGTCCCCTCCCGCTCCTTCCTGTTCTAAGCCTTCCCCGTGAACAGGGGAGGCTACTGCCCATTTTAGCGAAAAAACAAAGTACACGACGTGTTCTTCCAAGTACACGGCATGTAATTAATTCATTTAACTATTCCTCTAGAGGCACCACCACACTGTTCATCTGTCTTCATGCGTACACGACATGTACTCCCGACTACATGGCGTGTATTGTCGCCCAGCTGGCGGCTACTCCACCGCCTTACTGTTTTGGCCTACCGACCGACTACACGGTGTATAAAGGACCACTACACGACGTGTAGTCGGTTCCTACACCCTTCATCACCAATATGGCTACACGCCCCGTGTACCCATCCCACATGGCCAAAAGTACACAGCGTGTGGAAAAGTACACAACGTGTAGTTCCAAAATTTAGGATTTTCACTATTTTCCATATTTTCTCAAAAACACTTAAGGAAAAGAGAAAAGAAGAAGCCCGTACCTCAAAAATAAGAACCGGGTTCTTACAGATATTTAAAAATATTTGTATATAATTATAAATATATATAAATATATATAATTATATAATTATATATATTAATTAATATAAAAATACATATATTAAAATTTTATAATTATTTAAATACATATATATATTTATAATTATATTTATAAATAAATATATTTAAAAATATTAGAATATAATTATAAATAAATATATTTATATAATTTAAAATATTTATATAATTATATATAATTATATAATTATATATATATATATTTATAAATATATAAATACGTATATTTGTTAATGAAATAAATATATTTATTATTTATATATATTTGTAAAAAAATATTATTTGAGTATATATATATATATAATTATAATTATTAATAAATATATTTATAAATATTTATATATCATTATAAATATATTTATATATTTATATACATTTATTTATATTTATATAATTATATTTATTTTTTTAAATATATATTTATATTTATTAATATATAAATATATATAACTATAAATATTATAAATATATTTAATTTTTGAATATATTTATTATGATTTTATAATTATTTAAATAAATATATTAATTTATATTTTTATAAAAACTATTAAAAAGATTATTTATATTTAGAATTCTATAATTTAAATTTCAATTACTAAACTATTAAAAAATCATTTAAATAAATTAATTATATAAATTTTAGACATATTTTTAAATATTAAAATATAATAAACAAAATTGAATAAATATTATTCATATAAACTATAAACATGTTGAAAATATTACATGTATTTTTAATAAATATATGTACACAGGAAGGGGGATGATGTCAAGTGTTCTTGTTTGGGAAATTTGATGGTGATTCACGAAGAGTACCTAGAGATCATGGGGATCCCTCCTACTTTCTGATTTTTATGGATGATTCACATCTCATTTCGATGTTTATGAATGTTAGTAATGTCATTTTTGTGGTTACCCCTTCGGGTTATAATTCTAGAGTTCCCCCTTATAGACCTGTAAATTAGGGAGTCTTGGATCCAACTATACCTGATTCATAGAAGAGTGGTGCTCTTATTCCTGATGAGCCTAATGGATCAAATACTGTTAAAAATGTATCTTTCCTCAAGTAGTTATTTGGACATCAGGTCCACCCCAATCCTAAGTTTCAATTTCTTCTCCTCATGCTTCAGGTTCTCCTTTGGCGCCTTCTCAAGATCACAACAAAAGGTCTTCTGATGAGTTTTGGAAGGATCCTTAGTTTTTATCCAAGAAGGTAATCAAGAAGGGTGAGACTACTTTCATGGAATCCAATAAAGTTCTCTTCTCTGATAGGATTCATGAATGTAAGCATTCAATTATCATTCATTTTTTCATTTTCTCAAGATGATAAATGGAATTTTACAGAGTTCCAGAAGAGATTGGTTGATTGTTGTGCATTTGATTGATGGAGTTTGATGTCAATACAGATAGGGAACTTCAATATCATCTTCCCAAATCCAATCTTGAAATAAAAGTCATGGGGTCTTGGGTTTTCTAACCTAATGCCTGGAATAGTAAGAATCCAATATTAGGACCCCTCCATTAATCAATTGAAGGTTTGAAACTCCATTACCCACCCTTGGATTAAAATTAGAGAGTTGAGATGGTTTTTTCGGAACCCCAAAATTTTATGAGAGATCACTTAAAATATTGGAGTGCCAATCAAGATGGACAAGTAGACTGGACGAGCAAGGTTTGGACACTTTTCATGCCTAATAATGGAGGTTGATCTAAGATTCCCTTATTAAAACCATCATTGTGAACTCTGATGACGACTTTCAACTCAACCTTTCTATTATGTATGAGAGGTTCCCTTACTTTTACTTAGAGTGTAACGAAATTTTTCACAATTTGGAAATTTTTCTTCACATCTTGGTTTATGGAGATTGTAGTCTGATATGCCACACCATTGACACCTGTAGGAGGCATGACAAGGACTCCATGAGTCTAGATGAAAAAAGGAAATATACTTCCATAGAGGATCATACCTTGGATCCTAATAGTGTGGACTTGGTAAATAAGACTTGAGATAAAGGAGGGACATCTATTGTGATAGAGAAGGACTAGATTCAGGGTAAGGTTCATATAATAGTGGACCTGGGCCATGAAATAGTGGACTATGATGAACATGACAGAATCGGTGAAGATGATGTTAAGGAATCTGAACATAAAAATGATTTTCCTTGTCTGATGCAGATCCACAATAGGGCTAGGAGGATGCTTTCCATGCCTCAGTTAGAAAATGGAATACATTACAGGAGGTGATCTCCTTATCTTCTTCCCATCTCAAACTAAAACCTAGAAAGGGTATGAAGTTTACATGGAAGTCCAAGACCACATGATTGGATGATGTTTTGTGACCTGGATACACTGAAACTGATATACAACCACCTAAGGGAGACTCTTAAAGAGTTTAAGTGGAGGTTTTCAAAGTTAATGGGAATGGAATTGATAAGTTGGATCAACCTCTGTTTGAATGGGTAGGTAACCAATTACCTCTTACCAAAGAAAAATTGATTTAGTGGATAATGAGGGCTATTAGCTGATCACATATAAGAAATATAGTGTGCAATAATATGTTGCATCACCTCTCTAGGGTGAGGTACTAATCAATCTACCATGTAGGGAAAGGGATGAGGTAGATGATCATCTTAAATTCTTTGGTCAAAATGTTTTATAGCTGCTTATAATATTCAGCAGGATTCACCAGTAGGAAATTAAATTGACAAGGATGGATAAGATGGTCTTCAAGATATAGTGTGGGGTCTTGTTACTGGTGGTTCACTGGAAGGGAAGGTGGAAACTGATGAGGAAGCTTCTATCCCACCAGACTCTGGTCCCATTAAAAATATATTTCATTTTCTTGACATTTAAAAAAAATATAATAGTATATAAGTCTTCCATGAGGAATTTAAGAATGTTCATGGGTAGTTTTGGGTTAAAGGATCCTCTAGAATTGATACTATCAAGGAAAGGTACAATCTGAAGTATAATTCCTCAAACCAAGATGGCTCTGTTTTGATATTAAAAAAATGATTTCACTAGAGGAATTGAGCCGCATGATGAGGGAGTGGAATAATCAGGAACAAATGATTTGGATGATAGTTTCCAATTTTATAAGTAGTGGAATAAAGGCATACAACTGAGAGGTTAGGGTGGCTCTTAAGGGATGGGCGACATAAATAAAGAAGGTGATTGTTAAATGAACTTTTTGTGGCATTTGTTGTGCGTCTTTTTACCTTTTAAGCCCTGCTTTCTTTTCTTATGTACTTTTTCTTTTAATAATAATAAATTTTATAACTAATATAAAAATAAATAAATATTACAAATTAAAAAATAATATTAAATGAAAGAAATATTAAAAAAATAAAAAATACAATTTAAAAGAAAAAATATTTTAAAAAATTAATTCATATAAGATTAACTAAATGAATTATAAACATGTATAAAAATGAAGGAAATATTTAAAACTGTATTTAAAAAATAATGATATATTTATAAAAATACATTTATATATGATGTATTTACATCTTATTGACACACACACACACATAAAAACATATTTACATGCATACATACACATTTATATTTTTCACATACACTCTAAAATATTTACATGTATTATATTATAAACATAAATATTTTTTTTTATTAACACACATATTTTATATATAAAAATTAATTGTATTGGTATATATATATATTAATGAATTTTTATAAGGTAAATAAGTGGGTAATTTTTTATTTTAAATAAAATGAATAATAAATATTTATTTCTATAAGTTTAATATATTTAAAAATACATTCTTATGTAAACATATTTAAATATATTATTTGTACAATTTATTAATTATATGTAAACATAATAAAATATTTATATATTTAATTATAAATAAAACTAAAATATGAAAAATGATACAATTTCAAAACCATAATATCTACACGAATGTAAGCCTTGTGAAGTGAGTTAGTCACCAATAAATAAAGATAAGAAGGTCTCTTAAATGAAGGTGAAATCCCATCGAATATTAAAAAATTATAGTATCCCAACTAAAAAATCTAGTTTGGAGGACATCTAGGTTATTTTGACCTTGAAAAAATAGTTATGGGTTCCTCTTCGATCAAAACGATGTAAATATCTTCCCAAACATGGATTTGATATGTGGTAGATCCCATATGGACACCCATATAAAAAATTACGGTTGTTTGAAGTTCAAGTCATCTTTTTAACCTACCCTAGATCGTTAATTAATTTTTCAAATGATTATTTCATCCAATTATTATTAAATGACTATTACTCATTAATAATTAAAACATTATTAATTAAAATTATTTTTTAAATAGTTTTATAATCCATTTTTCACTAAATATATTATATATTATGTCTAAATGCATATTTAACCTTATATGAGACATATTTAAAAAAATATATTATATTTATATGAATATGAATATATTTATATATTAATATATTATTTTTAATGACATATATATATATTATTAAATATACCCTTTATCAGTGCTTGTAAAAATCACTCATAAATAGAGCTTTTATTAATTCTAAAATAAAATCATTGTTAAAAGAACCCATTATCAGCTCTTTTATTGTAGCATTGATAAATGGGTACCTTTATCAATGTTTTTTAGTGATGTTAAAGGAGGAATTTATCATTTTTTTTAGTGATGATAATACACCCTTTATCAGTACAAGAAAATAATGCTCATAAAGGGTGTATTCATCAGCACTTTTATTTTAGTGTTGATAAATGAACTCATTATCTATGTTTTTTTCTAGAAATGATAAAGACACCCTCTTTATTAGTGCTATTAAATAGCACTAATAAAATCTAGCACTAAATATAGATTGATCTATATTAGTGAGTAATGTAGGTTCTATTCTCAATAGAGGAATCCTTCGATGGTATGACCATCTTGGCTTTTAGTTATAAAACACATTTAATTGTTGCTTTATATGATTGAAGCATCATTTCGAAAACGAAATTGTAGATTAATCAACTAGATTAAAATTCTAGAACCATAATCAATGGATCTCCACATGTAATTTATAATTAATTTATGAGAAAATATAGATTTAGCTCAACTTATAATTCCTCTTTCATTGATGATCTGGTTAACAAGATCTTTTCATACCATCACTAGGCAGTCAGATCCAAGTACAGAATCTCTTTAGCGGTAATCCACACTTTCATAAAAAATCATGAACATCACCATAGAATCAATAGGTTCTAGCATGAACAACTATGATTGTTTGCATTTTTTGTGGTTGATCGCAACAAAATTCATCTCGAGAGAGGAAAAACTCTTGATGTTCTTTCATTGTCTTAGAGATGATAGGAGGAGAGAACACTAAATTCTTGATATCTCTATAATGATTTAGATAGCCTCATTCTTTTTATTGTGTACACCAATTTAATTTTTGTAAAGTGATATAATTAGATATTTATTACGGCTTGTTCAGGGTTGAAAAATTAAACACTAAATCCTTTACATCTTTATAATTCTTAGTTGAACCAATGTCTAATAATAATAAAAATATTATTATTATTATTCACAGTAAATTTGAAACACAATTATGAATATATAAATAAATATTATTTATATTATTTCCAAATAGACCACTAAACGCAGTCCACATTCCATCATTGATATTTATAGATCCTTTAATAATGAATATTTATTTAATAAATAAATATCACTACATTATTCACCAAGAAATATAATAAATATTATATTCCCCAAAGTTGAAAATAAATACTTATTATTATTATTATTTAACATACTTATTCTTTCAAGTAACATGTGATAAGATTATGGAGATCTACCAAAAGTGAATAAATATTATTTATTCTAACTTGTTAAATTCAATACTAAAATTTAACTGAGATTGTAGATAAACTTAGTTTTTGACCCTCTAGGTCTCTTTCTCAATGGAATTAGGCATAACTACATAAAGTACAAGGTTAGAATCTAGATACATGCCAAAACATCTAGAGTAATAAGTTAACGCTGAAATGATGTCCAATATCCTATAATTGTATATCATATAATATAATCCTTTTATGATAATATCTCCAATCAAGATGGTCACATGCCAATACCATCAAATTATATGAAAAATGAATATTTATTTAAAATTTTGAATGTGATATATCCCATTAAACACCATCCTCATGGATTTATTTAGATAGTTCCATTTCCATTAAATGGCATGAAATATCAACATTCTTCAAGTGAAAAAAGGGATAAATCCTTTCATGCATTATCCATTAATGTAATGTCACTCTTGATTCTTCCAATGTATCTTACTTCACTTAAAGCATATATTATCATGATTCTCATCAATACATTAAAACACAAGACTCCTAATATTCATTAATGATGATCTTAATGTCTATGAATCAATGCACACATCCGAAGATATGAACATTCAATGACACATGGAAATGTTGATTTTCTATTAATAGGAATGTTATTAAAACCTCATATAATGGATATTACCAAGGGGAACACCATGAGATGGTGTTTCAATTTCATATGATCCTCATACCCCAGATAGCATATATTTCCTATGTCCCGCTATAAAATATCTTATGACCATAAAATAAGGTTAGAGGATAATGTTATGTCACCGATAGATTCTCTACATAGAGGAGAACTACTATAATCATTCAACATGGCATATATTCTAAGGAAATTATCACATAAGAATAAAATTTATAAGAATAATCATGATTTTATATAAAAAATTCATTAATAAGAAAAAAAATATAATCAAGTACTAAAGAAGTTACTTCTGGGGTACTAACTCCAATAGACTACTAATTTCACTAGAGCCAACTTACAATAACTGTCGGTCCACTAGATCTCACATGATAATAATTATTCTACTGATATAAAATTGTCATTAAGGGTTCTACCACATTTCCCTATATAAATACACTACCCACTGTAGCTTCACCTCATTGAGAAAAATCCCTCAAGGAATGAAACAAAAAATGTATGTGCATTTTTCCTTTGGCGTGACCTTAGATATTTGGAAAGATGCACTGATGTAGTGTTATAATTGTAAAATTTGATAGTATTTTTACTTATAGCTACCACATAAATCTATTAAAAAAATTTATGAATAAAAACTAAATCTTTGGATGTAACATAAGTCGTAATATAAATGGACTCTTATTTAGAATTAGTAAAAAATGGATGCTTTGAACTCTTTCATCTCATAGCTCCACCATTGAGACAAAAGACATATACATCCTATGACTTCATATCATTCTGATATATCTAAAACAAGAATCTATGTAACCCCTAATGACTTGTTCTTTATCTCTTCCAAATAGTAGGATAATATCCATATTAATCCTCAAATACATAAGGATGGACTTAATAACAGTCCAATGTTGTTTACTTAGATATACTTATTATCTACATACCATGCTCAAATCATAGGAAACATCAAAAATCATACATAGCATGGAGTGCATGATAAATCCTATTACATAAGTGTATTAGGTATTAATAATTCTCTCTATTTCCTCTTATGTATGAGGAATCATTTTCATGGGAGGATTTATACCATGTGACACTAGAACCAATCCTCTCTTGGATTTTTCCATAATTAATCTCTTTAGTATTTGGTCAATATAAATAATATCTTGATTTTTTAAGGACAATAAAATCCCTCATTAATAATAATTTATAATTATTTTTTATTTGAAATTATAATATTTCAATAAAAAAATTAAATAAATGATTTAAAGGCTTTTCTTAAATTGAAAATCTCAGTTAAGACCTTATAATATTCTATGGAATATTTTTTGAATCAGACACTAAGTTTTCATTAAATTCTGAGGACCGTAGAGCCTCGATATTGATTTAATAAAAATATTAAATATATTATATTATGCATGGGAAATAGTTTTTCAAAATAATGAAATATCTCCCAAAAGGTATATAATATGGGAGATTTGAAACCATCATTAGGTATGGGATGAAAGTTTACCCTAGGCACAACATAACAGTTGTGTATTTTGGTTTGATCAAATCTCAAGCCAGGATAATTTATATTACATTTTTATTATATATTTTCCAAATATAATGGAATATATCCTAAAATGGTTTATCATAAGAGAAATACGATATCATTGTTAGCTTCGGAATAATAATTTTATCATAGGCGTGACATAAGCTTTGTGTGCATCAGGTGTTCTGATACATCGCATGAAAGGGTAATAATAATTACATTATTATTACTATTATTTGGGTTGATGAAAATAAAATAGAAATTACATGTGTAATTAAATCTCTTAAATGATGAGTGTCGTTCCTCCATGTGTGTATAATTATTGGTGATCAAAGTAATAATGATAAAATTATTACTTGTGATAAATAAAAGTAATAGAATGGTTAATAAAAAACAATTAACTATTTGGTGTTCAATATAAGTTGTATTTATGTTGTTAATGAGGGAAATGATATGAGATATTTAGTAATAATAATAATAATTGTTGTTGTTGTTGTTATTTATAATTTTTGAAAATTAATATTTGTGTCTAGAAAATTAAATTGTGTATATACATGGGATAAATATGTATGTATGTATGTATGTATTTATATATATATGGGTGTATATATGTATATATGGGTGTGTATATATATAAAGTGTATATATATATGGATTAAATATATATATATATATATATATGCGGGTATATATATATGTGTGAGGGTGTGTTAATATATATATATATATAATGTGTATACATATATTTCTATGAAGTACTTTTAATATATATTTAATGTTTAATTAAATGTGTTTAAAAGGGGAGTTTAAGGGGGGAAAAGAAAAAATAATATATAAGAAAGTTGGTGTCGCATGGTTAAGATGAGAGTGAGAAAAGGAGAAAAATTATAAGATATAATAATTTTAATATAATGAATTTGCGGCCATGGAGGTTCTACTCATGAATCAAGGGGACTTGTAATGCATGAAAGAGAAAAAAAATTCAAATGAATTAAAAATATTAAATAAATAAATAAATAAATAAATAAAATAAAAAGGGGTGAAGTGGGGATGCACCTCTCTCGTATACACCACTCTCCTCATGCCACTCTCTCTACTCCCCCTCTCTCTTTTAGTTGTTTTTTATTTTATTTAATTGTTTCTTCACAATTTATTTCTTCGATATATCTTGTGATACTAGTAGGATTAATGCATCGTTGGTGCAATTGGGTTCATCTCAACGAGTGGATTTTTATTAATAATTCTGAATATAGTGAGGTAATTTGTTCAGATTTAATTTAATTTTTTAATTATCAAAGATAGCGATAATTGTAAACAATGTCAAAACAAGGATGGTTCAAGGAGTTGTTGGAGGGTTATTGTCTTCCATTTGGGTGTGAGCATGTGGTTTGAGTGACGATAGCCTTTATAAACCTCGACATCGACATAGAAAACCACAAGTAAGGATATTCCTCATCTATTTGGACTCTCGTTTACACATGTTTCCATACTTGGTTTATGTTTTGGATTATGTTATACCATGCTTGATTATGAATGATTGTGTGTGTGTATATATCCCATGAGACCCGTTGTGATTTCATTTGTGATATTAGTGTAGCCTTTTCCATGTTTTATTATTATCTTATGATGTTATGTTTTCTACTTTATTTTTCATGATGATATATTGTTCTATTCCTTCTTGTGTGATCACCCTATATGTATGTTACCATGCTATGGTGGTTGTTAGTGGTACTTGATAGAGGTTAACCATCATGTCATATTTTTTCCCTTAGAGGGGGAGTGATCTTGACTTGTGATGATGATGATGATGCACCCGAGCAAATGGTGGTGATACGATGGAATGTCACGTTGAGGATGCACTCGACACCTAAGTATCAAACTAATATATGACTAGTTTACATGATATTTTCATGATGTATATCATTAACTCGATGACTAGTTGATTTGTGTGAATCACACTCAATTCCAAGTTGTTTTGAGAGTATCATAATCAATTCCTAATTGATTTGCGAGTGGCATACTTGATGCCTAGTTGATTTGAGATAAGCATTCCGTACATGTGGCCAAAGATATGATGTTACCATGGAACTCTATATTGGATATGCACTCGATTCCTAGAAGACAAGCATCAGTTTCTCAATTCCTAGTTGATTTTTGAGGAGTGTGATCGATTCCTAGTTGATTTTCAAGGATCATGCTTGATCACTATGTTATTTGAGAGTGGTGTACTCAATACCTAGTTGGTTTGTGAGTAGCACATTGTACTTGAGACCCAAAAGAGAACCGAGTTTCATATACACATTATTCCATGAGGTTTCCAAGAAACTGGTTCACTATCCCTGTGGATATTTTTTTGGTTACTTTTGATATCCTATTGTTATCGTTCTGACATGGAGCTGAAGTAGGTATGACCAGGGGATTTTTCCATCTTGTTTAGATCACCACTACTCCTTTTTTATTTTTATTTTTATTTTCTTATTATGCATTGATTATAATTTTGGTATAAAATTTTATACTTGATAACATCATGTTAAGGAAAAAAAAATTATTTCCTACCAAGTTTTGTACTCACACTCTACTCGGGTATTTCTATGAAATTGTAGATTTCATGGGGCATCCAGAGAAGGGTATGGGATCTGTGGTAGAATACAATGGTGAGGATCATGGATCCAATGGTGGGATAGGATGAACACCAATGAGACCTTTAATTCATTATTTATTTATAAATATACTTTATTTACCCTCGATATGCTTGAAACTTTTGGGAGATTATTTATTTATTTGACATGTATTCCATTTAATTAGTTCTTCAGCATGTTTACTCTGATGATTTATTATGTTAATTACTTTTTTATTATTTATCCTATGAAATGATCATGAGGGTATAGTATCCCCACTATCAGACTCAGGCCCTCACTGCTAGTTGGAACCCTCTTGTATACTATGAGGTGTGAATGAGGTCATGTGACACTTTAACTCAAAAATCATGGTTCTGGTCACGATGTTACAATATATATACCTTGACTTAGCCTGATAAAATTCTTGGATCTATCATGAAATATATTTATCCCTAGAATGTAGAATTCTTCACCTATGTCCTTCATAAGTAAGCATTTTCTCAACCATGCTTTAACCTCTTGTGAGGTTGGTTTATTGTTTCCAATTACCAATATGAAATCAATAAATATTAATATGAAAAAAATTACTCCCACTAAAACAAATATAATCACATGTATCACATTCATTCTTAATGAAACCAAAATATTTTATGATATCATGAAATCAAATTTTCCATGACCTGGATGCATCCTTTAATCTATAAATTTATTCCAACAACTTGCATAACTTTTTGGAATTTATTGGAGTCACAAACCCTTATAATTGTGTCATATACACATCCTCTTGAATATTCCCATTAAGGAAATCTGTTTTTACACCCATATTCCAAATATCATTATCATGGTAAGATGTTATGGGATTTGAAATTATGATGTAATAAAATATGGAAACTAGAGAAATGGATTCACTAGATTCAACTACTTGACATCGTCTAAACCCTTTATCCACTATCCATGATTTAAAGATATTTACTTTACCTTCCATGTCCATTTTTCTCTTGAATAACCATTTATAACCAATGAGTTTTACATCAATTGGATGATAAATCAAAACCCAATATTAGTTTTGATATATATAATCCATCTCATAATTCATGGATAATTTCCATCTTACAATTTCTATGATATATGAACCTTCCTTGTAGGAGAGAGGATCATTATTGTCAAATAATAAAGAGTCACCATTATCAGTGACTATGATAACATCTCTCTCTCATTGTCTTACCTCTCTATAAATCCTATAAAATACCATTTTTTCATAAACAACATATTCCATGAGGACTGGTGGAATTAGTTCATATACAAACACTTGTGTTTCTTGAGAATTAACATCTTTGAATTCAATCATTCTCCCACTGTCCTCCTTGAGGATATACCCCCTCTCAATAAATACAGTCTATCTTGTGGCAATCAATTTACTATTTTAATAGTTTTATAGATAGTATATAATTTTTTCTTTAGTATTCCATATAAATATTCACTTTATGCCTCAGGGTGATAATTTGTTTCTTAAGATAGCCTTAACAAGTGCCACAAAACCCCAAGTATGAATATGTGAAAAAATAGGTTTCTTTCCACTCCATAACTCAAAGGTAGGGACACATGCCTCATCATCGACCATACCATGTCGAAAATTGTATGGTTCCTCCTTTTACTAACACCATTCCACTATTTTGTATATAGTGGAGTGAGTTCTGATAAAATCCCATACTACAGCATAAAGTTGATAAAGTTTGGGTTAAGATATCACCACCTTGATCCAATCAAAATTTCTTTATCTTTATACCAAGATTATTATCAACCTAATTCTTAAAATCTCTAAAAATCTCAATGGATTAATACTTATACCTCATTTAGTAGATATATTGACACCTACTCAAGACTATGTTAAATGTAATGAAGTATGAGAATCCACCTCTATCCTCTATTTGAAAAGGTCTGCACACATAGATGTGCACCAAATCTAGAAGTTCTATGGACCTCTAACCTTGACCACCAAATAGTGATTTGGTCATCTTATACTATAAACATATTGACATCATTCTGTTGTATTACGATCAAAAGATTCCTTGTAATAATCTTGATAAATCTGTGTCAAATGCATCTCATTTATGTAACTATGATGGTGATTCCATAGATAAGTTTTATATGAGTTGCATATTTTTTTGGTTATCGATTTAATTTAATCCATAAAGACCATTATTCAATTGTTCCATACCACCACATATATTATCTTTACAGAATTATAAAACTTTATTTCCAAAGGTAAAAACAAATCCATCCATATCTAATCAAGAAATGGAAATAATGTTCTTCATAACACTAGGAACATAATAAAAGTTATTTAAAACCAAAATAAATCATGTCAACAATTTTAGATGGTAGTCTCCAATGGATAAAGTAGAAATACTCTCTCCATTGGTAGCTTGTAGATCAACCACATCTCTAGTAATCTTCCAAAATATACTTGGTTACAATATTTGGATAAAAATGTGTGCACTATAGGTAGTATCTAATTCCCAATTTGTAGATATGTAAAGATTACACACAGTAATGAATGCACATAAATCTTACCCTTTATTATTTGGTGGTGTGTGATTCTTCTTATAGTGTCCCTACTCGTCACATGCAAAACAAACCATATCTTGTTCATTTCCTCCCCTCTAGATCTTATTCATCTTGGAGGGATGATGATCTATAGCTGTAGACTTGGAATGAGTCTTTGAACCCTTTTCTCTCTTCCTCTTATTCTTATTCACTATAACGACAACATTTTTTTCATGACCCATGACTTTATTAACTTGGAGAATAAATTTAAGAATTTATGAAAGTGTCTTCTTATTATTTCTCAATTATCAATCACAATAAAGATATATATGTATTTAAGTGGTGAGGATATAATGAGTACTGACACGCCCTTGTTTTTATGATCACAAGTTATGTTAATTGTGTTTTTATTGGATCTACTATTTTATGAAATAATTTTATAATATAATGAAATATGGTGAAAATTTGGACAAGTGTTGAAAAGACCAACCATCAGACATTACCTACCACTATGAATGACTCACCATTGAGAATGAGTCACCACCATGAATGAATCATCATTGATAATGAGCTACCACTAGAAAATACTCACCATTGAGAAAGAGTCACCACCAGAATTGAACTTCCATTAGAAGAACTACCATTAGATGAGTCACCATTGATATAATTCTATACTGAAGCTGAACTACCATCAGACAAGTCACTATTCAGTATAAGTTACCACTGAGATGAGTCACCACCGAAAATGAACTACCATCATACAAATATCCATTGATTATAAGTCACTACTGAACATGAGTCACTGGTGAACATGAGTCAAAACTGATGATGACTTGCCATCAAATGACCTACCACCAGCAAGAATCACCATTTTACTAACTCATCGCTAGACATGAGTCACCATCAGGATAACCCATCATCACTATTCTGGGAAATTTGAATTAAATTATCCCAATAGATATATCAATTCAATTAATTAAAAGAATTATTTTAATTATTATTCTTAACTATTATAGGGAAATATTGAAGTCCTTGTCAGATCTCAGTATGAGGATGAAAAAGATCATGATGACTATTCTTCAAAGGACTCCCTATCATGCAGTGCTATATATATATACATATAAGTCTCCCTCGTGTTTATAAATATGGATTTGAGAAAACATATGATCAATAATGATACATTCTAAATACTTTTACGATATATTACAAACTGCATCCTTACTTTGTTTCGATAGTAAAAGAATGGAGCATATAGAACATTCAAATCCTTTCCTATAGTTAGATCAAATAGATCCTTGTGATGATCTATTTTAATTCTTCTTTTAGAGAAATGGATATATCTCCTCTCAAAGGTAAATCTAAGGATACTCCAGAATATAAAGCACATTAGACCAAGCAACAAAATCATTTCCTTTTCCTCTATATTTCTTTTTCTGTTTGTTGCATTTAGTTTCGAGTAGTGTCTTTTTTTTTATCAAAATAAAATGTCTCTTACACTATAACTAGAGAATACAAGATATTATCTTTACTTTATTTTTATCTGTATACCTAAGATTTTTGTGAAATAGGTTATTGTATGGATTGTTTTAATTTTATTCCCACAACTATTGTGGAATAGGTCCATGTGTGACCTGGACAACTTGTATGCTATTATGCATATACCTAATCCAGAATGTGGATCATATTATACTTATATAATATGCTTGGAGGTGGGTGATTTCCAAGTGGAGGGGATTTGGTCTCAGTTTGAGAATGGACATCTTGTTTTAATTCCATTGTGTTTGTTTTTATTCCTTTCAAAGATTTATATTATATTTGTGTTTAAGCTTCAAAAAAATTGGTACTTTGATATTTAATCATATATAGTGTTTATATAAGTATTTTTTTAATTAAATTAATTTCAAAAGTTAAAGTAATTTTCATATTTTTTAAATGATCATTAATCAATATTTGATGAATCTTTTAAAAGAAAAAAACTACATTAAACTACTCTTTTGATTAATTGGGTGATTTTATTTTAATTGGTGGATTTTATTTAAACATGTTTTTTACATAAATATTTTTTGGAAACTTGATTCACCCCTATGTTAAGTTACTCACTCAGACCAGAATTTGGTATCAAAGGCTTCTCAAAATATTTTCAACTACACTTTTAGTTTTTTTAAAGATCCTAAAGTTATGTTAGTTTGAAAATTAATTCTTTAAATGGATAATAGAAAAGAAAGATTTTATACCAACATACCACCATTATTTAATGGAAATTTTTATTATTAATGGAAATTAAATATGGAAATTCACATTGAAAGCATGTGTTTTGAAATATGGACCGCTATTGAAGATAAATATGAAACACCTAATACTTTCAGAGCTACATGGTCTAATGATAATAAAAATTATTATAAAAATAATTATGAATTCATGAATTCCCTATATTATTCTTTAGGTGGTGAAGAGTTTAAAAAAATATCTTCTTGTAAGACTGGTTATTAACTTTTGGATACATTAGCAATTTCTCATGAAGGAATAACTAATGTGAAAGAAATGAGACAAAATAATTAAACAATTAAATATGAAACATTTAAGATAAAACCTGATGAGATTATTTCTAATATGTATCTTAGGTTCAATGAAATAGTGAACATAATTCATTCCTTTATAAATCCATTTTTATACAAAGACCAAATCATGCGACTTTTGAGATGTCTTACAGAAAAATGGAGATGAACATCAGTCTCAATTAAGGAATACTGTGATATTAGTAAGCTACCTGTTATGGAGCTTATTGGTATATTAATTATGTATGAGGAGAAACTTAAAGTGAAAAGATAAGAGGAAGATGAACCTAAAAGAAATTTTATATAATTCATGTCTACTACTCCAAAAAAAAAGTTCAAGTTGAAAGTTCCAGTGATGAGGAATTGCCAGCTGATAGTGATGAAGAAATGGCCCACCTGGACAGAATATTAAGAAGGTTTTATAAGAAAAAGAAATTATTTAGGAAACCAAGATACAAGGTAAAATATGATACTAGAGTAAATTGGAAAAAGGACAGGAAAGGTATTATACCCAAAATGACATCATCTTCTTTGAATATAATATAAAAGGACATTTAAAAATTGACTATCCTAAACTGAAATATAAAAATAAGTGTGATGAAAAGGATAGTAAGTACAATAAATCCTTGAAATCCACCTATAACGATTCATAGGATAGATCCATTGACTCAGACTTGACCCATGAGGAAAAACATGACAAAGCAAACATGAGTTTCATGGTAAACATATCTGAGGTATCTAATTCACTTACTGCTTCTACTGAAAATATTTATAATCATTCCGAAGAAGAGAATAATGATGAAAATATTTCAAATGAGGATATGTTTGAATATTTTTATATGATAGAAGATACATTCAATGAGATGAAATATAATTATAAAATTCGAAAGAGATAACATTATTTATCTATTAATTTTAAATCTGATTTTTATATAGAAAAAGAGAAAAATGCTTAAACTAGCAAAGAAAACACTAAATTAAAATTACTTATTGAGAAAATGAATAAAGATTGAGAGAGATTTAATAATGGTATAGAGAATATCACTCAACTATTAGGAAAATAGATTGTACCTAAGTACATCACTGGTGTAGATTTTCAACCTAGACAGAGAAGAATTGTCAACATCACTTTTGTTCCAAAATTTAGTTCTGGAAATTCTACTTCTAGTTTTTATTCAAGTGGACATAAAAAAGTTTTTATTTCCAAAAGTTTAGAACCTAATTATTGGAAACCCATTAAGAAAAAATGGGTACCTAAATATCTAATAACTAATATTTCTAGACCCAAGACATTTTGGATGCCAAAATCATTTTTGGTATAAATTTTTTTGTAGGCAACCTACATGAAGAGCATCAGTAAAAGTCTATAGTACCTGGATAATGGTTGATACAGATTTATTACTATATATTACTCAGGCTTCAACAATTTGATAATTTTTTATGGTGTACATGTCACCTTTGGTGATAATGCTAAAGGTAAAATCATTATCCTTAGCCAAATCAGTAACTCTAACTCAGTTTTAATTTCTAAAGTATTGTTTTTATATGTTTTAAAATAAAATCTTCTTATCATATCACAACTACGTGATGATGGTTTTCTTGTGAAATGTGAAAACAATGATACTAATGTTTTTGATTAAAAAAATGATTCAGTATTTACTATTTTATGAAATGAAAATGTTTATGCTATTAATTTATATTATTTATTGTATTAAAATTATTTTTTTCTAAGTGTCTTTCATAAGGAATCTTGGATTTTGAATAAGAGACTACTTCACTGCAATATTTAATTAGATAGAAAGATAACTAGGAAAGTTTTAGTTAAATATCTACCTAAACTTGAATTCCCAATGATAAAGTCTGCAACCCATTTTAAAAAGGGAAACAAAATAAAATATATTTCAAATAAAAGAAATAGGTTTCAAATTCTCAACCCCTAGAGTTGGTTTGCATGGATTTTTTTGGACCATTTAGAGTTTCCATTTTAAATGGGAAGAACTATTTCTATGTTCTCGTAGATGATTTTTCAAATTATACTTGGGTATTATTTTTAGCTCAAAAAATTGAAGCATGCTCTGACTTTACCAGGTATTCTAAATCTATAGAAAATATTAGTGGACTTAGGATTAAGACTTTAAGAAGTGATCATGGCTCTGAGTTTAAAAATAAAACCATTTAATCATTTTTCTCAAAAAAGGCTATAATCACAAATTTGCTTCTCCTAAGAACCCCCATCATAATGGAGTTATAATAATATGAAACAAAACACTTCAAGAAATTTATAAAACTATTCTTAATTCATATGAAATCCATATTTACTTTTTGTAAGAGGCTGTGAATATATCCTGCTATATAATTAATAGTGTTTTAATTAGACCTCTCTTAAATAAAACTCATTATAAACTTTGGAATATTTTAAATACTAATTTTATTTACATTCTAGTTTTTGGTTTCAAAGTATTCATTCTTAAGACTAAGGATAATCTTGAAAAATTTGGTTTTAAGAGTGATGATGTAATTTTCCTTGGTTATTTAACTACTAGTATGTCATATAGAGTTTTTAATAAAATAACTGAGATTGTGGAAGAGTCTTTTCATGTAAATTTTGATGAGACAATTCCACATGATCATAATACCCATTTAGAAAACCTTGAGGATGATTTTTAAAAAATGGACATAAATGAAAAATCTACTAACACTAATATAAAACATGTTGAAAAATAATCCAGTTCTGAGGAACTTTCTCAAACTGAACCTAAACCTATAGATGACCATGAGGTAACCAACCCTTATTTTCATAAAGCTATTATAACACTTAAAAACCACCCTCTATATTCTGTTGTATAAACCCTAGATATATTCACATAGACTAGAGATTCTCTTAGGAATCAAGTTGAACATCAAGCATTATTATCACAACTTGACCCTAAGAATATCAATGATTATATTAATAATGAATTATAGGTGATGGATATTAAATAATAACATAACCAATTTTAAAAAAATAATGTTTAGGAACATGTTTATAGACCTAAATATGCCTTGACTATTGGAATTAAATGGGCATTTAGAAACACGATTGATGAATCTAGAACTATAGTAATAAATAAGGATAGACTAGTTACACAAGGGTATACTCAAGATTAGGGTATAAAATATGAGGAATACTTTTCACTAGTAGCTAGAAAATGAAGACATTAGAATACTACTTTCCAATAAAACACATTTTAATTTCATTATATATCAAATGGATGTCAAAAGTGAATTATTGAATGGCTATATAGTTGAAGATGTTTTTATAGAACAATCCCCATGGTTTTAAAAACCCACATTTTTTAAATCATGTTTTTAAATTAAAAAATATTTATATGGTTTAAAATAAGAACCTAGAGCTTGGTATGATAGACTTATTTATTTTCTAATATCTTTATGATTTTAAAAAGGTGTAGTTGATCATAATCTTTTTAGAAAAATAATTTCAAAACATGATTGAGTTGTTCAAATCAATGTAGATGATATTATCATTGTATCTTCTAAAAATTCATTGCGTACTACTTTATCAAAAATGATGAAAAATGAATTTGAAATGAGTTTAATGGGTGAACTAAAATTCTTTATTGGTTTTAATATTTTTCAAAATAAATAAGGAAAAAATTTAAATCAAAGTAATTACACCAAAATATTTTCAAATGTTTTGGTTTGGATAGAACAAAAATTAGTAACACTCCCATGATTACCACTTGTAAATTAGATCTTCATGAAGCTGGTAAGCCGGTTGATCAAACTAGTTACAGAGGTATGATTGGAATTCTTCTCAACTTAATTGATAACTATATTGATATTATGTTTAGTGTGTGTTTATGTTCTCATTTTCAAGAAAACACAAAAGAGAAACATTTACTTTTTGTTAAAAGGATTTTCAAATACCTCAAATATACAACCAATTTATGATTGTTTTTCCCTAGAGGAAAATCATTTGACTTAGTTAGTTATTTAGATACATGTTTTTTGGTAGAAAGTTAGATAGAAAAATAACCTCTAGAACATATCATATTTTGGGAATGGGTTTAGTTTCTTGAAGTAGTAAGAATCAAAATTCTGTTTCACTGTCTATTACTAAAGAAGAATAAAATACTACAGGGAGATGTTGTACTTAGATTTTGATTATGAAACACGCTCTACTAGACTATGGATATCAATTCAGACAAGTCCCTATAAATTGTGAAAAAACAAGTGTGATTAATATCTATAAGAATCATGTGTCTTAATCTTGAATAAATCACATTGATGTAAGACATCACTTTTTGAGAGATAATTTTCAAAAGGGTGATATAACTATTGAATTCATAAGAACTGAACACAACTTGCCAATATTTTCACTAAGACACTGAATTCTGAGAGATTAAACTACATCAAACATGAATTAGGAATGATAAACTTTAGTTAAACTTTAATTTTGGGGATCCACTATTATAAATTACCCACCATTGGATAAACCAACATTGGATAACCCACTATTGGGGATTACCCACTATTGGATAACCCATTGTTGGAGAGTTTTTTTTAAATGCGTTTTTTAAAAAAAAAATCTGAAAAACGTTATAGGTTATTTTTTTAAATACGCTACAAAGGTGGCATTAGTGATGCCACCTTTTCCCTAAAACAATATTTTTTTATATTTAAAATTCTAATTTTTATTATTATGTTCATATGGTTATATATATATATATATAAATAAAACTTAATGTTTCAAAATAATTTATCTTTTATTCAAGTACGTGATTTTGCTGGCCTATATAATATGAACTATAAGACCGATATGGATGAAATTTTAAACATCGCTTAAAAATATAACACGTAGTTCAAAATAAAAATAATTTCTTAAAAAATCATGGTAAAAAATTATTTATAACCTATCATGTCTACCTACTTAAAACTTAAAAAATATTTCAAGTATGTGACTTTGTTGGCCTATATAATATAAACCATAAGACCGATATGAATGGAATTTTAGATATTACTTAAACATATAACTATTAGTCCAAAATAAAAATAATTTCTTAAAAAATATTTGTGAGAATTTATTTATAACCTTTCAAATACACCTACTTGAAACATAAAAATGTTTCTAGTACATGACTTTACTGTCCTATATAATATAAACTATAAGACCGATATGAATGAAATTTTAAAAATTTCTTAAACATATAACTAGTAGTCCAAAATAAAAATATTTTCTAAAAAAAATATTGGTGAAAATTTATTTATAACCTTTCAAATATACCTACTTGAAACTTAAAAATGTTTAAAGTACGTGACTTTGTTGACCTATATAATATACACTATAATATCATTATTAATGAAATTTTAAACATTGCTTAATCATATAACTAGTAGTCCAAAATAAAAATAATTTCTTAAAAAATCTTAGTCAAAAATTATTTATAACCTATCATATTCACCTACTTGAAACTTAAAAATGTTTCAAGTACGTTACTTTTCTAGACTATATAATATAAACTATAAGACCGATATGAATGAAATTTTAAACATTGATTAAATTGGAACTCAATTCACCCCCTCTTGAGATTCCACTCTAACAAACAAGTAATAATAGTATTTTGATTTCAGTATACATAAAACATGTAAACAATAATGTACAATCAATGCCTATGTCTGTGGCGAGGAGATTCCGTCCCACATGGTGGTCTGTGAATAGGACGTCCGCATCGAGTGCACGGTGGAGTCTGATGACCTGGAGAAGGATGATCCTCAAGCACTGGAATGTCGAATGGCACATCCTCCATCTGTGTGTTAGTGGGAGGAGCTGTCAATTGCATCTCATACTTCAATCTGGATCCTTCTCCCACTAGGGTGGTAGAAGGGCCTACCTCCATCGCAGTGGGGAACCAAGCCTGTGATGGAGCTATACCCTAAGACAGTGATGGATCTAGAATCCAAGGCTGTGAAGGATCTAAAACCCAAGATGGAGAGAACTATAGATATCCTGTCAAGAAAGACAGATCCCATGCCACCTGAGGCACATCCTGAATCGGCTGATCCTGGACTACTAGAGGGCCGACCTCTGTCTGTGGAACAGGTGAGGCCTCACGTGCTGCACGACACTGTCGACATCATCGTGGCCATGGCTCCTCAGCACCAGCATCAGCTGCAGGATGTGCCTCTGGGGTAGGAACCTCCTCTCTCCAAGCCAGACACGTGAAGATGCTTTCAGAAAGTGCACCAAAAGATGCCCTCGCCTCTAGTACTGTAGCATGGACGACTACCCAGCTAAATACCCCCTCCTCCTCTTCATCACTCATGCGAACAAGATACTCTGTGTGACTTCCCTATAAATAGATTCAAATGGAATTAGAAAATAATTCAATAAAGAAACTAATAAAAATTTATTGACTTAACATCCTCTGTATCTCTCTGCCGGGTTGGGTAAGATACAGTGTAGACTTCAGTCTATACCATGGCGCATAGTCAACCTGTTTCTAAAGAGAGAATCGATCCATAAGAACACCCTGAATATGAAACTATGCACGTCTATTCCATCAGTCTATAAAACTGGCATGTACTTGGGACCAGTCATCATCCTGCCTCCCTATCAGCTTCATCCGATGAAGTCGGTCCATCTGTCTCGATGGTAATGGAATCAGATGAGTACAGAAAAACTGGTGCATGACTCTGTCAGGCTACTTCCACTCAATAATATGGGAGTGAATGAGGGTAACTATAACCATATCATCCTTAATCCCAATAGTGCAGTATGCTTGAAACTGGTCCGTAATACTCCAGTATGGAAGCCATGAAATTTGAAATGACAAGTGATTTTTCCAAAAAAATACCTAACTAAAAACCAAAATTGATGCAATTATTAAATATGTTAGACAATGATAGATGTATATACATACCTGATCAGGTAAGAGACAGTCCAACTGTAGCCGATATACGCCCAAAATCTATCTCAAAACCACGTCAAAAATTTTTCGATGACACCACCTGTAAAATACATCAACAATAGTGAAAAATAATGAGAAATTATAGTCAATA
Source organism: Viscum album (assembly GCA_963277665.1). Taxonomy (NCBI): domain Eukaryota; kingdom Viridiplantae; phylum Streptophyta; class Magnoliopsida; order Santalales; family Viscaceae; genus Viscum; species Viscum album. The sequence goes on from OY728166.1 coordinate 1,180,186,472, forward strand.
ACTCATAGTAGAATAAAAAACAAATAGAAATGACTTATCAAACCAGCGTCCATGCAGAGGATCATGCAACACCTTTATCTCGACCAGAGGACTATCAAGGTCAGGGAGGAATGTTGGGATATACTCCTATACCCACATCTGAATAAGGATGATGCATACTCCAATACCTGTACAGTCTCTATGGGATATCATGTATAATGATCTGTATGTGTATGCCAAGCAGGCTGATCCCCAGTTGTATATCCCAGCCCGGTCAAAGTCCTCTAGTAGGGGTAGATACATCATATGCACGTGCACCCTCGAGTGATCAATACACATTATCCCACAAATGATTCGTAAGATATATGCACAGGCGTAACGCATAAAGGTCTACTCATCATCATCATCCTGTAAATGTGGAATCTGTGACTCCAACCAAGGAATAGATATGGACGATCCATCTGTAGCCCTACAGTCGGACAAAATATCAATGCCTGACAAGGAATGAGCAAGGTCTAGACAAGCTACATGAGTGAGTACAATAATGGGTCTCCAATGGATAGGTAGACTGAGAAGTACTACGACATCCTCGAGGGTGATGGTTATCTCTCCCTTAGGAAGGTGGAATGTGTGTGTCTCTGGTATCCATCACTCAATTAGGGCAGCAAGTAGGTAATGATCTACAAATGTGAAATCTGATACGACAAGGCCATAGAAGCCATCACTGTGCAAGTAAGGTCTAATGGCATGTGGAGGCTCCATGTGATGAAAATGGTGCACTCGATGCACCTTCACCAATCGATCTGGACAACCCTCTAACACGGCCTGCGAAATATAGGTAGGCTGCTGAGTGAGTAGTATGGTATCATCCATCTGTATATAAACAAATGAAATGAGTCCTATATTTAAAATGTAAATATAACGTTATGTATTGGATTAAGATAAACCATGTCAAATAGTAATTCTATTTTAGGAAACATGTTTCTGGGTTAATAACATTTACTTTACAATATGGGTTAAGTGTTCCACTTTTAGATTTATGAAATAAATTATATTATCTCAGATTTAAAGTTATTTCTTGAAATCAATAATATTATTATGAAATAAGTTCTATTATCTAAAATATTTGGTCTTTAATTTGGTTAGACATATTTTGGAGGAACTTTATGATTAACTACTTATGGATTGGATTAATATAAACCATGTCAATTAGTAATGATGTTTTTGGAGTTTATCTAATTGTATGTATTCAATAACTTATTCTAATCATTATGAAACTATAATTTCATTATAGAATAGTTTACTAAAATATCCTACATATTTTAACCAAAAACCATGGAAAAGGGAAGACGTTTTTGGGTAGGGGTTTAGGTTTGAGGGTTTAGGGTTTAAAATTTTAATATTAACATTTAGGAAACATGTTTCTGGGTTAATAACATTTACTTTACAATATGGGTTTAGTGTTCCTCTTTCAGATTTATGAAATAAATTCTATTATCTTAGATTTAATGTTATTTCTTGAAAGCAAGAATATTATTATGAAATAAGTTCTATTATCTAAAATATTGGGTCTTGAATTTGGTTAGAAATATTTTAAAGGAGCTTTATGATTAACTACTTATGGACTGGATTAATATAAACCATGTCAATTAGTAATGATGTTTTTGGAATTTATCTAATTGAATGTTTTCAATAACTTATGCCAATCATTATGAAACTATAATTTCATTATAGAATAGTTTACTAAAATATCCTACATATTTTAACCTAAAACCATGGCAAAGGGAAGATGTTTTTGGGGTTGAGAAAACCAAGGAAAAAAAATAAGAGATAACAACATTTAGTTTACAATATGGGAATGTCACAATGAAGATAATACATCATTATGGATGACACTGTGAACTCGACCCAACAACATTAGGGCATCATTTATGGTTATGAACTTCTTTATGACATATCGTGCATCACAAACTCTATCCTTGTTCTTGAGGCCTGTTCATCTCATTACATATCCTACTCTCCTTCGTTCTCCCATGAGGAAGTAACCGATTTATGTCAGGTATCACTATCGGCTGGCCTTTGGGCATTGGAAAAAATGATACTCCCTAATAGGTGTCCATGGTGCATCATAATAGTTAGCAATGGTATCCATCTGGTACACTGGATCAACACATGCTTCCCATGAGATGTTCACAGAGGCACATGCTGTGATGGCGTGTGTACATGGAAATCGTAAGGCTTGAAAGTTTCCACATTGGCATTGCCTTGTTTCCAGTAATACCACCATTTTTTCACTGAGGCGATTTGTGATGGGGACTGAATGGTATTAAACTTCAAATTGAGAGTCTTCTCTTCGAAAGAGACATACATGATAACTAGAAGCTTCTTCAATATTCTTTTCAATATCTTGTTGAAAGTGTCTTCTGTATCTTAGCCCCTGTTGTATTCCGTCTGATGCTAGTTTTTGTCTATCCACAAAGTACTTCACGCATCGATATAATGTCTCCTAAACTAAGGCGGTTATAGGTAGATTGTGAATCCCTTTGAAGATACCATTGATTCACTCTACAATGTTTGTCTTCATGTGTCTGTACCTCTTCCCCCCATCATATGCCAATGTCCATTTCTCTTTTTGAATATGCATCATATAATCACAAACTTCTTGATTAGCCTGAAGAATTTGTTCAAAAAATTCTTCAAACCGCCGTTGGTAGGACTCATATTCTACAAATCATAAATTATATTTCACATAAATTGATTTTATCTTTGTATTGAAATAGTAAAACATAAAGAATAGAATGCATACCACACCTCGTGATTTCCTTCTTCATTGGTTCATTGTGGAATTTTTTATGCACATTTCTAGCAATGTGTCTAATGTAGAATTGATGACGTGCATTTGGGTATTTCCATGTATCAGGATATGAATTGATTTTCTCTTTAATTACTCGATGGCGATTAGATATCAAAAAAACACCTCGAATGTTGGTGAAATGGTTGCTGATACATGCCAGAAACCAACTCCATGATTCATAGTTTTCTTTGTCTACAATAGAAAAGGCAAGAGGAAGATGTGAACAGTTTCCATCTTGGGTTGCTGCATTCAAAAATACACCCTTGTATTTTTCATACAGAAATGTTCCATCAATCTGAATAAACTATTTGCAGAAATGAAATGCGGAGATACACGGAAAGAATGCCCAAAACAAGCGATGAAATTGAACACGAGATGGATCAAGTCTGTTATCATGAGACACATGTTTGTTTGTATAAATATGGAAGAAAACATGGTTATGATGCCTCAGTATGACTAGAAATTGCGGCAACACCCGATATGAGTCATCCCAATCACCATAGACCATCACAATTGCCTTCTGTTTCACCATCCATGCCTTATTATAAGAAATCTTATAACTGAATGTCTGTTGAATCCTTTCTTGCACAAGGTCTATTGGAACATCTTGACATGTCCTAATCATCTCAACAACAATAGATGACACAAATTCTGCATCCAATGAGGTATGATCTTGTGTGAGGCTTGACCGAACACAATTATGAGCTGCCTCAATCCTCGAGATTCTCCAACCTCCAAATGTAATGTCTGGAATCACCCTCAAGCAAAATCTATAATCATCCCCATACTTCTCACACCGTATAACATATTTACTACGACATGATTCATGAACTACATAGTTGAAGTGTCTCTCAATATAAAATCTCTTTAACATTATTTTTAAGGCATCTTTACTAGGAAAATTCCTTCCAATATATAAGGTTTTTTCCACCTCACTAAACCTATCTGGTACAACTCTAGGGAACTCGGTTGTCGGTGTGAGAATAGTATTGTCGAATTCAGGCACGCGTGTCATTGCTTCTGACCAAGATGAAAAGATTGGTGGATGATTTATTATAGGCCGAGGTTGATGTACAACTAATGCATTTCTCAAAACCTCATATCTATCTTCCGTTGGTCCCTCCTCATCAGAACTTTTGTCACCATATGATCCATCATTACGAAACTCCTCATCAGAAGTCGGATTGACATGTATATTCGGGAGATCATCTAGGTTTTCCTCTTCTACTGCATCACTTGTAATAAGCTCAATTTCATGGAGTGGACTGTCTTCAACCACTCTTGTAATTCTACATCTTCATACAAGTGGATGTTGTTGTTGTATAGTAGAAACATCAATGCATAACTCCATCATGGTACCATCTGACCGTTGAGAAAATAAATTAATTGCTTGGACCCACTGTGCATCAACAACCAATGGAAAATCTTGATGCGACAGTGTTGTCAGAAATTTCAAATGTCTATATCTCATAGACATGATCTCTTGATCGGGTCCCAGATTTAAGGAACCATGAATTCTCTCTTGAAGGTCAATTATGGTTACACAATCAAATGTACTAACCACCGTAATTAGTTGTGTACTGTAAGAAGCTCCTTGCTCAGTTTGAATAACCTCCCTATAGCAGTACACATAGGCAAACATGACTCTCTATGTCAAAAATTTTTCTTCCATCAAAATTATGATAGTGTAACAAATATTAAAAATGATGTTTGACCATATGATATTTATTAGAATGTAATTTTAGGGCTCCTTTCTATACCCTAAAATAAGATACTGAGGTTTGACCATATGATATTTATTAGATTGAAATTTTAGGGCACCTTTTTATTTAATGTGTTTGTTCTTCTTCATTTCACTTTATATGTTCATCAGTATCGTTAGCTAATCATTATATGGATCCATGTTTTAATCCTATGTTATTTATTAATTATTATATAATTAATTATATCTAATAGTAACTATTATTTCTAAACTATATAATCTTGACATTTTAAAACATTTACTTCTCCATTTCATTTTAAATAATTATAATTGTCATTTTAAAATGATTTTCTTAATACAGTTTTTAACTAATTAATCTTTCTTTAATCACTATTTGATCATTATTAAGTTATTCTTTAATTATTTATTCTTTAATCGTTAATCATATTATATTCATTAGTTAATTATAATTAACTAATAATAACTTTAATTCGTTAATGATTTTGTCCTTATTTTATTCTATAACATTGTATTTATCATTTTATCATTGATAAATATACTGATTTGATTTTTCTTTTCATAGATATTTTATTAGTTTATAAAGAAAATATGAATCATCTTAAGAATATTCACCAGGAGTGTCAAACCAGGATGCAACAAAGCCCATTATCATGCACCAGTTCCCATTCGAGTCTAGCTCAAAGCGGTGTCTTTGGGTTTTACCCCTATGTACATCTGTGCCAGAGCCACAACCACTTGTTTGTGTCCAGACAGGAATTTAATTTCTCAGATAACCAAATAATATTTAAGCTACCAAAATTTCAAAATACTTAATCTTAAGATAATCTATACTTAATCTATACTACCTAACAATAATTATTTCAAACTATATATCAATAATTACATAAACTAAATAAACAAATATTAATAACTACCTAAACTACTTAAAAAATAAAATATTTAAAACTAAAACGAATTAAAATAATTAATTAAAAACATTAAATTAAATAAAGAAACATACCTATAAATGAAACTTCGTAAAAACCCACAAAACAAATGAATTTTTTAGTGAGAGACAGAGAGAATTTAGGAGAGATAAAGGAAAGGATCAAGTGAGGAGAGGGGGGGAGTGGCCTCCCTTTTATAGGGAGTTCAAGCCAAGGCGACATCGCGGAGGCTGCCTTTCGCCTCTGTGTAAGGCCAAAGGCGGCATCTGCAATGCCTCCTTTGTAGCGTGTTTTTTAAAAAAATTAACCTAAGCTATTTTTCTTATTTTTTTTAAAAAAAATGCATTTAAAAAATCCCATTATTGGATAACTCATCATTGGAAATGAACCACCATTGGTATTAAGATGTTGTTACTATTTTTTAATTTTGAAATAATTGTTTTATTTATTTTTATCAAAAAAAAATTATTTCAATTTCTAATTTTCAAATCCCTAAATGATATAAATTGGGGACATAGTCTAAATTTGACACACTCTCTCATGCCTTTTACCCTTTGAGATTCTACACCACCTTTATCTCCTAACATTTCACCTTCCCTTGACCTCAACTGAGCCTTCCACTCTATTTGAAATAGTTATGGTAAAGTGAAAAGATGAGTTGACTCCTAAGGAGTTACATCCTTTGAAGAAGAAAATAGGAGATTCGATCCAAACATTTGTAGAGCTGTGAAACCCACAACTCACAAATCGTACAATGGAACCCAAGAAAGAAGTTAATGTTGATTGGTTCTTATTGAGAAAGTAATTGGTTGTTAAATTAATCTAGGACTAGTGATGGGTAGAGTGGTTCTTGAATAATGAGAGGATTTTATTTCCTAGGTTAGTGCATCTGGTTTATCAGAATGATGAGTTTAGATTTAGAGAATAGACTAGATTCAAAGAAGAATATATTGATAGAAGGTAGTTTTCTCTTCCAAATGATAAGATAGATGTCTTAAAGTACCTCATGAAGGTATTTAAAATTACTATCAAGTGTCGATTCTGAGTGATAGTGATTCATTTGTGTATAAGAATGATTTTTAGACCTTACAGAATATGGAACTTTAAGGAGAAGTGGTGAAACTCAATTTGATGGTGAGTGTCATTTTCTATTCAAATTTATAGAGCATATGTTATTCATGGGAAAATTTGATTTCAGTACAATCATATATCAAGATTTTTATTTACTATGAATTATGAAAAGAGGATATATAATCAACCTATGTAGGTATTTGATGGTTCATATGATGGAAATGTGCAATCCATCATCCAAATATAACTATCTAATTTATCCTAAGTTCATTTTAGCCATGTTGGAGGCCATGGAATTGGTTGATGGGTAAGAAGAAACTGTGGTGATGTGTGGAGGATTTTCTTTGACCAAATTAATTTATAAAATAATAAATATTAACTAGAACCCATGGTTGAGGAAATGGGTTGATGATGCCGATAAGAAATATAAGGAGTTTAATCTTATTGATCACCCTATAAGATCGAATAATTTTATTGATCCTAGATTAGATCTAGATGAAGTGGTAGTATATTATGGTGAAGAATAAGAAGAAGAGGAGGTTTCTACATCTGGAGATGAAGAGGAGTTACCATATTTAGAGGGAAGTGACACTAATTAACCTAAAAGTCATGTTGTCACTTTTGGTTTAGAAATTCCTCCTAGATATCTACCTTTTAGAAAAACACTATTATGTGAAGGAAGTGAAGAAGAAGAAACAAAATTTTCTGAAGAATAATAGTTTAGGATATCCTCTTTCAAATATTCCAAGGATATTATAGATGTCTCTGATAAGGATAAAGATGATGGAAATAAATAAAGTTATGGAAATAGTGAAAGAAATCATGATAAGAAAAATGGATATGACAAAGATAAAAGAGATGATGAAAATGAAGTGGATGATAATGAAGATGGTAGTGATGGTAGATCTAACCACAGTGGTTTTAATAATCATGAGATGAATTAGGAACAAGTTTATTCTCATGGGTTATTTTTTCTCCTGGTTCTAAGGAGATATAAAGCATTTTTCAGGATATTGATGAAGCTGCTGGAGATGAGATTAGAGAATCTATTGAGGGGGAGGGAACTCATATATTTTTTAGTCATTGAGTTGGTTGTATAGTTTATGTGCCTTCTGATTTTACTTTCACTAGATTGGATGTCACATGTTTTTAATAATTGAAATGATTCTAAGATTTTATTAAATATGGGTCGGAATATTCTCATTTAGATGATGTTAAAAGATGTCCACCAAAGAATAGTGGACTTGTTATTATAGATTGAGATGAGATAGATCCTAATGGATCCATGGTTTACTAGATAAATTCTATAGGTGAGATTCACATATTTGTTTTAGTTGTTCATGCAAGACCTAAGCCAACAAAGACTATTATTACACCTACCAAGAGAGTTGATACTCCTCTACATGAGGTTTCTACATTTTTACCTATAGATGTTATGTATAGAGATGACCTGTATTCTTTTAGAGAAAGGATTATTTATGAATTTTCTGGTATTCTAAGGAATAATCCACCTCTGGTCACAAATATTAGTGAGATAGTTGCTATATATTTTTTTGATCTAGTGTTATGCCATATTCAGTTGAAAATGAACCATTACATCCTAGAAGTGGAGATAGAGAACACAAGTCTAGCTAATGATATGGATTCCTTGAGGACTTTTATGGAGGATATGAAGAAATATTTTGTTGAGAGTTTATATTCTTTTTTGGAGAGGTTGGAGACTATTTCTTTAGTGGCTTCTAATTTTTGTGCTCCACCTCCTTCCTTTGATGCAGAGTTATTTCAGTCAGTCGTTAGGAAGCAAGTTCATGCAATTTCAGGAGATGTTCTTGCTACTCCTCAGGAGAGTTTGAAGAATATTAGGCATAACAGTGACCATGTGTATAAAATGGTTAGGTAATTTCTTAATGAAGTCAAATATAATTGGGAAACAATTACCAAATCCATAAAGTATTATCTTTTCAAGGATTTACACCAAGAATGAGCTAAACTATCATTTCAATTTTTAATAGAAAATCTTCAGATACCATAGGTTTCAAAAGATTTCAAATAACAGGTTAATCAAATGAAAGTGATGAACCTTGCACTTAAGTTTTTTATAGAGGAGAAAACAGACCTTTTCAGTGCCCTGGAGTGAGGAGGAAATATCATCATATACTTTATTAATTAGATGAATCATTTTTTACAAATTTTTGGTATAATAATGGTAGCTCAGAAGGATATTCCAGTATCAACTCATTTATCTCCTCCTTCAACTAACCCATAGATGTTTAGACCAGCTGTTACCTTGGATCCAAATTATACTTTACCTACTTAGTTCCATCCCTTCACCATGAATCCCAAGGAATCTTTTCAATATTTTGGCCAATTATCATTCGAGATCTTCCCACTCCTTCTCTTCCAATAGCCCCTCCAACCACAAATTTATCTCCCTCAATCTCAACCATTATACCCTCTTCCTATGATAAGGGAAATTTACCTAATGTTCCTAATACTTAGGCTGGGAAGTGATTGAGATTATACTATTTTATTTGATATGAACTTTTTGTATCATTTATTTTGGATGTAATGACAACACTTATGTCTTTATAGTCATGTATTTTATTACTTATCTTTTTCATCATTGACATTTATGGTTTCTTATCCCAAATTTTTGATAATACCAAAAGGGGGAGAATCAATTTGGTATTTATTTTAAACAACTATTTATGATCCTTTTATTTTACATTTATGTTATTCTTTAATACCATATCTCTGATACCATATTAATTTATTTATCTTCTATTTTAAATTTTTAAAATTTACGATCAAACTATCACAATTTCTATTTAAAGTGTTATGAAGATGTAATAACATTTTCAAATATATGTATTTTATACTAATGTTTATTTCATACATGATTTCTAAAATGCCATGATTTGTGATCATAAAAAAGGGGGATATTGTTTGAACCTTCTTATTTTAATACTCATAAATCATGATAATTGTGTCTTTAATGTATCCAATATTTTATGATATCATTTTATAATATAAGGGAATGCGGTGAAAATTAGGATAAGTGTTGAAAAGTACAACCATCAATCTTTACTTACCGCCAGGAATGACTCACTATTGAGAATGAGTCACCACCAGGAATAAATCAACATTGATAATGAGTCACCGCCATGAATGACTCACCATTGAGAAAGATTCACCGCTAAGATGAGTCACTATTGAAGATGACCCACCATCAAACAAGTTACTGATGAGTCAAAGTCACTGTTGAGATAAGTCACTACTAAATATGGCATACTATCTGACAAGTCAATGCTGAGTACAAGTCACTACTGAACCTGAGTCGTCACTGAACTTTAGTCACTATTTAAGATAACCTACCTTGAAATAACCTATCTCTAGCCTGAATCATCATTGGCCTGACTCACCGCCAGACATGAGTCACCACCAGGCTAACCCACTGTCGCTATTTTGGGATAATTAAATTAAGTGATCCAAATGGATATATTAATTCAATTAATGCCCAGAATTATTTTAATGATTATTCTTAATAATTGTAGGGAAACATTAATTCCCTTATCAGAGCTCAGTATGAGGATGTAGAATATTGTGATGATTGTTCTTCAAAAGGACTCTTTGTCATGCAGAACTATATATATTCAAATAAGTATCCCTTGTGGACATAGATTCGGCTATGAGAAAAAATATGATTAAGAGTTATACATGATGAAAATTTTTTGAGAGCTTAGAGGATGCATCCTTACTTTCAACTATGAAATAGTGGAGCATAAAAACATTCCAATATTTTCCTACAGTCATAAAAAAAGAGCCTTACAATGCACTATTTTACTACTACTTTCAAATAAATAGATTGAGATTCTATCCAAGATACATCTGAGGAGACTAAAGAATGAAAAGAAAACCATACCGAGCATCAATATATTCTCATTTTCTTATAGCTTTCTCATTCTATTTTTTGTATTTATTTTCATGCAGTGTGTTGTTTTTCTTGTTTAACAATTTGAATAGTCTCCTACTCTATAACTGGATAATATAAGATATTCTCTTAAATTTATTTGTATATGTATACCCACAGTGTTTGTGGAAGAGGTCCTTATGTGGCCTATGTTTATTTTTTTCCAAAATTTATTATGGAAGAGGTCCCTACGTGACATGGAGAGCTTGTACACTATAGTGTATATACAAGATCTAGGTTGTGGATAAGATTATATTTATATAATCTTCTTGGAAATGGATTATTTCCAAGTCTAGGGGATTAGTTATTAGCTTGATCCTGAACCTATTTTTTAAAATTCATTTGTTTGTTTTTGTTTTTCTATTCCTTTTAATGCTTCAAACTGTATTTGTGTTTAAGCTACAAAACAAAACCGGTACTTTGATAGATAATATTAACTAGTGTTTATATAAGTATTGGTTTTAGTAAATTGATTTAAAAAGTTTATATAATTTTCATATTGTTTTAACTGAGTAGTAATGTAGCTTTTAGGAATCTTTTAAGAGATTGAAACTATATTAAACTACTCTTTTGATTAACTGGGTGATTTTATTTTAATTGTGACATTTTATTTAAACTTATTTTTAGTAGAAATTTTTTATTGGTAACTCAATTCACCCACCCACTTGAGTTACTAATACTACTACAAATCTGGACTTTATCAATTCTAGTAAAAGGTATTTATTAGCACTACAGTAGCATTTATAATTTAATCAATGTTAAAGGGTTTGCTTTAATAGCGCTTGTAAAAAGCGCTGATAAAGGCCTCATTTAACAGCACTGATAAAGGAGGACTTTATCAGTTCTTTTTTTAGTACTGATAAAGGGGGCCTTTATCAGTTGTTTTTTAGCATTGTTAAAGGCCACCCTTATCAGTGCTTTTTTTAGCACTGTTAAAGGACGCCTTTAACATTTCTAAAAAAAGCACTGATAAAGACCCCACTAATAAAGGGTATAATTTTTTTTCATGCCCCCCCTTTATCAGTGCTCCCCCACACCCTTTATCAGCCCTTCCCCCACCCATTTATCAAAACTTTAGAAAATACCACCCCCATTAGGCACCCCTTTATCCAGTGAGTTTCAAACTTGAGACCTCCAACTTATACACCAGCACATTTTTCACTCCCCTATACTATTTTGGAATGAATTTTATGATATATCTATATATCTATATATATTTCATTATATTTTTTATCCATATATTTATATAATTATATATATTTTTTTATATATAGTTATATATATATAAATAAATATTTATTTATATCTATATTTTAAAATGGATATTAATTCTAAAAAACCCTTAAAACACATAAAAATGTTAAGAAACTTTGAAAACACTAAAACCCACAAAAACCCAGAAACAATCATAACTTCTGATCCGGGATTTGGTTTCAGGTCTAAAAACATTAGAAGTAAATCTCATGAAACTATCATCAATATGATATATGGTACATGCTGAATGGAAACACAAATCAAAAGTTATAGCCATTTGAATTTTAAAAAACCGGGGTTGGTTAAAAAAACTCAGTTTTAGAGGCCTTATAGTAATTTTAGGGGTTAAAAGATCTCTTGGACCTCAGTCTGAGACCCTCTGTGGCATAGATATCATTTATATATTCTATTTTATATGTGGTAGAGCCTGAATAGATACCTGGATCAAAAGTTATGTCCGTTTAAAGTTCAGTTTGATTTATGAATTTTGTGAAACTATAATATACTTTTTTTCTTTTATTATCACATGATTTAAATATCATGTGGTTTTATACCATTTAATAATATAATATTTGATTGGGTTTGGAGATAAAATATACTATCGGACAAAGATTTATGATCTTTTCTGGGTTTTTATAGTTTTTAGGGTTTTTAGGGGTTTTAAGGGTTTTTCACATTCGGCGGTCTTTCAAATGTCAGTAACTTCTAAACCGAGTATTTGTTTTGCCTCTACCACATATAAAATAGAATATTTGGATGAAATATATGCCTCAATTAGCCACAAGAATCCCCTATCACTTCTATTGAGGCGAAAAAGGCCCCAAAGGCCTCCAAAAGGCCATAACTTATGTTACATGTGTCCGTTAATGAAATACATTTTTTTTGAAATATGCCATTTATCAGTGCTAGTAAAAAATTAGTGATAAAGGGAGTGGGTATTTATGAGTGCTTCTAAAAAATCATTAATAAATACCACCATTTTATCAGTACTTTTTTAGAATCATGGATAAATCCCCCCCTTTATCAGTGATTTTTTAGAATCACTGATAAATGCCTGTTTCATCAGTGCTTTTTTAAAAGTACTAATGAAGGACCCCCATTAACAGTGCTAAAAAGTGTTATTAAAGACCCCATTTTACAATAATTTTTCTTGATCTTATAAAGGGGTTTTTTAAAAGTACTTTTAATGAGTGCTATTAAAAACCTAGTGCTGGACAAACCCAATTTTGTATTAATGTCACTCCAACCAACAATGAGATATATTCACAGAATATTAGGGATCTTAAAATCTAATATGTACAAGCATTAAATGTATTCAATCATCTTGAATACATGTACCCCATCTATCATTGAATATCAATGATTTCATGTGAACAATGAATTAGAGATCTCATATCTCTTTGATCTCACCTTCTATTGATAGTGATTTTTAAGGTGAGAAATGATGCTATCATAATCCCTACCCTAATTTTGACATAGATGCTTACTAGACATAGAGGATAGCATGAGTCCTTGGACATCCATAACATCACCCAAGTGCCTCAAATAGATAGATACTTATTCCTATTTATCCTATTTAGAAATGAACATAGAAAGTGGGTCATCAAGCATGTATAATTTCCATTTATAGCATAGTTTAATTTGAAAGTGATTATACAATTCATCGAAATTCACACTGGTGAGAAGGTTATCTTTTTCAAGTATATATAATAGTGATATTTTTTATGTCGTTTGATTTTCCATTTTTATATATTTATATTATATAATTAATACTTTAATTGAAAACAAATATAGATTAATTAATTTAAATTAAATTAAATTTCATTAATCTCCAACTATTTTTCAAAACCTAATATCCCTCACTATCAATTTTGTATTATCTTATCACTTAGATATTCTATTGTAAATGATCCATATTCCCTTTATCATAACCCATACTTATTCATAATATGTTATCTAAAAGTTTTTCGGTAGGTGAAACTTTCCAACTATATTAACTTGTAGTTTCTTGATCTTTTTAGTGGACTCCACAATCCTAAAATCTTGTTTTATGATTCTTTCAGCCTTTTACTCTTAGTTACCCCTAGTCTGGCTTGTTATATCAACCCTTGATGTAAGCTAAGTTAAGTCAACCTAAAATTTCATGTTAAAAGTTCCATGATAAATAAAAGATCCCTATATTTGTTTTTTCATGAACATTGAAATATGAGTAATTGAAAACTTAAGTAGTGGAAAGATAGACCGACACAATATTTTAGTTGATATATTTTTATCCTTATGCATAAATCCCATTTCATACTTTTACATTCCTTGTTAATATTTAGTGGATTATACATAAGTGATTAACCATTCATGATAAAACATTTGTGCATAATATGATTATATTTTATTCCATCTTACATTCTTGTTAATTCATTTATAAGGTGACCACAAAAAATTCAGAAACACAAATAATTAACCATGAATGTGACAGAAATAAAATATAAGTTTCATAATAATGATATTCTCTACTGGTAATTTTATATTGAGGATGATAACTAACCCTCAAACCTAGGGGAGAACACACCTATAACTGTAACTTGGTTCATGCCGAGTCAATTATCATTTTCTCCTTTGTATCTCCTTGACTGGTTTCACCTCATGTTCTTGGCTCAGAATACCTCCTATTTCTTGGGAGTTTTATCTTCAAATAAGATTTTTATCACACATATGTGAGGGGATCCAATGGATTTTAGATAAGGATTTATATAAAAGAAAATGTGGGAACACAAGACCTTGCATAATAAGGAGGAGGGGATGACATGCAATCCATCAATAATAATTTAATAATAATAAATTAAAAGAAACCAATCATATAAAATGGCCGGTGTAATCTCATTATCATCTACACATCCATCACCAATCATATATTTTCAATATAATTATTAATTACTTCTATTCATATTTAATTAAGATAATCCACCAAGAATTAATCTAATAAATTCAATTTATATTAATTCAATCCATCCATCCTTAACTCACTGACATCTATAATTCTAAATAAATTAAACTTTATTTAAAATTAATGTAGTGACAAAGTGTACTTAGAGGAAACCTCATGTGTTCATCAAAAACTTTAAGATAAAAATTAATTCAATATATAATTGTTAATCCTATGACATGGTGTGTAATGTTTAATGAACTTCACACGAAACACATAATCAATATGTTTAATTATACAATTTTTTTCTTCTTTCCTTGAAAATTAGAGGACACTACCCACATCATACTACTTGGTGTGTACTATTTTACATAACAAATACTTCTCTTCTAGCCATTTATGCAACACATTCTTTTGGACTAGGCATGTTCCCTACCCATGGAAAAACTTTAGGTACATAGTGTGTAGTCTAACTTGCATGGTGTGTGACCAAATGTTTCATGGCATGTTAGTCTATGTGTCATGTATCCAATGCATGGTATGTTTGGATCACCTTATGTATTGATCCATGAGATAACAGGGAGTACACATCATTTAGAGTAGTTACACGGTATGTAGTCCTTCATGTCACGTTCTCGTCTGTTTATATCTACAAACATATCTGATCTATTAGGATCTTATATTGGATTTTTTCAGATCTAACCTGATAGAAAGAAGTATAGAAGGGAAAACATAATACATAATGGGTATATGGGATATACACGTCCTTTAATACAGTTTTTTCTAGTAATAATGACATGCTTTTGGGGCATCATAATTTTCTGATGGGTGTAATCAAAATATAAAATTTATAAAAAATCAAATAATGATACTCAATTAATTAAAACGTGGTATTAGGGATGTTCTATGTCAAAACCAAAAGGAGGGTGAATTAGTTTGATTAGGTTTTCAAAATAATTAATTTTATTATATTGAAGAAATAGGTGAGAAAAAACTATTTTGGTTGATTTTAAGAAAACAAAACAATTTTATTTGGTTGTTTTTGGAAATAGTTTTGAGACAATGAAAGAAGAAAGCAAAGTGCAACAGATTGATTGTTTTTGAATCATATTTTAAAAAATGTGCATGGGTTTTATAATTTCATGGTTTAGGTGAAATTGGATTTTATAAAATATGTTGATTAATCCATATTTTATGTTTGAGTCAAGAAGAGTGAGATTTAATGTTCAGGGTATCCCCTCCTTGATGTGGCAATCCCCTATTTCCCTTGGTCTGGTAATTTATGGTTTTTTTCAAGTCAAGTTTGTATCGATACCATGCTTAAACCCGATTCCCCTAAATTCAAAAATGTGCATGCCTCATTTAGGGTTTTTAGTTTCACAATTTCAAGGTTCCTTTTAGATTCAATTATCAATGGTCATTATAAAAGTAAAATAAAGGCATTGAAATGTGATTGAAGAATCGCAACAAACCAAATACATGAATAAAGAAAATGAAATCAATCCAGTAGAACCTCCACCCTTTTATTACATAACCCTAGAACAAGTAAGGTTAATTCCCTCATACTTATTATGAGAGGATAAGAGGAAAGGAATAAAGAAAAAGAAAGTATAATGATAATGGAGATAAAACTGTGGAGGACCGTGCACGACACAACTTCTTTCTCAAAGCTTTGGCCTATGGGATCTCCTCCACAAAATGAGGATGGACCTCAATTTATATAACTCTAGGGGTTCTCTATATGTGTTTAATAGAATTATAACAGTGTTATAAAATCTTCATGGTGGGTCATAGGGTAAAATATTTAATATTATCATAAAAAATACTTTCAATGGCTCGTAACTGTGTGTGTTGGGATGTTACACGACATGTAAATAATTATAAGATGTTTAAATCTGCATTCCATTTTTATTCAATTCAAATCATGTATATATTTCATGAATTTCACCTGTAGACAATGTGTAATTATTACATGACATGTAATGTCAGTTTTCTACACCAGAATCCTCATTTTCCCTCAGTACTTCAGTTATGTTCCTTTGAAGTGCTTGGCGATCATCCTAAAAAATCTGGTGTCGCTGTGCAAGTGAAGTTCGTGGTGTGAGGTGTTTTTTTTATCATTTTTCAATTATCTATTTTATCCTACCATATCCCAAAAAATGATTTAAAACATTAAAATATTTGAAATAATAATCATTTTAATACAAAAATCGAAATATATAAATATCATAAAATATATGCAAGCAATATAGATATCAAATACTCCCACACTTTAATTTTTACATATCCCTAAGGATGTAATCTCAACATAGTATAAAGGATTCTCACATTAACATTTTTTAAATTTAATTTCAACAAAAGAAATTTATCAAAGCAAAATTAAATGTTTGAGCATCATAGGTGGAGAATTTATCAAGGACTCATTTTTTAAAGAATACAAATAAACCATGCATTTTACTTTTCCTCTTTTGAAATAGCCAAGAATATTTATTTATCTATTTTTATTAGTGAATTAATTTTTAAAATTCATATCATTTATAATTTACCTCACATGAATGTTTCCACTCATCATTAAGGTATGAATGAATAGTGTTATGTACATACCTGAAGAACATGTCACTTACCAAGGATTGCAAGATATCTAACATATCCACCACGTAAAGATAGAATCACAAGTAATCATGATGGATTCACCATTTAGGATAAAATTACTCTAAGTATTAGGGAAGGTAGTTAAATTATGTAAATGAAGCTAAAAAAGGAGGTTTGTATCTAAATTAACTTTCTTGATAATAAAAAATAGCTCAATGAAAGTCTCCCCTTTCCCCAACATCTCATAGAAGGATCATAAAGAGATTGAATGAAATAAATAAAAAACCCTATTTTATTATTAATTTTTTTTTGAATTTTGTGTTATGGAAAAATATCACATTCACCACCCAACCCCAAATGATCTTCTCATGAAAATATTTTTGATAGTTATAACAAGATCACCAGTCAAGAAATGGTGATTTTTGAATTGTCCTAGACACAACGCATTTTTTCTTGTTCTCTAAGAGGGTGTATAATATATACAATGAATTTTCCTTCCCTAAATCTCATGAAATTTCCCATAAAACTTATTCATTACAAAACATTCATCGCTTCCACTAGTCAACATATCCCCCACCTTTATGTTTGATCATCATGAAAAATATTTAGAGGAAGGTAGGAAAGGATAAGATGGGCTTGTAACATGGCTCATCTCCTAACAAGGTTGTTCATGGATTCAACAGGCTTAAAAATTATTAGTGTAAGGAGGGTCTCATGATAATGGATAACAAAAAATAATGTCTCAATCATTTTAAAATTGATTTTTCTCATTCGTAGCTTCAATAAGATGCATAGAAAGTTCTAGTAGAAATCATTCATGAGTTTCACAAGAAATATACTATATAAAGAATGGGAAATATTATCTTAGTGGATGTCTCAATAATGATATGAATTGTTGGGAAAATCACTAATGGTAATTCATATGAATAATGAAATCAATTGATGAAAATATCAAAAATGCAAAACATATTCAAATAACATAAAAAATTTCATTTACAATGTTCAACATGCTCCATTAAATCATGATTTATCAAATCCTAATCCACATGATTATATCTACTAAATATTTTTTCCATTTTCACATTCAAATTTATTGTCAAGTAAATTTAAATTTCATGGCATGGTAATTATCTAGGGTAGTTTCATGTCTCCTAATTATGTTGATTGAATCCATAACCAAATTTGGGCCATGTAATTGGAAGTTAAATCTCTAAGAAATTTAAATGTGGAAAATACAATATAAAATTTTTTAATTGAAACTCTTACTCCTCTTGAAATTTATATTTTGAATTTGTTTGTATAGGTTATGACTACACTGGATTTATTAAGTGTGTTGATTACATGATGTGTCAATTGTTTATTTCATGATGTGAATTGGGTTAAAAACGTGTAATATTCCTATAACTTATTCTTGTGCTTCTTACTACTTACTGTCAGCCTTGGTCTTGATGGTCCTGTAAATTATAAATAAATAGGTGAAAGTAAATTCCATTATCAATTAATTTAGAAATATTTAGAGCGATATCAAGTACATATCTGAAAAAATACAAAAAACTCAGATTTACTCCCAAAAGTGCTTTTTTGGACCATCATTAGATCGACCTTAACTTCTTTAGCTTCATCTCATATGATAGATGATTGAAAATTATGTACCTAGATAGGGTTCACAAATGTGATCAGTTATGTCCTATCCATTTTGGTTTCACACTTCTCTTCCTCTATAAACAACTTTATTCTTCTCGATGGTTGTACTTTCTTGATCTCCATTTGACTGATCCACTATTTCATCCTCAATCCCATTGAACTAAATAGAAGTTCATGTTCCATCCATACTTATTTTCCTTTTTCAAATGTGGTGGATTGGTTACTCCTTTTTTGTTAGTGATCTTGTTCTTCAACTTCTCTTTCTTCTTCAGTTGATCATCCTCTTGAACAACAACATCTAACTCGTATACCTCTTCAATTTCAGCGACACCCTTAACATCGGGTGTTTTTCCTTCTCCAAACTCATTATCCTCTCTCACATCATAGATATTCATTTCCTTTTGGATGTTGAAACTTACTTGATCACTTCTAGCTCTTAGAAAGAGTTCTATGCTTTGTATTTCGATCATCACATGCAAAGTGGCCAAAAATGGTCCCCTTAGAATGGGTGGATTTGACTCTTCTTCCCTATCCGGCACTAGGAAGTCGATGGGGAGGTACAATTTGTCAACTATGATTAGGATATCCTCAATTAGTCCTCTTATGGATTTTATTATTGAGTATTCTAATTAAAGAATTACTTTTTTGGGATTCATTCCATCCAATCCCAAACTCTTGAATGCCATGCATGATATGATATTGACACTTTCACCTAAGTCACACAAATATTTTCCACATTTGTTATCTCTAATAAATATGAGAATTGAAAAGCTACCTAGATCACTTTTTTTCATAGGAAGGTCCTTATATACCACTGTTGAACACCCTCTTGTGAGTGGAATGGTGAAAATATCTTCATGATTTTTCTTGTTGGTTACCATATCATTCTTGAATTTTATATTAGCCAACATATTCACAGAATCCTCTACAAAAGGTATATTAATATTCAATTTTATAAAGTTTTAATGAAATATACCTTTGTGTGGATTATTCTTTACTTGCACCATTATTTTTATAATGGTCAGTCCATGCTTAAACTAAAGTGGGTCTTCTTCTTATTTTTTAAACTTCTTTACCATGTTCATTCATCAGTTCTTGTCCGAAAAATTCTATACCACTTCCTTTTGTTTTCTTCCTACTTTTAAGCCTTACATCATTCAAATCATCACATGGGTTCACTTCAGGGAATCTTGGAAATGCTTCTATGGTTCTCTCTCTGAGCTGATCATCAATTTTTCAAACTTGATGCTCAATATTTCGCAATGCGGCCTTTTGGTTTGTTTATTATTTTTTTATTTCCTTGAGTACAACCCCAAAATCAGTCATGAATGTTTCTAGTGTCACTTAAAATGTATGGACTTGATTCATCAGTGTGGGCCTTTGGGGTGCTTATTGTTTTCACCCTTGTGGTCTTTTTAAAAGTACTTATCTTTATTGTTTTTGTGGTCACTAACCCTTAAATTGATTAGCATGATTATAATCAGCATAATTTGTGTCTTCTATACACATACCTTGAGGATTTTTCTGTTGGACCATCATGATGTCCATCTTCTTTTTAAATGATTCAAGCTATTCCAGCATCCAGTCATTGTTGTTAACTAAAAGGATGCCTTTCTATTGCATCCCTTATCTCTACCACTGGATACTATTTCTTTCTATTTTGTCTAATAAGTCATATATCAATTCAAGAAGATTCTTCCCCAATGATCATCCAGTTGTAACATCTAGAATTGACCTAATTCACTAAGAGAAACCCTTAAAAAATTACTAGCATCCATATCTCTATTCCATGATGGGGGAATTTTCAAGTCATATCCTTTTATCATTCCCAGAAAGAATATAGATATTAATATTCAAATTAAAACAAGTTTAGAATGTTTACATATATGTCCATTGACTTATAAGGTGGAAATAATAAGGTGAGGAAGTTTCATGAAATTTTATCCCATGTCATGATGAAATGTGCTGGAATGATTTTAATCTAATCTCAAGATTTCTCACATAATGAAAATTGTAGATTATGGAGTCTTACCACATCACTTGAGACATTTTGGAATTGGAATGCGTCATAGAACTAGATAAATATTTCCA
The DNA here is from genome assembly GCA_963277665.1 of Viscum album. Taxonomy (NCBI): domain Eukaryota; kingdom Viridiplantae; phylum Streptophyta; class Magnoliopsida; order Santalales; family Viscaceae; genus Viscum; species Viscum album. The sequence goes on from OY728166.1 coordinate 1,180,207,496, forward strand.
AATGCCTTTTCATATCTTCATATGTAAGTTTGGTGAATTACAAGTTCTTTAAGATCATTGAAACTATTTTAGGCTTAATCTTGAAGTGGTTTTCAGCAATGGTTGGTGATAGGATGCTCGATTGCAATCCTATGTTTGATGACCGTGCATAATCATTGAGCCTCTAAAGCCCTGGATCTCTTTTAAGAGCTAAAACATGTTGATTTTTCACAACTCCAACCATGGTTGTAGTTCTTTAATTTCTCAGGATTTTCTCTAGTTTAGAATCAAACTCAAAGTCTTCATTTAATTTTTCATGTGTATGATGGTTGTGAATTAATAATTAAAAAGTATGAAATTCATAGCACATTCAGACCAAACATAAACTAAGAAATAAAAATTTAAAAATTAAAATTGAAGTTAAAAAAAAAAAAAATAGCTTATAACCATCCCTATAAACAAATATATTTTTGACACTCTCATGGGGTGTCTTTATTTCCAAACGGGCATAATAAAAATAAAAAAAATATAAAAACTAAAACTATGAAACTCAATTAATTAAAACATAGTATTAGTAAATTTCAAGGTCGAATCAATAGAGAAAATGAATTATTTTGATTAGGTTTTCAAAATATTTAATTTTATTAGACTGAATAAAGAGGTGAGAAATATTGGTTTGATTTATTTTATGAAAAAAAAAATTTGGTTGTTTTTGAAATAGTTTTGAGAAAACAAAAGAATAAATAAAATCAAATTAGATTGATTGGTTATGAATCTGATTTTTAAAAGTGTTTTGGGGTTTTTTAATTTTAGGGTTATGGTGTAGTTTTATTTTAGAAAATAAGTTTATTAATCAATTTTTGGTTTCATAGTTAGGATGAGGGAGATCTAATGGTCAAGGTATCGCCTCCTTAACATGGAAACCCCCTATTTCCCTTGGTCCGATAATTTAGGTTTTTATCTGAATCAAGTTTGTCTTGATACCAAGTTTAAAACTAATTTCCCTAAATTTAAAAATGGTCATGCCTATTTTAGGGTTGTTAGTTGTTAAATTTTAAGTTTCCTTTTAGATTTAATTATCAATGTTTATGATAAAATTAATAGAAAGGGATTGAAATGTGATTGAAGAATCGCAGTAAACCAAATACAGGAATAAAGAAAATGAAATAAACCCAATGAAACATTACACCTTATAATACATAACCCAAAAAAACTATGTTTTAACCCCTCATCCTAGTGATGATAGGATAATAGGTAAGGAAGAAATAAAAAGAAATCATAATGAAAATGGTGATGAAACAGGGGAGGACCCTGCACAATGCAACTTCTTGCTCCAAGCTTTGGTCTTCGAGATCTCTTCCATAGCAGTAGACTGTAATTTTTTTATAAAACTTTAGGGGTACTCAGGATGAATTCAATGAAATTTTAATGGGGTTATAAAATCTCTATGGTGGGTCCTGGGGTCTAATTTTTAATATTATCATTAAAAATCCCATCAAAGACTCGTAACTGGGTCTGTCGGGATGTTACACAATGTTTAAATTCATGTTAAACTTTTATAACCTCAAATATATTCGTCTCCATGAGCCTCTTCATCAAATGGGTATACCCCACAGTCCTATGCTCTTTATTCTTCTCAATTTTCTACTGTAGGGTGATCTATTGATCTTCTTTAATGAGTTTTCTAGATCCAACATGCTCATGTACACTTAAAGATTATCTATAGTTGGAAATCAAGTCGGTTCGTATTAATCAAGTTATTTTAATGTCCAATAGATAATAATGACTTCCTCAGTCTTGTTCTTCAATAAATTTATGTAACAGGTTCTCAAATTGATATTTAAATTATGATCTCTCGATATTCATCACCTGCATGGAAAATTTATGCACAACATGAAAATGATTTTTAATGTGATAGTAACACATTTATTTAAATAATTAAATGTTTTATGAATAACATATTTACTCTTCCCCATTTAAATTGTAATACCCATTGGATATTGGGTATTCATTACCTCATATATCTCTATGTATTATGGCTACAGTGATGATCACATTTCTTCTATAATACATTTCATGACCTATCCCAATGGGGCCTGTGTTGTAACTCCCCAATCCCTCCTCCAATAAGCTAAGGGATGGTGACTAGAATCAAGTAGGCATATCACTAACATGTGAGGCCATAGCTTATGTACCAGTACACATGCACACATCTCCAAGACTATACAATGTTGAAATGTAAAAACAGCTGAACAACCATGAAGGAATACATCTAAATCCCACAATCAGATTATGATAAGAAGTAAAGGAAAGTAATCAGGGCCAAATAAAATCCCACCACAAAGAGTCTTAAAATAATTCTAACCTATAAAGAAAAATAGGGACTACTGTCAAGATACCGCAGGAACACACCTCGATATGTCTTGTATCACAAAGCACCGTCTAGTTCTAGTTCGTCAAGGAATCTATCAAAATGTTGATTATCTTCACAAGACATGATACATGTGGGAAAATCCTATGCAGGGGTGAGTATAATAATATAGAGTAGGACACCCCGAACCCAAAAAACATACAACAAAAGAATATAGTCAATTTTACATAGGTATATGTCTACATTACATATAACAAGAATATCCAGATATACTCAACAAAGACACATAGTTTAGAGGTAAATTCATAACCATAATTCCAACCTAGGATTCCATCACGAAGGTTACACATAACACTAATCTAGGAAAACACACTCCTATGTTTGATAACATAGATGGTGTTCATCTAAGAGGTAATACTTGTCAGGTCTCTCCATAGGAAGTACATGTTGAAAGTCCAAAGACATATGATACATAGATGAGGATCACTCCCAAGGCCATGGGGTATACCAACAACTCAATCTGGATTGACCTGCTAAGTAGAGGATTGGATCCCACATATTGTTTATCATGATGATACCAAGAAATCCACCTAGGGAATGAAGAAGAATAAAAGATCTCACTCCAAGACACATAGAATGATTCCGAAAACTCTATCATAGAATTCCTGCTGAATGGATCACTATCCTTTGTGTAAGAGGTTCCTCTATACTATCCATTAGGTAAAGGATAGAGGGGACACACCCTAATAAAATGTGTCCAAGTTATAGTGGGTATGGGATTTAAGACAACTTTAAGGAAGTAAATGACATGTAGTATGGTTACACACCGTTTCCCTTCATCATTGGGTCCTGCCCATGTAAAAGGCCCATGTCTATGTCCACCTAGAAGTACACGGAATGCATGTGCCCATGTATTTCTTCAGGTGTACCAAAACACGGCTTACCCCATGTACATTTTCCCCAAGTCATGTCCGTGTGGGAGTACACAGGGTTCCCATGCTTATATACCCCAACACATGTTTGTGTACCCTCCTAGGTACATGTCGTGATCACCAAATGGGACCAAATAACATGTGAAAAGGTCACATTTCATATGATACTTATCTCCTTCCTAAAAACCTAGCCACCATTGAGAGGGTCCCACATGCCGTGTAATCCAAGATTACACGCCCTATGTTACAAGATTTCCCAGAATCCCAAATTCATTTTACACATCTTTCACCACTACACCAACCCTCAATCCAGTGAATTTCCTCACCATAAAATCATGATTCAATCCTTGGAGAGTCATTCCATCAAAAATCAACAACATTTGTCCCCTTGATTTGTTTAAAAATCAGCCTCATTTTTCGTTCTTTGTTTCACACCAAAGAACATGAAATTGGGTATCCAAAACTATCCTATTTAATGACACTTCCATCATTGAACCACCATCACATTATTTTGATCCCTAATATACAATATTGGATTGTTTCTCTAATAAATGGGTGCGCTGTGATCGATTTTTCCGGTATTCGTCGAACCATGGGCCTAAGGAAGAACACATGCGATAAATGAAGAAATATGGGAGAAATGCACAACCACAAACACAAGGAACAAACCTCAGACAATGTTTGTGTTTGATTAGATCCATATCCATTATAATAATAATAGAATAATAAATAATAATGAATAAATTGTCCCAAAATAACCCCACAAGTAAACCCATCCCGCAAGACTAACAAACCACAGATAAATATGTTAGTTGATTAATTTTGTTTTCATCGTAGGAATTAATAAAGGGGAAATAAATTCAATAAAAAAATGTCTTTCATAAATTTTTATTGATCATTGAAAAATAATGAATCATTTTCATTATTTTTGGTGATATCCTCGATTTCGTCGCACGTCGATTGCTGATCTATGACCTGATTGTAATTCTCCTGAGAGATATCCTCCAAAAATCTCTCCAATGACTCTCCAATGGATACAGGGTTATGACACTAACCCTAATTTTTTTTATAATAATATACTTAAATACATATTATTTTTTGTGTCAACTAAATAAAAATAATAATTTATTTTATTATTTTATTCATTTTCAGTCCCGCGATGACTTCTCCACAAAATCCCTGCACCGAAAAAGGTTATGCCATGCATAGGGTAAACCCCACATTTTGAACTCAATCGTGGCATTATATTTTTGATCCAAGACCCCATTTTTATGTTATTCCATTTTTCATAGTATCTCCACGTGTATTTTATTTAACATACTTTATATATTTAAAAAAATTATTCTAAGAACACCAGGCCTTGGAATCGAATTCCATCTCAGAGCTTGGTCTTAAAAAAAATCCATACAATATCAAAAAATAATACATGGAAAATATAATTCATTACATTCTACCCATATTGGGATTGACTTTCTAAAAAGAAAAAAATGATCCACATAAAGAGATGTGGGTATTGAGCACAAATCTAAGCTTCCCGCTCCCATGTGCTCTCCTAAATATTCTCATGCTACCACTATACAATAACTAATAGAATATATCACCCATAAATGATCTTATCCTTACAATCCTAAATCTCTATTGGGTACTCAGTAAAGGTATCTCCATCATTGATGTCTAACTTTCCCCATTCGATAACTTGTGATGGGTTATGAAAGTACCTTCTCAACTACAACACATGGAAGATGTCGTGTACTCGGTATAAATATAGAGGTAGAGCTCAGGGGTACTCCACCTCTCTAACTCTACAATGTATTTGAAAAGGGACAATGAATATCAGATACATCTTGCTACCCCAACCAAATTTTTATAATCCACATTGAGGGAAGAACCATAGGAATATATGATCTCCCTCCTCAAACTCCAAAGGCCTTCGTCATCTATTCGTATAAGACTTATGATAGATCTATGTAGTCTTCATCGACTTCTAGATAATCCACACCTTCCAAGTAGTTGGTCACACTAACTCTGGGTCCATAAGTGCTGACTCTCCTAGGTAAGACCAGCAAAGTGGTGACCTACTGGGTCGTTCGAACAAAGTCTCAAAAGGTTCTATACCAATGGTGGAATATTAGTTGTAATTATATTCAAACTCTACCAGTGGTAGTTGATCCTTACATCTATGAAAAACGTATAACATGCAAGCTCGCAACATGTCCTCCAGAACCTAAATATTCCACTTTGTTTGGCTGTCATTTTGGGGGTGAAACACTATGATCAAGTCTAATTGAGTCCCAAAATCCTATTGTAATCCCTTGCATAACCAATATTTGAATAGATCATCATGGTTAGAATTTTTTTTAGGGAAATCCATGGAGTCATATTATCTCCTACACATAGATGTGTCCCAAGATCTCTACTGAACTCTGCTCCCAAATAGCTAAGAAGTGTGATGGAATGGTGAGTCGGTCTATGAGCGCCTAGATGGAATCATTTACCTAGTATGTACATGGTAATCCCTTCACTAAGTCCATGTATATCATCTCTAACTTTCACTCTAGAACCTCAAGGGGTTGAGATAAACCCAATGGAATATAGTGCTCAACCTTCACTTACTAACAAGTAAGTCATTGAGAGAAAAAATCTATGACTCCATTCATTATCCCTTTCCATGAAAATTGATGTTTAAGGTCCGGATATATCTTTTCCACACCAAAATTTACTACAAAAGGATAATTTTGAAACTCTATTAGAAAATCCTTTCACAATGTCACATGTACCATCGTGTGCCCTCTAAAAAGAACCACATTCTCTCCCACCTTAAAAAAAATCCATCAGGAGTATGTCTGGTGGATATCTAAGTATATAATGTCTCATAATTAGTATCCCAAAGTTGTGCCTCCCCGACTTTCTATAAAGGTGGAGGGGTAACAACCATCAACTGAAGGTAAGATGATCCATATCCATCAAAAAAGGATAGTTGAAATGAGGAAAACTACTCTGATTCCTCATTCAGTAACTCCATTCAAGATTTACTACTGATAGAATCTACTAAAACCTTCTTTTATTATATTTCATCCCTCTTCTAGGGTTTCTTCTCTTTCAGAGATGGTTCTCCCTTTCTCCCCCTGGTCTTCGGTGCTCTTGCATCTCCCTCAAACGCTTATAGGGTTTCTCCCCCTTTGGTAATGTCTCTCCCTCAAGTTGATGCAAATCTCCTTGATTCCTTCCACCTGTATTAGCTTCGTGGATTTTGTACACCTGGGTCTCGCTTTTGGTCCTGTTTATCACTTTCACTCTTCTGAAGATTCCATGGTTCCTCTTCTTTCATGAAGACGACATCTTCTACAAGGAGATCCTCAGGTTCTGACATTGGTTGTCCACTAAGAAATCCTTCAATAAACCTTACATGGATCTGACCTCCTATTCCTATGTGCCTCTCTTGGTTGGATTTGGATTGGTGGTTCTAAGAGTTTTTGGGTCTTGCATTTTGGAGGCTGAAGAATCTCAAAACCTTTCTAGGTTTCTGCTTCTTGTTTGTTTGTTCCCTATTTTATCATCATCGTTGTTGCTGCTATTTTGATCTCTCGCCCACTCAACCACTTCTCTGACCTCATGCTCAGTATCTCCCCTCCTGTTCAGAGCTGATGTAGTGGTAACAATCAGGTTTTGGGATGTGTGGTTTGGTGCCTGGCATCGTTTCAGACGCAGATCTTCGATGATGGTTTTATGTTTTTCAGTTTTCTTCCACATGTTTTAGGTGATTTTTTTATTGTTTTGTTCCCGAAAGTGTCATGCCAATGGATTATTATTTTCAATTAACTATTATTTCTTAGTTTTGGTTTTTTGTGATATGATTATGGTGACGCTAGAAATATTGGATCGTCTCTAGTCTCTGGTCTCTGGTGCAGTGGTAGGAAGTTGATGATAGTGTGGTGAAGGATAGCAATGATAGCAGTGGTACTTGGGATGATGGTGGATGGTTATAGAAACAATGGTGTTATGATGAAGACATAGTTTATTCTCAAATATAGATCTCGTCAGGGTTTTCAGATGGTTTTTAATTTTGAAATTTGTAATGGGGTTATTTTTTTTTAAATTCCCACTAGAATGTAGGTTATATCTCATCCTTAAATTGGATTTTGAAAATAAAATAAAAAATTAATTTTGAGTTATAATAGATGATAAAATTATTTCCAATATGATAATGTCACCACATATTTAGTGTGGAGACTACTGTTGCTAACTAAGGATCGTGGGTTTCATAGTTCTACTCACGTGGTCTAAACTGACGTAAACTATAGGCAATCATTGCCTTCATCTATATCAGAACACAACCAATAATGCTTATTGATGCATCATAGAACACTATATACTTGAAACCCTCCTCTAGAAATCTCAAGATGGGAGTTCTCATCAATTTCTACCTCAAATATTGAAAAGCTTATTGGTACCTATTAGTCCACATGAAAGGATTCCCCTTTAGAGTCAAAGCTATCATGAGTACTAATATCCTAGATAAATAAAGTATGAATCTTCAGTAATAACATGCCAACCTAAGGAAGCTCTGCATACCCATCATGATCTTGGGTGGCTCCCAATATAACACTACCTCAACCATGCCTGGGTCCACTGTCACTTAATCTGCTAAGATAATGTATCCCTAAAAGTGGACCTTCTAAACTCAGAATTGACACTTTGAGAGCTTTCTATAAACCTGGTTATCTCAAAATATGTCTTGAACCATCTTTAAGTGTCTCATGTGTTCCTCCTTCGACATCGAGTACACTAGGATATCGTTAGTGAAGACTACCACGAACCAATCGAAGAAATACTGAAAGATCAGATTCATGAGTCCCATGAACACTATTGGGGAGTTCTTCATTCCAAAGGGCATCACCAATTACTCATAGTGACCGTAGAAACATCTGTATTCCATCTTCAATATATCCTCATACCGTACTTTCAAGTGGTGATATCCTGACCTGAGGTTAACTTTTAAGAACCGTCTTTCCCCTCTCAACTTATCAAAGAGTTCATCGATCATTGGTAGTGGATAATTGTTCTTAATATTTACTTGTTTCAAGAACTAGTATTCCACACACAACCTTAATCACCCATTCACCTTCTTGGTGAATAACACTATGTTTGCCTAGGGTAAAACACTGGTTCTAACAAATCTATTCATCTACAATTCCTCCAACTGCACCCTCATCTTGTGAAGCTCTGTAGGATCCATCCAATATTCTAACACATATATCAATGTTGTCCTAGGGTGTGATCAATCCAGATGTATATCTCATGGTAGGGAGGCAAGCCTAGAACATCCTTAGGGAAGACGTCCTCGTACTCTACCACCAATACAGGGAAATAGAAACTCATAACATCTAATGCACCAAGGATCATGTTATCCAACTGATGAGTAATCGGTTGAACCCTCTTATGCATGAGTCCATCCTACACTTCCTAGGTTTACTTTTCACCCAAAAAAGAGAACCTAGTTTCTTCACAGTGGACACATTGCATCTTCCACCTAAAATAGTCAATCTGGTCCTGAACTGTAGATAACTAGTCCATATATAAAAATATTCCATAAGGCCTCATCATTGCAACAAAGATATCCCAATAGAAGCTCTCACCTCGAAGAGTCAGGTCACACTATCAGCACAAGTGTGTGATTACAGAGTCATCCCTAGTAAGAGTCTCCAAGTATAATGTTCGATCCAAGGGCACAACTAGAATATCTAAGTTTTTGAAAATTATATGTGGAAATAAAGGAATTACTAGAACTTGTGTTTATCAATACTATATCTAAGGTATAATAGACACATATCATACCTCGTATCATTCCCAGATCCTCTAGGTCATAAGCCTCATCCGCCATCAGTTTTCCCCCTTTTCCTCCAGCTCCCTCAGCCGGTTGTGGACTACATGGGGGTGGTGGTGGTAACAAGTCAGAGCATCTACCACCTCTAGCTGCTCTCCCAAATAATATTCCATATCCTCCGCCTTGAGAAACTATCTTCTCCTACCACTTCCTCTGCCTCAGAATCCCATCCATAGTCTCTCTATTAGCTTTAAGGCGGGTCAGAAAATCTCTTTCAATATTTCTTATACCATCACATGAGTAGAACCACCTCTCTCTAGGATGATTGGATCCATCTCATGAACCATGAACCATAGATCCTCTATCTTGGGACCCCCTTATGAAACATCTCACAAGCCCAGGTCCCTGAGACTAATGTTGGCTCCCTCCTACCCCGTTCCTTCTTGCCCACTACTAACAACCATTGGCTGTGTCTTCTCATCCAAGAAACTCTCAACCACCAAATCTCACTCTAGAAACCCAAAATAGGTAGGAATGCATAGTTGGATGACACTATCTTGTATGCCTCTATGCACCGTTTTCTCTAAGGTTTGATCCCTAAAGAACTGGTCATAAACCATATCCATAGAGTACCTAGAGAGGCTAGTAAACCTTGATGAATACTCAGCTATTATCATACCACCCTAATAAAACTAAAGAATCTCTTAGAAACGTACACCCCTTGGTGTATCTAGAGAGAACTTCCCTATGAAGATATGCCCAAAATCTAACCACACTAGAGTCAACTCATCATAATACTGGGTCACCAAACCCCACCAACTCCCTATTGACACATGAATAAGTTTCACCACTAGTGTAACACCCCGACGCCAGAAGCTCGAAGTCGGTGCCTTATTTTATTACATTGGCATAGATACAAGGAATATGAAACTTGAAGGACCAATCAGTTTATTAGTTTTGTAAACAAGATACATACAAGAGTTCAAGATTATAACTCATAACTAAAAACAACATAATAACTTTAAGAGAAAATCCCATAATCTCTTAGATTAACCATGCAATTCATTCATAGTATAATCATCCTCATAACCTAGAAGGATAAAACATAAGAAAGAGGTGATATCAAATGATTAGTAAGGGTAATCAATACAGTGGAAGACATCATAAACATAAACATTAGGAATGGTGAATAACTAAAAACACATGTCTTTAAATATGAACTTGAAAACATTATGGCAGGAATAAGAGATGAATAAATAATGCCATATTAAATCATAAACATGGGTATTATACTAGTTGAATAACCTCATAAACTTTAAATTAATAGTTTCATAATGATGGAATTCATAATGTGGGTATCATAACTATACCATCATGGTCTCATTCCAAGACTATATATATTCATTTTTTCAAGGCGTCGTGCTAAGACCATAGTTTGTCTCATGAGACCTACAGATGCATTGAGGGGATATAGTGGGACCCACCCGACACTTACTAAGTCCAATGAATTACTCTTATGAATGGGGATAAACATAAACAACATACACATTCATATTGAGACTAACATATGAAATGTAAATAACTTTCCCCAATCTTTAATTATAAACACTAACCATTCAGAGTAATATGGTGAATGGTTTCAAAATAGCACATCCACAGTCAAAATAATCATAAAACATTAAATAAAAAAATTTGTATGATATCATAGGAGATAAAACACAATGAATTACTAGATTCAACAAAGGAAATTTGCATAGATGAAGATAATTTTAATTGAGACCATTGAAAAATCCTTGAGGAAATAATCCTTAAACATTACAAAGTGTCACATACCACCATGAAACATTCAAATAATAACACCTTATAATATCATGAGAACAAGGAGACACTTTATATGACATACCAAATGGAATTACATACACCACAGGAAAGAAATAAGTGGTGAACAAGGCATATATCTCATAAAAGTTAAAGTGAGATGAGAAAAATCCTTTTTTACTTTGTAATGAAGAGTTCTTTTGGAAAATCATTTTTATTTGTAATGAAATCAGATTGTAAACATGTATATCCCAAAAAATACAAGGTAAGGTCATTGAAATTATATTTGAGGCTTAAATAAAGTCATATTGAGGTTAAATCATTTAAAAATAGTTTTTAAAGAAGCTTTAGAAATAAAATGTTTTAGTGCGGTTTAAGGAAAATATTAAAAGATTTTAAAGCGCAAAGGAATGTTTTCTTTAATAAAACCAGAAATGAACCAAAATTAATTTTTAATGTTAAAATGTGTGATTTTAGAAAGATAAATATGGCTTAAAATAGATTATATAGTGAACTTAAAAATAGGTAAGAATTCAAGATGTTTGTTGAATCGATCTTGCATTTCAGAATATTATTTTGAAAGATTCTTTTAAAACACATAACTACCCATAAAATAAAGAAGTATTCTGATAGGTACACATATATAGAACATCAAAAAAAGAATTTAGTAGCATTAAATTGGAATAAATAATAATTTCATTGAGGTGAGTAGAGAATAAGAGCAACCCGAATGAAAATGGAGGTTTGGGTAGAAAATACTTAAAACATTCTAATTAATTAAATCATATTACCAAAAATTAATAATAATCAAATAATAAATTAATTATCCTTAAAATAAATAGATTAATGATATTAAACTTTAATTGGAATTATACATACACCATAAACAAGTAGTAGTACTGAATATGGAATATATCACAAAAATGGGAGTGAGATGAAGAAACTCCTTACAAACATTTAGGCATGGTAACATGTGTTCTTATGAGGGATTAATGAGAAGTAAAGGGGAATCCCATCATTTATATATCATAGGTTCAGTATTAGGGAGGTGAAAAAACATACCCCATCATTAGGAATTAAAAATAAAAGGACACAACATAGGGGGGATTCGTGAATAAAATTGAGAGAGAGGATCCCTTACCTTAAATCTGAGGGTGTTCTTCGCTTGATCTTAATGACATGAATAAAAAAATTAGGTTCATTAATTAAAAATTCCAGAATAATTTATACATTTAGTTGGTTTATTATGAATTTATTAGGTTCATTCATGTCCTTTTATATGGGTTAATGGATTCAATTTCATTGTTTATGAGTGCTCGTTTTCATAATATTCATGATTGACTCACTTATAAAAGAGTATGGTAGTTCATGTAAGATGGGAGTTGAAGTAAAGAATTTATTTTATGTGTTATTAATGAAAATTAATAATATTAAATGTTTATAAAATTCATTTGGTTATTTTTAATGAAAGGAGAGTCATTATATAAAACATTAATGATAAACGCTTGGATTAATTTGGCGTTTTTTCTCATAATTACCTTGTTTTGTATTATTATTTTACATCATGAGTGAATAAGGATTACAGAACATTAAATAAGATAAAATAAATATATAATATTCTTGTTCAACTTTAAAAATTGTTTCATGACCAGATTTGAAGAAGGCAAATCAAATTGAAAGCATCGTCACCCTTGAATGTGATAAATCTATACATCTCGAACAATGTTTCATTTTTATCATAAATGAGGGGGAAAGGAGAGATGAAGATGAATTATCCCATTAGAATAAAAAAATTCCAGTACATGTATGGTACTGGAGTTTTCATACCATTTGGTTGAGGAGAGGTTAGGAAATAAAAGAGAATAAAGGAACATGAAAATGAAAGAAAAGAAAAGATGAATTTTCCCTCTTGAATTAACCTTCATTGAGAGCCTCTTAAGGGAAAAGGATTTGGTATTTTTATGAGACCAAGGGTTTCTGAACACGGGGAAGGAGATTGGAAGGATATTTGATCAGAATTTAGATAAGGAACTAGGCTTGAGAGGAGTGAAGATAAGAGGGAGTGAGGGGGTTTATAGTGGAGGAGAGGGGTGATTTGTGAATATCTTATTCATTATTTTATTATTTCCCTCAAGAAAACCAATATTATTGATTCTTGTGACCAATAATAGTAATATGTGCATGTTAGTTCGAACCAAGTGTTATTACATCATCTATGATGCTAGTAATAGATAATTTAACTGATAATGTATATATATGGTAAATTATCATATTTTACTATTCATAAAATTTTTGAGTATTTTAGAAAAATACCAAAAATTCACCCTAACCATTTTTCAACATTTAGAATTCAAAAATGAAGATCTTTTCTCAAAAATAATTTTATATATACGATTAATTTAATTTTTAATTAAAATCATAATTTACTTGAAAATAAGGTTTTTAATACATTTATTTAATAATTCCAAAACATAGGTACATCTTACTTTCTATTAAATCCTATATATATATACTATAATATGTGAGGTTACTATTCATAATGGTATTTTACTATTCATAAGGGTAACATTACTATTCATAAGGGTATGTTACTATACACCAAAAATTAAGTTGGCCATATCAGACTCTAAATAACTTTCTGATTGCAATCATGTATAACAGATTTTTTAAATTCAAATCATAGGGGTGGAAAATTATATTTACTAGGTAGTTTATAACAAAGTGGTGTTTTTTAGAGACTTAGTGTTTCATGCATTCAATATTAAATTTATTTACAAAATCTTGGGGTGTTATAGCTAGGACCACCATCTGATTTTCTAGTGTTCTGATAAGATTGAAAACTCGGGTCACTACCTCAAGACAATCCTTAGACGCCTGAGGGTCAAGCTCACCTCAGAACCCGGGGGGGTCTCTATCACTAAAACTCATGAAGTGCTCTCAACCTGATCACCTTATCCACTAGTACTGTAGGTACAATGTGTTTCTCCACAGGTGGTGGTATAGCCGGTTCCCCTCCTAGAGCTAACAACTACAAAACTGGTCCCTGAATCGATGCCTTATCATCAAGGAATCCATATTTATGATCATGATATTGAATCCTAGCTAACATATGTCACATAGTCATCCTGAGAGTAAAAAAGTATACCATTATCAAATATTATATCTGGAGAGTTGACTCAAAAAGGACATGGAAATCACAACCAATTTCTATATGATACATGTACCATTATTTTCCCTGTAACTAATTTTTTTATGTACTGAGTTGAAAAATTAGATTATCGGAGTCCTAGTGTAAGGATATGTCAGTCGCTGCACCAATACTAGAGTCCCTGTTCTGAAAGCTAAAGTTGAAACACTTAACATTGTTTCCCCAACCCAATATCACAGACTCCAGTCCTAAGGTAGAATTGAATCTTATGATACCACTCTTTCATTAACCATCCCAATGGGGCTTATTCCATGAATCTAAAATCCCTCCTCCAGTAGACAAGGATTAGAGACTAGTGCTGAGTAGGCATGCCACTAACATGGGAGGCCTTAGCCTATGTACCTATACACATACACACAAGTCCAAGCCCTTACAATTCTAAAATTTAAAAACAACTAAACAACCATGCATGCATACATCTAAATACCATAACTAGAGTACAATATGAATTAAAGAAAAGTAATCATTGAAACATACAATCCCACCACAAAGAGTCTAAAAAAAGTCCAACCTATAAAGAAATATAGGGACTACTTCCAAGATACTGTAGGAACATACCTTGGTCTGTCTGGTCTCACAAAGCACCATCTGATTTTAGTCCTTCCAGGACCATTTTAAAAGTTGATTGTCTACAAAATACATGAAATGTGTGAGAAAATAACATGTAGGTGTGAGTATAACAATACCTAGTAGGAAACCCCGAAACCATAAAGAACAAAAAAAAATTATATAGTCATGTCTACATAGGTATATGTCTACATCACATATAACAATAATATTCAGAGATACTCAATAAATACACACAATCTATATATAAAGTCACAACTATAATTAAATCTTCAGATTCTAGATTGAAGGTTCCACATATCACTCATCCGAGATAACACAATCCTAAGTCTGATAACACTGAAGGAATCGATCTGAGAGGTAATGCTCATCGGGTCTCACTATAGGAAGTACTTGCTGAATGTTTAAGAAAATATGATACACAGATGAGGATCACCCACAATTCCATGGGGTATACCATCTATTCAATTTGTATTAACCTACTAAGTAGAGTATTGGAATCCACATAGTGTTGGTCATAATAATACCAAGAAATCCACATAGGGCATGAACATGAATAGAGGATCTCACTCTGGACCTCATGGATGGAATCCTATAACTCTATCCAGGAATTACCATTGAAGGGATCACAGTCCAAGGAGTTGGAGGTGATTCCATACTAACCCTCAGGGAAAGGATAGGGGAACATGCCCTAATGAAACTTGTGCAAGATACATGGGAAAAGGGATTCAATCCAACTTTAAGGAAGTACATAATGTGTAGTAGGGTTACACTCCATGTACTTTTGACCCTAGGTCCTAATCATGTAAATATCCCATGTCTGTGTATGTGTATAATTGCACGTCATGATTCTGCATGTGTACTTCTTCCCATGTACTAGTAAATGGATTAGCCAATGTATATTTTTTCCCATTCACGTGTGTGTGGGAGTACATGGCATTCCCATGCTCATGTTCCCTAGCTCGTGTCTGTGTACCCTCCAAGTTACACACCAAGCTCACCAAAGTGGACCACACACCGTGTGACAAGGTCACCCATTGTGTGATACTTATCAATTTCATAAAACCCTAGCCTCCACTGAGAGGGGTCCACACACCATGTAACACCAAATTACATGTTCTGTGTTATAGGATTTCCTAGAATCCCATAACCATTTTCATGCATCTTTGGATGCTCCTCCATCCCAGGATTCAGTGACTTGACTCACTAGAAATTTTTTATTTAAGCCCTAAAAAACCAATCCATCATCGATCAAGAACATCCAAACCTTTTATTTTTTTAGAAATCGGCCTTATTCATCATTCTTCATTGCGTTCCAAATAACACTAAATCAGGTATCCAAAACCATCTAATTTTCCACTAATTCTATCACCGCACCATATTCATGTCATTCTGATCTGAAATCTGCAATATCAGATCATTGTTCTAAGAAACGGGTGTGAAATGATTGATTTTTATAGGTATCTATTGAACCACTATCAAAAAAAGAATGTATGTGATAAATGAAGAACAATGGGAGAAATGCACAACCAAAAACATGAGGAATGAACCTAGTCTAATGTTAATGTTGACCATGATCAGTATCCATTAGAATGAAAAGAAAAGAATCAATAATCAAGAAGTAATTCTCCCTAAATAACCCCAAAAATTAACACATCCTGTAAGAGGACCAAACCCTGGACAAATTAGTTAGTTGATTAATTCATTTTCATCATCGGGATTATTAAATGGGAAAGAAATCCAATCAAACAATTTACTACCTCAATTTGGATCAATCACTAATGAAGAAAAAAGCATTGTTATTTTGATTGGTGAGATCCCCGATTTCATTGCATGTTGATCACCGATCTATGATCTTGTTGCCATTTGTCTGAGATAGATCTTCTAAATATCTCTACAATAGATATCTAATGGCTCCATGGTTATATAGATAACCAAGTAATTGTGTCATAATAGTCTTCTTAAATACACTTTGGTCACTATAACAATGAAATAAAAATAAAATAATTTATTTAATTATTTTATTCATTTTCACCCCTGTAATGAATTTTCTACAAATTACATGTGCCGACAAAGGTTATGTCACACCTTGGGTAAAACTGATGTTCTAAATTCAATGATTCCCTCAAATTTATGATCCAAAAATCTATTTATAATTTATTCAACTTTTTTAGGAAAATTTCATGTGTGTGCTATTTAATATACTTAATATATTTCACACATTTATTCCAGGCACATTGGGCCTCAAAATAGCATGTTGTCATAGTGACTGGTCTTAAAAATAATCTATACAATATAAAAAAATAATACATGGAAAACCCAAGTCAATAAATTCAAACACATAAACCCTTTGTATCATAGTTATTTTTCTATGGCGCAATATCCTCTCATTTTCCAAAACCATACAACACTAATATATAATTGTGGTGCAATATTATATACCACAAAATAGCCAATTATTACTCAAATTAATATCTTCTATTAAATATGGGGCTTTCGAAGTGCATTAAAAAGGTTTTGATGTAGTGAAATCATTATCATAGAGCTTCTACAGTGAAGTGATAAACCCTATGATGTAGTTGATGAGAAGATAAAAATCATGCAACACATGCAACACATGCTATAAATAAATTCTTGAAAACTCGGGCTTTTTTATTCATCAAACAATATCATAAATACCACACTGCATATTCACCACACTTATCATCATGCAGTATCATCTCAAATAACTTGAGTGAATTAGATTTCCTTCATCCCAAATATTCAAAGAGTCCAAATTGTAACTCCCCTGTTATTCAAGAATACATCAATGTTTTATGTAATTCTCATATGCATATCATAGGTTTTCATTCTTCATTATTCTCATTAAATGTATATTCATGTAAGATGTTAGGCAAAAATCCCTCAAGGTATCATTGAAGCATTTTTGAGGTGATTGTGTTTGTTGACAAAGTGGACATCTGAGTTGTGATTGTTGACAAAGCAAAACGATGACATACAACTTTGTTGACAAAGAGGATTTCATGGTGGAATGTCGAGTTCAAGAGCTGAGTTCAACGATCCATGTTTGATTCAAGAACGTCGATAAAAGGAATGGATGATCTGGAGGCGGTACAAAATAACAGATACAAGGTGGTGCCGTTTTCCAGTGTTTGCCAAATTTTTGGGCCTGAAAATCGGCAAATGAAGAAAAGTGTTTTTGGCAAATGGACTTGCGCGCCGAGGTCTTGGAGCATAGGAAACTTGCGCACCATATGTTTTTCAAGATCAGAAGATAAAAATATGGCAAAGGAAGTAGGTTCGCGCAAGTTTGGGAGTTGGTCGCGCAAGTGTCCAAAAGGACAGAAGACTTGCGCGCCGAAACTGGGCCGCACAGGTGACTTGCGTGCCATCGTGCAGGGTGGTCAGATTGCCTATAAATACTGGACCACCCCTCCTCATTCTGCACCGGAGTTCAACTCTTTGAGAAACCAGAGCTCCCGTCGCGCAGGTGTGGTGGTCGCGCAAGTGGTGAGTGTGGGTCACGTAGGTGGAGTTGCGCGCCAGTAGTAGAAGTTGTGTGCCGGTGTTAGA
Organism: Viscum album; assembly: GCA_963277665.1. Taxonomy (NCBI): domain Eukaryota; kingdom Viridiplantae; phylum Streptophyta; class Magnoliopsida; order Santalales; family Viscaceae; genus Viscum; species Viscum album. The sequence goes on from OY728166.1 coordinate 1,180,225,768, forward strand.
ACTTGCGCGCCAGTGTGGAGTTGCGCGCCAATATTGGTTTGGGCGTAAAAGGAAGTGAGTCGCGCAAGTTTGGAGTTGAGGAATCTTGTGCCGCACAAGTGTTAGAGGAGGACTTGCGCGCCCGTTGTGACTTGCGCGCTGATACTTGCGCGTCGAGGTAGACTTGCGCGCCAAGTAAGGTTTGTTCCAGCAGTGTTTTTCGGACTACGTGGAAGCTGGAAGTTTGCCCGATACCTTTGGTGCAAATAGATATTCATATTTGGGTGAAAGTTGTACTTCAACAGAGCATCTACACACAGAGAAAGATGCATTCATTCATGCAAATGAAGAGACCTACAGGTCTATAAACTGTGAGTGGATTCCTTCCAAGAGCAGTGAGCTTAGGAAGAGGAAGAAGGTGATCCTCTCCACCGGCAGTGAGCCAGAGAGAGAGAGACAGGTAGTGAACCTTGGGAAAGCAGTGAGCTGACCCTAAATTTGTAAAGGCAGTGAGCCTGGGCATAGAAGTGATCTAGCCCGAACCTTGTAATCCACAGCTAGTGAAGTATAGTGAAATTTGGTACGACCAGCAACCTGTCGGCGTATGATCCTTGGACGTAGCCCTTAGCGTTGAACCAAGTAAAATTGTTGTGTCCTGCGCTTTCTTTACTTTCTGTTTATATTGTGTAGCAGGAAAGAGAGAGAAGAGTGTTTTTCTTAACAGCGAAACAAGATCAGAACATGCATTAATTTTTAATTTGTCATACCCTAATTCACCCCCCCTCTCAGGGTATTCAGCCTAGTGAACCTAACAAGTGGTATCAGAGGGAAAGGTTGAAAGTTGTTCTTCTCTCAATGGAGGTAACCAATCATAAAGGGATTCCGATCTTCGACGGATATAATTTTCAGATATGGAAAAATCGGATGCAACACTGTTTCCGATCCTTGGGAATGGATGTGTTTTCAGCAGCTATGCATGGTATCACAGCTGATATTAATAGTGGTGCTTTATCAGAAGCTGAGCATAGAGAGTTGGATGCTGATTCCAAAGCAATAAATGCCTTAGGGGGAGCCCTTTCCAATCCTATCTACACGAAGGTGATGTCATGCAAAACGTCACATTCCATGTGGGAAAAGATTTTAAATATATATGAAGGGGAAACAAAAGTCAGAGAGGCAAACCTGCAGGTGTTGTGGAACAAATATGAAGATCTGAAAATGAACCTGAATGAGTCTGTTGATGCATTCTTTGACAGGGTAAACATTGTTGTGGAAGATATGCGAGGTCTTGGAGAAGTCATTGAAGACATAAAGATTGTAAAGCGCATCTTGAGGAAACTTCCACCTCAGTTCAATCCGAAAGTTTCAGTACTAGAAGATAAAGATCCAAAAGAGCTGACATTAGACAATTTTCACAGTACCTTGGTTGCATATGAAATGAGGAACGATGATAATGAGGCTGTGGAAAAGGGGAAGTCTAAAGAGGTGGCATTTAAGGCCATGAAGAAGCTCACCATTGAAGATTCTAATGAAGAAGAAGAGACGGATGAGGTGATGTCATTCCTTTCTTCAAATCTTAAAAGAGGAAGAGGAAAGTTTAAAGGTAAACTTCCACTAGCATGCTTTAGATGTGGAAAGGTTGGTCATCTTGCGGCAAGATGCCCCAAGAAGATTCAAGATGATGATGATGATGATGACGTTGAAATTCCCAAAAAGAAGACTTCAGCTTTTGTGAAAGGGAAGAAACAATTCAAGAGAAATTTCTTCAAGAAAAATTATCTTCTTTCACAATAATTTGAAAGTTCAGATGAGTCTGAGGATGAAGAAGTTGAGGAAATAGAAAATTGCAGAGATCGTGGGGTAAATGCCTTGGTGGCAATTGTTGGTAGTTATCAAAAGGGAGAAGAAGCTGATGCTAAAGAAGAAGAAGAAATTGAAGGGAGAATTGATATGGAAGCTGAATTGGAAGAAGCTCTTGAGGAGATAGATGTTTGGAGTGCCAAAACGAAGAAATCCAATAAAGTGGTTCGTGATGCCAAACTCTATATGCAACAAAAGGATGAAGAAAAGTCTGAGCTGTTAGAAGAAATTGAAAGACTAAAATCCTCAACACCAGAGAGCTCAGAAAATATTGGTGAGTATAAGATTAAAATTGAGGAACAAAAGAAGGAAATTGATTGTTTGACTAACACAGGAAAGGAGCTGGTTAGACATATCAAAGAACTTGAAGAGGAAGTGGTCAGTCTGCGACAAAACCTTAAGGATCAAGATAAACTCTTGACCCCCAATGTGATATCCGAAAAGCAGGCCATTTAGAAGACAGAGAAGATTAAAGCGGAGCCTAGTAGTTCATTAGGGAAGAAGCAGCAATTGAGCTCAGATGTTAAGGTCGTTTCTGGGATTAGTCAAGAACAAAAATTTGCGACAATTGCAGTCAGACCGCAAGCACTCATCCCGAAAGTGAAGGTTGATTTGGGCACAAAACAGAATCAGAATATTCAGAGATCTCCAAGGGAAAATCATAGTGATGAAATATCACGAGGGAATGCATCCTATATCAGGTGTTATTGCTGTGTGAAAATGGGACATTCACAGTATGTGTGTTCCATAGCCAAGAGATACAGAAGGGAACATAAACAGAGATGGTAGACAAACAGAGAACGGTTTTCCAGAACACATTTTGAAGGACACTGTTTTTGGTGCGGAGTATTTGGACACATGGCTAGGTATTGCACTTCAACCATTCAGAGAAATGTGTCAAAGCAGAATCAAAATGTTCGCAAGCAGCAGATCAATAAACCAACAAGTGAGTTAAAAGTTCAGAACAGATTTGCAGCTCTGCAAGATGAGGGTGGTCCATCATACTCTGAGAAAGAATAGAAGTCTCAATCCATGCCGAGTGTGAAGGAAAAAGTATGGACCAAGAAGAAGAAAAATGAGAAGGCTGTGGTGGCGGAGATTGCCCTTAAAGCATCAGATCGATCTGGTGTTTGGATCCTTGATAGTGGTTGCACATCCCACATGACGGGTAATAAGGATCTTGTTACAGGCATCAAATATGACAAAGAAGGAGTTGTCAAATTTGGAAATGATTATGGCTTGAATATTGTTGGCTCAGGGAAAGACAAGTTTGGGGGCAAAGAGATGAGACGTGCTGATGTCTTGGTAGTAGAGGGTCTCAGTCATAACCTACTTAGTGTCAGTCAACTATGTGACTATGGGAACTCTATCCAATTTACCAAGAAGATGTGTGTTGTGAAAGGAAAAGATGGATCAGCTGTTCTGCAGGGAAAAAGGTCAAAGGGAAATCTTTATCTTGTAGGTGGGGAAGAAGATACTTGTCTTTTATCCAGAGAGGAAGAAAACCAGTTGTGGCATAAGCGATTTGGTCATCTATTCCAACCATCTATGGAGGATCTCGTTAAATGTGATGCTGCTAGAGACCTTCCCAAACTATCACGTGATCGCACTCATACATGTGATGCTTGTCAACAAGGGAAAATCATCAGAAAGTCATACAGTCCAAAGGAACAGAAATCAACTAGAGTGCTCGAATTGGTACATGCTGATGTATGTGGACCTATCTCACCATGAGCTATAAATGGGCAAAGGTACTATGTTATTTTCATTGATGACTATAGCAGAATGGCCTGGGTATTCATCATAACCCATAAGGCAGAGGTGTTCAGTTGCATAAAGCAGTATAGGAGGGAATCAGAAAAGATGCATGGGCAGAAAATTCTGAAGTTTCGTACTGATAACAGTATGGAATTTACAAACAGTCAGGTTGAAAACTATCTTGAAAAACATGGGATAAGGCATCAAGTTTCATCAGTAAGAACTCCCCAACAGAATAAAGTAGTTGAAAGGAGAAATCGGATCATCAACAACATGGCCAGAACAATGCTTATTGATAAGGGCCTGCCAGATAAATTTTGGAAGGAAGCAGTTTTGACATCGGTCTATGTTTCAAACAGGTCCCTGTTATGTCCGAAGCAAAGGAAGACTCCGTATGAACTGTGGTACGGAAAGAAGCCAACATTGAAGTACTTTCGAATCTTTGGAAGTAAGTGTTTTATTCTCAACAAAGAATATCATAGGAAGTTTGAAGCACGAGGAGATGAAGGGATATTCCTTGGCTATTCCAGGAAAAGCAAAGCGTATAAATGTTACAACAAAAGGCTGGGAAAAATCATTGAAAGCAATGATGTCACTATAGTTGAAAATGAGAAGAATACTCAACGATCAAGTGAACAGTTCCTGGATGAAATTGATGATGAGGTAAGCAACCCAGGGGGAGGAGAAGTGGAAAAAGCTGACTCAGAAGAAGATACTGATGATGAAGAGGAAAATGTCAAGTCGGTGTCAGCGAGGAAGCCAAAGAGTCGAGCTGAAATTGATAGGCAGAATATCATTGGTGATCAAACAGCTCCAGTTCAGACTCGAAGAATGAAATCATCACAGCAATCATCGTTTTTGTCTCAAGTGGAGCCGAAATGTTTTTCTGATGCAGCTGAAGATGAAAACTGGGTTCAGGTCATGAACGAAGAGCTTGATCAGATTGAGAAAAACCAGACATGGGAGATTGTTTCGAGGCCAGCAGACAATAATGTCATCGGGACTAAATGGGTCTATCGCAACAAGATGAATGAAGATGGCACAGTGATTCGGAACAAAGCACGACTAGTGTGCAAGGGATAATCCCAGATAGAGGGAATAGATGTTGATGAGACATTTGCACCGGTTGCAAGGCTGGAGACAATCAGATTATTTTTGGCCATAGCAGTGAAAAGAAAGTTCAGAGTGTTCCAGATGGATGTCAAATCTGCATTCTTGAATGGGGTTCTGGAATAAGAGGTGTATATTGAGCAGCCAGATGGTTTTCTCATTCATGAGGATGAGAACAAAGTTTGCAGGCTGAAGAAGGCGTTGTATGGGCCGAAACAAGCACCAAGGGCATGGTACTCAAGGCTTGATCAGTACTTGAAGAAGCTTGGTTTCCAGCATGGAGGAGTTGACTACAACCTCTATTTCATCAATGATAGTAATCAAAGGATGATGGTGCTTGTGTATGTCGATGACATAATTTTTGGCGGATCAGATGAAGCTCAGTGCAAAAAGTTTTCCGAATTCATGCAAAATGAGTTTGAAATGTCAATGATTGGAGAGCTAACGTTTTTCCTTGGTCTACATGTGACACAAGGAAGGAATAGAACTTTCATTTCTCAATCCAAATATGCCAAAGAGGTTCTAAGAAGGTTTGGAATGGATAATTCCAAGGAAATGAAGACTCCAGTTGCTACCCAGATTAAATTATCAAAAGATGAGGATGGCAAGGCAGTTAATATCACAGAATACAGGCAAATCATTGGAAGTTTGTTGTACTTAACCGCAACAAGGCCTGATATTGTTTTCGCCACATGTCAAGCAGCGAGATATCAAAGTAATCCGAAGGAAAGTCACATGCTTGCAGTGAAAAGAATACTTCGGTATATCAAGGGCATAGTGGACTTCGGGCTGACATATAATGAAAAGTCTCAGACAGATTTATTGGGATATACTGATGCAGACTGGGCCGGTTCAGTAGATGACAGGAAATCAACATATGGAGGTGCATTTTATCTTGGAGGACTATGCATTGCTTGGTTGAGCAAGAAGCAGGATTGCATTTCATTATGCACCGCAGAATCTGAGTATATTGAGGCCACTCAAGCATGCACACAGTTATTGTGGATGAAGCAGCAGCTTGAAGATATGGGAGTTGAAGTGAAGTCTCCGATCAGAATCTAGTGTGACAACTCAAGTGCTATAAATATTAGCAAAAATCCTGTCCATAATTCCAGGACAAAGCACATTGAGATCAAGTATCATTTCATCAAGGAGAAGGTTGAGCAGGGCATCGTGAAATAGGAGTATGTGCCTACAGAGCTACAGGTTGCAGACATTCTGACAAAGGCCTTACCCAAGGAAGCTTTTGAGAGGCATCGACTGGCTCTGGGAGTTCAGTCGATTCCCCGCACTTGAAATAGTGTGGATGTGGGACCCCTCCCCCTCTCCCCAAGGTATGATGTGTTTTTCCCTAACATGATGATTTGTTCTCTACTCTGTTACAGACTGCAAAGGACTGCCTTTGGGTTCGTTGACAAAGGGAGAGAAAATAGTGATTGTTCAAGGGGAAGACAATGTGGAGATTTGATAAATCATGAATGATATGGGGAGAAGCTGATAGGTGGAGCAGCCAGATAGGGGGAGTTGAAGCTAGTTGAACGTGCTTAGCCAGAGCTTAGCTTGGACAACACAGGAAATATGGCTAAAGAGGTGTTGAAGCTGTGAGCAGAAAGGGGGAGCGTATTAAATCGGACGATGCTAGAAGTGATCGATCAAAGAATAGATATCACGACAGCTGAGGATCGTGATAAAAGCAGAAGAGTGGTGTTGGAAAGTGGTGAGACTATTTCCAAACCAAACATTGGTCTTCCAACAAATCCATCAACAATTGGTATCAGTTTAGTACAAATTGGTATCAGTTTGGTGTCATCAGTGGATGTCAGAGATAAAGTGATTCATTGATGAACTTTTCATTTACTCTTGTTTCTCATGCCGAGCATTGCTCATGTGGGCTTAGAGTATGTGTTGAGTAAATCCTTGATCGTTATCCGAATCGCAATGAGGCGAATGGAGGCTGAAGAATCAACGACGTATCTTTGTTTTGGAAGAGTTTTCAACAAACCCAAAGGGGGAGATTGTTGCAAAAAAATCTCTCAAGGTATCATTGAAGCATTTTTGAGGTGATTTTGTTTGTTGAAAAAGTTGACATCTGAGTTGTGATTGTTGATAAAGCAAAACGATGACATAAAACTTTGTCGACAAAGAGGATTTCATGGTGGAATGTCGAGTTCAAGAGCTGAGTTCAACGATCCATGTTTGATTCAAGAACGTCGATAAAAGGAATGGATGATCTGGAGGCGGTACAAAAGAACAGATACAAGGTGGCGCCGTTTTCCGGTGTTTGCCAAATTTTTGGGCCTGAAAATCGGCAAATGAAGAAAAGTGTTTTTGGCAAAGGGACTTGCACACCGAGGTCTTGGAGCATAGGAAACTTGCGCGCTATATGTTTTTCAAGATAAGAAGATAAAAATATGGCAAAGGAAGTAGGTTCGTGCAAGTTTGGGAGTTGGTCGCGTAAGTTTCCAAAAGGACAGAAGACTTGCGCACCGAAACTGGGTCGCGCAGGTGACTTGCACGCCATCACGCAGGGTGGTCAGATTGCCTATAAATATTAGACCACCCCTCCTCATTCTACACCAGAGTTCAACTCTTTGAGAAATCAGAGCTCCCATCGCGCAGGTGTGGTGGTCGCGCAAGTGGTGAGTGTGGGTCGCGCAGGTGGAGTTGCGCGCCAGTAGTAGAAGTTGTGCGCCGGTGTTAGAACTTGCGCACCGGTGTGGAGTTGCGCGCCAATATTGGTTTGGGCGTAAAACGAACTGAGTCGCGCAAGTTTGGAGTTGAGGAAGCTTGTGTCGTTCAAGTGTCAGAGGAGGACTTGCGCGCCCGTTGTGACTTGCGCACCGATACTTGTGCGTCGAGGTAGACTTGCGCGCCAAGTAAGGTTTGTTCCAGCAGTGTTTTTCGGACTGCGTGGAAGCTGGAAGTTTGCCCGATACCTTCGGTCCAAAGAGATATTCATCTTTGGGTGAAAGTTGTACTTCAACAGAGCATCTACACACAGAGAAAGATGCATTCATTCATGAAAATGAAGAGACCTACAGGTCTATAAACTGTGAGTGGATTCCTTCCAAGAGCAGTGAGCTTAGGAAGAGGAAGAAGGTGATCCTCTCCACCGGCAGTGAGCCAGAGAGAGAGAGAGACAGGAAGTGACCCTTGGGAAAGCAGTGAGCTGACCCTAAATTTGTAAAGGCATTGATCCTTGGCATAGAAGTGATCTAGCCTGAACCTTGTAATCCAAAGCTAGTGAAGATTAGTGGAATTTGGTACGACCGGGAACCTGTCGGTTTATGCTCCTTGGACGTAACCCTTAGCGATGAACCAAGTAAAATTGCTATGTCCTGCACTTGCTTTACTTTCTGTTTATATTGTGTAGTAGGAAAGAGAGACAAGAGTGTTTTTCTTAACAGCGAAACAAGATCAGAACGAGCATTAATTTTTAATTAGTCATACCCTGATTCACCCCCCCTCTCAGGGTATTCAGCCTAGTGGACCTAACATAAGAAAAACTTCATGAATATATTTTTAAATCATATATGATCACTTAAATCTAATATTTTTCACTGGATATCTTGGTTTTATCATAGGAAACATCAGACTTCGATTCCTTCTATTTGGGAATGGTAGTACATGAATATTGTGTGAAAAAAATTTCTTAAGACTCACCCTAATATTAGGTGTTTAAAAAAGACCTCTCAAATATAAAAAAGTATCTAACTTGATCTTTATGGATTCATAAATAGTAGAATAACGAGGCACTAATGATCCATCGTGTGAGGGAAAAAAATATGAAATGAATTTGGCCTAATCTAATGGTCCAAATCGAAGAGATCAAACAATGCATTTTATGTGCATGAAAAATTGGCATAGGACCAATGTTCCTCTTTGATACTATCCCACATCAGACTTTATTTTTATAAAATTCTTCCATATATACCATGGAATTCCTTTCTCATGTAAATTTGGTAATGGGGTTCGACACACAAAACACTACACACACTACCCTCATCGGGTTGCGCCACACCCGTGCAATCCTCTTGGGAACCTCCATGCACACTCTATGTGTTCTATACACACATTTTCTATGATACAACTGATATAATGAATAATCCTATATCCCCTCAACTTATATATAAGTCGTATGTGGTATAACTTATTTTCCACATAAGTAGTGGTGCACATATCCCTTGGATGGACTATAGTTTGGCCTCTCATTTAGTAAAGTAACAAAACAATATAGTCAAAACTTAAATATAAAACAACTTATAATTATCAAATTCCATTCTAGATCTGCAAACTCTTATTCCCATATTCTTCATTCATTTCTTCAAGAATTATTCTTACAAAAATATAGTTTTTCATGGCCTTCATATTCAATAAATATTTGTTCTTGAAAAATAATATTTTGCATGGACATCATTATTTCTTCATAAAAATATTTCTTCATGATCTTCAACTCTTCTTCCATGTTGCAAAAAAAAAATTCACATCTTATTGACACATGTCATTAACATTAAATACTACTTCAAAAAATCATCACAATTAACATGGAGAATTTCTCAACCATGAAATCCAATGCCATCATGTTAATCCATTACAATTTTACAAGCATTTCCACTTCACATATTAACCATTAAAAACAAATAAATAACTTATTCTCAACATCACATAATGTGTTCTAAAAGGAGGATTATGTAAATAAAGAGGGAAAACTAATAGATTAATACACACAAATAGAAAGATAATCATGTGTAAGTATGACATAATAGATTTTTATATTCTTTAAATTAGTATTATATAAGAGTGACTATATTTTATTATATTTATTTATCTTGTTTAGACACATGAATAGTAATTTGTTGTACTTAGTGAATGAAGAAATTCAAGGGCATTGAAATGACCAGAATAATATGGTTGCATCAGTAGTGAAGGTTTTGGAGTACCACCTTAAGTATATTTTGAAAAATAAAAGATACATGGGGATATATATAATAAGATGGATGAAATATATGTAAAACTTATATTATAAAAGTAAAATTTAATTGGTATTCTGAATTTTTAGAAAAGTTTAAAGGATTGGATCATGGAGGAGAAACAACATATTAGAAACCACTATATAAAGAGGAACCTCATAACATTAAGGTTATCCATTACTCTTAGAGGATTAATTTATTAGAGGTAATCTATTTTGTCATAACTATACCAATAAAATATGAATCAAATATATATTGATATATTACCTATACTAAAATTATTCAGGGTGAAATTTATTATGATTTATATCTTACAACACCAACCCATCACCTTATCATAAGGGGTATAATGTATAATATCTAAGGGTATATTCTATTCAGAAAAGAACATTCAAAATATTATTAAAGAGTAGTGATTTACATAGCTCATGAGATTAGTTCCAAGAAACCTTTTCCCATTGTGATCTATATATTCACATGGTTAAAATTGATATTATAACTTTCATAGTCTAGATGTTTGATCTTGTAAAATAACATGAGGATAATGAGTTATATCATTTATAATTTCTTTTTTTATAAAAAAACATTATCAATTAATGAGAATTTTATAAACAGAGGAATTTTATTAGAAATGGAGAAAAGTATGGGAAAATATATGGTCAAATAAAAATAATCTAAAGGATTAACTAATAAATTAACAAGACCTTCTAATTGTACCTTTACTCTTCTAATTAAACTAATACATTACTAACATTAAAATTTTATATATATACATTGTTCAAAGATAATAAAATTACCTAGATTAAATTTGAAGAAAAAAAGTATGGAGATTATTTTTCTCTTTATAGAATCAAATTTTTTAGAGAAAATTAAATTTTCAAATAAGGATTCAACAAGGATGATGCAATTAGGTACCTTTTGTTCTTTTTATAGAGATATTTGTTCTTTATTTGATTTTTTTTATGTTCATTTGTGATTTAATTTATTCTATTTTCGTTCCAAGCCCTTTTAATAACATATTTTTAAGATAAGTTTTTTAAATCCAATTTTCTTGTATTTTATTCACGAATCATGAAAAAAATCTAGAATCCATTTTTGAAATGTGTTAATTATCCATATGTCAATTTGAATCACAGTGTGGTTGGTAGGACTGAAAGTATTTGTTTTTAATTAAAATCAACATTCTACTTGAAAAATTCACCACATATTCAAAATAAAGAAAAAATTATTATATTTTATTATTAACTCATGAAAAAAACTCCATAAATATTTTGTGATGTGTAGGAATCAACCACATGTTAGTCTAACATAGCATTCAGCTGGTATGCCTCAATGTACCTATTTTCAATTTAAAAGTGTCATTTTAGTTCAAAGAATTCATCGATTATTGATAACTAAAATAATTAAATCATATTTTCCTTATAAATTAGAAATTTGATCCATATTTCATTTATAACATATAGTAAATAACTTCATGTCACACTGAAACATGGTGTGCCTGATATAACTCAGAGTTTGTGTTTTCAGTTTAAAAGTGACATTTTAATAAAAACATGTGACAATCACTAATAACTAATAAAACAAAATTGAATTATATTACTAATTTCGGAAAATTATACATATTTCATTTCTAATGTATAGGAATTAACCACCCATCAATTCGACACTTGATGTGTCCAGTATGACTGAAAGGTTGTGTTTTAATTTAAATTTTTCATTTTTTTCAAAACATGTGACACATTATCAATAGTAAGAAATCATGATCATATTATCATCATAAATCATTATAATATTCCACAATTCATTTTAGACATATTGGAATCAAATACATGTCAAACTGATAAATAGTGTGGCCAATATGACTCAAAGTATATGTTTTTAGTTTAAAAGTGATATTTTAATTCAAAACACGTGTCACTCAATGAAAACCTATAAAAACTGAGGATTTTTTTTGATACTTTATAAAAATGATCCATATATCATTTGTGATGTGTAGGGATCAAGAATATTTCAATCTAAAACATGGTGCGTCCGGTTTTACTGAAAGTGAATATATTTATTTAAAATGGTTATTCTAGTTTAGATCATGTATCACATAATTAAGACCATGAAAATTATCTCATATTGTCTTGATACATTAAGAAAATTACCTGTAAATAATTTGTGACATATATGAATCAACAATATTTTAATATACCGCATGGTGTGCCCAGAATGACTCAATGTGTGCATTTTAAATTTAAAAGTGAAATTTTAGTTCCAAACATGTGTCACAGATTAAAAACATGAAAAAAATTCATATCATATTAATTTATTAAAACGATCAAAAATTCAATTTTCACATATAATAATCAACCTCACATAAAACCAATGGATGGTGTGACCAATATGATTGAATGTACATGTTTTATATAAAATTGAAATTTTAATTTAAAACATGCTTCACAAACTCAAAAACCAATAAAACACTCATATTATCTTAATACATCATTAAAATGATTCATAAGGCATGTTTGATTGTTGGAATCAACTGCACATCAATTTGATAAATGGTGTGGCTGGTATGACTCAATGTAAGTGGTTTCAGTTTAAAAGTGAAATTTTAGTTCAAAGTTCTTATCTATCATTTTAAATCAAGAAAACACACTTAAATATTCTTGATACTTAAGTAAAATGATCCATATTTTCATTTTTTTTATATGTAGTAGTCATCTAAATGTGAATCTAACATACAATGTGGTTGGTATGCCTAAAAGTGTTTGTTTTTGTTTAAAATGGTCATTTTATTTAAAAACATGCATTACATATTCAAAATTGAGATAATGTGATCATATTTTTTCATTAAATTTGTAATAATATTCATAAATCATTTATGATGCATATGAACCAATCAGATAATAAACTAACACATGTTATTCCCAATATGACTCAAGGTGAAGGTTTTTGGTTTAAAAGTGACATTTTAGTTCAAAACATATATTACTCATCAAAAAAAAAATACACATATATTGTCTTGATACTCTTAGAAAATGATTCATATTTTAGTTTAGATGTGTATGATTCAACCACACTTAAATTTGACACACAGTATCCCCGATATAATTGAATGTGTGTGATTTTATTTAAAATTGACATTTTCATTCAAAACAAACATCACATAATCAAAACTAATAAAATTTTATTATATTGTATTTTTAATTCTTAAAAAATATGTAAAAGTAATTTCTGACCTATAGAAATCAACCTCACATTAATACAACACACGGGGTGGCTGGTATGACTCAAAGTACATGTATTTAGTTTAAAAGTAAAATTTTATTTCAAAACATGTGGTAATCACTGAAAAAATAATAAAACACACTTAAATATTATTAATAATTTACTAAAACTATGTATATTTTATTTTTAATGTTTAATAATTATCCATACATCAATATGGCACAGTGGTATGGCTAAGAGTGTGTGTTTTTATTTAAAATGGATATTTTAGTCCAAAACATTTATCACACACAAAACCAAGAAAATACTCTTATATTGTATTTATACTTTATCAATCAAACACATTGTGTACTCTGTATGACTCAATGTGCGTGTTTTCTATTTAAAACTGAAATTTTAATTCCAAATGTTTAAAAATCACTAAAAACAGATAAAAAGGCTTGTATTATCATCATAGATTAGTAAAATGGTCTATAAATATTTTTTTATTTAAATTATTGATTTTCACATAAATCTGACTCAGGTTATCCTGAGAATGACCCAAAGTGTGTGTTTTTAGTTAAAATGGGTATTTTAGTTTTAAACACACATCACATACCCAAAAATGAGAGAAAAAAATTTTATAGTTTAAATAAATTATTAAAATAATCCATAATAAATTTTATATATGTAGGAATCAACTGCACATCAATCCAACACACGATGTGATAGGTAGGACTCAATGTGTGTGTGTTTATCTTAAAAGTGTCATTTTAGTTAAAAATGCCTATCACTCACTAAAAAATAATAAAACACACTTAGATTATATTTATAATTTATTAAAATTAAAAATAAGACATTTTTGACATCTAGGAATTAATTACTCATCAATCCAGCAAATAGAGTGTTTGGTCTAATTGAAAGTGTGTGTTTTGATTTAAAATAGAAACATTAGTACAAAAAACATCACATAATAAAAAATTTGAAAAAATTCTAAAATTATCATGATTTTTTAGTAAAGTTATCTATAAATTTGTTTTGACATGTTGGAATGAACATAATGTAAATACGAGACATGGTGTTCTCGTATTACTAAAAGTGCGTGTTTTCAGTTTAAAAGTTACATTTTCGTTCAAAATAATTATTGTGCACTAAATACTAAGAAAAAAAACTCATGTTATCTTAACACATTATAAAAACGGTCTATAATTCATTTTTGATGTGTTGTAATTAATCACACATCAATCTAACATTGGGTGTACCCAGTATGTCTCAAAGTGTGCATTTTTAGTTTAAAAGTGAAATTTTAGTTTAAAATGTGAATTAATCAATAAAAATAGAGAAAATTCACTTTAATTGTCTTGATTCTTTAGTAAAATGATCTATGAGTCATTTTTAACAAATAAGAATTAATCACACATCAATTGAACACACGATGTGCTTGATATGACTCAAAGTGTGTTTTAGGTTTAAAAGTGACATGTTAGTTCAAAAGGTGTGCCATTCATTGAAAATAGAGAAAACATAGTCATATTGTCTCGCTAAATTAGGAAAATAATCCATAATTAATTTTTTTATATAGGAATTAACTGTACTTAATTCTATCACATTGTGTTCTCGGTATGTCTCAAAGTATGTTTCAACAGTTTAAAATAGACATTTTAGTTCAAAACATGGGTCACATACTTCATACCTAGAAAAGGAGCACTAATTGTCTTGATATATTATGAAAAATAAATAAACAATTTGTGATGTGTAGGAATCAACGGCATGGTAGTCTGACATAAGTGTCTATTTTTAGTTTAAAATTGATTTTTTTTAATGTATTATTGTCTCATATTTATGTTTTAATTATTTATTTATAGTATTACTAACATTATCATTGTTTTTTATTAAAGTAATTGTCTTATTTTTTTCAAGAAGTGGTGGTGTGTTTAGAAAGTGTTAGCGTTATTGGTCTCACTTGAAGGGGGTCCCGAGGATAATATAATACAAGACCACCATGATATTTTTGAATTTTTTGGAAAAACAAATGTTTTTAATAAATTGTATATACCAATCTAAATATAACTAATTGAAATTATTTTAATGTGAAATTGTTTTGAAATTAAATTGTGACATGTGTTTTAAATATATTTAAATATCTAAAATTGTTTTATTTTAATGTTGTTTTAGTGTGATTTAAATGTAGTTGTACACTACTATAACTGATGCTTTAATTAGTCATAAGTGTAGTGTTAATCATATTCAAATTTATTAGGACTAAAATAAAAACTAATAAAGGAATTCCTTTATCAGTTATTTTTATTGATGATGAAGGTTTATTTTATCAGTTACTTTTTAGCGCTAATAAAATCCATTAGATTTTAAAGGTGTTTAAAATTTTAGTTCTTTTTTATCACTGACGAGAGCCTATTTTGTAATATTTTATAGGTTTTGTGATGGGATAACTGGTTTGAAAATGACATTGACCACCATGTTGTCTTTTTGAGTAACTTGATTGATATTTAGAGATAACCTAATGAGTATTATAACTTGAGATCCTACTTATGATGAAAAGTTGACCAAATTTTCATCTTGACAATCTACCTTAATATATTAGAGAATATTTTCCTAGAGATGATTTTTTTATGATTTGATGACTTGTTATCATGAGATAATAATGACGTGAGATGATTTTGTGAGTTCCATGGACTCAATTATGATTTTGAGAATGGTTTGGTGTGTAATTTTTGACAGTTTCTTATTATTTTAGTGATAACACTACGGTGGACCACCGTTTGGAGATTGGTTTTTATTGTAACCCTAACCTTGATATAGGGTCTTAATGGCCATGATTTGGGATTCAAGAAAAAATATAGATTCAAGGATCCCCTTTTTTTAATAATTCTCCATGGGGATAGTATCCTCCACAATAGGTGTGGTGTTAAGTATCCACTTGTTCGGCACTACCATTTGTTACGGTGAAAAAATTATAAATGAAATTATCCTTTGAAGAAATTCCATATTAAGTATTATATTTATTGAAAACACATGCAATGATTTGGTTATTTTGGACTAATTATAAAATATAACCTGTTAGATTTAATGTCACGACCTATCCCCCGGGGCCCGTGTCGTGACTACCCGAAGCCCACCTTCCATAGGCCACGAGTTGGCGACTAACACCAGAAAGGCATATCCCAATAAATGGGAAGGAATTTCCTTTAAACCTACATACACACAAACTAAGAACACGATAAGATACTACCCACGTAGTAAAACTGAAGTAGTAAAAATATGTACTGGAAGTAAAGGGGCCGAAATACAAGCTCAACTTAAAAGATACAACTACAATAGAAAACAACACCTAAGATTGTCCACCAAGGATCCTACCTGAAGGGTAGGTACAGTTCATCTTCGTAGCTCTACACGTCAACTAGTCACCTATGTGTACCTCCTGGTCCTGGATCCCTAAAGTCTGACCCAAGCTGCTCATTGTCTGCACAAGACACAACATGGTGCATCCGAAGCCCGTGCAGGGGTGAGTATAACAATACCTAGTAGGGACGCTAAGACCCCTGAAGGACTCTCAAAATTCCACAAATGAAAACCAAAAAACATGATCTCAATAAAAAATAATATAGAAAAAGACTCATCACAAACAAGGTATACAACTTAGAGTTGAGGAATAAAGATGATTAGTCTTAAGCTATATCATTTTCTTCCGTTAGGAAGTTTTCACAACTGAACCATGAAGGAGTTGTTCCATTGTCGATCTACACAGGGTTGTATGTCGTTGATCCACAATGGGCTTCTCTAGGGCTGGTCCTCATCGGGTTATGTAATTCTGATCCAAATAGGGCCACTAGAATGCTGATCCACATAGGGTATCTAGAATGCTGATCCACATAGGGTCTCTAGAATGTTGATCCACACAGGGTCTCTATTCAATTGATAGACAACCACATGATTCCCCACACCCAGTGCACTTCAGTTCCATAGTATATTCTCCTCAAGATATCGGTCATACATAAACTATCACAAAGTTCCAAAAAGGAGTAACCCAAAGGACCATCATGTTGTAAGGGTCGCAATGCAACAGACGACGCGTCAATTGGATGCCCGATCAGTGAGTTAAAGGCTTTTTAGTATCGAGGGCCCGGTTGGTTTCGGGTTCGATCCAACCCAGATGTACTCCAACTTTCTCCAAAACATAGGTGGATTATGTCAAAAGGACCTTCTCGTTCCAAGGATTCCAGCGCCATAGACGGTTCGTCAAACAAACGTCTGGTTTGTGAGATACAGCCTTTTAACTGTATATGGGTCGGAAAGGGTCAGGGTCCGGTTCGACCCGGTCGGACTGACATGACCCACCTCATCCTGGGCCAACCAGAGTGGTCTGGGTCACAGTGGGCTCAGCCCACCGAGCCATGGGCATAGTCCGCAGGGCCACAGACCGACCTGTCTCACCAGGCGGCCTAGCCCGCTAGCTGGCGCGGCCCCCAGCTGGGGTGGCCCGTATGGGGGTCTCTTACCCTCCTCGAATGGCTAAGCCATTCAGGGTTTCTCAAATGTTGGTGCCATGTGGTTTCACCCCCTATTAGCGAGACCAGCGGGGCCTGGGTCCCCTTCACCGTGGCTTTGAAGACGCGACCTCCTTCTACGGTGCGCGACAGCGCACTGCCCTACTGCCACCGTGGCCAGCCGACTCCGGTCGCCCCGTCTGTCCGCTGCGGTGCCTCCGGGTGCCACCTCTCTTCCACGGTCGGTGAAATCTGGCTTCTGCCATCGCTCACCAGCACCACTGCGCCGGTGTCATGCTGGCAGGGCTTCTGCGGGCCACTGGGTGAGCTCTGGTGGTTCGTTTTCCCTTCCGAATGCACCTACGGGCCTCTCAGGATGTTGCCATCGCTGCATGGCTCCCGAATTCAAAATTCCATCCAGTTGGAAATCCACCCACAAAGAACGCGTCAAAATCCTAAGTGGAAGAGGGTCTGGGCCTTGTTCATTTGTCTTATTCCCTCCTCATTAGCATCATATCAAGTGGGAGTAATTAATAAATCACATAAAATAATGTTAAACCCCACTCAATCTTTTCCCGCAACAACCACCCACAGTTTCATACGATTTGCAGATCAACTCATTTTGGTTGATCCACATTTTTCATGATTTTCAAGAATGAGGAAAAGAAACAAATTCACTTGAATTTAAACAAAATCCATATCTCAGATTTGGAGGATATGTCGCGGTTGTGGAAAAGAATCCACGTTTGATGAAGCCATTAGTGTTCGTCAATCCTGGATCGATTCCTCCAACATTGTCGTCCAAACCTCCATTCTTCATTGGTGGAAGACGCTGTGACACTTTGTCAGAGGTTCCTCCCTTATGTCTCAAAAACCCAAGGCCAAGATTCATTTAAATAGAGGGGAAGGGAGATTAACACATCGTATGATTAATTAGTTTCATTAATGAGTTTTAATTAATGAACCTCTTAACTCTCAACAGTGTGGTTACAAAACAGAAGATTCAAGCCATTAAATGGCTTAACAACCCAGCGGTCCCTCCATCGCTTCTCAACAGTTGGTAGAAAAATAAAATAACATTTTTATGTTATTTTATTATTCTTCAAAAAGTATTCAAAACATTATTTTTCACCCAACCTACTATGGTCAATGTTAAGCCTCCCTTAACCAAATCTTGGTACTGCAGATTCAATGGTGCCCTCAGATTACAATTTTGTGCACCAGTTTGAAATATAGAAATCGCCGCCTGTACATTTACCGAACATACCATAAAAAAAGTTCAAAAATCCATTCCGGGAACACCGGGCCTCATAATCAAGCACCATCAATTTTTGCAGACTCGTAATAATCCCAAATAATTTAAAAAAATTATATGGAATTTCCGGGTCTTTACATTCTCCCCACCTTAGGTATTTTCATCCCCAAAAGCTATAAAAACTAGTGAAACAAATGGGGGTAATAAGCACGTATTTGAGCCTCCTGCTCCTATGTTCTCTCCTAGAGGTTCCTATGCTGCCAACGAACTCGCACCAGAGTAATTGATCACCCATGAAGGACCCACTCTTGTCGAACCTCTATCTCTACCTGGAACTCCGCAAATGTCACCCCATCATCGATGTCTAGCTCTCCCTAGTCGATAACGTGCAATGGATCATGCACATACCTCCTCAGTTGCGACACATGGAAAACATTATGCACTCGGTGCATCTATGGGGGAAGAGCTAGATGGTACACCAAATCGCCTACTCTACTGAGAATCTGGAAAGGTCTGATGAACCTCAATGATATCTTACCACCCCAGCCAAATATCTCCAATTCTCGTAGGGGTGAGACTTATAGAAAGACATGGTCTCCCTCCTCAAACTCCAAGGGTCTCTGTCTCCTATCGAAATAATACTTCTGTCGGCTCTGTGCAGTCTTCGTCCTCTCTGGGGTGATCTGCGCCTTCTATGTGGTAGCCTACACCAACTCTGGACCATAAGTGCTGACTCTCCTAGGACTGTCCAACATAGTGGTGATCTGCAAGGTCACCCATACAGGGCCTCAAATAGAGCCATGCCGATGGTGGAGTGATAACTGTTGTTGTATGAAAACTCAACCAATGGTAGGTGGTCCACCCAACTTCAACCAAAAATCAAGGACCCAAGTACAAAACATGTCCTTGAGTGTCTGAATGGTCTACTCTGTCTAACCATCTATCTAAGGATGAAAGGTTGTTCTCAAGTGTAGCTAAGTCTCGAACACTTCTTATAATCCCTTCCACAAGAGGGATGTAAAACAAGCATCGCGATATGAGATGATTGTCAATGGAACCTCATGAATCCATACAATATCATGTATGTAGAGACGTACCAATCTCTCTACAGATCCCTACTCTCGAATGGGTAGGAAGTGGGCCAAAATGGTGAGTCGGTCAATGATCACCCAGATGGAATTATGGCCCCTGGAAAAACATGGAAACCCTACCATGAAGTCCATGGAGATACCATCCCACTTCCACTCCAGTACCTCAAGTGGATGAGCTAAGCCTACAGGTACTTGATGCTCAGCCTTCACTTGTTGATAAGTGATAAATCATGATATGAACTCCGCCACCACATTCTTTATCCCTGGCCACCAATAATAACGTTGGAGGTCCTGCTACATCTTCGCTACTACAGGATGTACTGCCAAAGGGGATGTGTGTAAATCCCTCAAAACCTCCTCTCACAGTATCATTGGTACCATGGTGAATCCTATGAAGAGGATTACATGCACCCCACCTTCACAAAATCCATTAGGATCATGTCCTGAGGATATCTGAGCACATCAGGCCTCATAGTCAATGTTCCCAAGTTGTACCTCCCAGACTCACTGAAGGAGTGGTGGTGTAAATTTTATAGACTAGAGGTGAGCTTCTCCATTACTATCCATAAATGATAATTGCAACACAAGTATCTACTCTATTTACTCATGTGAAAACTGTTGACCAGACCTCTTATTGAGTGCATATGCTACTACGTTCCCCTTTCCAGGAGTGTAGACTATCTCAGAGTCATAGTCCTAGAGGAACTCTAGCGATCATCGTTGTCTCAGGTTTAGGTCCATCTATGAGAAGATATACCTAACACTCTTGTGATCAGAGTAGACTGTAAAACGTTATCCCATCAAGTAGTGTCGGCACATCATCAGTTCAAAGACCATTGCTACCAACTCCAGGTCATGGGTAGCGTAGTTTTTCTCATTCTGTCTCAACTACCATGAGCCGTAGGTGATCACTGTTCGCTCCTGCATCCGGACACAACCAAGTCTAGTCCATGATGTGTCACAGTAAACTACATACCCAAAACCCTCTTCTAGTTTCCTCATGATGGGGAAACTCGTCAGTCTGTACCTCATATCCTGAAAAATCTACTGGAATCTCTCTATACACACAAAGGGATTTTCCTTCTTTATCAATGATGACAAGGGTGTCATAACTCTGGAAAAGTCAGGTATGAATCTCTGGTAGTACCCATACAATCCCAGGAAACTCCACTCCTTTGTCACACTCCTAGGTGGCTCCTAAGATAGCAATTCCTCTATCTTTTCTAAATCCACTACCACTCCAGCCTCTGAGATAATGTGCCCCAGGAAGTGGACTTCCCATATCTAGAAATGGAAACTCAAGAGATTTCCATAAATCTGGTGCTCTCGGAGTGTATTCAGAACTATCTATTGGTGTGTGGTGTACTCCTCCTCGGACACTAAGTATATCGAGATGTCGTTAATGAAGACCACCATGAAGCGATCGAGGTAAGGCTGGAAGATCCTGTTCATGATCCCCATGAACACTAATGGAGAATTGTTCATGCCAAAGGGAATTACCATGAACTCATAATGGACATACCGACATCTGAAGGTCGTCTTCAATACATCCTCATCTCGTACTTTGAGCTGATGATAACCTGATATGAGGTCTATCTTCGAAAACCATCGAGATCCCTTCAGCTAGTCGAAGAGATCATCAATACTTAGGAGTGGATACTTATTCTTCACGGTCACCTGGTTCAGGCGTCGATAGTCCACAAAAAGCCTCAGACTCCCATCTAACTTCATGGTGAACAAAATCAGGGATTTACATAGAGAAACACGGGGCCTTATGAACCCCTTCCTCTGCAAGTCCTCCAACTGTACCCATAACTCACAAAGATCTGCGAGAGCCATCCGAAATAATGGTTTAGATATCAGTGCCATCCCGAGGTACAGGTCGATGTAAAAGTATACCTATTTGTGAGGAGATAGTCCCGGAACATCATCAGGAAAGACACCAACATACTGGACCACCACTATAGGATAACTCGGAATCCTCACATAAACTGCTCTGAGGGTAAATCTAGCCAACTAATGAGTGATTTGTTTCACCCTCCTCTGAGAAATTTCATCCCATGCTGCAAAGGTTCCCTTCTCTCCTATGAAAGAAAACATAATCCCATCCTCATGGACACACTACACTTTTCTCCTAAGATAGTCAATCTGAAAATGAACCGTGGATAACCAATCCATACCCAATATGACATTGTAAGGCCTCGATGCTATTACTAGGAGATCCCATCCAAAGCTCTCACCTCTTAGAGTAATCTCACACTACCGTAACCAGTGTGTAATCACCAAATCCTCTCTCGTAGGAGTCTCTAATCATAAGGGTCGATCCAATGGATCTAGGAGAATCTCTGAGATCTGAATGAGAGTCGTGGCAATGAAAGAGTGACTAGAACCTATGTCTATAAGTACTACAACTAGGGTGGAGTAGACACAGATCGTACCTTGAATCATCTCTGGAGAACTGTGGTCATATCCCTCAACTACCTGAAGCTTAGCTCATCCTTGTTTTCATGCTCTCTAAGGCCGGGGTGGACCACCTAGAGGTGGTGGCAGTAGAACTTCAAATCCCCTCCTGCTGCCTACTGCACGACATGCTCCCCTACCACATCTGCTACCCTATAGACCTTCTTGCTCGAATCTTTACCTATACCTTAGCGGTCCCTCGACCATCTAATGATCATTAGTATAATGGGTTAGGAAGTCGTGAGCCATATGACCCTGCCTGCCGCATTTGAAGCACATTCTGATCCTCTGATGGCATGCTCTCCCTTGTAAGCTCTACACTTCCAACCCAACGTCCTGGGGTCATCCTTCGAAAGGTATGGTCCTCTTAAACCTCTCCTCCATCTACCTACTACCTGCTTCAGATGACTTGACTACCTACTATCCGGTGGTGGCTCTCACCAACGGTGCCTGCTCAGCTAAGAATCTCTCCACCAATAATTATCGCTTGAGTAATCCAGCCTACATTGGGATATTGAGCGATATCATCGACACTCTAATCTTCCATTGGAGACCCTTCTCAAAGGTTCAATCCCTAAAAAAGTGTTTTGTACCATGTCAGTGGAGTAGCGTGAGAGGTCAGTGAATCTCGCCAAGTACTGGCCTATTGTTATGCTGCCCTGCTGTAAGTGCAAGAGCTCCTGAATACGCATAGAGCATAGTGTCGCTGGAATGAACTCCACCCCAAAGAGTCTCTTGAAGTCCATCTAGGTGAGGGTCACCTTGTTATGTAACTGGAGCGTTAGGATCCACCATCTCCCTATTGTGTCCTGGAAGAGACTAGTATCTAGGATCACCATCTTCTCTACTGCTGTATCAACCAAGTGAAAAACTCGTGCTACAGCCTCCATCCAGTCCTCAGCTACCTGGGGATCTGTCTCACCTCGAAACCCCAGAGGCCTATGCCGCTATAACTCGTGCAACGTGCTTAGTTGAAGTGTACCATATTTAAGTGGGGATGGTGGAAACTGCTTCCCAATGGGTGGTGGTGCTGCTAGTGCACCACCCAAAGGTGCTATTGCTGTAACAGGGCCCTACACCGAAGCCTTATGGCTCGGTGGGCCATCATCATGAAGTCTCTCTGGAATCCTAGATGGTTGTCTACGTGGTTGAATCCTAAAATTTAATAGGTGTGCCAGAGTCAATAATTTATATCTGGTGAGTTGACTCAAAAGAGATCAAAACTAAAATATTTCCAAAACACACGCATTCAGTGTTTTCGTGCACTGAGTTAGAAATTAAAATTCATGGTCCTGGTGTATGGATACATCGGCTGCCACACCAACACTGGACTCCCCAAATAGAAAACCACACTCAAAACACTTAACATTATTACTCAATTAGAAAGATCAAATTCCTAGTTCTTCGGTTGAACCAACTCCCCTGATACCACTTTTTCACAACTCGTCCCCCGGGGCCCATGCCAGGACTACCCCAAGCCCGCCTTCCATAGGCCAGGGGTTGGCGACTAGAACCAGAAAGGCAAATCCTGTAAATGGGAAGGCATGGCCTTTAAGCCTACAAATACACAGACCAAGAACACTACAGGATGCAACCCATGTATTAAAACTACATTAGTAAAAGTATGTACTGAAAGTAAAGGGGTCAAAATACAAGCCCAACTGAAAAGATACAACTACAATAGAAAATAGCTCCTGAGATCGTACACCAAGGATCCTACCTGAAGGGTAGTTATAACTTGTCTCTACATCCCTCTACGTCAACCAGTTACCTCCGTGTACTTCCTAGTTCTATATCCATAAAGTATAATCCAAGATACTCATCGTCTGACAAGACACAAAAAGGTTCAGGTGAAGCTCATGCAGGGGTGAGTATAACAATACCTAGTAGGGACCCCGAGACACCATCTCAAACTAGGTATACAACTCAGAGTTCAATAATAGAGATGATTAGTCTTAAGCTATATAATTTTATTCCATTAGGAATTTTCCACAATTGAACCATGAAGTATTTGTTCCATTGTCGATCCACACATGGTCATATGTCGTTGATCCACAATGGGCCACTCTAGGGCTATTCCTCGTCGGTTCACGCACTGCTGATCCACACTGGGTGACTAGAATGTGGATCCACACAGGGTCGCTTGAATATTGATCCACATAGGGTCGCTAGAATGGTGATCCACATTGGGTCACTAGAATTATGATCTAGATAGGGTCACTAGAATGTTGATCCACACAGGGTATCTAGAATGATGATCCACCTAGGGTCGTTATTCAATTGATAGCCAGCCATAGAATTCCTCGCACCCAGTGTTCTTGAGTTCCATAGTATCTACTCCTCAAGATATCGGTAATGCCTAAAATTCCACTAAGTTACAAAAATAAGTAACCTAAAGTAACTCCATGTCGTAAGGGTTCTAACGTGATAGACGGTGCGTCAATCAGACTCCTGGTCTGCGAGTTATAGGTTTTTTAGTGCCAATGGCCCGGCTGGATTCAGGTTCGATCCAACCCAGCCATACTGCAAAATTCTCCAAAACTTAGCTAGAGTATCTCAAAAGGACCATATCATTCCAAGTATTCTAGAACCATATACAGTTCATCAAATAGATGTCTAGTTTGTAAGATACGACCTTTTAAGCGTATCTCGGCTGGAAAGGGTCTGGGTTTGGTCCGACCCATCCGGACCAACCCGACCCAGTTCTGGTCTGCCCTGGGTCCGACTCGGCCTGGCCCGAACCAACCGGGTTGGCCCAAGTGGGCTAGGTCACGGGGTGCTTGGCCCGCTGGGCCATAGACCATCCCGTCCCACCTTGGCTGGGTGCGGCCCACCAGACGGGCCGACCAACTAGCTCGTGTGGCCCCCAACTGGGTGGCCCACGCAGGGGTCCGTCCCTCTCCCCAAACAGCAGAGCTGTTTGGGGTTTCTCAAACGATGGTTCCATATGGCACCACCCCTTGTCAGCGGGACCCATGGGGCGTGGGTCCCCTTCTTCGCGACCTCCTTTCACGGTGTGCGACGGTGCGCCACCCTGCTGCCACCGTGGACGGCCGGCGCCGGTTGCCCTATCTATCTGTCGCAACGCCTCTAGGTGTCGCCTCTGTTCCGTGGCTGGTGCCAGCCTTCTACTACCATTGCCCAACGGTGGTGTTCATCAGCACTGCCATGTCGGTGTCGCGCCAGCGGGGCTTCCACGGGCCACCAGGTGAGCTCTGATGGTCCGTTTTCCCTTCCTAATGCGCCTAAGGGCCTCCTGAGATGTTGTTCTTTCCACATGGCTCCCGGATTTAAGATTCCATCAAGTAGAAAATTTGCACACAAAGAACGCGTCAAAATCTGAAACGACGGAGTGTCCGGGCCTTGTTCGTTTGGCTCACACCCTCCGTTTTAGCATCATATCAAGTGGGAGTAATTAATAAATCACATAAAATAATGTTAAACCCTATTCAATATTTTCTCACAACAACCACCCCAATTTCATACAATTTGCAGATCAAATAGTTTTGGTTGATCCACATTCGTCATGATTTTCAAGAATGAGGAAAAGAAACAAATTCACTTGAATTTAAACAAACCCCTACCTCAAATTCAAAGGAGACATCGCAGTTGTGGAAGAATAATCCACGTTTGATGAAGTCGTCGGTGTTTTTTGATCTCAGATCGATTCCTCCAACGTTGCTATCCAAGCCTCCATTATTCATTGGTGGAAGACGCCGCGACACTTCATTAGTGGTTCCTCCCTTCTGTCTCAAAAACCCAAGCCCAAGCTTCATTTAAATAGAGGGTAAGGGAGATTAACACATCATTTGATTAATGATGTTCATTAATGAGTTTTAATTAATGAACCTATTAACTCTCAATGGTGTGGTTAAAAAATAGAAGATTCAAGCCATTAAATGGCTTGAAAACACAACGGTCCCACCATCATCGCTCAAAAGTTGGTAGAAAAATAAAATAAAATTTTTATGTTATTTTATTATTCTTCAAAAAGTATGCAAAACTATCTTTTTCACCCAAACTACTATGGTCGAAGTTACGACTCCCAAGCAAATCCCAGCACTGTAGATTCAACGGTGCCCTCAGATTTCAATTCCAATCATCGGTTCAAAAGATAGAAATTACCGCCCGCACATTTACTGAATGCACCTTAAAAAAAGTTCAGAAATCCATTTTGGGCACACCGTGCCTCATAATCAAGTACCTTCCATATTCACAAACTCATAATAATCCCAAATAATTTAAACAAATTATATGGAATTTCTGGATATTTAGATTTAAAATATTGTTAATCATATTAACAATTGATAATATAGTCTTTGTACATTAACTATTAATATTTTTATACAATATGGGTTATTGGAATAGAAGAAAGGTAGCGATTTCCTCCACCAGTAGGATTTTACACTATGAATCCCATTTATTATAGATTCTAAGAGATATGGAATCTCTAGGCTTTTCCCTTGACCAATCATAAGCCATGATTCAAGAACTAAAGCTCATGTGAAGCTAAATATGGGAGAATATTAGGTTTATCAAGATCACAACCCAAACAATGTTGGTTGTACCACCCCAATAAAGCACTACCATCACACACCTTACCTTTGGAATGTATGCTGGTGTGTTAAGGGGTCATGTATCTAGACCTTATTAATATTAATTTATATATTTTTCTTTTAATGAAATAATTATTATATTTATCCATTTTTATTATTTCTTTTTAAAATATTATATAATGAGTTTGATGAATAGAAAATTTTGAAACAAAGTAATCAAAATTGTGTTTTTGGGAAATATATACTATCAATTAAGACACACTTTTTGTAATTTCAATAATTTTTAAAATAAATTTAATTTTCATTAAATATTCTTACTAAATAATATTTATTTGAATATAAATGATAATATAATTTAATGAAGTCCAACATAATTTTTATAATGGTTAGAAAGTAGATAGTGTCATAAAGTCAAGTATTTTCAAGTAAATGAGGATATTTATTTAAATTCATAAAATTATCTTGGTAAAATAAATATCATTTTTGAAATTATTATGTTGAAATTAGATAATGGTAATTTTTTCATAATTTGTGACGCAATCAATTTTTTTGGGTAAAAATTATATACAGTATAAATATATGCTCTATATTATGACATCATAATAGAAGAAAAGTGTTGTAATAAATTCTAAAAAAGTAATCCATGGCCATATATGGGTTTCCACTTTAAAATAATGTTCTTTTTAATTTATTTTATTAACATTATAAACCCTTAATGAGTCCTCTAAACCCTATATTATATTCTAAGTATTCAAAATCAATTCAGTATGAACATGACTCACATCTATATCATTGATGGTATTATTTTAATATTTTCGATTCAAGGACTAGTAAAATATTTAAAATCACTCATCTTTGGTAGAGACCATTATCAAGGACAATGGGAAGGTTTGTTGTTTTGATTATTTTATTATATAGGTTCCAAAACATATATTTAGAAATTAATAAATAATTCCCCTTTATTTTTCTATAAAAACCCACCTAACCTCCCACTAATCTTCACTAAAATCCCATTGAGTATGAATTTACTATGCATCTCTATCTCTAAATCCTTCCCAATGTGTTATCAAGATCTTAATATTCTCCTACCATGATTTTAGAAGCACCCTCTCAAAGAAATAGATTTTATCATCTTCCTCTTTATTCAAACACTTTCTCTGTATTTTGCAATTTTATTTTAAATTGATCATGTTGTAATGTGTTTTTACACACCCCTTTTACTATACTTATTATTTACAAGTAATAAGAGACCATTTTTTACTCTGATTAAACCCTTCCATGAAACATTATGTACACCTGTTGTGCTGCCAAAATTATCCTGCGATTTTTGCATGACAAACATTTGTGTAGTGAATACCCATCCCCATTTCCACTCAAGGATAATCACCTAAATGTACCTATCATTCATTGACCAAGGACTTCCATGTATATTATCCACACTCCTTAATCATGGGATTAAAATTTATGAAAGGTGTTCTGATATTGTATGATCTATATTGAACACTAATGCATGTACATGGTATGAATGTGAAGAGTGTGAGAAAATTATATAGCCCACCAATTCACTGGGTAATGTTTTTATCTTATGAGATAACACATATGGTTCATGGGAGGTTATCCTAAAAAAAATATGTTATGATTTATTGATGTATATCATTTAATTATGCTTATTATGTCATGTTTTATGTTGATTACACATTCTTATATTGCCTTAGTGTTATTATAATATCCTAACCAAAATCATCAGGTGTGAGTAGGAATTCCACATGATCCCATGCGTGTCTCCCCACACACAAGAGGCTTCCGACTAGCAGTGAGGGTCTGAGCCTGTCAGTGGGAACAATATACCCTCAATATCATGTCATAGGATAAATAATCAATAACAACCAATATAATAAATAATTAGAGAAAACAAGTAGAAAAGTAAAGATGCCATACATGTAATACCAATAAAGGAGTTCCCTTAAGTGGAAAGAATATCCAAAGGAAATAAAGTAGATAAAGCAAATAAAAAAATAGTGGATCCTCTGGAGTCCATCCTGGTCTGCTACTAACTCCATGATCCTATTATCATCTGTACACCATAGGGCCCTTTCCCTTCGCTAAATCCCTCATGAAATCTACAAGAGCATCAAAATTCCCTAGTAGGACATAAGTACAAGACTCAGTAGGACACCATCAATGTGTCATTTACCTGATGTGATCAATTATAACAATGTAATCCATTATAATGATCAATGAATAACAAGAATAAACATACAATCTAAAACCAAGCAGTTTTATGCTAACCAAAGCGCCACAAACCCCCGACCATACCTACTTTGGATCTATGCCAGAAAACATTGTAACAATCATGGAAATGTTTCAACTTCAAATCCAGCCTCAAGCTTCTTGATATCCATATAGGCCCTAGGAATCCAAGTCAGTACACACTAGTACATCCTTCTCCTATGTTATCTTCGATTCATATTACATAGATCATCATGCCCCACTGTTTCCATGCAAGTCTGATCACTCATGATCATCATGCCCCAAAGTCATCACATACAGGTTTTATCACCCATGATAGTCAATCCATCAAGTTAGTCCACACTAGGCCATCATTCCCTATCATCCATATTAGTCTCATCATTAAGTCACATGCTGCATCTAAAAACGCTCCCCCTCTAGGTAACCAGGCCATGATGGGTCCACCTATCTCATAGGTACCATGACCAAGCAGCAACAACACAACATATACTAGATATATATCAAGGTAATAATGGCATCATATCAAGTCACACATCCTAAGAAAATATAGCATCATCAATAATACAACATGTGAATCAAACATGAACATGTAATCTAGTTATCTCAACAATTCTCATGGATCAAGTTCATACGGTGTCACAAGCTACACACACACCCACAACAATCACAAGTAAATCATGGATATCAAATATGCCAATACGATAATCATACCTTGGAAACATGTATAAGGATATCCCAAAAAGGAAAGTAACTTCCTACCTCAAAAGTAATTGACGTAAAAAGGTAGGAATAAACTAGTCAAGATACTTCTTCATGGCCTTGTTATCGAAAACTTTAACATGTAAACGATTGAGGTTCGTTAAGGGTCCTTAAAACCAAAACCAACAATTTTATTTCAAATAGAAATAAAATATCACATGCGATGATACTTTCTATCTACTGGATAATTTTCAAATTATTGGTTAGGTCAATGCATATGATCACCATATTCTCCACAAGAATAATTGTCTTTTTATAATTTCTTATAAATTATCCCTTATAATTTTTATTTTGATAATTTATTTTATAAATTATCCTTTGATAATATAGCAGTTATTGTTTAATAATCTTAACAATTATCCTATGATAATATACCAATTATCATTTGATAATTTAATAATCATACATTGATAATACACATAATTATCCTATGATAATACACATAATTATCTTATGATAATTTTGATAAAAATTTTCACATGATAATTACCTTATAATCATCCTTTAATAATTTGTATAGTATTATCTTTGATAAAATCATGCAATTATTCATTGATAATTCTTTATAATTGTCACTATAAAATTCAATAATTCATCTCTTAATAAAATGATAAAAACATTGAATGATAATTATTTGTGAATATCATTTATTTTTAAAAAATATATTTTGATAATTTTATAGATCATGTCATCAGAATAAATTACCGGTGTAATTATCATTGGATAAGTATTTATAATTTTTCTGGATAATTTTTCTGTGAAAAACTTTTGAAAATATTAACAAATTTTCATTGATAATTTTCTTAGATTTCTATTTATCCATCTCTTGATAATTTTGGAATTCATCCCTTAATAATTCTTTACAATTATAATTTTTAGAAAAATTATACTTTGATAATTTCCCACAATCACTACTAGAAAAGGGGTCTTTGGAGCCACCCTAACACGGGCGGCCTCCATTGGCAGTCGCTATTGATACCCAATAGCAACCGCCAATGGCGGTCGCTAAGATTAAAAAAACCCTCATCCGCACCCCCTCCCCCCACCCCCTCGTGCTCGAAGCGCCCTCGTGCCCACTGGAACCCTACCCCACAACATCGACCGCCACCTCCCTCACACCATCTGCCCCGCCCTCCCCGCTCCCCCCTGCACCCTCGCACTTGAACCCCCCTCGCGCACCCCCTCGCACCACCATAACTTTACCCCGCAACGCCGACCGCCACCACCAGAACCATTCCCCGCACCGCCGACATCGTCCGCCTCCGCCCCACCCTCCCCCACCCTTGCGGTCGAACCCCCCTCATGCTCAAACCCTACCTGCAGTGCCTGTTCTCCGTCGCCGCACCGCCACCGCCCATCACTGGTCACTGCTGACATCGCACCGCCAACACCGCGCGACCGCCTCCAACCCCCCCCCCCCCCCCCCCCCCCGCCCCCCCTCGCAGTCTAACCCCCTCATGCCCAAACCCTACCCGTAGCTTTTGTTCTCCCTCACTGCAACACCACCGCCCATCACCAGTCACCGTCGATGCCACACGACCGCCTCTGGCATCCCTTCGTCTCCCATACCCTCCCTCACTACACCACCTCAGACTTCAGATCCCCTCCACTGCCCCTCCTCTCTCTCACAACACCACCTCCGGCTCCCCTCCCTTCCAGATTTCTAATGCTATCAGGTATGCCCTAACTTCCATTTTAGAGTTTTGATTTTGGGAATTTTATAGCACAAAGTTGGCTTACATGAAGATTATATGAATATTGTATGTGAATAAAAATTTTCAAAATTTAATTTCATGTGTATACAGGCTTGTGTGCATGAAGAATTATGAAACAATGTGTGTTAACAGTGTTTTTATAAGAAGAAATAACACTTTACTTGAGGTTCGATGTTGCATACAATGTACAATCCATGTATATGATGACTGTATTAATAATAAGTTGTGTTGTTATTTGATTTATAGAATTCTTGAGTTTGTACCTGTATCCCATTAGAAAATGTTTGAGGCTTGACCACATTTTTGTAAATGTTTGTTATACAGATATTATTATGGATAAGGGTTGGATTGATCTTCCAAATAGAATATCTAGAGAATATTTCGAATTAATTATGCAGTTCAATGAGTTCACTAGAGGATTTAAAAGTGACTATATTAGTTGTCTGTGTAGAAAATGTGCAAATAGATATCAATTCACACGAGATACCATGAGAGAGCACCTATTCTTGAACGGATTTCTGAAAAATTATAAGAGTGGGACTTGTCATGGGGAAGAATACATTCGTCATCAAAATACAAATGAAGTTCAGATGAATGTTGACATGAGGATTAATGATCCAATGCATGAAATGCTTATAGAAATATTATGTGGGTTGGCTCCTGAAGGCATTGACATTCAGAATGTTGAGACCGGTGTGATAAATCTGCACTCTGGTGCAGATCATGATTTGAGAAGGTTTTATGAAGTACTTGATGATGTGAAAATGGAATTATATATTAAATGTACTTCTTACAATAAATTATCATTTATCGTGGATTTGTTGCATTTGAAGACTTTGAATCAGTGGTCATACACATCGTTCGACATGCTGTTGGAGTTATTGAAAAAAGTTATTCTTGTAGATGCTAAGATTCATAAGTCATATTACCATGCTTATAAGTTGATAGAGAACTTAGGTTTTACATATGATAAAATAGATGCATGTGTAAACAATTTTATGTTTTTTAGAAAAGAAATTTTCATATTTGGATATTTGTACGATTTATGGAACTTCCAGGTGGAAAGAGAACATGAAAAATCAGACTCATCAAAGTTAGACTGTGAAATAGGGAAAACTGATTTCCATAAAGAAAATGCATTGCTTTACCCTAAATCTGAGGTTGAAAAGGTTTTTTATTTCATCTAAAGTTTCTAATTTAATGAGATGGCATGCATAAAGGAATCAAGAAAGTGATATGTTAACCCACCCGGCAGACTCTCATCCATGGAAGGATTTCGATAAGAGACACCCTGACTTTGCTAAAGATGTTCGTAATGTCCGATTGGGGTTGGTAGAAGATGGTTTCAATCCATTCAAGTCTATGGTTGGTGAAACTCAGAGCACATGGCCCATGGTGTTTGTTCCGTATAACCTTCCTCTGTGGATTTGTATGAAGCAACAATTTATATTACTTTCCACTCTTATTGATGGAACAAGAAGTTTGGGGGATAAGATTGATGTTTACTTTCAGCCATTGATTGATGAGTTGAATGAATTTTGGGGTGATGGTGTGATGACTTATGACTGTGAAACGAATGAAATGTTCAAATTACATGCTACTTTATTGTGTAAAATCAATGATTTCCCGGCTTATGAAAATTTATCAGGCTGGAGTACGAAAGGAGAATTTGCATGCCCTTGTGGAAATAAAAGTAAAAAATATGTATGGATTAAACATTCCAAAAAATGGGTATACATGGGTTACAGACGTTTTCTCCCCCCTCAGCACAGGTTCAGAAAGGAAATAGTGACATTTGATGGTTCTAGAGAGTTCATACCAACACCAAATATCATTAAAGGAGTTGAAATGTTATCACAGATTGAGGAAGAAAACATCAGAATAGTATTTGAATTTCAGTATTTGGTGGAACATCCATTATGTAATATTCCTGGTGCAGGTAGACAATTCAATCACAATTGGAAAAAGAAAAGTATTTTTTACAATATCTCCTATTGGAAAACTAACATACTAAGGCACAATTTGGATGTCATTCACATTGAAAAAAATGTTAGTGATAATATATTGTGGACCATTATAGGTGTCACTAGAAAATCAAAGGACCCCGTTAATGCACGTCATGATTTGGATGAAATGGGTTAAAAGAAACAGTTGCATTTATAATTAGCTGAGGGAAACAAGGCATATATTCTTGCTTCTTAGTATACGATGACTAAAAAGGAGAAAGAGGCATTTATTTCCATTTTGAAGATGATCAAGGTGCCTGATGGTTACTCTTATAATATTTCAAAGTGTGTGAATTTGAAGAGAAAGACATTACAAGGGTTGAAAAGTCATGACAATCATATAATACTTCAATAATTGATTCCAATCACAATTTATGATTGTTTATCCCCCAATGTTGTCCAACTGTTGATTGAGATGAGTAATTTTTTTAGACATCTTTGTTTAAGAAATAAACGAATGTGTGATTTATAAATTTTTAGGGACCGAATTATACTTACGCTTTATCACTTTAAAAAACTATTTCTCCACTCATTTTTTGATGTTATGGTTCATTTGACAGTGAACCTAACCGATGATGTAATGGCTACTGGTCCAATGCAATTCAGGTGGATGTATCCTATTGAGCGGTATCTAAATACATTGAAATGATTTGTATGAAACATAGCTCGTCTGGAGGAATCAATAGCCAATGGTTATTTGATAGATGAGTGTACTACATTTTTTGTAGAATATCGTATGGATGTTGAAACAAAATTAGATAAGCCCTCTTAGATTCATGATGGTACAGTTGGAGAATAAACCACATTTGATATGGACAACATCGAGTGGAGGGAGGGGGTTTCTACAGGGTGGGGGGAGGGGGTTGTATGGGGTGGGGGTGTCCAGGGGGTGGCAGGGTTGTCCGGAGGTGGGGGGGCTGTCTGGGGTGAGGGGGATGTCCGGGGGTGAGGGGGGCTGTCCGGGGTGAGGGGGTTGTCTGAGGGTTGGGGGGGGGGCTGTGCAGGGTGAGGGGGGGCTATCTGGTGGGGGGGGGGTTGTCCGGGGTGGGGGGGGGAGGGCTGTTCGGGGATAGGGTGGGGGGGATGTACGGGGTGGGGGGGGCTATTTGGGGGGTGGGGGGATATCCGAGGGTGAGGTGGGCTATCCGGGGGGTGAGGGGGGCTGTCCGGGGTGGGGGGTGTTGGTCGGGGTGTGGGGGGGGGGGCTGTTTGGATGAACTATAAGCATAAAAAACACCCTTATTTACCTAGCTTCCACAAATATAGAAAGAAGGATTAATCATCCCCTTTATCCCGTGGTCTGATGGGGAAGGAGTGATCTACGAATGCGGTAATAAAATGACTTGATGAGGCGGGTCACAGAACCACTTCTCAGCATGAGTTGAGTGGGAACAAACATAACGGGTGTCCGGATAGGTGAAATCATAGCGAAAACTGTAATGATTGAAAAATTGGGTTTAGGGGAATTATAATGCTACTAAATAAGGGGATTCACTCTTGTAGTGTTTTTTCTAGAGGTTTCACTCTCTTTTGCATGATATCTCTATTGTGTTGTCATTATTGGTTTCAGGTAAGTTTCTTGACTTTTCTCCCTATGTTAAGTAAGGTTAATGAATCCATCCTTCTTTTAGTGTTTGAGGGTGGGAGTTACATTGAAATATTTCAACTATTAGAATGGATATAGTCCCACTTGGAGAGGGGGGGTTGTCTAGGGGTGGGGGTTGTTCGGGGGTGAGGGGGGGGGGGCTGTCCGGGGGTGAGGTGGGCTGTATGGGGGGTGGCAGGGCTATCCGGAGTGTTAGAACATTGAGACTGGTTGTTCCCATGTCTTTCACATACATATAAAAAAACTTAAGGCCTCCAATAGGTACTCAGAATCCACCTACCCTAGAGAGATGGAAATAGATATTTAGCAGTGCCACACAAACCTTGCATATTAATGATGTGTCATCTCTTCGTACACCTCACCAATAATAATTAGGGTGTTCTCATGTGATTTCATGTCATGTCGATGACGTTCAGTATGCATTTGACCGTTAAACGCATGTTTTGGCCATTTACAACATGTGGAGTTCATTTTCAGTCACACGACACCTCTGATTGACATGCCATCTGCAAAACCACACAATTCACCCACCCTTTTATTGTCATCTGATTTCAGGGCATTCCGAGGTTGTTCGACCGGTTTTGACCACCCCAAGGATTCTTTTCAAGTGCGCCAAACACCAATAAAAACATACTCAGTTGTGTCGTGCAAACCTTGCATCCGAATGATGTTTCCTCTCCTCATACACCTCACCAGTAATAATTAGGTTGTTCTCGTGTGATTTCACGTCATGCCGATGTCATTTGATATGCATTTGACAGTTAAACACATGTTTTGGCCATTTACGACACCCAGAGTTCATTTTCAGTCATCGCAGTCACACGAAACCTCCGATTGACATTCTGTCTACCCGACCATTTTACAATTCACCCACACTTTGTTGTCATCCAATTCCATGGCATTCTGAGGTCGTTAGGCTGATTTTGACCACCCCACGGATGCTTTTCAAGATCGTCAAATACCAAAAAAACACAAATTCATCCGTGCCGCGCAAACCTTTCGTCTGAATGACAATTAATCTTCTCGTACACATCACCAGTAATAATTAGGGTGTTCTCGTGTGATTTCATGTCATGTTGATGTCGTTTGGTATGCATTTGATAGTTAAACGCATGTTTTGGCCATTTACAACACAAGAGTGCATTTTCGATCACCGCGGTCACAAGACACCTCCGATTGACGTGTTGTTTGCCCGACTATTTCACAATTCACCCCACTCTTTGTTGTCATCTAATTTCATGGCATTCTAAGGTCGTTCAGCCAGTTTTGACCACCCCACAGATGCTTTTAAAGCACACCAAACACCAAAAAAATACATATTTAGTCATGCCACGCAAACCTTACATCCAAATGATGTGTCATCTCTTCATACACCTCATCATTAATAATTATGGTGTTCTCATGTGATTTCACTTCATATTGATGTTTTTCGGTGTGCATTTGACCGTTAAATGCATGTTTTGGCCATTTACAACACGCGGATTGCGTTTTTGGTCACCATGGTCACACGACACCTCCGATTGACCTTTCATATAACCGGCCATTTCACAATTCACCCACCCTTTATTTTCGTTTGATTTAATGGAATTTCAAGGTCCTTCAGCTGGTTTTGACCTCCCCAAGGACGCTTTTCAGGTGTGCCAAACACCTAAAAAACACATATTCAGTCGTGCCACACAAACCTTATGTCCGAATGACGTTTCTTCTCCTCTTACACCTCAAAAAATAATAATTAGGGTGTTATCGTGTGATTTCATGTCATGTTGATGTTGTTCGGTTTGAATTTGACCGTTAAATGCATGTTTTGGCCTTTTACGACATGCAGAGTGCATTTTCGGTCACCGCAGTCACACGACACCTCCGATTGACGTGTCGTCTGCCCAACCATTTCATAATTTACCCAACCTTTGTTTTCATCTGATTTCATGGCATTCTAAGGTCGTTCAGCCGGTTTTGACCACCCCACGGACGCTTTTCAAACACGCCAAACACCAAAAAAACACATATTCAACCATACCGTGTATACCTTGCGTCCGAATGATGTTTTGTCTCCTCTTAAACCTCACCAGTAATAATTAGGGTGTTCTCGTGTG
The DNA here is from genome assembly GCA_963277665.1 of Viscum album. Lineage (NCBI taxonomy): Eukaryota > Viridiplantae > Streptophyta > Magnoliopsida > Santalales > Viscaceae > Viscum > Viscum album. The sequence continues at coordinate 1,180,262,939 of OY728166.1, forward strand.
ATTTCACATCATGTTGATGTCATTAGGTATGCATTTGACCATTAAATGCATGTTTTGGCCATTTATGACACACAGAGTGCGCTTTCAGTCACCGTGGTCACACAACACCTCCGATTGACGTGTCGTCTGCCCGAACATTTCATACATCACCCACCCTTTATTTTCTTCCAATTTAATGGTATTCTGAGGACTTTTAGCTGGTTTTGACCACCCCACGGACGCTTTTCAAGCGCGCCAAACACCTAAAAAACACATATTCAGTTATCCCATGCAAACCTTGCATCTGAATGACATTTCATATCCTCATACACCTCACCAATAATAATTAGGGTGTTCTCCTATGATTTCACATCATGCCGATGTCGTTCGGTATTCATTTGATCGTTGAACGCATGTTTTGGTCATTTACGACACACAGAGTGCATTTTCGGTCACTGCTGTCACACGACACCTCTGATTGATGTGTCATCTGCCTGACCATTTTAAAATTCACCCACATTTTGTTTTTGTCCAATTTCATGGCATTCTGAGGTCTTTTGGCCAGTTTTGACCATCCCACGGACGCTTTTCAAGTGCACCAAACACCTAAAAAATATATATTCAGCTGTGCCATACAAACATTGCATTCGAATGATGTGATGTCTCCTCTTACACCTCACCAATAATAATTAGGGTGTTATCATGTGATTTCTGGTCATTATGATGTTGTTCGGTATGCATTTGACCGTTAAACGCAAGTTTTGGCCATTTATGACACGTGGTGTGCGTTTTTGGTCACTACGGTCACACGACACCTCTGATTGACGTTCTTTCTACCCGACCATTTCACAATTCACATGCCCTTTGTTTTCATCCGATTTCATGGCATTACGAGGTTGTTCGGATGATTTTGACCACCCCAAAAATGCTTTTCAAGGATTCCAAACACCTAAAAAACACATATTGAGTCATACAACATAAACCTTGCATCCTAATGACGTGTTTTCTCCTCTTACACCTCACCAATAATAATTAGGGTGTTCTCGTGTGATTTCACATCATGCCGATGTCGTTCGGTATGCATTTGACCATTAAACGCATGTTTTGGCCATTTACGACACACGAACTCATGGGGTGGGGGGGTCCGAGGGTTGGGGGATGTCCGAGGGTGAGGGGGTGTCTGGGGATGTTTGGGGTGAGGGGGGGGGGGGGGTTGTCCGAGGGGTGGGTGCGGTCTAGCGGGTGGGGGTGGGGGCTGTCCAGAGTGAGGGGGGGACTAATGCGCTAATGCCACCCTAACGCCCTAATGGAATATTAGTGTAACACCGTAATGACCAAATGACCTAATGAAATATTATCCTGTTGATCTAATGGCCCAATTTGATATATATATATATACTTACTTAATAAATATGTCCAATTTTCATTTTCTTTGTTTAGTTGTTTCTTTTTTATCTTATCGTAGGCTTATTGAATTAGAATATTGGAATGGATTAGAGTTGTTTGGATCACTTCATGTGAAGAAGTATGTCTGTCATTTATTGGTTTTGAGGAATCTGATGTTTATGCTGTTTTGAATTGTTTTTGTTTCTCATTTTAGCTATGTTTCTTCTGCTTGGAAATTGTTTTTGTGATTGTTGGAAATGGGATGTATATATTAATTTTTTTTTAAATTCCAGGTTTGCGGCCTCCATTGGTGGTCGCTGTTGGTCAATACCAGTAGCGATCGCCATTGGTGATCAATGCCTACAGCGACCACCATTGGCGGTCACTGTAGGCCGATTTTCCAGCCTCCTATAGTGACCGCCAATGGTGATTTCTATAGACCCACCCAACAGCGACCGCCATGCGGTCGCGATGTACTTAATTTTTGGTTACTTATAGCGACTTCCATTGGCGGTTGTTATAGCCCTACATTGATGGTCCAAATGCGACCACCACTGGAAATCTCAAGGCGATCGCTATTGGGCTATAGCGACCACCAATGGTAGTCGCTATAGGCCCAGTTTCTAGTAGTAAATTATCCATTGATAATTTGGGGTTCATCATCTTGTTATTCAACCTTTTTTTTGAATTTTAAGGAAAAAAGAAACAAAAAAGATGAATAATAAAATAAAATAAAATAAAATAAAAATAAGGATTCATGTCCTTTTCACATGCACAACCAAAGGTATAAGAATTGCCAATGTCAATCCCAGATCTAGAGGAGGAACCAAAATGGGTTGAACATGGGTGCACATTAGAGGATCTGGGGTTATTTGAACCTATTGGAAACAAAATTCCATGAATCCTAGATTCTTTGGGTATTTAAAACCCCAAAAGACATGCTAAAAATTTTCAAAAACCAAAACCAATATTTAATACATTGTTTCAATAAAATCTTGATGACACAGTGTTTTAATTCATCCTATTATTGTTTTGGTGATTGAAACGATTAAAAATAGGGGAGAATCGATGGTTTTAAAAAACCATGGGCATTAAAAATGGAGTTTTGACATGGGTAAGGGAAGTTCAAGAATAACTCCTTTTATTTAATAATTAATAAATTAAATTATTTAATTCAATTATCAAATAACTTGATTTTTATGGGAAAGCTGACCAAAAACATGTTGCATATGAAATTTATATTCCATATAGGGTAAACCTTATATTCCAGACCTAACAAAAGCCTGATATTTCTTATACGACGCACCATTTAAGAGAATATAATTTTTTTAGTTAAGAAAAGGAATAATTAAATATTTAAATATAAAAAGGGGTTTCATCGTGTGTGATGTTTCCAAACACCCAATGCACATAAAAGTTATACCCCTCTTAGGATAAAAACCACATTCTAGACCTAACAGTGGTCTCAGATTTCTCATACAATGAACCATTTGAGAGATATTAAATTATTTTCAAAAAATAATATAATGAAAATTATTAAATAAATTATTTTCACCAGCGAGTCACCCAAACGTCTGATGATTACAAATGTTATAACCTGCCTAGGGTAAACACCACATCCTGGACCTAATGGTGGCCTTAGATTTATCATACGATTCACCATTTTATAGTTATTAAATTATTTTGAATAAATTTTTTTATGTAATATAATATATTTAATATTTTTATTTTGTCTCCACCGATGCTTTACGAGCCTCATAAGATTGTAGTAACTCGACGTCTGACTCCAAAAATATTCAATTGAGTATTCCACCATAGTAATTAGGCATTTACCCTTACATAAATCCTTTAACACTTTTATTAACTTATAAATTATCAATAAGAGTGTTTTTATTATCTTTAAAAAAAATCATGATATTGCAGTTATCATCATACATCCGTATTTAATGTTCATCTTTATGATTCCCACCAATTTCATTTCACCGTGATACAAATATTGAGTAACATGTATTAATTTCATCATGTTATGCTTTTATTATTCCCTTATGGGACTTTATAGCTCACCCATTTTTAATGCACATCCCTAGTTTATCCCATGCAGGTTTAGAAGTGAAATGGAATTTTAAGATCTCGTTAAAGAGTTTTAAATAATATTGTTTTATCCCTATTTCAAATTATTATGTTATGTATATAATTACCTAAAGACACTAGTCCTTTATATCCTTTGGGATTGTATTATGTGTGTCTTTATTCAATACATTTTGAATTAAAGTTTATAAAAGATATAGGTTTTCATAGTTGGTATCAGAGAAAGGTCTAGTTATTTTTGGGGATTAATATTAGAAAAAATTCATGTAATCCTTATAGATAAGACTAAAAATATGAAAAACATCTCTAAAATATGGTAAAATATAGATTAAGTGGTTTCCAAGAAACAAAATCATTATTTGGATACTACAAGTAGATGTGAATCTTGCATAATTATTCCTAGGGGTAATAACCCCCAAAATGGAAAATTGGGAATTTAATCAATCATCAAATAGAGAATGAAAAACTAGCCTTACTATACACTTGTTTTGACATTCCTCATGGATATGATTAGTTAAATCCACATGCTCTTTATGATCCATTAGGAAGGGAATAAAAAATCCAATAAAATTTCTTGCTGGAAAATAGACCATGCATAACATTTATTGAAACCATGAAATTCATAGGTCAAGAAATTCATGAAATTTATAATTTATCCCTTTAATGTTCATAGTTTACCCTTTTATGAGTTTAATAGTTTAATACTTTTTATCCAAAATTTTCCTTTTATTTTTATCAATGATGGGAAATAGGAAGAACCAATCCAACATCCAATATGATGGGAAACGCCCAAACTAATGAGAGAGGGATAAAGTAAATTCATGATAATACTTACTCAATTACCTCAATATATAAATAGGAACATGAATCATGTGGAAAACCCACATCCACCTAAGAAAGAGAATGATGAAATTGAGACCTTCATGTGACTCAAGCATTAAACTTTCACTATACCTTCTGATCCCCTAATCACATAAAAATGAATCAACTATAATAAGAAGGTCTTCTAAATCCATCCATGCTCTGAGAAAGAGAATCTCATGCTGGTTTTTTATCATATGGAGGGAGAATCTGCCCAATGGTGGAAATTATCAAAAATACAAATCTTGAGGAGGGGATCAAAGCATTGGAGTGTAAATAATTCTAGAAAATGTTTTTTTATAAATATTTTCTTCACACACTCCAACTAAAATAAATAGGGAGTTCCTTATAATAAATAAAAAGGATGAAAAATCCACCTAGGAGGATGAGAAATAATTCACAAGACTTGTGTTATATGGCCCAAGTGTGGTCATTGAACCCGAAATTAAAGTTGAATACTACTTTATTGGGATAAATCCAAATATTTTAAGATCCTTGGCTATCTGTGACATTAATATCTATGATGAAATTTTCTTATATTCCCTCAAATTTGAAATAGAGGTCATTGAATATTAAGGGTTTCCAGACAGGAATCATAGAACATATTTCTATTCTGGTGAAGTAATGGAGAAATATCACAATAGTGATAAATTCCAAGATACAACTTTTAAAAAATGTGGGAAAAACATCCTCAAAATTGAATAAAGATTACAAGGAAATTATTTATGTGTGGAAGGAAGGGAACATAACTAGAGAATACTGATAGGAGAAACCCACCATTGTGATAGAATAAAATAATGATCTCATCAAAACTTATCCTATTTTCCAATGATTCAACTATAATGATTAATAACACCCAACAAATAAATTCTTTAAGTCAAGGGTTGTTGATGATAATTAATGACAACGATCTATAGGTCTTGTATAAAAAGAGAGAGCTTATGCTATCAAAACTTCTTAGGTGGATCCTGTAAATGATTTGGTGAAAGGTTCACTAGTTATTCATTCAAGGATAGTGAATGTTCTATTTTATTCTAGTTCTATTAATTCTTTCATATATCACATGTTTAGTAGAACTATTCAAAAATCACCACAAAACAAGGAAGTGAAGTTATCTTTTAAAACAAAAACTATGGCAATTATTTCATCCTAAGTATATAAATTCTACTTACCCAAATTTTCATGCTGAATTTCTTAGAGAACCTTATGAAACCCCATTTAGTGAAATATTATTCCACTTTAGTTATAGATTGGATTTACGTATATAGAGAAATCATAAATTTTTTAAAGAATAAAATTATCATTTGTATAGTGAATCACCCTTTCATAATATATAAGTGAAAAATGGAGGATGAATATTCTTTAGCATCATTATATCAAGAATAGATATTATTTCTACATAAGAAAACATATCTTTATCAAATGACTAAGACTAAGGAAAATATATTCCTTGATGAAATTCCCATTGTAAGGGAATATGTTGATGTGTTTCCTTAACAATTACTTGGTATTCCTCCAAGACATGAGGTTAAGTTCTCAATAAAGTTTATATCAGGATATTTTCCAATATCCAAGACTCCATATATAGTGGCCACTATTTAACTAAAATATATTAATATGAAACTAAAGAAGAATATAGATAAAGGATTTATACAAACTAGTGTTTCACCATGGGGTTCAACAGTCCAATCTGTCAGGAAGACGGATTATTCAATACTCCACAACATTAATTATCATAGTCTTAATAAGATCTTGATAAATAATAAGTATCATCTTCTACAGTTTGATGAATTGTTCAATTAACTACTTTGATCTGAATACTTCTTTAATGTGGATCATTATCTAGGATATTATCAAGTAAATGTGAAGATGGATGATATCCCCAAGACTACATATTTTATATGGAATGGGAACTATGAGTTCATAGTGATGCCATTTACACTCAATAATTGACAAACTATCTTCATAGACATAATGAATAAAGTCTTTATAGATTACCTCAAGAAATATGTGGTAGTCATTATAGATGATATTCTTATCTACTATAAAAGTTAAGAGGAAATTCAGTAGTATTTGAAAAAAATATTGAAGACCCTATGAAAAGAAAAAATTTATGTGAAGTATAGTAAATGTGTGTTTTGGATGGAGAAAGTAACATTAATGGGGAATTTTATCATCAAAAAAGAGATATATATGGATCCTTCTAATAAATAGGCAATTAAAATATGTCCTAGACCAACATTTATGATAGAGATACATAGTTTCCAAGGACTACCTGGGTACTATCATTGATTTATGAGAGACTTCTTGTGGTCTTCAAACCCACTTACCAAGCTAACTCAGAAGAGAGTAATATTTTTATGGACTGAGGAATGTGAGGAGATAATTATAGAGTTAATGTAGAGGCTAAAAACTACACCTTTGCAAAAATTACCCACCATTCTAGAATGATTTTTTATCTACAACTATGAATCAAAAAAGGTAGTGGGATATATACTCTTACAAATTGAAAAAGTGAAAGCCTATTCCTCCTACAAATTAAACATTAATGATCATAACTACCCAAAACATGATTTGTAATTAGCTACAGTGATCTTCACATTGAATATTTTAAGACATTACCATTATGTGAAGAAATGTGACATATATACAAATCATAAAAGATTCAAGTATATTTTCATAAAAAATGATCAATATTCCCCCAAAATGGTGGTTAGAACTGATTAACAATTATGTTTTTTAAATCCATTACCATCCTAGGAAGGATAAAATAGTGCAATACTCTCAGAGAAGAAAGGATTTTGTAACACTATCTGTGATGAGGATTTAAAGTGATATAATTTTCAAGGACATGAAAATAATAAAAATGGTAATAATAAAATGACCTTTATCCTACCATTCTAAAATAATTGTTCAATTATTCATTCTATAGAGGATCAAGGAGAACTAAAAAGGTGATGAGGATCTACAATGAATGGTAGATGTTGGTCGGAGTGGACACTCAAGAGGGGGGTGAATTGAGTTCCAATTAAAATTTTCTGTTAAAAACAATTTCTAATAAAATCCCCCAATTTCAAAAACAAATTAAACTGTAGTGAATTTATATAGATTATAAAGGTTCAATTAGCTTCTCAAAGATTGATTAATTCTCAGTTAACTTAATCTTGTGATTAAATTAACTTTTGAAACTAATTTACTGATTTATAATAAATATAAACACTTGCGAATTTAATTATCAAAGTAGCTTTGAAGATAGATTATATTTCAAAGTAATAGCAGCGGAATATGAAATAAATATGTATAATATGGATATAGAGTATAACTATAAACACAGAGAAGTAACCAAGAGGTTCAGTCTCAAGCCGAGACTTAGTCCTCTCAAAAGTTTATATAAAAGTGATCCACACCCTGGATCGGGGTTAACAACAGTGAACACACTGTCCAGGTCACAAGACCTCTACCACAGTTCTACGTGGGAAAACAAACAACAGCAGCCAGCTGTCCAGGTCACAAGACCTCTACCACTATCCACAGTGGGAAGTGAAGTGTAAAAAGGTTTTCTGAGGATTTACAGATCCTCCAGTGAAAGTACAGGAGTCAGTGTGTGTGTTTAATACAGCAGATAACACACACTGCTCAAAATGTAGAATGAATAAATCATAGAGCAGAGATGTGGAGTTTAGGAATGGCTCTAGTGATTTCAGTGTAGCACTGGACTCGTTTTGGAATTAATCAGAAATGATTCTGAGTCCTCTTCTCGATTTTGTTTGAGAAGCAGAGTGTTGTATGCTTCAGGTTCACAGGCGGTGAGATGTAGTCGATGAAGCTCTTCAATATTCTGTTGTATGCACACCACTCTTCTTGAGTAGTCTTGATTGTATATTTGATTCTGTCTTGCTTGGTTCTTCTTGTATGCACAGAGCTCTTCTTGAGTATGTCGTATGCTTCCTTGTCTCTGTGTGTGTTTTCTCCTCGTTGTCTCTGTTATTGTTATATCTTTCAGCAACGTCTTCTTGTATTTATGTCACGTGCTCCGTAGGACAGAAAAGGTTTCCTTTCCGCAGGTACGAGGTACGGTTTCCTGACATCCGACAAATTTTATTAATTAATTGTCAGGGTATTAAAATATAACTAATATGACCGTTGGTTAGAATAAATAAAGATAGAGATAAAGAAATTCAAATAGTTGTTTATGACTGTTCAAGAGATCGGTAGGTCATCAGCATTAGAGTAATGATCGGTGACTCAGATAGATCAGCATCGGTCTGTCATCTGATCGGTGAGTCATTTTGATCAGCATCGGTCTATCATTGGATCGGTGACTCATTTGCATCGGTGACTCATTTGCATCGGTGAGTCATCTGCATCAGTGAGTCCTTGGATCGGTGAGTCTGATGGATCGGTGCGTCTGATGGATCGGTGCGTCTGATGGATCGGTGAGTCTGATTGATCGGTGACTCTGATGGATCGGTGAGTCTGATTGATCGGTGACTCTGATGGATCGGCGAGTTTGATTGATCGGTGACTCTGATGGATCGGTGAGTCTGATTGATCGGTGACTCTGATGGATCAGTGAGTCTGATTGATCGGTGACTCTGATGGATCGGTGAGTCTGATTGATCGGTGACTCTGATGGATCGGTGAGTCTGATTGATCGGTGACTCTGATGGATCGGTGAGTCTGATTGATCGGTGACTCTGATGGATCGGTGAGTCTGATTGATCGGTGCGTCTGATGGATGTTGAATCCAGAAGACTTCCAACATACTTTGCAAGTCAATAAGCATAGTTAAAAACATGATAACAGATTCATTCATAGATTGGAATTATGTTTATGAGACATCAAACCAGATTAAGCAGCAATGAGGTGTGATGATTTGTGATTATTAAAACATCAGTTATAAACATGAAATCAGCAATCTTCCAGAGGGCTCAACAATCTCCCCCTTTTTGATAATCAAAAATCTTCATATATATATATAAAATAAAATAAAAAAATCTCCCTCTTAAAATAACCTTGCCATATAAAGTATTCAGATTTCTCCCCCTGAGATATTGATCTCCCTCTTCATATATAGAGTACTCCCCCTTAGATATATATTTCCCCCATTATATATCTTTCTCCCATTATATATATCTTCTTTCTCCCATTATATATATCTTCTTTCTCCCATTATATATATCTTCTTTCTCCCCCTTTGGGATAATCAAAAAGGAGGGAAAACAGATAAGGGAAAAGAGAAGCAGGGTGCAGAGAGGATAGAACATAACACAAAGGAAAAAAAAACAAATTTGATAAAGTCACAGAAAAGGAGATAAGCAATACATAGATCACCCCATCAAAAACAATACAGGGCTATTTGTTGGGATACAAAGGGGCTTTACCTTTATCCTTTGGATCAATGGTAGGTAATGTAGAAGGCTTGGAGGCAGGCTGTGGTTCACGGAGCTGAAGTGGCGGCAGGACAACTCGGGCAGGTGCAGTTGAAGGTGTCACAGAGGGTTGTTGAGAAGGAGCAGGAGCTGGATGAGAGGCTTTCTGAGAGACTGGCTGTAACTGAGATAGAGCTTGGGCAACAGACAGCTGATTTGGAGCGACATCAGAGGCACTGAGAGGTTCAGAAGTAGGGAGTGCAATTGCAGTGGCCTGTGCATCCAAGTAAGGTTTCAACAGATGAATGAAGTCCTGAATGACTTCTGCGCCATACTTCATAGCTTTTTCAAAATCATCCTTGTTTTCCATGAACTGCCCCAAGGAAGGGACAAAATCTTGCAATTGGCGAACTTGAGTGTTGAAGGCCTGAGTGACTGGAGGTAATTTCAGATTCTCTGCCAAGACTTTGAAGTTTGCAGCCATCTCATGTTTTGTATAAATCTTGGAAAAGTAAGTATCAACTTTTTCCTTGATCTCTTGCAGGGCTTTCTTAGCATCTGCTGAATATACTAAGGCCAACTTATGACTATTATCACAGAGCTCTTTCATCCTCCTCAAAGATTCTAAGTCAAGAATTTGTCTTATAGCAGCTAGCTCTGCATGCACAACTTCTCTGAGAGATTCTATCTCACGAGTAGTGATTTTGGTTACCTTGCCTGTACTGGCTTGGCTGACTATATGAGTTAGTTCAGCTTTCAACTTCCTCAGGTCAGACTTGTTGAGATGTTCAATCAGATTTCTCAAAACTTCCATCATACCAGAGATGGTGGATCTGAACTCATTTGATAGAGAAAGTAAGCTAACTTGGAGATCCTTCAAAGTTTGATTCAAAGAGGCTAGGTGCCTACCAACAAAGTCACCAGTAGCAGTCAAGTCTGGCTTGAGAACATCTGAGACTGCCGTTGAAAAAGCTTTCAAGGAATTTTCAGAAACTTGCAGAGATACTTGATGAAGGGAATTGGAAAGTTCTTCTCTGACTATATCTCTCACAGTGGTTAGCAATTCAGTCTTAAACTTATCAAGATCAGCTCGAGAGATTTCAGAACCAGGTAAATTCACATTTACAGGATCAACAGTAGGAATAGACCTTGCTTCTCTTGGAAGGTTCCTTTTCACAGCTGGAGCAGATTCTGGCAATTCGTCTTCTTCTTCAGAATAGTCTAAGCCCAAAACAGCATATCCAGGGTAGTCATCCCAAACAGCAGCACACAGGGTGTAGTTGGGTTTCTCATAGCTTGCTGTTCCACTGATTTTTGATGAGTCAGCCTTGCCACTGATATGGATTTCTGGTACTGACTAAGGTTGTTCTGCCTGATCTACAGCAAGACCATCCACTGGTCTGTTAACACTATCAGCAGCAGCTTCAACATCATCAGCATCATCATCATCACCACCAAGATTGTCATCAGCATCACCTTGCTCATTATTACTCTGCTCAGAGGCTTCACTGTGATATTCCTCAGTATCAGAATCTTCTTCATCATCAAGAATAGGTTCTGACTCTGGTAGGGTTAAGGGTGGACTAGCAGGTCCAAATTCTATTCTTTTCTTGGGGCTAGCAGTGTCTGGATCACTCCTATCATCAGGAGAAGACACACTTCCTTCTTCAGTTGCAGCTTTTGCTTGCTCATCATCATCAGAATAAATTGGTTCCTCATCTGGTTTTAATCCAGGATCTCTCAAATCCTTTGGCCTCTTGCCATGATCTATGGGATTGTAGGCTTCATACAACTTATCTTCATCTGCAACCCAGCACTTCTTCCATGGATTCCAATTGATTTTCATCCTCTTGCAGATCTCTTTGTTGAGACAGAAGGTACGCTCTGTTTCAACAACTTCATCATCTTCATCAACACATTCCAGATTCTGGAGCATAGTAGATATCATTTTTGAATAAAACAACGCTGTGGCTTTCTTGGAAGGTTTCAGCATACTAGCTATGTGGACCATCACATATCTACACAGATTTATCTTTTCATGGGTTTTGAGCAGAAACAATAGAAAAACATCTTGAAACTTAACAGCAGCAAAATCTCCTCTTCGAGGGCAAAGTTGGTGCTGAATAAACTTGAATAGGAGTCTGCTTTCACCATCTAATTCTGAAGCTGTGATTCTCCTCGATTCTCTGTTTCCAGTTAGGAGTTCTAGCGCTAACTCATAAGAAAAATAGTCAGTGACTGGGGGTATATTGCCAGCATAGTCCTCATATCGACCTTCATGAGGTACGTTTAAACATTCAGCCCACTGCTTAGATGAGAAAGATATTTTCTTTCCTTTTACAACAGATGACATCCTAGCAGCTTCCACACCATCAAGCGTGATTTTCAGGTTCATGTAAAACTCATGTACTAGCTTTGGATAATCTATTCGGGCGTTGTCTGAAAACCAGTCTATCCACCCTTGCGATTCAAGAACTTGTAGCAATAGGGACTTACTTGACAGAAGCCACGCCGAGTTTACTTCTTTTTCTACAGCAACAATCCGAGTTTCCAGGTTTGGATTTACTGAGCGTTGAGAGGTACTGCTCGACTCGCCTCGAGCACGCTTTGAAGGTACAGGGCTATCTGGTCCTTTGCTCGGTCTCTTTTGCTTAGCCATTCGAGGATTTGGAGAGGCAGGAGTTCGAAGGTTCGAAGGTTCGAAGCAGAGGGGAAGAGAGGTTGAGAGGTTCGGCGGGAAATGAAAGGTCAAAGGTTTAGGGAAGATAAATAGCCGCATATCATTTATTTTATCATTTAGGGTTCCCATCAAAAGTAATTTACTAATTAATAAAAAGTAAAAAAAAATTTAAAAAAAAAAATCGGTTTGACAGAACAGTGTGACAGATCGGTTCCACAGATCGGTTTCACAGATCAGCTTCACAGATCAGTTTCACAGATCAGTTTCACAGATCAATCATACACAATTCTTGTTTAATAAATTTCATTCTTTCAGAGCATAAGGGCTTTGTGAAGATGTCAGCTAATTGATTTTCAGAACTAACAAATTCTAGAGAAATATCACCCTTCTGGTAATGATCTCTTAGAAAGTGATGTCTGACATCAATGTGCTTAGTTCTAGAGTGAGACACAGGGTTCTTGGATAAGTTGATTGAACTAGTGTTGTCACAGTTAATTGAAACATGTTTAAGATCAAATCCATAATCCCATAGAGTGTGTTTCATCCACAAAATTTGTGCACAGCAGCTACCAGCAGCTATGTATTCTGCCTCGGTAGTAGACAATGCAACTGAATTCTGTTTCTTACTACACCATGATACTAGGGATTTTCCAAGCAAATGACATGTTCCTGATGTGCTTTTTCTATCTAACTTACAACCAACAAAGTCAGCATCTGAATAACTCATTAACTCAAAGGATTGTCCTTTTGGGTAAAACAAACCTAAATTTATAGTATACTTAAGATACTTAAAAATCCGTTTAACAGATAATAAGTGTGATTCTTTAGGATTAGCTTGAAATCTAGCACACATACACACACTAAACATAATATCTGGTCGACTAGCAGTAAGATAAAGTAAGCTTCCAATCATACCTCTATAATTGGTTTGATCAACTGGTTTCCCAGTTTCATCAACATCCAATTTACAGGTAGTACTCATAGGTGTATTACTTTCCTTAATACTATCCAATCCAAAACGTTTTAAAAGATCCTTTGTATATTTACTTTGATTCAAAGTAATACCATTTTTAGTTTGAAAGATTTGAAATCCAAGAAAATACTTAAGCTCTCCCATTAAGCTCATTTCAAATTCATTTTGCATAACTTTTGAAAAATCAGTACATAAGGAGTTTTTAGAAGATCCAAAAATAATATCATCAACATATATTTGTACAACTAAAACATCTTTAGAAATTCTTTTAATGAAAAGAGTTGGATCAGCAATCCCTTTAGTAAAACCTTTTGAAATAAGGAAATTGCTAAGTCTATCATACCAAGCTCTTGGAGCTTGTTTCAAACCATATAAAGCTTTAGAAAGTTTAAAAACTTGATTTGGAAAATGGGGATTAGTAAATCCAGGTGTTTGTTCTACAAAAACATCTTCAATTATAAAACCATTTAGAAATGCACTTTTAACATCCATTTGATATAATTTGAAATCCAGATGTGCAGCATATGCAAGTAAGATCCTAATGGCTTCTAGTCTAGCTACAGGTGCAAAAGTTTCCTCATAGTCTATACCTTCTTCTTGACTATATCCTTGTGCAACTAGTCTAGCTTTGTTTCTAACTATATTTCCAGATTCATCTATTTTATTTCTAAACACCCATTTTGTGCCTATTGTCAAAGTGTCCTTAGGTCTGTCAACTAATTCCCAGACTTTGTTCCTTTCAAACTGATTTAATTCTTCTTGCATAGCCATTACCCAAAATTCATCGTTGATAGCATCATTGATATTTTTAGGTTCTGACTGTGAAAGAAAAACTTGATGTTCAACATGGTTTCTTAGAGAGGCTCTAGTCTGTGTCCCTCTATATAGATTTCCTACAACAACATCTAAGGGATGGTTCTTTAGAGTCCTAGATGGTCTTGAAAAGATAGGGCTAGAAATTTCAGGTTCATCTAGAGATTGAGGTTCAACAGAAGCAGATTCTGGAGAATGTCCAGAACTGGATGCTTTTATAACAGGTTCTTTAGATTTATCATTAAGGTCCAGAATAGACAAATCTTCTTCAAGATTCCCAAGAGAGGTTTTAGGCTCATGTGGATCAGTTTCATCAAATTTGATGTGAACAGATTCTTCCACACATTTGGTTCTCTTATTGAAAACTCTATAGGCTTTACTAGAGATAGAGTAACCTAGGAAAATTCCTTCATCACTCTTGGATGCAAATTTATCCAGATTATCTTTAGTATTCAGAATAAAGACTTTGCAGCCAAAAACTTTGAAGTAGTTTACCTTAGGTTTCCTATGGTTACACAACTCATAAGGGGTTTTCTTTAGAGAAGGTCTGATCAAGACTCTATTAATGACATAACAAGATGTATTAACAGCTTCAGCCCAAAAGTAAATTGGCAGGTCATATTCATTGAGCATGGTTCTAGCAATTTCTTGCAGGGTTCTGTTTCTTCTTTCTACTACACCATTCTGTTGGGGTGTCCTAGGGGCAGAAAAGTTATGAGAATAGCCATTGAGTGAGCAGTAAGATTCAAAATCTTGATTCTCAAACTCACGACCATGATCACTTCTTTGGGTCTTAATCTTGAGTCCACTAAGATTTTCTACAGACTTGGAGTATTTAACAAAGTAAGAGCAAGCTTCACTTTTGTGAGCTAGAAAATATACCCAAGTATATCTAGAAAAGTCATCTACGAGAACATAGACATAGTGCTTACCATTTAAACTAGAAACTCTTGATGGTCCAAACAAATCCATGTGAACCAATTCAAGTGGCTGAGAAGCTGAAACTTCTTTCTTTGATTTAAAAGAAACTTTGTGTTGTTTTCCCTTTTGACAGGGATTACAAACTTTGTCTGCTGGAAATTCAAGTTTGGGTAAGTCTCTAACCAAGTTATTCCTAGAAAGTTTTCTAAGTGAGTGCACATTTCAGTGTCCTAATCTTCTGTGCCAAAGCCAAGACTCTTTATGAAAAGCATTTAAACAAGAAATGTTCTGTTTAGCTAAAGAATCTAAATCAACAGCATAAACATTTTCGTTTCTTAAAGCAGAAAATACTAAAGCATTTTTAGAGTTAAAAACATTGCAAGAATCATTTTCAAATTTAACATGAAAACCATCATCACATAACTGAGAAATGCTTAACAGGTTATATTTAAGTCCATCAACAAATAAAACTTTAGAAATCAAAATTGAATCAGTGTTACCAATCTGGCCTAGGCCGATGATTTTTCCTTTAGAGTTATCACCAAAGGTGACAAATCCTCCATCAACTTTTATTAAGCTCTTGAAGCAAGAATAATCTCCAGTCATGTGTCTTGAGCACCCACTGTCTAAATACCATATCTTCTTGTAACAGCTCTTCAAGCAGGTCTCCTACAAAACAGATTTAGATGGAAGATGATTTTGGTACCCAGATCTTCTTGGGTCCAGACAGGTTAGCCAATAACACTTTAGGTACCCATATTTGTCTAATGGGTCTCATATAATTTGTAGAAATAACATTCTTTGAAAGATAAACCTTATTAGATTCATAACTATGAGTATAACTGGTTGAGGCATAAGAAGTTCCAGAATCAACTATCTTCTGTCCAGATTTAGGAATGAATCTAGTTTTGGCAACTTTCCTTTGTCCAGGTTGGTATCCTATACCAGTAGTGTATCTAGGTGCAACTTCCTTTCCTAGCATTTGTGTTAGAGTATTTTTACCATTGGTGAACTTCTCTAAGTCTTTATTGAGTTGCTCATTAGACAATTTTAGTTCAGTATTCTCTTTAAGCAGCTGAGCATTCTTTTCTACTTCTATATCCAGATCAGATTTATGCTTAACACTTAAAGCATACTGTTTCTTTAGACCTTTATATTTATCTTTAAGCTCATTACATGTTTCTTCTAGCATGTCACAGTATTCAAACAATTCAGATTTTGACATGTTTTCTGAGTCAGAATCTTCTCCAGAATAGTATGAATTAAAAGCAGGAGTCTCTGATGTTACCTCAGAAGTGTTTGTCATGAAACACATGTTGGCCCGATTCTTTTCAGAGTCTGAAGATTCAGCTTCACTTGTGCTGTCTTCTGAAGCACTCCAAGTAGCCTTCATGGCCTTCTTGTACTTTTTATCCTTGTATTCATATTTCTTTTTATACTTCAGCTTTGGACAGTCGGCTTTAATGTGTCCTTTCCTCTTGCACTCATAGCAGACAACATCATCTGATTTGTCGTTCTTCTTCCAGTCCTTTTTCCATTTCCCTTGTTGGTCATACTTTCCCTTGTAATTTGGTTTCCTAAAGAATTTCTTTTTCCTATAGAACTTTTTGAATCTCCTGGCTATTTGAGCCATCTCATCATCACTGTCAGAATCATTTTCACTTTCCTCACTGCTTGAACTTTCATTGATAGCTTGAAGCTTTTCCTTATCCTTATTCTTTGAGGTTGTAGTCTTGAAGGCAATAGACTTCCTTTTAGGTTCATCATCTTCTTCTTTATTTACATTAAGCTCTTCTTCATACATCATCAGCTTACCAATCAATTCCTTGACAGGTAGAGCAGCAATGTCACAGGATTCTCTAATGGAGACAGAGGTTCCTCTCCATCTTTCAGGTAGACATCTCAAAATTCTCATAATTTGTTCCTTTGCTGGAACATCCTTTCCCAGAGAAGTCATTGTGTTGACAATTTCATTGAACCTGAGATACATATCAGAAATGGGTTCATCAGGCTTCATCTTAAAATTATCATACTTAATAGTATAGGTATTCAATCTCATCTCCATAACATTTGTTGTTCCTTCATGAGAAACAGCTAAGGTATCCCAAATTTCATATGCAGTTTTACATGCAGAAATTCTATTAAACTCTTCATATCCTAGAGCACAGTACAGAGCATTCATAGCTTTACAATTGTTATTGTAAGCAGTCTTTGTAGGTTCATCCCAAGTAGATCTAGCAGTTGTGGGAATTTTGTATTCAGATTCAATAGCAGTCCAAATATCAAAACCTATGCTTTCTAGATGAATTTTCATTTTCAGTTTCCACTGAGCATAATTAGTTCCATTGAAGAAAGGTGGCCGGTTAGTAGCAGCACCCTCAAGTTTATTATCCATGATATTACAAAAAGGAATTTTAAAGAGATAAAAATTTAGAAATAACAGAAATTTTAAGAACTTTAAAATACAACTAAAATCACAGTTCAAAAGCAGAGCACTTTTAGAAAGTATTAACTTCCTCTGATACCAAGTGTTGGTCGGAGTGGACACTCAAGAGGGGGGTGAATTGAGTTCCAATTAAAATTTTCTGTTAAAAACAATTTCTAATAAAATCCCCCAATTTCAAAAACAAATTAAACTGTAGTGAATTTATATAGATTATAAAGGTTCAATTAGCTTCTCAAAGATTGATTAATTCTCAGTTAACTTAATCTTGTGATTAAATTAACTTTTGAAACTAATTTACTGATTTATAATAAATATAAACACTTGCGAATTTAATTATCAAAGTAGCTTTGAAGATAGATTATATTTCAAAGTAATAGCAGCGTAATATGAAATAAATATGTATAGTATGGATATAGAGTATAACTATAAACACAGAGAAGTAACCAAGAGGTTCAGTCTCAAGCCGAGACTTAGTCCTCTCAAAAGTTTATATAAAAGTGATCCACACCCTGGATCGGGGTTAACAACAGTGAACACACTGTCCAGGTCACAAGACCTCTACCACAGTTCTACGTGGGAAAACAAACAACAGCAGCCAGCTGTCCAGGTCACAAGACCTCT
This sequence comes from Viscum album, assembly GCA_963277665.1. Taxonomy (NCBI): domain Eukaryota; kingdom Viridiplantae; phylum Streptophyta; class Magnoliopsida; order Santalales; family Viscaceae; genus Viscum; species Viscum album. Next base: position 1,180,281,079 of record OY728166.1, read on the forward strand.
ACCACTATCCACAGTGGGAAGTGAAGTGTAAAAAGGTTTGCTGAGGATTTACAGATCCTCCAGTGAAAGTACAGGAGTCAGTGTGTGTGTTTAATACAGCAGATAACACACACTGCTCAAAATGTAGAATGAATAAATCATAGAGCAGAGATGTGGAGTTTAGGAATGGCTCTAGTGATTTCAGTGTAGCACTGGACTCGTTTTGGAATTAATCAGAAATGATTCTGAGTCCTCTTCTCGATTTTGTTTGAGAAGCAGAGTGTCGTATGCTTCAGGTTCACAGGCGGTGAGATGTAGTCGATGAAGCTCTTCAATATTCTGTTGTATGCACACCACTCTTCTTGAGTAGGCTTTATTGTATATTTGATTCTGTCTTGCTTGGTTCTTCTTGTATGCACAGAGCTCTTCTTGAGTATGTCGTATGCTTCCTTGTCTCTGTGTGTGTTTTCTCCTCGTTGTCTCTGTTATTGTTATATCTTTCAGCAACGTCTTCTTGTATTTATGTCACGTGCTCCGTAGGACAGAAAAGGTTTCCTTTCGGCAGGTACGAGGTACGGTTTCCTGACATCCGACAAATTTTATAAATTAATTGTCAGGGTATTAAAATATAACTAATATGACCGTTGGTTAGAATAAATAAAGATAGAGATAAATAAATTCAAACAGTTTTTTATGACTGTTCAAGAGATCGGTAGGTCATCAGCATTAGAGTAATGATCGGTGACTCAGATAGATCAGCATCGGTCTGTCATCTGATCGGTGAGTCATTTTGATCAGCATCGGTCTATCATTTGATCGGTGACTCATTTGCATCGGTGACTCATTTGCATCGGTGAGTCATCTGCATCAGTGAGTCCTTGGATCGGTGAGTCTGATGGATCGGTGCGTCTGATGGATCGGTGCGTCTGATGGATCGGTGAGTCTGATTGATCGGTGACTCTGATGGATCGGTGAGTCTGATTGATCGGTGACTCTGATGGATCGGTGAGTCTGATTGATCGGTGACTCTGATGGATCGGTGAGTCTGATTGATCGGTGACTCTGATGGATCGGTGAGTCTGATTGATCGGTGACTCTGATGGATCGGTGAGTCTGATTGATCGGTGACTCTGATGGATCGGTGAGTCTGATTGATCGGTGCGTCTGATGGATGTTGAATCCAGAAGACTTCCAACATACTTTGCAAGTCAATAAGCATAGTTAAAAACATGATACCAGATTCATTCATAGATTGGAATTATGTTTATGAGACATCAAACCAGATTAAGCAGCAATGAGGTGTGATGATTTGTGATTATTAAAACATCAGTTATAAACATGAAATCAGCAATCTTCCAGAGGGCTCAATAGTAGAGAATATTACAGAGTTTAACATTGATAAATATGTATTCATATGTTATGAAACCTTGATATGTGGCCCATAAAAATCAGAACTAAAGAGGGAACTTTTGGATGATGCGTATAACTCATATTTCTCTATTAATCTAGGAAGTAATAAGCTATTTAGAGATATGAAGAAAATATTGTGGTGGGATAACATGAAGGATGAGTTTTTAAAATTTGTATCTTGATACTTAATATACCAAAAAGTAAATTCTGAATGATATAAGTCTAAGGGAATGATGAAACAATTTCCCATAATAGTATATAAATGGGATAACATAACCATGGATCTCATTTTAAGAATCCCTAGGACATATAATGTAAATAATTTCATCTGGGTGGTAGTTGATCACTTTATAGCATCAGCGCATTTCATTTCTATCAAGGATGATTTATCTCTTTAACAACTCACCAAGATATATATAAGGGAAGTGGTAAGACTGCATGGAGTTCCACTCTCCATTGTATCTGATCGAGGTTAAAGGTTTATCTCATGGTTATAGAGAATCCTTCAGTAAGTATTGGATATAGGGAAGACTTTTAGCACTACATATCACCCTTTGATGGATGGTTATTCTATGGTAACCATTGAAATTCTAGAGGATATGTTGAGATCACGTTCAATGTATTTTCAAGTTTATTTTGATTAGAACCTTCCCTTAGTTGATTTATCATATAGAAATAGTTTCCATTCCAATATTCCAATAGAACCTTATGAGGCTCTATATGGGAAGATGTGTCGAACTCCAACATGTTGGGATGTAGTTGGAGAGTGAAAGCTTTAGGGATATGATCTTATCTAATAGATGATAGATAAGTCTTAAACCATTAAAAATAATTTTATGTCCTTATAAATCGATATAAAATATGTGCCAAAAATCATTGATGAAAACTAGATTTTGAGGTCATAGTTAAGGTAATCCTTCATATATCACCAAATAAGAATTTCATGAGGTTTGGGAATAAGGGAAAGCTTAGTACAATATAAATCATCCCATTTGATATCCATGATCAGATATGTGATGTGGCCTATTGACTATCACTCCCACCTAACCTAACCCAAGCATGTGATGTATTTTATCTATATCTCTTGGGTAAGTACATACCATACCTCCCACATGTACTGAATCCAAATGTGGTACCTTAATAAAATGAACTTTCATATGAGGAGAAACCAATGAAAATATTATATCATAGAGACAAAGTTATATGAAATAAGACAACTCACCTAGTTAAATTAATGTGAAAGAAACACAAGTTTAGGGAAGAAACTTGGGAATCAGAAGAGGTGATGAAATAGAATTACCTCATTCATTCTAGTACATGAAATGAAATTTAGAGGGTGAAATTTATGAAGTGAGGAAGAATGTAACAACATGAACTTTTTTAATGGATATTCCATTTCTAATAAGTTCTTTATTAAGTAATGTAGTTATAGAAAACACATGAATTAATTTGATAAATTTTGATAAATTATAAAATAAGGCCAGTCAGATTTAAATGATTTTTAAAAATCATAACCATTTATAATATATTTTTTGTATAGTAACCATTAATATTATTATATAATAAGGGTAATTGACCAAGATGGAGGAATAAATATACTCAAATAGTATGATCATCCCCTATAAATCCCATTTATTGGAGCTTTCTAGGGATATGGAATCACTAATATTTTCCCTTGACCATTCCCAAGCATTGATTCAACAACTGATGCTCATGTAAAACCATTTACAGAATAAGTTCATGATTATCAAGATCATGACCCAAAAAATGTTCAACGAAAAACTCAAAGAAGGTACCACCATTGTACACCTTACCCTTAGGGCGTACACTGCTGTAATAAGAGTTTTTATATCTTGACCATAGTAATATGAATTTTTATATTTTATTTTTTATGAAACAATTCTTATATTTATCTATTTTATTATTACTTTATAAATTATTATATAATTAGATTGATAAAATTTAGATTTTGATACAAAGAAATAAAAATTGTATTTTTTTGGGAAATATATACCCTCCATTAAGAAACTCATTTGATAATTTCAATAAATTTTAAAATAAATTTTATTTTCAAGAAATATTCTTACAAAATAATATCTATTTTAATATAAATGAAAATATAATTTAATTAAGTCCAATAGAATTTTTGTAATGGTATGAAAGTGGTTAGTATCATAAAAATTAGTATTTTCTAGTAAATACCGATATTTATTTAAAAGTGTAAATTCCCATGTTATGAAAATTGTAAAATAAATACCATTTTTGAAATTAGCACATTGAAATTATCTAATTGTGATATTTTCAAAACTTGTTTAAATAGTTTAATTTTTATTAAAAATTATATATGATATAAATAAACAGTCTGTATTAGGACATCATAGTAGCTAAAAATTGATGTAATAAATTCTATAAATAGAATCAAAGACCGAATATATGTTTTTAACTTTAAAATAATTTGTTTTTAAGTTATTTGACTAAATTTATAAACCCTTAATGAATCATCCATAACCTATATTACGTTTTAAGGTTTTAAAATAAATCCTTTATGAACATGACTCACTTCCACATCACCCATGATATTATTTTAATATTTTTGGTTAATGGAATTATAAAATATTTAAAACCAATCCTATTTGAAAGAAATAATGGGAAAACCATAGGAAGGTTTATGGTTTTTATTATTTTATTATATAGATTCCAAAATCTATGTTTAGAAATAAATATTGAATTCACATTTCTTTTCCTATAAAAACCCACCCAACCTCCCACCCCTCTTAAATCAGAACCCATTTCTCTTTAATTTACTCTAACTCTCCCTCTATAAATCTATCTCATGGTGTTTCTAATCTCCTAGTAATCTCCTATCATGAATTTAAAAGTTCCCTCTCAAGGTTAGGGATTCACTCCTCCTCTTTATTTAAAAACATAATTTTTATTATTCCATTAGATTTTAAATTATTTATTTTTTAATTTATATTTACACATCCCTTTTACTACCCTTATAATGTACAATTTTTGATGGATCACCTTTCACTCCCATTAAACCCTTCCATGAATTGTTATGTACACCCGTTTATGCTGGTGAAATTTCATTGTGATTTTTCCATACCAAAATTTGTGTAGTGAATACCCACCCCAACTTCCACTCAATGATATTAAATTATATATACATATACTTCACTTTTAGGTACATAAATGTATTTGATTGATATCCCTGCAGGCATCATTATTTCCTGTAGGGTTACCGAATTTATAAATTTATAACACAAATCAAAAAAAATCACAAAACTAAAGGGTATTATAAAAATTTCAAGTCTGAGATTAAACCCATAGAGACAAGGTAAGATAAAATATTAATTAAATAAAATAATACTAAACTATTTTAAGAAAGAAATATAAATTATATGGTTTAAATAAGATATGATAGATGATTTGGATTGAATAAAATATAAATACATTCTCAAAATTTGTAAATTTTGGTTCATGATTTATTAGGGAATAATATAATTATATAGAAATCATATGGTGTCAGAACCAAGTTTAGTCAAATCCAATGTTCATGGTATACAACCCCAAAATCACTGACATTACCTTTTCACAATGGTCTTATTACCTTGGGTATTCAATGAATTGGTAACTTGGAACCATATTTAAACATTGAAAACAATCCATCCAATGGTAATGGTGTGAATCATTATATATTCAATGAATTGAAATTATCACTCCCTCACTGATCACACAATGGTCATGAATGACAGAGCAAAGAATAGTTTTGAAAAATCAGGGTTACATCAAAAGACCCAAAATTAATTTCATTTAAAAAATAAAATACCTTAATACAATAAATCCCCCTTCGTTACAATTTATTTTCACAAGGTCTACCCCCTCTTTCTAGTCATGAGGGGGTAGGAAACTAAAAAAATCCTATTTGACACATCAATAAAACAATGGTACTTGATCCCAATGGTGGCGGCTCCAAATGAATCCTTGGAGTGGTAGCCTAGCCTCTTATTTATAGACATCCCTCGGGATCAGGTATTAATGAATATCATTAAATATTGGTCAAAAAGTCTTCTGGGGAAGGTCCCATGTATTATATTTTTTCAAAAATTTAAGATACACTGAATTTGGGTACTTTAATCCCATCAAGACCCTTTACACAACATGTAATGTGTTTACACATCATGCAATCCTTTAATTCTTAGGAACCATGAATTTTGGTGTATCTATTCAGAAAAAACTTATCCCAAAAAAATCAGATTGTGTAAATGTAATACATGACATGAAAATTATTCTTCTCTAGTATTCTAGCTCTTATTTGTCTTCAAAACTCCGATGTCGCGCCTTGAGCGAAGTTCATGGCGCAAAGTGTCATTAAGATAAAAAATTCTCATTTTTTTATCTCTTTTTTAATATATATTTTATATCCTACCATAAAACATAAAAAATCAAATTATTCACAAATTTTAAAGAATAATCATTTAAATAAAATAATAAAATTATTAAAAAACTAAAAAATGTATGCATTAAATACAATCATTAATGATCCACACTCCCCAATTATCGGATTAAAAGATATGAAAGGTTATATTATCTTGTATGGTCTATGTGGCACAACAATGCATGTATATTCTATGAATGTGACAAATGGAATAAAAATTATAATACATTGGGTAATGTTTTTATCTCATAAGATATCATTAATGGTGCATAAGAGTTTATTCACATCACACTATGTTATGATTTCTTAGTTGGTAGACGAAAAATATGCTTATGATGTCATGGTTTATGTTTTTCCACATTCCTATGCTTCCTTAATGTTATCATCTTATATATTGATTAAATGTTAATGTTTATTATTCTCACACCTTTTTTCACCTTGATATACCAATTGAGTAATATGTATTACATTAGTCATGTTATTCTTTGATTATTCCCTTATTGGGATTTATATCTCACCCCTTTATTATGTACTTCCCCAAGTTAGCCAATATAGTTTCAAAAGAGTGATAGAATTTTAAGAGCATGTTAAGGAGTTTTAAAAAAAATGATCTTTATTCCAAGTAATTATTTTATATATTTAATTATAAAATGAAACTAGGACTTTCTATCTTTTGGGGTTGTATTATGTGTGTCTTTATGTAATAAATCGTGAATTTAAATGGGTAAAATATATGGATTTAGATATCATTTATGGGATTTAAGATCCCCACATGAGGGAGGGGATACATATCCTTCAAATTGACACTATATTTAACAAAAAATGGGTTTCATATATGACATGAGATATTGTAACACCCCATGTTACTTTTTTAGTGTATTATCTTGCTTCTTGAGTTGTTTTGGAGTTCCCAAGAATTTTTTGGCTGTTTTGGGTGGTTTGGGATGACCTGGGAAACTTAAGGTCTTAACCTGTAGTAGTTCATGCCATAATCTATCCTCCTCTACTACCTAGGTGTTCTTCTTCATGTATTTTTTATTGTAAACTAGGGTTTCGGGTTGTGAAACATTCAGGGGGATTTTAGAATGTGAACTAGAGTATGTGCCCATTTTTTAATTTTGTTTCTTTTCAAAAATTACCCCTCTCAATTGTTTATAGGTTTGGACCCCATCTCCCCATATCTCACATCTAATGACTACTATAGAGTCTAAGTGGATATCCTAATTGTCCACATTAGATTCCAATATTCCCTCTTATGATTTTAAAGTGGGTTTGAAGGTCGGTTTCCTCTTTCTCCAACCCTCTCCTTCCCTCCTTCCTTTATACTCAATTTTTCTATCTCATTGGAACTGTAACATTCATGTTGGATACATTTAGTGCTCTATTTCATCTAATTATTAGTTGTTGGTCATGTAGGTATGGTAGAGGGTCATATATACCCAATAGGGAATCCAACATGGAATGAAATGCATTGTGACTTGGCTTAGCCCTGTTTCAGGTATGTGATTTGGTGTTATTACTTTATTTTTAAATTCTTATGTTGTTTTGATATTTTTAAAATTACTCTATATGAAATAACAAATATATGTAATATATATGAAATATTTGAAAATTCTTTTCAAGCCCTTTCGGCTTGACATAAAATAGTTTCCATATGAATTTAAAAATTTTCATTTAAATTGGTTTTCCAAACATTTCTAGTCCCTTTTCAATTTCAGGGACATTTGTTTAATATTTTTATTGAAAAACATTTGTATTTGGTCATGTTTTAATTTTAAATAGAAAATGAAACATTTTAAGTTATAATTTTGGCTAAATAGGCGCACTGGCTTTCCAAGGGATTAAAAAAAGTTTTAGTGGGGGGAGTTTGTTTTTATAACGATTTCAATGAAAATTTTAAACTAAAAATTTTATCAAATAAAATCTCTTTTAATCCTGAGTAAAATTACATAAATAACTATTTGGAACTTTTAAATGAATGGTTTTATGTTTCCAGACTATCATTGATAATACTTATGATTGTTTGTTTACCATTGGTGGGTTATTTTATTATTATATAATGGGTGTATGAAATAAAAAGGGTAGTTCCTTGTGAGTGAAATGGAGTTGATAGACATATATGGATTATTATTTATTTATGAATAATGGATTGATTTATTTATTACCTTCATTTAATATTATTCATGGGAGCCGGATAACTATGAAAGAGATCTATATTTATTCTACACTATTTCAAATCACACATGTTCCAGTGTGACCTCTAACGTGTAAAAGTAATGGATGGGGTGTTTCCCTAAGGATGCCATAGTTGGCTAGTCAGGTGGATTTTGTATTGGATTAGGATGCTATGTAGGCAGGTATTTTGTCCCATGTATTCTTTAAAGTGTAGGATCATCTCACTTTGTAACCTAGGGTATTTCCCATGTAACTCATTCCATGATTGATAGTTCTATATAGGGTATACCTATCTTATTTTTATATTCCAATACGATTTCCTATTGTGGAACCCTTTTTATTATTTACTTTTGTGATTCCATTGATATAGTGATTCCAGAATTGTGATGTGATTTTTTAATTTGTGTTTGGGTTTATTTTGAAATATTTTTTGAAATATTATTTAAGAAATTAGTTTTTAATTTAAAGGTAATAAAATTATTATTTTTTTATTATTTTAAAAAGTTTTTATATTATAAAAATATGTTTTATTGTCCATCATGAAAAAAATAAAAGTTAGACATTGTAGATTTAAAATTTATTTCCAAATTAAGAAATGAATTTTTTTTAACAGTATAATGTGTGATTATTATTTATTTTATTAGCTCAATTATTATATACATTCTTTATGTATGTGTATATAGCTTAGGTTCTTGGTTTCATTTTATCTCATTGATTATTTTTTTAGCTACGAATGGTGATTTGGAATGTGGCGAGTAACCATTAGGTTGCATGGTGGTGATCTTGAAGCATGGTTTGGGTGGGTTGAATCATTGTGGTTTATAATGACTCATTTTTTTGATTATTTATTTTAGATATGTTTTTTATGTTTCAAGGAAGTCCAACCTATAGACATTACATTATAGATGTTTGGTCAATAATATACTACTGCCTTACTCAAGTTCGAGGGAACAACCATTCCTAATATTGAATTCCTAAATTCCCAAGAATTAATCACCAACTTTTGGGGATCATAAAAACCCTTTGATCTCGGTGGAGAGTTGATTTGGGTGATGGGTTAGCTCATCTTAGGCAATTTTTTTATATATAGTATTAGAGATTAGTTTAAATAATGGAATTTTTTCTCGATCTCTATATTGTTATTTTGGATGCTAGTAAAAAGGATAATATGACTTTAAAAACTCAAGGAGTAAGTGAAAGAGATCCTATATATAACAACCCATTATTTTCATACATGGATATTACATCTAGATAGATGAGTATTAATTACAAAACAAAACGACGGCAGAATTGTATGGGTTTATTGTCTTTGGAAATATGGAAATAAAAACAACTAGTTTTTAAAACATATACATCATCTCCTTATTATTCATTCATAAATATATACCTTTTTGACATGTCATACATAATACCTTCATTCATAACCTCAATCTTCCCTTTAGTTTCACATAATTTAACATTCTCTAGAATATCACCTCCTTGAAGGATCCCTTAAAAAACATAGAATTGGTATTTTTGTGAGACAAGAATAAATTGTACATGGGGAGAGTTGTAAAGAGATGTTTTGGTAGATATTTGAGGATATTAAATGATTTTAAGGTGCAATTTGGTGGTTAGGAGTGATATATACACTTTAGGTGGGGTGGTTTGAAGTGATTAAATTATAATTATTTTATATTTAAAGCCAACCAAATTTTGGTGGCATTAATTCCAAATAATTTAGATTATAATTAATGTTTTAAATGATATTTATTTTCTAGAAACACATCAACCACACACTTAATGTTTTATATTTTAGGTATTTTAATCTTTTAACTTTTAACTTTAATTAGCTACATTATTTTTTATATACTACGATAATTGTTTTATTTACCATGAAAATTATTTATGCCTAAAATTGAAAATGAAATTATAACCTAATTTGAACCACCTAATTTCAAATATTTATTCCATTTTTAAAAATTCACAACATAAAATTTTCATAATTAAATTTAAAATTAAACTGTAAAAATGCAATGAAAAATATTTGTTTTGGAAAAATGTGTTTTTAAGCCAAAAAATGTACCTATACCAAATAAGGTATAAATATTTTTTAAACGTAATTAATTATATTATATCTAAATAAAAATTACATATGTTACTTTTAGATTAATATAAAATCATAAAATGACTTCTAAATATAAATAAAATGAGTGTTATAAAAATCGGTATTTTTTATTATTCACTGAAAAATTAAACATCTCAAAAAATTCTCCAAACATAATCCTAAGATAATTTTAACATGATGAATCCAAAAATAATTTCCATTCTATTGAATAAAGTTTTTAAAACTTTTAAAAAATTATTTAAATTCACTTTCTAATATAAAGTAATAAAAATCTCTTTTCTAAGAAAACATATATTGAAAGAATAAAATGACTTTACTAAAAAAATTCATATTCACAAAAAAAATAATTAATAAATTAAAAATGAATTTATATTTCATAATGTGTTTAATAATATTTATTACCTCCAATATAATGGTTAGGTTATAATGTTCATGTAAAAATAATAATATTTTGGAGTTTTTTTAAGCTTGGTGTTAAATGAAACATAAGAAATCGTAGAGAATTTATTTTAAAAAATATATAAAATAAAATCCTGGGGTGGAACATTATAACCCCTTAAAATTAATTTCTCCCTAAAAACTCACCAATTGTATAAAAATAGATGAGGATACCACTTCCTCATCACATCCTTATATTCTCGTGTAGCTTCCTCAAATTGGTGGTTTCACCATAAAACATTAACCAGGTGAGTGGTCTTGGTTCATAGGAATTTATCTCTAGAATCTAAAATCTCTACTATATGTTCTTCATAAGAACTATAATGATCTAATGGTAAGATCTATGAGTTTAGTACATGTTAATAATCAGGTATGTGCTTCCTCATGAGAGATGCATGGAACACATCATGAACTTGAGATAGATTCGGGGGAAGCTCCAATTAATATGCCACCATCCTTATACGATCAAGAATTTCAAGAAATTTTATAATCACAATTTTAAATTACAATTGGAAAATCAAAGTTGAATATTTTAAACTTCCATTTTGGAAAACCCACATCGTAAAAAGGGTCAATAAAACATTCTCTTTAAAATATGAAAAGTAAAAGGTGAAGGTTGCCACAAAACTAGGATTCTTATTAGGGGAACATTAGTGGAAAGTAAAAATATGGACATTGAAGAGAATTATAACCATTATTTTATGATGGAGAATTATAGATAACATGGTAAAGATAAGGTTAATGATCATAAAACCATAGAAAAAATAGGTCTAAAAAAGTTCATTGATATAATCAGAAATAGGGTAGCCTTTTATTTCAAAATCCTTTGAGAATATATAATTACTTGGTTTTGTCTCATAAGTACAATATCACTCTTTGGTTGTTCCTTGATCAATTTATACTTCATTTATTACTCTACTTAATTAAGTTTAAATTTTAATACCTGTAGAACTAGTGGATCATAAAAGCCCTAATGTGATGAAAAGTCATTTCTTCTTCCTATAGTTATCATAAAAAATGGTTAGCAGAGGTTATCCCGTACACATAAATCTTATTATGGTTAACTAATACATTAATCCCAAAAACCTAATCAAAATTTCAATGTAAAAACTTTAATAAATGGTTACGCTTATGAACCTTAAAAAAAGATCAAAATCCAAAACATTTTAAAAGAGGTCACCAAATTTTCAAAATCAAATTATCATTAATCCCCCAAAGAACATGATGTAGCTATGAATTATCACACACCACACATGTCAATATATTTATCATGTATTCTATTGAAACATGATAATAACCTTAATTACTATAAAACATTAGTTAAAAATGAATGCATTCAAAAATTAACTCTTTCCACATACCATAAATCTAAAAATTCTATAAAATCGATCAATAAACCACCTTGTCTTCATATTACTAATCAGTCCCAAGTTCATCAATACTAACCCATTTATTTTATCACAATAAAAAATCTATTTTTCTCATTATTATCTCAACATCATGCACTTATTAAGGGTGTTATAAAAATATCAATCTACCATTAAATCACTTTTCGAGTCTATCATCATCATTCAATATATATTTAAAATCCTTATTGTAAAACTTATGCTGAACAATACTTATATATTTAATGATTCATATAACATAATATTTTAATTCTAGTATATAAATAATTCATTCATCCAACATCTTTCTCAAACAATTAACTAATATTCATCATCTATTTACTTAACACTTCTTTCCTTTCACATGTCCTTTGTAGTCTCAATATAACCATTACACATTCCACCTTGATGATTTTCATCACAAACTTTCCTAAAAGGACATCGATTTTCATAATGCCCCTAATTTTCCCATTTAAATAATTCATTTATTAATAATACCTTAAGGATAACAATATTTTCATCCATTAAGTTAATTGAACTCTTCATTTTTCCTTCGTAGTTAATTTCTTTGCATCATTCTTTTACATAGTAAAAACATCTTCATGTTCCTCTAAGGCATCCACTTGGGTGTTTCTTCCCAAATTCTCAATATATAGGAAATTGAATCTTCTTTCCTCCATGATATCAATTATCACAACTCTCAGCGAAATCTTTCCTTCTCTTCTTTGGTTAGTATGATATTTTGTTAACATATACATTATTAATCATGTTTCATGAATACTTATTCTTAATAATCACAACATCTTTCAATCCAATCACCATTCCATTTGACTTATCATAAAAAAAAATTCTATCACATTCAACATTAACCTAGTTCTTTTTGGTTCCCACCATCGACTAAAACAAAAAAGAATAGTGTGAGAATAACTTTTCATTCTAGTAAAACCACATAATTAAGGGAAGTTACTTATAAAATTTCAATCTATGACAACTTAGGTTTAACATAGGTTATTCACGATCGTTACCAAAACTCTAGGATTGTAACCTATACATATCCTTAGGATCATTAGTATGGTTTTCTCATCATAGGTTCCAAATATTAACTAAACCTTGATCAGATACCAACTTTAATGTCCCACACTTTTTATACATAGATATTTTAGAGACCCAAGCTTGACGTACATGGGAATTAAATTAATTTTGAGGAATATTTAATACATGACAAAAATAGACACCCAAAGACCGTATTAGTTTAGTGTATTTAGAAACTCATAACATAATATTCTAATCATGGTGAATGATCTTCAACATCTCTCATAAAGATATTATCCTTTTGTTTTCCTACCTAAAAACATTCTTTATATCCTAGGGAAAAGAAAACATAAAAAGGGTGTACTCAAATTCTAATTAAGGGTAAACATGGAGAATATAAAACAAACCATAAACATGTGAATGTAAAAAAATGAACATAATGTTTAAACATCAAAATATTGAGAAATGATATAAATCTTGGCAGTACATAAGGCATGAATCATAAATTAACATTAATACTGATAAAATATAATTGAAATAAAACATAGAATTGTGTAAAACCATTAAGTGCATAATATGATTTCCATAGTAGCCAAGGCATTTTGGCCAAGACCATTATAGTGGACAAAGTCTATTACTGAACCGGGTTTAATTTCTGTTCCAGCCATGTATTACTAAACTGGATTTACCTATCATTCCATTCATGTCTATCTCATGAGATATAAATCCTTACCTAATTCATTGGAGGTAGATATGGGTCCCACAAATCTCATAATTAAATCATTATTACATGTGCCACAAAAAATAAATCATTCATCATAGCATAACCCAAGAAACAAAATGGGTTTTCTTAAACATCATTCCATCGTAACATAATCCATATAAAATACCATAACATTATTAACATAATCAAATAATAGTAACAATAGGGATAGAAACATAACCCTATTTAAAAGTATCATCTTAGATGGAAAATAATTTTGATAAAACACTTGAACTTAGTTCTTGAGGAAAATATCCTTTCTTCTTCAAGAACATTTTCTTTTCTCAAAATGTCATGAAATTTTATAAGAAAAGAAGTTAATTGAAAATAAACTTGAAATTTTTTAAATGAAGCTTCATGGAAATAATGATTTATTAAAGCTTAACAATTCATTCATGTTGTACAAGTTAAAAAATAATTCTCTTTGTACTTTTATTGGAAAAGTCAAAAAGTACATTTTATGGTAAACAAAAGAAAGATTCATTACATACCACACAGTGAAAGTCAAAAAGGGGTAAACATGAATTTAAACATACATGGAAGAATAGTAAACATTTTATGATGAAATTTTTAGAAAACATGGACATTTAGGATAAATATAACTTCAGTAAATACTTATGAATAAACAATCTTGGATAAAAATGAGATTGGAAAAGTTATCCCTTACCTTAGGTTTGGTTTATTTCATATGTGTCCAAAACTCCTGTATAGTGGGATTAAACATATTATTAACTTGTAAGAGAACCATAATAATATTTATGATATCATATATGATTCACTTAGGACTTTATATTACCCGTTCATTTGTCAATTCCATGTTAAAGCAACGTTTTGGGTAATAATTGTTTCATTTATCGTACGTGTTTGGAATTTTTATTATTCATATAATTTATTTGAACTTGATTTACTTAAATACATAATATAAAACATGATTTATATATCATATATATTCAGTATATAAATATATGTATAATAGATCGATAAATGGAATGGAATACACCGTTCATTGAGACGGTAGGTTGTATGTACGCATGAACGTTGTTTTTGTTTCCTTGTTAAATTGAATGGAAATAAGTAAATGACACACATATATATATATATACATCAATCCAGTAGCATTATTATTTCATATATTTCCGGATTATTTATTATATATACTTTATAATTATTCTTGAATGGTTAACATGGAGAATGAATCTCATCGCGTCATGGAGATAGTAAGTCGTACGTACGCACGAGCGATGATATCATTACCATAGTTGTTGAATGGTATTAAAGTGGATGGTGTATAATATCTAAGAATTAGTATCATGTTATAATAATCATACATAGTTATTATTTTCACTATTATACCCATCCAAATAAGGTGGTAGTGAAAAACAGATTACACCACAGCGTGGAGACGGTAATCCGTACGTACGCACGTGTAGTGATTTTGTTTTTCGTTGGATGGATAGTAGGTGAAATAGGTTTATTTGATATTTATAATAACATATCAGTATATGAGTTATTCTGAAAATTATTATTTTATAATGAAACAGCTAAAGAAGATGAAGTAGAAGAAGAAATAAATTAGAAAGAATCGGTAGAAGAGATTACCTCTTCTTCGACATGCCTCCTTTAAACTTCCTCTTAGGGCACTAGAGTTAGTCTTTTGAGAAGAAAATAACCTCTAGAATGTAATTAGGGAAGTTTAGAAGATAAATGGATAGAGTTGTTATGAGCTAGAAGGCTTAAAATGGAGTGAAGAGGAAAGGGATGAGGTTCTCTTTTATAAGAGAGAAGAGGGGCACTTTAGGAAAGTTCCAAAATATCAATTTATTATAAATTCAATTTTAACTTAAAATGGTCCAAAAAAATTTAATTATAAGATAAGATTATTTTGGTTCGAATACCCATCATTCAATAATTTTTTAACATGTTTTGAATATGTTTTCATCCTTATCTTTTTTGTTTTACCCTTATTTTACTCTTTTTAATCTTACCGTGATATCATGTTATTTACACATTGTGGATTAATGTAATTACCATATTATTTAAAACAAACCAAAAAATTTTATTTATGAAATATTTTACTTATATTAACTATTTCTATGAATCTTATATTTTTAGGAATTTAATATCATTTAATAAACTATTTTATGTTTTAAGTTATGAATTGTGTCAATTTTGAATATTATTCATACTTGACTTTTTAAAAAATTCATAACCTGATTCCTTCAAAAATAAGGCATTAAACAAAATATAATATATCAATAGCATACATAAAATTTGTGGATGATGTCAAAATAACCAAATTACACTTTTTTTAATATTTATAAATTTATTTATTTGAATCCTTTATTAATGAAGCAAACACTACATCATCCTTATGTCATAATTAAATTTATTTATTTAATGTCCAAATATTTAAAATAAAATATAATGATTTATAAAATCTTTTTATCTTTATAATTAACATTTATAGTCAAAAATATCACTTATATAACCCCATATAAAAATTGTTTTAGTAAGAGATATATGTTTAGGTTATATTTTCCTTAACATTAAATTAAAAGTAATTAAATGTCATTTTCACTTACAAGTGGATCCATGGGGTCCCAAAATCGACCCAAGGATTACCATGTTCAGAAATGTATCATCCAATAAGGTTATGACATGTTTTAGGGTAATTATAATATTATTTTTTACCCTTATTTACCAGATTTATTCTTTAACCATAGTAAATAAAATATTTACTGAAGTTACTATTCAAAATGTCTAAAAATAAAAGTTACCTATTTACACTATTTTGACCTCCTAATTCCAAATATGGAATCAATTTTTCAAAATTAAAAATAAATAGGTTTCATTAATTAATTTAAAATTAATCCCGTTGTTGAGAAAATGGGTTTTAAAAGTTAAAACATTGCAAAAGATTGAAATGTTTTACCTATGAATTCAATTTAAAATTAATGCTAATGACATAAATTATATTAAATGGTAAAAATATATTATATTTATACATTAAAACCATTCAATAATATATTTTAACAATATAAATTATTTCAATGAAAAAAGTGGTTTTCAATTAAAATTTAGCGTATTTTCACTATTCATCAAAATATAAAAGTTATCAGAAAAATATAAAAAAAATTTCAAAGAAAATTTTTATGTCATAATTACAAAGAATAAGTTTATATTGTCAAATATAACTTATAAAAGTGTCAAAAACTAGATTCAAAATGGGTGCGTCATCAAAAGGTGGTAAAACTGCATTTTTTTGAAAAAATACTTCGTTTATCTGAAAAAATGCTTTTGTTCTCATATCATGTGTAAGATAAATTATAATGTTATATAAAATTAAAAATTTGGTTAATATTATTCATAATGGATCATTTATATAATATAATATATCGTGGTTTTGTGAAACTCGGTATTGCGTACAACGCAAGCTATCAAAGAAGGTCGCTATTGTGTGTAATGCAAGCCAAGTCAGTATTGCATGTAATGAAAGCTTAATTTTTTGTTGAATATAACATAATTCAAACATATTTATTTTATACATTGAACAAAGTTTATACTCAATGTTTTGTAAATTAAATTCTATCAAACGAACTTGAAATTGTGTGTAACACAAGCCAAGATAGTGTTGCATATACTGCAAGCTAATACGGTGTTGCCTACAACACAAGATAATCTTGGTGATGCATACAAAACAAGACATTGAATCAATTAAATATAATCCATCTCATAAATTATCATGGTGTTATAGATATTACATCTAGATAGATTAATATTCATTACATAACAAAACCACTCTGAAATCATGTTGGTTTAGTGTCTTTCGAAACATGGATACAAAAACAATTGGTTTATAAAATATCTACATCATCTCCCTCTTAATAATTTCTAATTGGAACACTTCTTGACATGTAATAATAAATACCTTACATCATAACCTCTCACTTACCTTTAGTTTTTCATACTTTAAACTTCTATTGAATTTCACCACTTTAAAGGATCCCTTAAAGACATTAAAATTGGTATTTTAGTAAGATCGGAAGAAATTGGACATATATTGAGTGAGGAGGATAGGTTTTGGTAGATATTTTAGGAGCTTCAAGGATTTTAATGAGAAAGGGGTGGTGAGGAGTGATATTTATACTTGAGTAGGGGTTGTTTTAATTGATTAAATAATGATTATTTTATATTCAAATCCTTCAACATTTGGGTGGCATTAATTCCAACGTATTTGGATTATAATTTATTATTTAAAGATTTTATGGTCTAGATAAACATAAAATACCAATTTAATATTTGTTTAGGTATTTTAATCTTTTACCTTTTAACATTAACTCGGCTACATCATTTTACCTATACAATGGTAAATATTTTTTTACCACAGTAAAAGTTTTATGCCTAAAAATGAAAATGACCATATAAACTAATTTGGACCTCTTGATTACAAATATGGTATCCATTTTTAAAAATTAAAAACACATATTATGAAAATTTTCATTTAAAGATAAAATGTCAAAAAGTAATTGAAATAGTTTTTTTGGAAAAATGTGTTTTTAATCCCAAAAATGATTATAAAAAATAAGGTATAAAGATTATATAAATGAAATTAATTAGATTATATCTAAATAAAAAGTAATTTAGTTACTTTGAGATCAATTTAAAATAATAAAATTACTTCTAAATATAAAGAAATTAGAGTTTTATAAAACAGACCTTTTTACGATTCAATGAAAAATTAAACTTTTCAGAAAATTCTCAAAAAATCACTTAAGATATTTTTGACATGCTGAATAAAAAATGATGTTAATTTTATAAAATACATTTTAAAAAAGTTTCAAAAATTACTTATATTTATTTTCTCATAGAATGTAATAAAAATCTCTTTTTTAAGAAAACATATATTTGAAGAATAAAATTACATTACTAAAAATTATGTGCATATTCAAAAAGCATTAAGTAATACATTAACAATGGGTCTATATTTCATAATTTAGTTAATATTTGTTTGAATAATGTGGTATGTTTTCAAATAATATGGATTTTTGAAAAAAAAAATGTGATTGTAATAATAATTTCTCCATTCCTTCTAGAATTTGGTGGTTTTTAAAATGTTGGAATTTAATGCACGTGTTTTGTTTTGGTACGGTGTGATTTGGTTTTTACCCTAATTTATGCTGATACTGTTTGATTTAATTTATGATTCATAATAGTACTTAAATCATTTATTGTGTTATGTATACCTCCCATAAGGAACTTTATTGGATGTAGGGTGTTTATCTTTAGGGTCACTACCTTTTTTCCAACTCATTCCCAAATTCTAAATGAGTGGAAATTACTTTTTATTTATCTCGATAGTCTCATGGAGTGTTTGTTTAGTATATTTATAAAGGAAAAATATAGGTTCATTTTAGTATACTAGGATAATGATATTGGGTTGAATGGTTATAGTGGTGAGGATTAGTACTCTTGAAGTTTTAGTGTTCCTCGTGGGAAGAGAGGTTTGGGTATGTGTTCTATTTTGAGATAATAATTTGTTTTGGGATTCTTTCTCAGTGAGTTCAGATTGGTCTTGGTTTTGAGGTTTATTTAAATCATTTTTGTTTTTTTAATTATTCTCTAGTATGTTTATAGGATACTCTTTTGGTTTCTCTCATGTGAGTTGTGGTTATTTGGGATGATCAAGTATTATTGTTTTTATGCTCATTTTTGTTTTTTCATGGTGTGGACCACATGATGTGATTTGGATTTTAGATGGTTTAGACTTGGGGGAATACTTAGGTGATTAATGTGGGTAATTGAGTTTTATTATTATTCTTGGCATAGGCTTAGGTTCCACCATGTTGGGATTATCTATTGGGATCCCCATGATTTTGACCTTGTGTTACCCCTTTTAGTAGTTTATTGACCCATGGGTAAAACCCAGGTTATTCATTATGAGGAATGTTTTGGATGTTTTTTTCTCATTGATTTTAGAGATAATGGATTTGGTGTAAGTATTCTATTATTTTGTATTTCCCTTTGTGATTTATGTTCTTTGGTGTAGTTTTATTTGGTCTCTTAGGGGTTAGGTGTGGTTGGTGAAAATTTGCAATTTATTTTGATGATTTTTAAAATAATTATTTTTTTAATTATAAAACCTTTTTAAAGGTGGTTTTTTTACTCACCAAGATAAATTTTAAATAGTAGATAGACCTATTATAGGTCTATTTATATCTAAATATTTCTTTGAATTGGATCATGTTTTTTAGGTCCTAGTGTTGTTTGAGGATTCTATACACAACACATAGAATCATTTATGTGATGAATTTTAATTTTATTATAGGATATTATTGATTCTTATCATGTCCCTACAACCTCTCATAATTGTGTGTTAAGGTCATACTTTTATGACTACCTTCTATGTTGACTTATGAATTTTTGGGAGAATAAAATAGCATAGCAGGTAGATTATAACACCACATGTTACTTTTATAGTGTACCATATTAATTCATGAGTTGTTTTAGAGTTAAAAATGGTTTCTTGGATTTTGAAGGTGGTTTTGGAGGACCATAGAAGATTAAGGTCTGATCCTACATGATCTCACAACATTAACTCAAGGTTCACACTATGAGCCAACCTCCTAGGACACCAAGGTGTTTTTACTTGGGTATTTTATTCCATGATATGAGGTTTTTAACCATGAATATTTTGGGAGGAGTCATTTTAAGCTGTTAACTAGGGTTTCAAACCATGAAACTTTTTGGGGGAGACCATTCAGGCCCTGAATCAAGGTTTCAGGCCATGAATTGAGGTCTATGCCTACTTGTCTGTTTTTATATTTTCTAAAATTACTCATATTTATTATTTAGGGGTTTAGATCCCATTTACCCTTCCATATCACATAATTTGACCTCAATAGAGCCCAATTGGAACTTCTCTTTCTCCTCCTTCAATCCTAAGATTTCCTATGATTTTCAAGCAGTTTGGAAGGACAATTTTCTATTTCTAGTTTATTATTATTCACTTATTACTTTACACTATTTCTATTTATCCATGGAACCCTAACTCCCATAATATATGAAATTAGGGTTTAGGTTTGTCTAACCTTGTGGTTTTGGTTATTTAGGTCTTGTATATGGTGATTCATAAATCGATAGAGAATTGTCCATGACAGGAGACACATTGTGACTTGATTCCACATTATATGAAGTATCTTCTTCTATTTTGTTCCTTTATTTTTCTATTTTCATGATTTTTGAGTTTTTAAAATTCATTTTTATGAATTTAAAACTATATATGATATCTATGGTGCTTGTTCAAATGACTTCCATGCACTTTTTACTCGACATAAACAAGTTCACTTATTAATTTTAAAATTTTCTTTGAAATTGGTTATCCAAAAATTAAAAACTCCTTTTAAAAAAAGGTTGTTTTTATTATATAATGTTAAATGTGGGGATTTATAATTGGATTGAATTTCAATTGAAAAATGAATTATTTAAGACATTATTTTTGGTAAACAGGTGTAGTAACTTAATTGGGGATTTTTTAAAATAACATTATAGAAAGGGGGAAAGGTTTGTTTTTATAATGATGGGTAAGACTAGTTTAAAGTGGTAATTTCATCAATGAATATGACTTGGAATTATATGTATAAATTTTGAATGAATGGTTTCTTGTTGTAAGATGCTCATTGATTATTGTGATTATTGGTTTACTCTTGTTGGGTTGTTTTATTACATGTGAGGGATATATGATGTAAAATATTTCTATTTATTTCACTAGTGATGGAGGTGAGATATATTTATGGTATATTTCTTATTGATGAATTATTGATTAATTCCA
Organism: Viscum album; assembly: GCA_963277665.1. Taxonomy (NCBI): domain Eukaryota; kingdom Viridiplantae; phylum Streptophyta; class Magnoliopsida; order Santalales; family Viscaceae; genus Viscum; species Viscum album. Next base: position 1,180,302,637 of record OY728166.1, read on the forward strand.
CCTACACTTTAGTTTTATCATTTAAACCTATGAACTATGTGTGAGATCATTATTTAAACTACACTAGTTTAGAGTGCACATAGGATAGTTCTTATATAGTGTGAAATAAGAATTGATGAGGATTTACCCTAAGGATGTCAGTGTGGGATAGTCTAGTGTCTTGTTTATTTGTTTAGGATGCAATATAGGCCAGATATTAGTCTCACATATTCTGTAATGTATAGTATTGTCTCACTTTATGATCTATGATATATCCCATGAAACTAATTCATTTATTTGTGGTTCCATGTGGGTAATATTTATCTTTTGTGTTGTATTCCCCTATACTTTATTATTGTGGTACATTTTTTATTATTTACATTTAAAACACTATTGACATAGTGGTACTAGAATTGTGTTGTTCTTTTTTCCTTCGTGTTTAGCATGATTTGAAATGGTTTATCAAAATTGATTAGGGGAAACTGTTTTGAATGGAAAGAGAAAGGATATATTTTTATTTTTTATTTTTAAAAATGGTTTGACATGAGGAAAATTTCTTTGGGTGGAATTCATGAAAAAATAAAAGGTATTAACTCTGGAATTTAATTTTCATTACAAATTATTAAGTGAAATTGTTTAGTAATATAAAGTGTGGTTATTATTTCTTTTTTGATTTATAAATAAATGAAATACCATTATTTTCAAATGTATTTCAAACTAGAAATAATAAATTATAAAATGAAAGGAATTTCATGGAATCATTGGTGATATCCTATTGAGAATATTATATCACACCCTACACACACACTCTAGCTATGTGTATGCAACTCAAATATTATACTCTGATTCTGGGTTCTGTTTTAGCTTGATTATAATTTCTTTTGAGCCATAGATGGTGAGTTGGGATGTGTTGAGAAACTATTAGGTTTAATGGAGGTGATATTATAGTACGGTTTGGGACTATTTTTGTTTTGGTTTGTGATGTATTGACCAAGATATCCTTTCTTTATCAATATTTTTTTTTTTCATGTTGAATCTTGTTATGTATTTATTTTGGAAATTATTCTATAATTAGGAAAATGGGTCGAATAATTATGGTTGGTTATGACCCAATTATTTTTATTATTTATTTTTTAAATGTTTATTGATGAGTCATTGATTTACAACATATATATGCTCTTATTAGATTTTATTAAGAATGAATAATCACTAGAGGCTGGTGAATAGATTTGTTATTTTTTTTTGAAGAGTTGAAATAAATGTATATGTTTATTATCAAAGTTAATTACCATACACATGAAATGATAATAATAGGTGAAAAATTAAATATAGAGTGCAACCAATTTTTATAGTAGTTCAGTTAGAGATGAACCTACATGTACTTTTCACACTCTTACACTCTTTGAGATGTATTGTAATCACTAATGGACATATTTTTAAAGGGGAATAAAAACTGAATTAAAACATACCTTTTATAGTAAAGGTATAACCAATATAAAACCTGACTTTTAATTGGGAGTAACAAAATGTAATATCAATTACTATAGATACATAATTCACAACCCGAATCTTATGACCATAGCATCCGAGAATAAAAATAATGAAGAGAAATAATTTTTTTTGAGGAATGTATAAACTAAACAATGTAAGCACTGGTGAGACAGATAGAACTAATTAATATAGACTGGAACAAAACCATGCAGATGGAGTCGGTGAATTTTTATGATGCACAAACACTTTTTTTAGTAATAAATAAGTATTTATCTTCAAATAAATGTTATTAGTCAAATATTTTTTTGTTTCCCTAAAGTTGTTTTCAAGAAGATGAAACGTTGTTCATACAAGATCACATAGAAAATTAGATGTTCATATAACCACACCACTCATGAGAGCATGAAATTTCACATCAAAGGAAAATAATCAAAGAAGTATATCATATCAATCACTTTGAATGAGACTTGATCCCAATTAATAAGACAAAGTAACAACTAAAAAACACAAAATTAATCAGTTAGATAATTAAAATAACAATTCAAAATTTTAGAGAGGGATATAGTTTATCATTACTCAAATATCATTGATATTAAAAAAACTAATGATAGGTTAAAACCAATTATAATTCATATTCAAATAGTTCAAAATATATTTATAATAATCAGTAAAATGAAATTTTATAAATATCATTTTATAGTTCATCAGTAAGATTCAATTTTTTTTGTTACAAAAACAGAACATATAGATGTGGGAAAAAATATAAATGAACTAATACTAAAATAAATACAATAAAGAAACCTTGAATATGTTACTTACCACTAAAACATAATTTAAAAATATTAAAAACATATAAATTACACTAAATAAATAAATTTAATATTTTAAAACTTTATGTTATAGGTTTATGTGTGAAAAAAGAAAAATTTTATTTTTTTATTAAAAATTGTTTAAAACATTCCAATGTCACTTCAAATAGTTTATATATGATTAATATGATTTTTTAAAATCAATAATTCAATTAAAGAAACCACTATAAACATTTTTCCATTGAAAATGTCAATATATATGAAAACCACTATAATTTAGAAATTTCTAGATTTTATTTAATGATTGGATTGATCATGATGTTCAACATACCATGAGGCAGTCAAGCTACCGAGTCGACTAACTTTTCCATGATACCATGATAATCAACTTAATGTATAGAATGTTTGAACAAAATAATTACCTTGAGGTATCGACTGGATGTACATATTATTGATTACATGAATAAATATATGGAACGCATGAGAAAATTTATAGAATTTATAACCAAATCTTTGAGCCACATGTACAAATGAATGACTGCATAAATAGATTTATAGACGTGATGAACAGATGTATCGATTGTATAAAAAAATGAATGACCACATGAAAAAATGTAAGTGAAGAATTTCAAGATATAGTTATACACATGAGTGTGGTAAGTCAAGTGACCATTAGAAGAAAAACATTATAGATAAATATTTAAACAGTTACAAAATAATCCTTTATCAAAAATAAAATAAAACATCCAAAACAAAGAAAAATACACATTAAATATATGATGTTGTGAGAAATTAAAATTATCCAAAAATAAAAAAACATTTGAGGTATTTGTAATATTAAAAAAACAATAAAAAACAAATAAAAACACTAAAAAACATAACAAAATATAAGAACTAACAGTCCCATACTAGATCTTTGGTAAATGATCCATTGTTGGATTACACTATTTCCATGGAAAACCCATTCCAAAAGGTTATTTATCTTATTATCATGCTCTAGCTTTCATCCCATGGGGATCATGAATGCCCTTCTGGACGAGTGGAAAGACAATTAGGGTGATGATTTAGGTTAGGCCAGATCATTTATTTTCATTATATCCCCCCAATCTATCAAATTCTTGGACATGTCATAGTTCTCCTCAATAGTGGGGTCAAATATCCCAAAAAAAATACATTTATCTTGGAAAGGTGCCACCATGAACATTTAAATATTTATCTTTATGAGTGTACTTTGAATTTCTGAATATGTAATATTATTCATGGCTAATGGTATAATCATTTTTAGGGAACTTTTTTATGATCCTATCATCATGAAATTTAATAATTGGGGGTGATTCTTGGTGTGAAAGGGAACATGTTACTCTGATGTGTTAGACATATATTTGATTATTCATTTATTTTTAATGATATTTAATTATAAGAAGAAATAATCTGTAAAATGATGTTTGATATTGTTAACACTATATTTTATCACATGTATGGAAAAATGAAAAAGTGAAATGCCATAAAAAATGGAAGAGAAAATAGATATAAAATTTCAATATTTTCAAAGGATCAAAAATTGGTTTTCCCAAGGTAGATCAAATCACTGGTGGCACACAAGTACTTTAATTCCATGCCATTTTGTGCAACCAGTATACTTCACCCAGGGTACCATATTTTCCTATAAATAGACCCTTGGAGTCTTTATTTGTATGGGAAAATTTCCCCAAAGGATAATTTCTGCCCTGGTCTCCCAAGTGCTTCACTCAAGTCCTTTGAAACCTCCAAGTTAGATTCATAACACCTAAAGAGAGGGAATTAGAGGAGGATAGTGAGACTTATATCCATTCAATGTTAAAAATAAACAACACTTGTGTGACCAGTTCTTCTAACCCCCTAACTTAAGATGAATTTTGTGACTTTACCATACACAAACATGAATTTTTGTGCCTCACTATTTGGGAATACCTGTAAATACCCTTGAAGACTTGATCAAAGTCTCTCCTAAGTGTAGTCATCCAGGTTGTTCATCACCTAAGGTGAAACCAGTTCTCCCAAACCTACTTGTGTGCCACCCACATTCCCACCACCCACTTGCACACAACCCACTTGTTCACTCCTTCTTGGTTCACCTCACCTTCTCAGCCTACGCGAGCCTTTTATGAAGTCTTCTACAAATCCATTCATGGAAGAGCTTCTCCATCATTGGATCCCTTTTCTGAAAGATATCATTTTGAAACCTCTACCAAGACCTACTAATTTAAAAAAAAACCTTAGGTAAAGGCACATATGCATGTATCCCATTTGTGTTTGTATTTCTACAGTAAGAGTTTTCCCACACTTATCCTACCAGAGAGTTAGGATCCTTGGGACTTTAGTAGGTTTGTATATCTATGGTCACATGGATTCTTACCCCAAGGATAGTGTTGAGGAGTTCTGGGTCATAGATTTCAAAGATAGGAATCTATCATCCCCTTATCATCTCTAAGACCCGGAGCCTTCGGTTTCTAGTAGGGAGTATAAGGATCACAGTTGATTTTCCCTTTGCCAAAGGAAAAGCCTCTCTCCTCTCTCAGGACCAATCAAAGGGTAACCATCCTAGTGTAACACATATCCTTTCATGTATGAGGTTATAGTATTACTCTTCTCTATATCCTTCACCTTCACTCCTTCTATACATTGGAACCATGTTCAATGTGAATTGAAGAGATGGATGAACCATATCCATGGTCTCCTCCTATATATCCACAATCTATTCTGTTATAGACCTAGCCTCTTCCACCAGCGAAAGAGGAATTGTGTACGTGGTTTGTTGAATCATTCACTTCCTCTTGTTTCTCACTCCAAGAATGACTCACATGGTCTTAGAGGTTTGTAATGATCACAATATACACCCAATCCACCTAAAGGAATGACCTATGAGAACTTTGATTCCTATTAGTCGGGATACATAGTAATCCCACTCAGAGCCTAAGATCAATGGGAATCCTCCTTAGGAAAAATCCCCAATCATAATTCCCTTAATCCAAGAATCCTCTTTAGGAGTAAGCCTGGAATTAAGCCCCCATTGACCTCCATGAGTTAATACATATCTCATGGACCCTATTACAAGGGCATCCTCATCAAGAGTAAGCCCATCCTATTCCTCAAAAAGGGATATAATTCCCTATGAATCTTAATGAAAAACGTGGGATTTTATTCCCATCCAAATAGGATATGTAGAAATCATCCCTAAGGTTCAAACCCAACATTCAAAATAAGCCCTATTATCTTTGGTTCATATCCCCAGTAGGGTTTAATTCAAATTGGAAGCTCATATTCCTTCCAAGTTCCTCTAGCTTCTTAGGCATAAGTCACTCACCAAGCTTTTACTATGCACCTTCCTCCTAGATATCCTTACCACATTACATTAAACAGTACAGTTGGGTCCTTATCACAAGACCTTAAAAGGCATGATGTGTCACATTAAACAGCATCAAACTATGTGGGTTCTAATTACTTTCATGAGGATATGTAGGTAGGCCATCTATGGGTTTGATCCCAACATCATAACATCTTCTGCCTTCCTGGATGATGATAAAGTCCATAGTAACATTCATCTACCTGGATGACCAAAAACTCCATAGTGCCCCACTATGTGGCTTAAAAACCAGAATCATCATAATAATGACCAAATAATCTCTAAGTAGTATATAATAGGATACCATCAATGGAGAACCCGAGATACACACAAATATCTCCATAAATGAAGAACCTCTAATACATACAGATGATTCTATATTCCAAACATGATAAGAATTTATTACTAATACTGGGATAACTCACATCATACTTGGTAATTAATGAATAATTCATGAACATATCTTAAATCTATAAGAGTGTCCTAGAGTAGTCACTAATTCCCCCCAAAAGGGTCTGATGAGTCCGAACTCTCATTCTCTTGAACAATGCAAGTTCTTAAGTATCATAGGTCAAAAAACCCAAATGAACATATACCTTTGGAAATCAGGTCCATTTGGATATAGAACTATTGGGTATTTCTAGTTCTATAAACAAATCTATTTGAAACCGTTCAGAAATAGTGATTCCTAACTAGAACACACATTCTGAGGGAAACAAAAAATGGTGAACCCAACATGAATCTTTAACCAATATGATAGTGTTACCCATGTGAGACAAGGTAATCAATCAAGAATTTGTTCACTCTAATGAGATACTAGAGTTAATTTTTTGTGTTTTTCATATATATAGGCACTCTTTGTCCAAGAACTCCCAACAATCCAAATTTCTTACTTCAAGTTTACACATGTTAACTCCCTAGCTGCTACTCAGGAAAAATCCTCATCTTCACAAAGGACGCCATCACTGACTCATCATCTTTAACGTTGGGTCTCTAACACACTGGTTTGATAGTACCATCAACAAGATACCATTCCAACATTAGAGGCTACCTGATAGGCCCTCCAGATTAGGATTAACCCCCAATCATCCATCTAGTGAAGACCGGTGGTCTAGAAGTACATAGTTCCAATCATAATATTCAATCATTTTGGGAGCTTATCCCTAAAATAAAATCATCAATATCTCCCATATTACGGGTAGGTCAAACAAGAGGTCACCTACGACCTCATCCCAAAGTCATAGGGGTCCTTCCCAAGGGCTCCTGATAACAATAACCACTGCCAGTGTCACGTGACAGTAAACCCTCAACATGATGAGGGTGTTGCCTTTAGCTATTAGGCCTAGGTCCCTCAGACCTGAGCATGCAAGACGGCCTGTGAGGGAAAACAACTGGCTATCAGGGAGTAGGATCCTACCTTTCCCCCCTCTGGAGAATCCCACCTACCTAGTTTGGTGGGAAACAATGATCGGGCATATACTCCCACTTGTTATCAATCATCCAACAAGAAGACTCATCTGGTGGAATCCATTGAATCCTACCATTCTAATCCAGTGGATTACCGTAAGTATGAATAGACACCTACCTACACCCATCAAGAATTCTAGTAACCTCGTCTAGTAGTACATGGAGAATTCAGTCGGAAAGTCTTGACGACAAGAAGAGGGCAGGCTCAAATCTCTACCCCAACACACGAGTACTGTCAGTATCCACTAAAAGGAAAGGGAGGATAGAAGAAAGTACATAACCCTACTCTAGACATAGAATGGATGTATATTCCCATTCTGATTGTTGAATCCACCAAGCGCGTCTTGGAAATGGTGAAACGCCAGATGCAAATTACATCTCATATCCTAGAGACTTACCAAAATATCATCATGGCGGAAATAGTAGTACCTGAGGGACAAAAGAATAACTCTATCCCCATAAGTAGGGTGGATCATAAACATGTCACCTTAGAGAAGATACACACCTCTATTCACATCCAGGAGGGTTATGGGGATACTCCCTTATATTATAAAGACATTCGAATTAGGAACATACACCCTTTCTAATTGGATATTATTTTCTTATTCTGACAACTACTCCAAGGCAACCACATACACTTTCCCATGATAACTACTTTTCCCAGCAGGTGGTTCCAAGTTCTTGTAAGAAGAAATCTAAGAAAAAGTCATACTAAGCATGGTTGGAGAATCAAGAGTCAATCTAAAATCTGGATCCTCTTAATTCTAAAGTTATTGAAGCCCTCATATATTTATCTATTGCAGATCAATATCCTACCATACCATTACCAAATAATGGGAGTAGTAGTAGTAACTCTGAAGTTCCTTATTGGACACTTCCTCATGAAGGTTCTCCTCATGAAAATCCAGTCATTCTTGAGAACCTGTCTCTTGATGAGAGCCAAGACAACCCTTCATGTGGCCAGAATACCAAGGAGAAAGAGGGTCCATGCCTTGCTGTAATCCACCATGATGGTCCTCCCCATGATGAAATTCACTAGGAAAGTTCCCTCTACAGTAGTGATTTTCATTTTCAAGATAATTCTCCAACTGACAATGTAGTGATGAGAAAATACTCTTATTTTGAAGCACTTGAAAACACAAGAGCAACCATGTATGATTCCTTGCTACTGGTGGGTGAAATTATTTCTCAACTGGAAGATAGCCTAAGGAGATGGCCATTCTCCGAACCACCCTGGCACATTTATCTTCCAATACAAAAAATTAACTCTCTACTAATCTTGTTGATTTTGATAAATCAGTAGGAAAACATCAACTTTGGTCTAGTCAAGTAGAGGAAACTCTAAAAAAATATGAAGAGGATATGTTAAACAAGAGGAAACAACTATCTAAGGGTGAAATACCAGTCATGTTCTGGCCTTTCTCCACCTCTTAGTACAAAATTATAAAGATGTTGGTAGAATATTGTATTCATGATATTTAACTCAACGTATGGAAGAATATTCATCATTTAAAATCCAAAGTATTACTATATGATGAATATCAAAGTCATGTTGAGGTAATACAAAGTTTTTATTTCCAAATTAACTTGGCATCTATCCTAGCTACCCAAAATCCAAAAATTGAGAACCAAATGGGATCTCTTCATCATTCATGCCTTAATTCATTAATGAGGTTGCGATAATTGATCACAGATAGTCCACCTAGTTTTCATATCAAAGGATGCAGTGCACATGGATTATTTCATTTCAATACACTCTGAATCCAACAAAGCCTTCCAAAAGTGGTCTCATGTAATGTTATTTCCCCAATATGGATACAACAAATTAATTCTGTTCATGACCAAAGAGATGCTCAGCAAGAACAGGCCCCAACTGTCTTCTACCAAAGTCAGGCCCAAAGAAAGCAATCCATTGAGATAATTTTGCATCAAGAATATAAGAATATCAAGTAGGCCTCCTGCATAGAGGATTTCTGTTGTCAGATTGCATAAATTTCTAAAATAGTGCAATGATATTCTGGAGAGGGTGATTTAAGTGGGTGCCATATAATGCACCCAACCAACATTCAGACCAAAATTCATAAAATCAAAAGAGCAGCTACACTAATATTATCCATAGAATTTCAGGAGTCACCCTAGCCCACAGGGCTAGTGTATTTTTTAACCCAACCCTCAGATTCAATAAACAGAGCCCAAAAGGATGAGAAAGAATAACATGAATAGCCCCTGCCCATAAGGCTAGGTGCTTTTTTATATTCACAATCCCCACCTCAGTGGAAGTCAGTTTTATCCCAGTTAGGGAAGAAGCCACAAAATGAATGCACAAATAAACTGTCTTAGGATTTCCTTTAGGTTACTATCCACCAAACAGTTCTCATGGAACCAACAAATAGGAGGAAAAAGTCTCGTGGAGGTCACAGAAGAAGGTGATCTCATAAAGATACTGACAGAATTCCAGCAATGCATTATGTGTTGGTGAATGTCATAAATGAAATCACTCAAGATCCACTAAAAAATGAATCCATTTTAGGGGATTCATAAGATGAAGTTATTGTTCATAATGCACTCCACACCGAAGAAAATTAAATAGGTGTGCATACCAGAAATTAGAGGCTTACCCAAAATTTAGGTATCCCATCAAATAATCAACTTCCACCTCTTCGAAAGGCACCTAATAAGGGAAAAGGTAAAGTTTATACCATTTCTCTCCTTTCCTCTGGAGAAGTTTAATCCCTTACTCTCAAGGAAATATTTTCTCAACAAGAGGAGGAGATGAAGGAGTTTAGAAGACTCGATACAGAGTTACTCTGAGGCTGCATTCCTACCATATATACTCCACAAGAAAATTCAAAGCTTGCACTTCTAGTAGGAGCACCTCAGCAAAGAGGGTTTTTTGAAACTAATGATATAGATAATGAATTCCCTCCATTTCAAGTACAACAAGAGTAGGGTCAGGCACATCCTTAAGGGTCTTACCTTATTGGTTACTCACAGTAAATACCAGTAGCACCACCACTCATGGTCCTACTAATCGTTGCACCTATTCAGGCTCTAGATACCACACATGTTCAGGCCTCAGATCAACCATATATTCTTATAATTCTTATGAACACCATTGATTCATAAACAACTCGATTTAATGCTATAGAAGGACTATGTGCACCGGTTCAACTAGAAAATAAGGTTATCTCGAATGGGTAGATCTATCTCCTCCCCCACCAAATTTTGGGAATCCCACCTTTTCGATATTTAATGGCTTAGGAGATCTAAATTATCACTTAACGCATTTTATATCTCAATGTGATCCTATGATGGGGACCTCTGAGCAACAAGAAGCAGTGAAAATCATATTCTTCATGCAATCATTGTAGGGGCCATCCTTTGTATGGTACATGAGTTTTGAATCTTGATCGATCACTGAATGGGAAGATCTCTATCATAAGTTTCTTTTCTATTTCAGATCAACATTGTACAAGACAATTGTATTCAATCTCATAATTTGTAAGAAAAGGGATAATGAAAGAGTTTTAGATTTCATTGCTTGGTGGAAAGGATTAACATACTTATTTAATATACTTCTCCCTTAAAAAGAGTTATTTATCATTTTTGTAGAAAATATATGTGATGAGTTTCACACACCATTAATCCCTATGAAATACAAGAGAGGGTTTTGGGAGCTGGCCTCAATTGCTCAACAGGTTGAAAATTCCATAGTAGATACTAGAACCAAATCCTAAGTAATCCCTATAAAAATAATGATTCTAATTATGAACTTGAGTTCCCCACACTTGATTGGGGAACTGGAGGAAGAGGCCATCAAGGTCGAGGATACATGGGAAGATTTGGTTATTCTAGAAGTCGTTACTCCAACCACACCCCTAATCGAACCGTTTATGTAGCAAAAAATTATGGGAGAGACCTATAGAAAGCACAACAGGATTAAGGGAATTCTCCCACATATGGAAGGGTATTCCCTGACATGATCATATTGGAAGAATGGTAAGAGGATATTCCACCACCTCCTCGGTGAGTAGGTAGACTTATCCAACCTAATCCAAAAAGAGGAGAAGTACTTCCAGCTTCTTCCCCAAAATATGATCCATCCACATCAAGAATGCCAACTTCCAAGGAACCAATAAAAGTGTATCTCCATGCTAGAAAACGTAGACCTTTAGATAAAAAATAGGATAAGTTTAAGAAACTAGACCAAGTACTGGCCAAGTTATCAATTTTGGATGCCTTGAGTTTATCAAAGGATCTCTGGGAAGCACTCATTGAGGATTTGTCAAGCCCTCAAGAGTTTAAAGTCAAAGTTGTTTCTGAAGAGGTTTATTGTATAGAGAATGATTTGGAAGAATTCCATGTAGTCATATCTTTCACATATCAGGATGAGGATGCTTTTGTACATGGACACATCATGCCCTTTTACCTATCTAGAAATATTAATGACATTCACATCCAATAAGCCTTTATTGATAATGGCTCAGGAGTCCACCTCATTACCATTCAGACACTTCACCAATTAGGCCTCACTGAATCCCACTTTTCTCCCTCCACTTTGATGTTATAGGGCTACAAAAATAATGATAAAGAACCACTTAGCAATATTACACTCAAACATCAGTTTAGGGATCTCATATATGATTCAGAGTTTATCATTGTTCAGAAAGACACAACTCTCAATGTTCAGCTTAGAAGAATTTGGCTACATGAACATGCATCCATTCCTTCATCATACCACCAATGTCTCAAATATTCTATCAATGGTCAAATTAGGAAATTTCATGGTGATAAGGACTCGTTTACAACTTTTAAATCTTAGTACATTGATGCGGAGTTATGTATCACAAGGGAAAATAGTCCATGAAAAATGATGTTACTAGAAACAAGGCTCTGAATGATCTGAAAAAGATCCCAATTAACCCATTAAAGTATCTCAGTGTATATTACGTTATTCCCATTAATAAAATTGAAAGTGTTGGCCCAAATACAAGAACTCGTTCAGTGTCTTCCATAACATCATTTGTGGTAACTGAACCTGACATCACAAGAGAAATCATTGACACACCAAGTAGTGATGAAAGCCTAAATAGAGATGTCTTCATTCCATCCTCTAATCATTATTAAGTCACTACTTCATCAAAATGGCTAGAAGAGGTTGTCTCGCTCATGAAAAAATATAGGGATTCTGATTCGTATCCCATCATCTTCTCTCCAGAACATTAAAAAGACCTTTAATTATTAGTTGGGCTAGAGATGGTTGCCTCCTCTTCGGGATGTCCAAATATTGATTCCTCCCCTATCTCTGAAAATCTTTCTTCATCACTCAACCTCCAAGAAGAGGAATAAGAAGCAACATATGAAGAAGCAGAAGAAGAGGGAGACATCAGGGATGCCCCTCTAGAATTTGAAGAAGATGACTCCACCCCTGTGGATGAACTCAAAGAAATTAATTCGGGTATAGAGGAAGATCTATTCCCCACTCAGATTAGTGTGGCCATGACTTCTGAAGAAAAAGAGGTGTATACTTCCTTTCTGAAACAAAACCAGGATGTGACTACTGGGAATTACATAGAGATGCTAGGCAATGACCCCAAGGTGGACATCCATTATTTGGTCTTACCAGAAGATCATCGAGGATACAAACATGTAGTCAGGAGGACACATCCGACTCACACCTCCAAAATTAAGGATGATGTCGACAAGCTTATCAAATCTATCTTTATCTTAGAGTTTAAATATCCAATGTGGTTAGTAAATATTGTCCTAGTAGAAAAGAAGAATTTGAAAATCACAGTTTTCATTGATTTCTGAGATCTCAACTGGCATTTTCTGAAATATGACTTCTTGATTCCGATCACAGAACTCTTGATTGATGTAATAGATGGCTACCAGGATATATCCTTCATGGATAGATACTCTAGGTATAACAAAATACATATGGACCTAGAAGATGAAGACTCTAGAGTCATCAGATCCTCTCAAGGCATATTTTTCTATTGGGTAATTCCTTTTTTCTTGAAGAATGTTTGTGCAACATACCAACATGAAATTCACCACATCTTCAAACCCTTATTGGGGAAATTTGTTGAATTCTATGTAGATGATCTGGTGGTAAAATCCAAAAAAAATTATGATCACCTGAATGACTTGGAGACCATATACAGTAGAATTCAATAGCATAATCTGAAGATGAAGCCCTTGAAATGTTCATTTAGGGTAACCTTAGGAAAATCTCTTGTATTTTTTATATGCCATTGTGGAATCTAAGTCGATTCCGATAAGACTAAATCTATCCTTGGCATGTCACCTCCTCAAAACTTGAAAGAGTTTAGAGGACTTCAAGGACACTTGGCCTACCTTCGATGCTTCATATCCAATCTAGAAGGCAAGTGTTTTCTATTTATAAAATTGATGAAGAAGGGGGTCACATATCAATGGACCAATGAATGTCAAGAGAAATTCAATACCCTCAATAAATACCTCTTGAGTCCACTAGTATTGACTCCACCTATTGAATGAAAACCACTCATTCTTTATGTGACAGCCTTGGAGCGATCACCGCACGCATTCCTTGCACAAAAGAATGACACCATAAATGAAAATAACATCTACTATCTCAGTCATACCATGATCGATGCAAATAATCGATATTAAGATATTATGAAGAGTTGTTTGGCATTAATATTTTTAGTTCAGAAGATGAGGCACTGCATGAAGCATCACGAGGTCCACTTGGTCTCTCAAAATAACTCACTCAAATTTATCTTTAGTCATCATATGTTGATAGAACATCTGGAATTGTGGGAAGTTATTCTACAATTGTTTGATATATATTTCGTTCCATAGAAATTAGGGAAATGAAAAGCCTTGGAAGATTTCCTTACTGATCACCCATCTGTAGAAGAAACATAATTAAATACTAAAATACCAGATGAAGAAATCTTCTCTATTCAAGATATCCCCAGAGCATGGGAAATATACTTTTATGGTGCTTCCAGAAGTCCAATAGGGAAAATAATGGAAGACCCTAAGCTCAAAAATGTTGGGTTAGGAAATGTTATTATCTCCCTAGAAAAGGTAGTGTTTCCTTACTCATTTATGTTAACATATGGTGGTACTAACAATGAGGATGAATATCAGGATCTCATTGTAGGTTAGGAATTGGCACTCCAAGTTCTAGTGAACCACATGGAAGTGAAGGGTGATTCAGAGTTGGTAATAAAAAAGATTAATGGGGATTATATCATTAGAAAATAAGAGCTAATTCCTCTATGTGATTATTTCGGAGGGTTAATGGAAGAATTTTCCTCAGAACCAACATTGTCTTACATCCAATAGTCACAAAATTCAAAAGATGATGTATTGGAAAATGCCACTATAGCATTGAAAGACCCAAACTAGGATGAAATAATCATTAGAATTGATCAACGTCATGTGGTTTCACCTTTTTCCAAATCAGAATAGAGTAAATCAATGAAATCAGTATCATTCATGAACTATTTGGTCCTACCATGGGATGGATAATACCCATAATGGATTATCTCCAAGACAGATTAATTCCACCAAGTAGAGTTGGAAGAGATAAAATCTGATGATGAGTGATTAATTTCACTCTTTACGATGGACCAAATAACTAAAAGATCCTTTATAGATGAGGTTTCGATGGAATTATCCTTAGATGCATTGATGGGGAAGAAACTACAGTTTTCATGAACGAAGTACATGCAGAAGCCTATGGTGCTTGCCAGTCTGGGTACAGGATTTCTGATCAAAACTAAAGGTTTGGATACTTTGACATTTGATGAAGAAAGATTACACAGATTTGACTAAGATGTTTTATCCCTACCAAGTGCATTCCAACTTCATCCATAAACCACCAGAGTTGTTACATACAACTGAATAGTCCTAGACATTTTATAGATGGGAAATGGATGTAGTAGGACCTTATCTTACAGCTATGGCCAAGTAGTTCAAGTACATCCTTACTACTACTGATTTCTTCTCCAAATGGGATGAGGCAATACGTCCTAAGGAATTTGAGGTAAAGATCATTGTTAGATTTTTCAAAGGTAATATCATTAATAAATTTGGTGTCCCGTATACCATATTGATAGAAAATGGTACCAATATCTATTATACTTAGGTAGGGAAGTTATATAAGGAATATAATATCAAATCCAACCATTCATACCACTATCATCTAGTGAAAAATGGGTAGATAGAGGATTTCAACAAAACGTTGTCCAACATGCTCTATAAAAATGGTGTCTAAAGATAATAAATCTTGGCATAATAAACTCTTTCATGCCTTATGGTATTATAGAACTACTACCCGTACTTCCACACAGTCAACCCTGTACTCATTGGTATATGGGATAAAAGTAGTTTTTTCCATTGAAATTTGGTTTCCATCAGTCAGATTTTCCATCTTTGATCAATTATTCACTAATGAGAAATCTAAAAAATAATTCGATGATGTGGAGTGAATAGATGAAAACAGATTGAATACCTTGCATCACTTGGAAGTATATTAAAATTGAATAGCACGAGCCTTTAACAAGAAGTTATTACTTTATTAATTCATCCAAGGAGAGTTGTTTTTGGTTGTTAGGACTCTAATGATACTAGGAAAGAAGCCTTCAAAGCTCGATCCAAAGTGGGAAGGACCTTATTCCATACATAAGGTCTATTCCAATGGAGCTTATTCATTAATCCCAATGGATGGATAACTCATTACAACTCCAACCAATGCAAGGTTCTTGAAGAAGTACTTTGTGTAATCACAAAAAGTTCATCCTAGTCTTATGATGATAAACAAAATTACAACCATCATCCATGTTGCATGATGTTAAACTATGTAGCATCATCATCCTTGTCACAAGATGATAAATTTCACAACATGAGGTCCTAGTTGCATGACCTAAAACTGAAAACACCATTTGTCCTTAACACATGACATTAAACTATATGGTTAATGTATCCTTCATTTTATGTTAATAAATCTCTCAAGATACAATGATTTGACATTCCTTGTGGTCCCTTAAATTGTGAGAAGCTTCCATGCATAAGCCTTACTCACATCATTGTCACTCCCTAGTGGCATTTGAGCCCCATTTCTTCCCTATGTTTGGATTAGACTCACATGGGGAACCATATTCAAGAACTATGTATGGATTTATTATCATTCCAATGAGATACGTAGTGATACCCAGATCTCTAATCTTGGGTCCAAACATGATAAAAAGATCTCTTTCATTCCATGTGTGTATGAGTCAAATTTGCAGAGGGAATATTTCTTCAAGAACTATTAATGGATTGATTCTCATTCCAATGAGATACATAGTGATGCCCAGATTTCTAATTTTGGGTCTAGCTACAACCATAAAAGAAACAATTCCCTTTCCTTGTATATGAGTCAATTCTATACTAGGAACCCTTCTAGAAAATATGGCTTGATTCTCATACCATCTTGTATTTTATCCCCAACAATTATTCTGGAAAGTTTTAAAGCCCACATTTCTCACATCCACATTAAATTGGTGTAGGGAACCATTCTCAAGAACTATGTGGGGCTTGATTCTTTCCTCAACAAGATATGTAGTGAAACTTGGGTCCTATCCCTTGGTCCAACTACAATATTTACATCTTTTCACATCATTTCATCTTTATCCTCACCGCATGACATTAAACTTAATGGAATTTCAAGAATTATGTGTGGCTTTATTTTTACCCCAACAAGATATATAGTGATGCTTGGATCTCCAATCCCGAGTCCAGTCGTAATGTTTAAAAAGGTACCTTCGTCCCCTATTTGTATTAATCAAACCTGCATATGGAGAACATTCAATAAATACATGTGTCTTGATTCTTATTCCAATGAAATACTTAGTGATGCCTGGATCTCCAATACTAGGTCTAGTCATGATGTTAGAAAAGTAAATTCTCTTTTTTATTCACTGTGTATGAACCCAATCTACACAGAGAACCTTTCCAAGACTTATGACTTTATTTTCATTCCAATGAGATACATTGTAATGCATAAAATTTCATTCTTGGGTCCAACCGTAATGTTTCCATTACTTCACATCATTTCACATATATCCTTACTTCATGACATTAAACTGCATGGAATTTCAAGAACTACATATGGATTGACTCTTACCCCAATAAGATATATAGTGACACCCAGATCTTATATCCTTATCTAGCCACCATTCAAAAAAAAATCCCTTTCTATATATGAACCAAACCTATGCAAGGAGACCAATTGCTAGAACTACATTTGTAATTATTCTCACTCATGTGAGATATGTAGTGATGTCTAGAATTTCAATCTTGGGCCCAGTCACAACGTGATGCAAATAATGCATCTTTCCTCCCATGCATGAGTTAGATCTATGTGAGGATATATGATATGATTTATTATCTTATTTTTGAATTTGTATTCAAAGAAACCCTCATTATCCTCCAATCATGAATTCAATCAGGGTGGGGATCTTTATTTAATAACTATGTGTGGCTTGATTCTCACCCCTGTGAGATACACAGTGACATCCAAATATTTAACCCTAGGCCCAGTCGCATCACAACATAAAAGGCCTCCACTTCCCCATATACGAAGAATACATTTCTTTGCAGGAGCTTATATTTTTGGTCCTATCCTTAGAGAGCTCACCAAGGAAACAAGAAATTTCCCTATTTTACATATGAGTCAAATCTATATAATGGATTCCAAACTCATATCCAATATCAGTCCAAATACTTCCCTTGTGCATTGAACATTACCCCTTTCTCAAATCATGCTCATAATCTTGAGTAATTTCATATTTTTATAATATTTCTTCAAAAAAATTTGTGGCATAATGTCTGATACCTGAGATATCTTTTTATTAACTGTGAAATACGTGCCCTCAGTTGGCCTTTCATAATGTCACCTACATAACAGGCCTATTAGACAAAGGATACCAATGTTTGGCTATGCATCATATTCTCTATTTTGACCTGTATAATACATTCCCCATAATGGGTTTGTCAAATAGTGGTAACTTCATTCTTAGGAGAAGCCTCTTATATCCCTCTAAGCTTTGATGAAGGTATGTAGGAACTCATAGTTTAAAGTGGTAATCCTTTTCATATTGGTCTCATATGCTTTTTCTAGACCTGAAAGTCTCTAAGACCATGGTTTACACTTTTACCCTCTCATTTTTTCAAATAATAATAGAATAACCTTGGGTCATTTGACCATAATATCATTAATTATTTCCTTAATATTTTGCTCCTTGTCCTATGACCTAAAACTAGAGGCACCATACTTCCTACACTTGGGTTAGACCTTTATAGAGAGTATATTTCCCCAATTCTTTAGAAATTATGACTTGAAGTGCCTCTTCTGTATTCAATAACTTCTCTCCATAAACCAAACTTTGTGGTCAAGAATATTTGAATCTCCATAAACTTTCATTAAGTTTAGCAATAGAATGTCATAATTCTCAAGAGCTCCTTTTTATTACTATGCAGTTCATTCCTCTAGTTGGCCTTGCATAATATTGCCTACATAACGAGCTTGGAAGCCAAAGGATTTCATTGTTTGTCTATGCAGCATATTCCCTAGTTGGACCTGCATAATACAACCCCCATAAAGGGTTTTTTAAATAGAGGTAACTTAGTTCTTGGAAGAGACCTCCTCTAATGCCATTTATCCATTTTTCCCATATCACTCTTCAGATTCTGGAATCCCCAAATCATATCTTAAAAATTTATCCTTCCATACCTGAATGTAGTAGAATATTTCTAGACAGATTACCTAGAATCATAGAATCATTAAACTTTTGGTCAAAGCTAAAGATCTTAAATCAAATCCCCTAATGTCCTTACAACACCATTTTAAACTACATAGTATAATATCTTTGTTGCACGACGTTAAATTGCACAACTCCCTTAATTTCCTTATTACAAAACATTAAATTTCACAAAATAATTTCCTTGTTACACGTCATTAAACTTCATATCTCCCCTTTATATCCTTACTGCACAACTTTAAATTGTTCAGCATAATTTATTTGCTGCATGAATTTAAACTGCACAACATAATTTCCTTACTATATAATGTTAAACTGCACAGTTCCCATAATTTCCTTACAACATGAATTTAAACTGCAAAACATAATGTCATAAATCCCATTCCTGAAAAAATGTATCCTCCTTCACACAACAAATTTTTGTATAAGTGGTTTCTCATTCATGGTCGATGTCGGCATAGATGACCCCTTTTATTATTAGACATTTTCCTTGATAAATCCACCCATTGTGGTCTTGAGACATCCAAATATTAAACCCCTTTTTTTATTAGTAATAGAATGTCAGAATTCTTGAGAGCTCCTTTACCTGAATATGCAGTACATTCCCCCAGTTGGACTTTCATAATTTCTCCTACATGATAGGCCTGTCAGTCAAAGGATTCCACTATTTGGATACATAGCACATGCCCTAGTTGTCCCTGTATAATATATCCCCCATAATAGGTTTATCAAACAGTGGTAACTTTGTTCTTGAAAAAGACCTCCTCTATATCTATAATTCAAGTTTCAAATTTAGTTACCATAAAAATAATGACTCAAGATTTTCCTTGGAAATATATGAGGAATATTATGACCTTCCCCAACTATCAATCCCTGTTTGGGTTATAATCTCAAAATTCTTGGTCAAATATATTTGAACATAAAAACTATAATTATTAGTTTGACATGACTAACTCTAAAATGAAAACAAAAAGAGACATAGTACTCACCAGATTAAAAATCTGCAAAGGGAAATATGGATAAAAGTTGAGTCTCATCTCACTAGACCCACACTCTGAATGGTTTAGAAAATATCGAGTGATAAAAAGTTAAAAGGAAAAACTTTTTTGGATGAAAACTAAAAAAAGGAAGACTAAGAAAAATTCAAGTCACATCTACTAAGTCCCCTCCCTATTGGGTTTTGGTAAAAATTAAGGTGATAACAAAAAATACAAAAAGTTTGTAGGGTTGTCCATATGAACCTATAAATAGTAAAAATATACTAACTAGGCCCATTAGATTAGATAATAAAATTAGATCATATCCCATACCTATCATTGTAGTTATGATTATCCGATGTAAAAAATTCATTCTATGAAAATCAGTTTTGACATTATAATTACAATAAAAAATAGGGATGAAGACATAGATGATTAAAAATAAAATTATTTTCATTTATGATTAAAAAAACTAAAGGAAAATACACAAGCTGGAGTCTCTCTATCACAAGTCACAAGAGGTCGTTGACATAACTTTTCATTTGTTGAATAGCCTCATGATCTTCATCAATCACCTGTTAAAGTTCCATCAGTCAACCAGCCCCAATCTCCTCGACCTAACAGAGCACTTCCTTAGAATCTACAATGGATTTTTCCCTTTTTTTTAGTTTATACTAATGATCAATGAAGTTTTTTATGTTCCTATACAACAATATCCAACTCTTTTGGAAGATGTGACATTTGAATAGTCTTCTCTTTGATCTACTAATTGAATGTTTCCAACTTTGTGCTATGACTAGGATTAGATTGAGATACCGCCACTCAAAATTAATTAATGTTATAAAGTAGTCGAGATTTGATTAGATCCTACCAATGTTTGTGCTATTATTCCCACCTCTAAATGGTTTCCTTCACCACAGTGTAGATTACACAGTAATCAAAACAGCTGAATCCTAGCATACTAAATAATTCTGAAATCTATGGGATTCGCAAAACATGATAGTTCTCTACTAAAGTGAAGGGCCTATATATAGATGTGGAAGTCCACCTACATGATAAGATAGCATGACAGACCTGTGTAGGCATCTAAAAAAAAACTTGTGCAACTCATATTCCATTTTCATCCCTTTTTACCTCAGGATTAGACCCTCTTTTCATTTCAGATCCAACATTGAGGGGGGTGGGGGGATTTTTTTAACACTCTGTTTTATCACATGGATGAAAATATGACAAAGTTAAATGCCATAGAAAGAGGAAGAGAAAACAAATGGAAAATTTCAAGATTTGAAATGGATCTAAAAGTGGTTCACCCAAGGAAGCCCAAATCACCGATGGAAATAAAGTACTTTCACACCTAACCACTTGACTAATAGTCTCCCTTGCCCAGGGTACTGTATTTTCCAATAAATATACCCTTGGGGTTTTCATTTTTATTGATGAATTTCCCCGAAGTCCGATTGCTGCTCTGGTCACCCTAGTGCTCCGCTCAAGTCCTCTGAAACCTCTAAGGTAGTTTCATAACACCAAAAGAGAGGTAATAAATGGTAGATAGTGAGACTTAAGTCCATTCAATGTTAAAAATAATCAATACTTGCATGAAAAGTTCAACCAACCCCTTGAATTAGTACAACTTGTGTGGATTGACCTTCCCCAAACAAGAATTTATACGCCTCACTTATGGGAATACCTATGAATACCCATGAAGGCTTGAGCCAAGTCTCTCCCAAGTGTAGTAATTCAGGTTTTTCATCACCTAATGTGCAACCGGTTTTCCCAATCCTATTTGCATGACACCCACATGTGCACCACCCACTTACATGCTCCTTCTTGGTTCACCTAAACTTATCGACCTATGTGATCCTTTCATAAAGTCTCCTTCAAATCCATTCATGTCAGAGATTCTCCTTCATTGGATCCCTTTTTTTAAAGATATAATTTTGAAACCTCTACCAAGAACTCTTGATTTATAGAACCTTGGGGAAATTCACATTTTTTTGTCTCCCATTTGGGTTTTTATTTCTAAATTCAGAGGTTTCCCAAACTTATCCTGCCAGAGGGTCAGGATCCTTGAGATGTCTATAGTTTTGTTTATATGCGTTCACATGGACCCTTAGCTCAAGGACAATGTTGAGGAGTTCCTAGTCTTGGATTCTATGGATAGGAATCTATTCTCCCATTCTCATCTCTAAGACCCAGAGCCTTCGGTTCCTAGTAGGGTGGATAAAGATCACACTTGATTTTCTCTTTGCCAAAGGAAAAAATCTCCCTCCTCTCCCTAGACTAATCAAAGGGAAACCATCCTAGTGTGATCCCCTAGACTTTCATGTATGAGGTTATTGTATTTATCATCTAAATCCTTAACCTTCATTCATTCCTTACATTGGACCCATGTTTAATGTAAATTGAAGAGAGGGAGCCATAACCATGACCTATTCCATCGTAGCCATGACCACTTCTATCGTATCCCTGGCCTCTTCCACCTGTGAAGGAGGAAAAGTGTGTGTGGTTTGTTAAATCTTTCACATACTATTGTTTCTCACACTAAGAATGAATCAAATGGTCTTAAAGGTTTGTAATTATCACAACATCCACCCAATCCACCTAAAGGACTGAACTATGATAACTCTGATTCTTGTTAGCCAGGATACGTAGGAATCTGACTGAGGGAATGAGCTCAATGGGAATCCTCCTTAGGAATAATCCCCAATCATAATTCCCTTAATCAAAGAATCCTATTTAGGAGTAAACCCTAAATTAATCCCCCCCAAACCTCAATGAGTTAAGAAATCTCTCACGGACCCCGTTACAAGGGCATCATCTTCAGGAGTAAGCCCCAACCTATTTCTCTCAAAGGGCCAAACTCCCCAGCGAGACTTACTGAACTACGTGGGATTTGATTCCCATCCAAATGGGAAATGTAGGAAGTCTCCCTAAGGTTAAAATCCAACATTCCAAATCAACCCTATTCTCTTTGGTTCATATCCCCAATAGGGTCTAATTCAACTTGGAAGCTCATATTCCTTCCAATTTCCTTGGGTTGTTTAGGCATAAGTCCCACACCAAGATTTGACTAGGCACCTTACGCCTAGATGTCCTTACTACATGAAATTAAATTTTATGGTTGGGTACTTATCATATGAACTTAAAAGGTATGATGTGTCACATTAAATGGCATAGAACTACATAGGTTCTAATTCCTTTCACGAGGATACATAGGTATCCCATTTATGAGTTCGATCCCAATATCATAACAATTTCTATCTCCCTAGATGACGATAAATTCTAGAGTAACATTAGCCTACCTGGATAACCAAAAACTATAGAGTGCCCCACTATGTGGCTTAAAAACCAGCATCGTCATGATAACGACCAAAGAGTCTCTAAGTAGTATATAAGAGGATACCCTCAATGGAGAATCCTGGATATACACAAATATCTCCATAAATGAAGAACCTCAAATACATATAGATGATTCTAAATTCTACACATGCTAATAATTAATGGCTAATAATGGGATAACTCACATCCTGCATGGGAATTAATGAAGGATTCATGAACATATCTTTAATCTTTAAGAGAATCCCGAAGTAGGAAATAATTTTCCCCCAAAAGGTTGTAATGAGCCCGACCTTCAATCCTCTCGACCAATGTGAGTTCTTAAGTATCATAGGTCAAAAAACCTAATGAAAACCTACCTTTGGAAAGTAGTCCCCTTTGGATATATAACTATTGGGTGTTTCTGGTTCAATAAATAAATCCATTGAAACCCATTTAGAAATAGTGATTCCCAACTAGATACACATTTTGAGGGAAACATATCTATATTATCCTCAGTTGTACTGAGTTTTTAGGGTAAAATTATATAATATAATTCTATATGCATTAATTATTAAGTATAATATTTTTACTTTAGCAGTGGTTTTTTAGAGGGGAATATATACAACCTCCTCTAGTTTTTTCCCGGGTAATATAGCATTGATTGTCCAAAAAACGACCACTAAATTAATATATGGCGATGTTATTGGGAAAATCATTGTTAAATTTGAAATTGATTTATTTAAAAATAATAATAATAATGTATAGGGTATTTAAATCACCTCTAATATAATAGATTTCCAGTGGTTTATAAACTATCACTAATCTATTATATTAGTGGTAGTTTAAAACTTCTATAATTTTTTTATTTTATAATTTTGTTTATATAAAGACATTATATAAATGTACTTAAATACAGATACATATTATATATATTTATTTATAAATGTAATATATAAATTAATTAAATATATACTTATATATACATTAAATAAATTAATATGTATATATATGAATTAAAATATATAAATACTTTACATGTATATATTTATAAATCTATAAATATGTGTATAGTTATATCCAATATATTATTGTAATTATAAATAAATATATAGATATATTTATTCAGAAATATGTTAATATATAATTTAGGAGTTGTACAATAATATATATATATTATGAATTTTATATAATATATTTTATTGCACACACATATATGCATATTTATGCATAATTACATGCATATATTTATATGTATTTACACACATGCATAGAACTTTATATTAATATTTATATGATTATTTATGTTAATATATCAAATGTATATTTTTATAAATTATATATCTATATTTATAAATATATATACAAATATATAATATAAAAGCATTTAATTTTTTTTAATATCTATAAAACAATATATAATTTTTATAAATTTTAAAATAGGTTTAATAATAATAATATTTATTTGGGCTGGAGAGAATACAAACTACAAGCACACACAGTGGGGTACAATAGTGGGTCATGCTCCATCCTTCCCAAATAGGATATACAAGCACCCACCAGGACAATTTATTACATATTTGAAATGGAAGAAAACCGCTAATTTTGGTTTCCCGAAGGCCCAGTGGCTTAGGGAAGGATTTTTTTTCAATCTATTTTTTTCTTAGTTGTATATGCCCATCCCCTGCCAATGTCAACATTATTGATTCCAATGAGCACCACCATGATATAAAAGTGCAAGGGGAAACAAATACAACCTCTCTAATTTAATCGAAGGTGGAATAACAATAGTTAGGGAAGTATAAACTCCAAAATCCACACAATGGACAATTCCAATTACACTCAGGAGAACACCCGCTTTCATAATAACAATAAAAACAAGAATAAGAATAATAATAATAATAATAATAATAATAATAATAATAATTTTTACATAAATCTACATGGAATTATTTATGATTCTATTATATATAAAAATAAATTTAAATTATTATATATAATATTTAAATATAAAACATATATATATAAGTATTTAATTACATATTATTATCATCAAATAGGTTATATATATAAGCATATGTATATAATTATATAAACATAAATATATTATATTATTTATAAATATATAATATGTTATAAAATTATATTATATTTTATTAGTATATATATATATTAAAATCTCGTATAATAAAACTAGGATTTCACCTTGGTGAGTGAACGCCTAGTTTATTTGGTGAGGGTAATAGGATTGAAAACCTCGTAACCACTGATTATTGTTATTGTGGGGATTTTCCATCATGTTTTCTTATGCATGAGGTGACATCGAATTTACTACTAGATCATGTTGGTTCTATGAAGGTTGGTGGGGGGGTCTTTGGGAAGGTGAGGCCACAACAGTTTCCACTATCGAGCATGGGGGATGAAGAAAAAATAATTATTTTTTTAAAATAAAATATAGATGATTTAGAAGTGGTTTTCTTTCATCTCTATTTTTTATAAAATAGTAGTAGTTGAAAACCATTTTTAATTCATTCATATTTTAATATTATTTTTTTTAAAAAAATAGAAGGATTTAAAACCACCTCTAAATTCTTACCTCACCAACACCTTAACATAAACACCACTAACAGAAGTCAGAGCTCACTTTAACAACATTTATTCAGAACTGATGCTATTACATTTAGATGAGGCTATATAAATTTCTAATGGAAAATATATAACCTATAAATGTGATATTTTATCATAGTTATTATTCATTCCTAAGATCAACCATATAATTTCTCATCAATTAGGATATCATACTTGGTTGTTGTACTCACCCATGCATGAACACTTACATGGTGTCATACTTGTGGTTGTGCAGGCGATTGAATTTTTTTTGGAGTACACAAAGGTATTTCAATTCGGTGCTATGAATATGTAGAGGTGAACATAATTTTATTTATTGGTTCTATATTTTTGGAGGATTCTGAATCTATATTGAGATTTTTTAGGTTATAGTAACAAATTGGTTTATTCCATTCCAAGGGTACTACATTACACACATTACTATTTGAAATTATTTATAATTGTTGAATGTTTAAAAGATATATGTAATATATGGTTTCCTTTGTTTCAATATACTTATGTATTTTCATTCATGTGATGATTTCCATTTGATTTTAGTAATTTGACATGCATATTTCATGGGAAAATAATTCTCACATTGTGTGTTCACCCTCTTACTTTTAGTTTGCAACAACTGTATTATAAGGTGTTATTTTGAGGAAGAAATCCCATCTTTATTGTCAAATTGGGGATATTTTTAGTGGTATCGGGTCATGTTATAGTTGTATCATAATGTGTCTAACTTGAGGAATAAGTTTTGAGTTTGGAACAAGTGAGGTTTTGGTCGGAAAACTAGAGTAATTATATTTGAGGTATTTAAGTTCAATCTTTATGGCTAGGGAAACTGGAAGTCAATGAATTCCTATGGAAGTAATGAGATCATTTATTAACTAACTCAAGTTTATAGAGTACTTATAGGGTGAAATTGGGTTAGTACAAGCATTGTATCATGGTTAATATACGGTTGATGTGAATGTTTTCTTATGACTGGGATATTTTCTGGGATATAAAGTTGAGAAATTATAATAATATCTCTAAAATTATCTCTTAATTTCATTAAAAACAAGTAATAATTGAAAATTATTTATTAATTTGGTATGTTAGTGTGTTGAAACTTTAATATAATTTATGATCTAATAAAGATTAAGTCTTTAACTATTAAATATCCACTCATGGTTGATCATGGAGATGATGAGTGGATCATCTAGGGACCTTAATATGAGGGACCAATACATAATTTCATAGCAAGGATTGAGAATAATATAGAGGAAGATATAACTCATGTTTATTAGATATTTTATAAGTTTAACATTTGATGATATCCTCATATCAGGGAAATATTGGTAAAAAAATGATGGATCCTTGGGTGATATTTTTGGGATATTTCCACATGTAAGGACATTCATTCTCTGGATATATATTTTTAGTTATAATATTATTTCTTTGTTGGGGGGGTAGGTGATGTAAAATGATAATATTGGATTAGGATACGAGAGTCTTAAACTAGAGATAGTGCATAAAACTATTTCAGCGAAGGTTAGTCCAGGGATTTAATGATTGAAAACATGTATGAGATATGAAATTTATGAAAGCATTGTTTTACTACTTCAGAGTATACAACTTGGTTAAAAAGATTATTCTATATTATAAAGATATTAAGTGATAATATTCTGAGTAATCTTATCCATGATAAATGAATCAGGATTTCTCATATAATGATGTCACCTCTCGACATACTTCGAGTCTTCATGGAGATAAATATAGCTTTGGATCTTCTAAGTAGAGAATGATAGAAACATATTATAATCAATGGATAACTATTAACCTAAAAAATATTAAATGATTCAAAGTACATATTATATTTTACCCTTTTATGTTTTTTTATTTTTAGACTTTAGTGTCACACCCATTTTTTATTAATGGTTATTTATTTTCTGAAAAAACTGAGATATAGTGTAATTATTAGACCATGATACATGATCAATGATTTGTGTGAATGATAATTGATTGATGAACTATCATTCTCGATTAGAAATGTTTTTTTTCTATAAATTATATAGTTACTAAAATTTGAGAGATATAATTCATTTTGGTAATTACTGGAGTCTCTAAAAAAATGGTGGTATCCAAGGATATGAGGTTGAAATTTTTTAACAGCTTACATGGTGGTATGATTGCATTACGTGGGATGATTATAGTAAAAAAGTGTATATATCAAAATCCAAACTTTATTTTCCATATTATTTTATTTATTGATTGATTTAATCCCTACCCATGGAATTTGGGTGTTTTTTTTAAAATCATGGGAAAATTGTAGTTTTTTATGAGGTTCAAAATTTGTTAACAGATAGTGGTAACCATTTGTCCAATATATGAAAAATTTATAAAAAATTTCATAGGTTATTTTCATGGTTGGTTCACCATTTTTAAAATCACGAGACCAAATCATACGCCTATTTAGGAAAGTCAAGAGAAGGGTGTACAGATGGTGATGAGATTGGTAAACTATATAGTCTTCTCAGTCATTTAAAAATATGAATTTAACTGTCTACCTCTATCAATTTTTAACCCAAAACCCCATCTCTCTTACCTCACTCATGTGATGAACCTCTAGGGAGATCCTATTAAATCCTCCATTCCTCCTCCTTCAACTTCTTGGATTATTAATTTGATTTCAATATATTTATTTAAGGTTATCCCCCCATTTATTTTCCTCTACTATCTATTTATCTTTCCATCCTGATTTTCATTCATCACTTGTATTGGGAGCGATGTTGGTTAAACCCCGTGAGTGGTATTTTTCTTAATCCTTTATTAATCTTGAATTTAGGGTGTGTAATAATCTTTTTAGGGTCTCTTATATTCATATTTTCTAGATTCATATCATCTGTTCTTATTGGGAGGTAGGTTTCTCCATGTTAGAATATTATACTTCAAAACCATGATGGCTTTCCCTTTTTAATCCATGTTTTATATATAAAATTATAGTATTAAGTATGATTTTGGACCTCCATAGAAGGATTTTACTTTCCACTTTGTTTTCATTCAATTATAAGTGGTACCATACATATCAAATAGAACATAGATCTATTTTTCATCTAACTAGGAACAACAAGTGTTCATGTAAATTCCTGAATTTATTTCATAATTTAAATATGTGATATAGCTTTTAAAATATTTCTCAAATATTTTTACCATAGAAATTAAGGTGTTCCTAGATTAATTTTAAGTGATCATGTATTCTTTATATGTTTGAATAGATTATATATTTTTATGTGATTTAGTTTTCTTAAAATATTTTTATAACATGGTTTTCTAAAAAACTAATTCTGAGGACTAGTTAGAACTTAATAAAGAAAATCATATGAATTAAAATTTTCCTTGGAAATGTTCCCCTTATGTTGTTTTATGAAAATGAATAAAATTATCCTTAATATAGGATATGATTGTTTTAATATCATCCTTGATGAAAGGGGTTATTTTCGTGAAGGGTTTTTAGAGGTGAGGGTGTGACTATGGTTCTTGTCTTGTATATATATTGTTATTTGTTATTATTTTAGGGCTTATCTAAAATTTATATATCATTGGGAATTGACATAATCTAGTGGGATATTTGAATACACATATATCACTAGCATAAGATTAAGTCTTGAATGTTGTTCTTCAAAATGGATTTCTTATTCCTTGAGAATTTTACCCTATGTTCAGATAGATAGGGTAAGACTGACCATTCAGGTAGTTGGATTTCATCAAGAGAACTGATATTGTTTTTCAAAAGTGTTTTTAGTTACATATGTGGTAAATATGTC
This sequence comes from Viscum album, assembly GCA_963277665.1. NCBI lineage: Eukaryota > Viridiplantae > Streptophyta > Magnoliopsida > Santalales > Viscaceae > Viscum > Viscum album. Next base: position 1,180,332,274 of record OY728166.1, read on the forward strand.
AGTATGTGTTTATAGGTAAATTTTATTGAAGAAATTATTGGAGTTTTTCAGGAAAATTTCTTTATAGTGGTTAAAGAAGTTTCTTTATATGGTGTAATAAACATTCCCTATGGAGTGTAACAAAGTTGACATAAAATTTTAGATGATGTTGTGACATTCGTTAATTTCTTAAAAAATTGAAGTTTATTATGTTCCATACAGAGTTTGTATGCCTTTATAAAAAGTGAAAAAAGTACAAAGGGGGAGATATAAAAAGTGAGAGAAGTCCAAGATCAAATGACATATAAGAAGTTCAACTTAGCATTATCAGACAAACTATTTGTATGATGTTTCATAATGTGATCAGATAGATAGATAATGTGATTAGATAGACCAGATTCATGTTATCAGATGAATGTACATGTTATAAAGTTTGAGTTACTGGACATACGAATTTATGAATATTAATGTATAGACATACTCAATGTTTAACAAATACCAAAGGGGAGAATTATATAAGTAAAGAGATGAGAAGGATATATAAAGTTAACACATGTTTTTTTGTTATCTATGTAAAGGTATCACTTTCACAGCATAATGGTAGTATTGGATTACTAAAACTACATAAATCTCTATTATTATTTACATGAACTATGTAAATTTATAGTGGATATATTTTAAAAGATACCAGATATAGTCAATCCAATGAAAATCACCATATGGATATGTCAATGAAGTTGTAAAAGTTTATGTTCCATGATTTAAAAACATGAATGATCCAAAAGGAAGATATTTACCACTAAAATTGGATAGAGAACTATTATGTTTATCCAAGTATATAAGGGAATAAAATGTTTGATATGACATTGAGTTTCAACTATCATAAAGCTAAATTCAGTCTCATCAGAGAGAGTTCATTATAAGGGACATCAGACAGATAAACATCATATTAGGATACATGAATTCATTAGATGGATGATCATATAATGATGCACTAGATTAATTTTATAAGGAAGTATTATTAGATAAAAAACATCTAATTCACCTTTCATAGGTTACATATGAGTATCATTGGTTAGAGAGATAAATAAAGATCCATCATAAAGTTATATTAGATGTCATCATACAAACATATGTTGAGTACATCATATGGAGGTTTTCAAAACTAAAGAAACTAAATGGAGGTCCATAGGAAGAAAAAAGTCTCAGATTACATAAAATATAGAATGATGAAAGTATACCATTAAATAAAGAATTCATAATAAAGGAAACACACAGACATTCAACTAACAGAGGAGTTCTAATGAGCTATACATAAACTATGTAATGTATTTAACAATGACGATGCTAAGATAATGGTTTAGCATTTACTATCATTCATAGGTTATGGAAGATTTTAGAAGTTAGTTAACATGGAGTTTATGGAATTTTAAATAAATTTTGATCTTTTAAGAAACATTAAAATCCTCAAGAAGATTCCTTAAGAGTTGAGAAGTGTCCTGAAAAAATTTATTGACTGGGAGATCTAAAACTTGAGTTTCAGATAAGAGGGATAAATTTTGTGTGTTCCCTCCCATTTTCCTATATTTTCACTTATATAAAGGGGTGTATTAGTATAGAGAAATTATGGAAAAAAAATTTATACATACTGGAGGTGATGAACTGCCAAAGACATTGTGTTGTGGGTTTCTGATCAATTTTCTACTTGGTTGAAGATGAAGCATCAAATCGAGGAGCTTAAAATAGATAATCATCAGACCGAGTATAATTAGTCGAACAGTGAATAAAACCAATAAACTTCATACTTGATTAAATAAGGTTAATCAAACCTAGTTCCCATGGTTAAAGAATAATCATAGTGATAGAAGCTGATTGAGTTCCAACTCATTTGAAGAAGATTCATCAACCCAAATACCATTAGATGAAGAAGGAATCACATTACACCAAACATGGTTTATTAGATAGAGAATCCTTAGATGTAGTAATTAGATAGAGATACTTTGAACAACACACATCAAACGAAACTAAAATATGTTGAGGAGCATCGAACTGATACACACCGGATGGATTCATCATATAGAGGACATATAAGACATAATCGATCAAATGAAAATTGAAAAAATTGTTTTTAGAATAAAATTATGGAAAAGTTAATATAAAGTCTATCCAGGTCTTCTTTTGATTAGAAAGATATTTCAAGGCCAAAGGAATCTTGAGGTATGTTTTGAAGATCATGAATATTATACATAGGTGAAGGTGATCTAGATTACTTTTGGAGTAATAGAATATCATCCTATAATGAATCCAGAAAGAAGAAGTAATGAACATATAGATTGGGTGTATAACTAGCCACTGACAAGTCTTATTGATTGGGGGTAATAACTAGCTATAAAAAAGTGGATAGATTTAGGATATTTGGGGGATATAACCAACTTTGGAAAAAGATCTGATTATTAAGGGATAGAACCTGGTCTAGTAGAAGGAACGATTAATAGGGGTATAACATGTTACTACTTATTCATTTTTAATCTTTTTAAGATTAGTAAAATAATCCATATTGGAGGTCATAAACAACATGGAAAATGATATTTCATTGTACCAAAACATGTAAATATCATGTGATGATCTCCCATTATATTAGATTCATAAAATAGGTGAGGTTGATATTTATATTTGAGTGGCTCATAACAATAAAAAGCTTTCAAAGGTTTAAAAAGTTTCCTTACCAAGGTAAGAAACATTTCTATAAAATTAATGTGACCAATGATTCACCCCATACCCCTCAAAAAGATCATATATTGATTCCGGAAACTTTAGTTGGTTTCATATAATGTTCCCTTTGAAAGATCCAACTACTGATTATGGAGAATTTTAATTCAGTGAACAACAGGGGTGTTCCTATATTTGATGGAAGAAACTATCATAATTGGAAGAATATGAAATTATATTATCTTATATATATATGATTTGAAGTTTGAGATACTAAAACAATGGGATTTACTTTAATTAATGAGGTTTCTTGGACAACTAATGATAATATAAATTTTTAACTTGATGGAAAATCATATAATTCCATTTTGTTAGATCTCATAGAGAATGTTTGTACAAATATTATGGGGTTCACATAGCTAAAAAAATGATGGGTAAGTTTATAAGTTGGTATGAATTGAAATATAAAGTTAAGGAATCTAAGATACAAATATAGAGGAGTGGGTTTAATGATATTGAGAGGGATGATGAAAAAATTATTGATGAAAACTTTAAAAGAGTTAATTGGATTGTCAGCAATATTAGATGTTTTAGAGATAATTTGGAAGATTCCACTATTGTTAAGAAACTAATGATAAAATTTCTAGATAGATTTGATTCCAAAGTGTTAGATTTAGAATATTGAGAAGATTTATCTCTAGTTTAATATCATAATATTCTTGTGGCATATGAGTTGAGGAAAATAATAGTCTTTAAGAAGAAGATAAGGATGAAATGGATTTTAAATCCATATTAAAAGGGAATCTTATAGATAAAGATGTTGTAGAATAATAAAATGATTTAGTGGAAAATTAAGATGAAGAGGAATTCAATAAAATCATCAATCTCCTTTATAAGATATATAATAAGGGAAAGTGTAAAGGTAAACTTTCTGTTAAATGTTTGAATTAAAATGATAAAGGACATTTCAAATGAGATTGTTGTAAGATACTGAACTTTTTTAGATATGTATCGAGATTGTTTTTAGGTATTAGTTTTTAATTTTATTGATAATAAATTGATTGGGTTTTTACTTGGGGTGTGTTTGGGTGAAAATTGAGAATTTTATAAGGAAATAGGGGATTTCATTGTTGGTGAATGGTTTTCCCTAACTGTGCGCCCTGGCCTAGAAAACTGTGTGAACCCAAGAAAATGGGATTCACATGGCTAGCACATGGTTTTTCAGATTATACACCCTAAAATTAGAAACCATAGAACCCTCAAGAATAGGTGCACAGTTAAGGGGTACAGTTCGGGGAAATCTTGCACCTCTTCCTAGAAAAATGTGCATGAATTTTTAATTCACCCAAAAATTTATTTTAAGATTTCTCAACCCCCCGTATCAATCCCAAATCAACCCCCATTAGAACCTAACATCTATTTCATGATTTTGGAGACTCTAAAATAGATTCCAAGACATTCTAACCTACATTATTCATGATTCAAAGACCAAATTTTATATATTCACCCCCCCAATAAGAGAATCTCATCCTGTGTGGTTTCATTTCTCCTTTCTGTTCTTCTCTCATCATTAGGAGGGAAGTTATCCCCTATTTTTTATATAGATATAGGATTTTTGGATAAAGATATAGACTTTTGGGACCATTATTTATTCGATCTTGATTTAGTTTTAATATTCAAATCTCATTCTATATCGTTGTTTCGCTGAAATTGGGAATTTGCATTGGTTGATCGCTTATAAATGAATTGAGGTAGGTGGTATATTATTCTAATCCCATAGTCTTAATATCAATTATGTGTATGTGATTATAGAATTTATAGGTTTATTTTAGAAATTTGAATTCCTAAATTGAATTAATTAAGGTGGTCAATTAATTAATTCAGGGATTATAGATTTTATGGAATAATGGAATTGTGAAATTGGGATAATTAATTGTTGAATTAATTATTGGAATATGAAATTATGAAATTGGAATAATTAATTGTTGAATTAATTATCAGAATATTTAATTGAGGAATTTGGGATAATTAATTGTTGAGTTAATTATCATAATGTTCAATTATGGATTAAGAATAATTTATTGTTGAATTAATTATGTGATATTGAGATTGTGAGTTGGGATAATTAATTATCAAATTAATTATTGTTATATTGAGATTGTTAAATCAGACTTAATTAATTTTATAATTAATTAATAAATATTTTTATGAGTATGAATCAATTGAGATTATTAATTTATTGTTGAATTAATTAATAGGGTTGAGAAGATTAATTAATTTTGGAATTAATTAATAGTGTTGATAAGATTAATTAATTTTTGAATTAATTAATAGAGTCGAGATGATTAATTAATTTTTGAAATAATTAATAGAGTTGAGATGATTAATTAATTGTTTAATTAATTAATGTAATGATATTGAGATAGTGAATGGTAATAATAAAATCCATATATAATATTGAGAAAATGAATGGAAATAATGGCATTCATATGTGTTATTGAGATAATGAAGGGTAACAATGTCATTCATATGTGATATTGAGATAACAAATGGTAAAAATGGAATTCATATGTGATATTGAAATAATTAATGGTAACAATGACATTCATATGTTATATTGACATAATGAATGGTAACAATGAAATTTATATGTGATATTGAGACAATGAATGGTAACAATGGAATTCATATGTGATATTGAAAAATTGAATGGTAACTATGAAATTTAGGTGTATGATATCCCTTGGGGATAGTTCAAAATATATCATGGGATAAAGTAGGTATTGAGGTATGGGTGTCCTTGGGAACTCGGGGGGTTTATGTGGTTATATAAAGAATAATTGATAATGTGATAACTATTTTCTTATAAATTGTACTTATTTTTTATACAACTACATACACTATTATTGACTGAATAATGTTTTAGATTCCATTGGTGGTGGCCTGATGAGTTATACTAGACCCTATGTGGGATTTCTGATTGGTACCCAAATAGATTTCATGGTTGAAAGATAGGTTAAGGGAAAGGGCCCTATGGTTGATGGATGAGTTAGGATGGAGCATGGATGAGGGAACCAGACATGGTTCAGGACCCACTTGGCAGTTTTCAGTGTCTTTACTTTTTGGTTTTCATTATGAAACCTAGAATGTACTTTATCATGTCATATATGCTATTTGGTTTAGATTTTTTATCCTGTTTTGGTCATCTTGTGATATTGATACTATTCTGGATATGGTTATATGTTATTCTATTATTGTTTCTTATTTTCTACTAGTGTATTACTCTGATTATAAGAATTTATAGTCTCCCCATGATTTATATTAGACCTTCACTAATAGTCAGTATCCTTTGAAGTATGGGGGGCGTGCTTGAGGTCATGTGACCGACTAGATCAGGGCAATGACGTGTTGCACCTGAGATGGGACATTACATAGTGGTATTAAAGGTAGGTTTTCTTTTTCTTTTTCTTTTTATTTTATATTACTATTTGGGAAAGGTAGACAGAATAATACTTCTATTAATCAAAATATCACCTTTCTATTTAAATCAATTTTCTAGGTCATCAACATCATTCGATATATTCTTTCAAATCCTTAATGAAAGACTTATACTGAACAATCCTTATATATTTTATAATTCTTTAATTCTAATAGATAAATACTTAAATCATCCCACTTCCTTCTCAAACCATTAACCAGGATTCATCAACTTCTTCCTTAATACCCCCTTCCTTTCATATGTCATTCATAGTCTCTTCATCGTCAATAAAAAAACCATTACTCATACAACCTTGTTGATTCTCTTCATGTTATTTCCCCTTCAGACATTTATTTACATAATGGTCATACTTTCCATATTTTAAATATCCAAACATCGATGATATCTTAGTGAGAACATTATTCTCATCCATTATATTAACCAAACTTTTCATTTTTCCAATACAATAACTTTCTTTATGTCCTTCTTTTCTACAATCAAAATACCTTCTTGTCCCTCTACAACATTCCCTTTATTGCTTCTTCCCACATTATCAACATATAGAAAACTTAATCTTCTTTCCTCCATAGTCCCAATTACTATAACTCTTAGAAAAATATATCCTTATATTAATTGGTGAGTCTAAGAGTTGGTTAATGTGCATGTTGTTAATCATATATCATGAAAACTGATTAATCATAATCACAATGTCCTTTACTCCATTCATCATTCCATTTGGTTTCTCATTAGAAAATTGTCGGTCACATTCAATGTTATCCCAGTTTCTTATGGTTCCCTCCATTAACTAAAACTAAAAGCATAGTGTGAGCAATGATAATCATAATGGGAATCCAAATAATCATCAAAATCACTTGTAGGGTATCTAAATAATGGAACCTTATTTTTAATCTATTAAACCTTAGGTTTATCCCAGGTCATTAAAAATAATCATCTATTTAAAACCTTCATGATGGTTCATAAAGAGTTTGTGAGTTTCCAAATCATATCCCCTAGGATTTTCAAACCAGGTGTGTACAAAGGATCGTTGTCATGCACCAAGTGATGATCAAGTCCATCTCAATGCATCCTTTTGAGTTATTACCCCTAATTACCATTTTTCTAGATCCACATCCACTTTTTGTATCTAAAAATGGATTTAATTTCTTTTAAACCAATTTTTCTATCCTTCACCAAAATTCTAAGGAATTTTCCTAAACTTTGACCCATCCTTAGACTTATCCATAGATACATCCCTATATATTTCCTTAAAAATATCCTTAGGGATTTCACTAAATTTTTCTCAACCTAATTTCCAAATGTTAACTAAATTTTTCCTCTAATGCCAACTATAGAGACCCAAGATTATCATACATGGATATTGCATCTTTTTATATGAATATTTAATACATTAAAAAAACACATGCCTGAGTACCATAATATTTTAGTGACTTTGGAAACATGGAACACAATCTTATCAATTCAATAAAGATCCTCAATTTCTCTCATAAAGATATTCCCCTTTATTACTCCTATATAAAAATCATTCTTCATAAACTTGGGAAAGGAAACATAATAAAGGGTGATCTCAGATGCTCAGTAAGGGTAAACTATTGAGATATATAAGAATAATATGAGCATAAGTGTATGATAATATCAGAATTTTAGAGACCCTATTTTGACCTTGTAATACCATAGAATATATCAAGGAATATTTTTGAAGTCAGGTGCTAAGACAGCATGTGATTCTGAGGCCTGGTGTTCCCAAAATTAATTTTATAAAAATATTAAATATATTTTATATCGCCCGCACAAAGTATTTCAAAAGTAATGGATTATATCCTAAAAGAAGTCTCAAAATGGAAATTTGAGACCATAGTTGAATATGAAACATGATTTTTACCCTATGTGTGACCTAAAGTGGGTCGGTGCAGGATGTTCGGATAAGCCAACCATTGGTGGGTACATTAAGTGAATTAATTAATTGTTTTAATTTATCTATTTTAACATAATTTTCTCTATAAAAATATTGTTATGGAGGATCATTAGGGTTATATGTATAACCGTGAGATCATTGAAAGGATAATTCTACCACCCTCCATTGGAAAATCAAGATTGGGTGATGATCAACTATCAGATAAAGGTGAATTGAGGCACATCGAATGAAACACATCTTTCTCCTTAATTGGAAGCAACGTTCTTCAACAATGATTGATCCAAGTTGAGTTAGGATTCATAATTTGTGGATTTTTTCTATTATGAATAAAATATCTAGTAGAATCAAATATATTTCTTTTATTTTCATTTTCTTGAGCCTTTGCATGCGCCCACATATCATATTTAATTATTTATTTGATTCACCCATTATGTCATGATTTCTCACCCTGGTTATCCCTAATTTTTATTTTTTAGCCAAAAACATTTGTTTAATGATTTTTTAACCTTTATTATTATTATTTTTACCCACTTTTCTTTTCATTATTAATCTTTGGACTATAGGGTCATGATTTGACTATTTCCAAAAGGGATTGATCATGATCAGACCCTTGATTCATGGAATATTCATGTATGAAAGATGGATTGATGATATAAGGATGGGCCAGGGATTGTTTCATGATAAAAATTATTCCACCATAGATTTTGAGATCTAGTGAGGCAGTGGGAGGTGCCACGAGTGATGGTGGTGTGTACGGGCTTCGAACACCGAATCAGAATCTGATTTTCGACCACCAGAGGACTGGAATCGACTGATGGAGGAGTTTTCCACTATCTTTAGGTGGTAAAATGGTAGGATTCGTGGAGGAGGATCCGAATTCATAATCCATGGATAATATATACAGTTTCTGAAAAAATACCAACTACATGGAGTGTAATGGGATAAACACACATCGTGTAGTACCCCTATTACTACAGTGTTAGGGTTTTGGAAAAGTTAACAATCACATTCCAGGTGGTTGGGCCACACATCGTGACACCCTCCCTGGGTAGACTAATCATGTGATTTAAGAACATGGTCAAGACCATTTTATGTAGTGCATGTCATGTATCAAAGTACACAGGCATGTCCAAGATTACACGACACAACTAGGAGCACACGAGCGGGCCCTTAGTGGAAGAGACACATCATGTGAGACTCATACAAACCATTTTTATCTACATGGACAGTGATCCATGTGTTGTAATAGACATGGATAGCCAGAAAAGTGGGACCACGTGTCATGTGAGTCCCCTACACACCGTGTACTTCATTTTTATGAATTTTCTGCCTCTCATATATCCTTCACATAAACCTGTATTTTTGGTATATAGATTGCATATCCATAGTTTTTTTCTACGTAAAACATGATGGTATCATTTATAGTGGATTTTGAGATATGGTGTGAGGTTTTATGAGTTTCATGCTTCTTTTGGTTGTGCTTTATGATTTTAATGATCGGATGGGATCATTATAGTGGAACCCTCCTATTGGGATATGGTATAGGTCCTCCACCCATAGAGTGGAACCCCGCTGATATACTAGAGAATGGTTACCATATCTATCCATTTTCAGAGTGGAACCCTCCTTTTAGGATAGGGTATGGATCCTCTACCCATAGAGTGGAACCCCACTAACAAACTAGGGTGTGGGTCCTTTATCTATCCATATTTAAAGCGGAACCCTCCTGTTGGAAAATTCATAGGTCATCTACACATAGAGTGGAACCCCACTGATAGAATAGGGTGTGGGTACTCTAAATATCTTCAGAGTAGAACCCTCCTATTAGGATAGGTCATGGGTCATCTACACATAGAGTGGAACCCCCTGATGGACCAGGGTTTGGGTCCTCTATCTATCTTCAGAGTGGAACTCTCCTACTGGGATAGGGCATGGGTTCTCTACCCATAGAGTGAAACCCCCCTAATGGACTAATTTTTGGGTCCTCTATCAATCTGTATATTGGAACCCTCCTATTGGGATATGATATGGTTCCTCTATCTATCTACTTAGTGGAACCATCCTGACATATTAGGGAATGGGTCCTCTACCTAGAGGTTATGTCCACTCAATTGTGTGGAATGGTGGTAGGGTGTGGCTGCACAAGGATGTTTATTTTGGATAGACATGCGATATGTTAGGAATTGTTATTGATCCTATTGGAACTAATAGAATAATATTTTTTTGGTATGGGTTTTGATATAGATATCCCCTTTCTCTCTCATCTGGTTTTATTTTATGAGCATATATATATATATATATATATATCCTTATCATTAGATTCCGTTTATCTCTTTATATGGGTTAATCTATTTACTTCTATCATGTCTCTTATTTCTACCTTTTTAGCTTTCAGGGCTTTCTACTAGGTATGTATATAATCACCCTTACATTGGATTTTCCTATATGTGTAGTGTCTTAAACAGACAATAGATAGGTTGGTGGTGATTACATAGGAGCATAGGGATACCCTGGTGTATTTGACCGCGTACGGTGGTCGGGGCTTAGAGATCTGGAGACAGGCTCTCTCAGAATTTAATTTTATAGTGTTTATTAGATTGGGATATCTTTCTTGTTGGGCATGTATTTTTACCCTTTTTCCTTTTCAAATTACTTTTCCATACTCTTTTATTCCCTAAATGTTGTTACAAACATAATTTTTACTCTAGATATTACTATATTTTCTTTTATTCCTCTAAAGTTCTACATGGAGATGGTTGTGTGTGTGCATACTTGTACTTATGAAAAGTAATACCATATTATTTATATATTTTGATACTTGTCACTACCCCCTAGCCTATATAGGTGAGCTTGGAGTAGTTATGGATCAAGAACCATTATGTCGGGTTATGAAAGATTGGTATCAATGGTGGTTCATTCCTTAGGATATTTTTTGAAGTTGTCCCCTTATGAAGATCTGGTTGGGATTCATGGAAATAGTATCAAAGTGTCTCAAGTGTTTATTTTAATCTAGGGAACCTAGTGTTGGTGTGGTGGCCAATGTATCCATACATCAGGACACTGATCACCTACTTGTCAACTCAGTATACTGAGAAATTGGTTGTAGGGAACATTGGTATATGCATCATATAGGATTAATTTATTTGATTTTCCTTCTTGATTAAAATCCCCTATATATATATATGCTTATCTAATCAGGGTACGTCCTGATTAAATTTTAAATATTCCTCGATGAATATGTCCATAAAGGTTACTGATTCAGGATCACGATGACGATTCGATGAGTGATGAGGTCTCAGTTCAGGAGCTATCTCGTGAGATCCTTCATCTAGGTGGATAGGTAGCAGCACCTCCACCTATTGAGAAGTAGTTAGTACTAGTAGATCATGCTATTTATGTGTGTAGGAATAGTGAACTCCATAAGTCCCATCATCAGAGGCTGCTGAGGTTCCATAGTGAGTCGGATCCTTAGGCATCGAAGGATTGTCTAGAGTTGGTGATTCGAGTTTTTAGGCATATCCTGACATTGATTTGTAATTTTTTTCACTATAAGATAGTATTTTTCATGTATCATCTAGGAAATGGTAGAGTCTAGTCACATAGATTCATGATGAGTCGTCACTCTCATGGACTGACTTCTGGTAGATGTTTCGTGAGGAGTATTACCCCTCATGATTATTCTCATTTTAGATTCAATATATTCTATATTTTCAGCAAGAAGAGATGATAGATTCAATGTATGTTGTGAGGTTCACTGACCTTAAATGATACTCCCTCTACATGATTCTGGATGGGTACTTCTGGGCACGGAATTTTAAGCAGGGTCTTTGCAGACACATTGGTGCCAGTGTGGTACCCTGATGTATTCTCACTTATGTCGAAGTACTGGAGTAGGAACTAGTGATAGAGACCTTCCTACTAGATGGATTCTAGGTAGCTAGAGCTAGTAGGTGTCATGGTAGGGCTGAGTCATCTACAATATCTAGCAAGTTCCAGTCAGTAGGATCTCAGTGTAAGAGATCTTATCATGACCAAACTCAGGCATGTGGTCATACAACACAAGGACCATGTAGAGGACCATGGAATCCCATAGAGGGATGGTTTTATGTGTGTGAAAGGTGAGGTCGCATGGTAAAATATTTCTCTACCTGACATACTGAGGAGGGAATACATATATTGGATAGACCACTATGGTAGAGGTAGTTTCGTGATCATGGATCTCCCAAGAGAGGGAAGAGTATTTCCTAGGGAGTCGAAGCTAGAAAAGGAGCAGGTGGGGCTCCAGAAGGAGGATCATTGGGTGGTGGAAAAAATTATTACTCCTTCCACCACAACCACTAGGTGGTCCATGCTAGGAACATGGAGTTGGTGGTCAGGGTCATGGGTAGCTGCAAGCTATGGAGGCATATTGCCTAGAATCACTTGAGATAATTAAAGTTATGATAATTTTTATTATACTCTTACTTAAGTACTAGTATACATAGGTGTGAGTCATTATTTCATCTCTTTACTCCTAGTTCGAGATATGGAGCTCCCGGTTGAGGCTTTATCCTCTTATATTTTTCATTAGTTTCCTATGGGGGAACACTTATTCAAAATATTTTACTTGTCGGAAGTGTGAGATATCACTTTGAGGAGAGGGTTTATCATGGGACCTTTTGGTCATCACGATGAGACCTTATGACATTATCTTGGGTATGGACTAGTTTTCCACATTCCAAGTCTAGATTTACTATCACTAAAGACTAGTCAGATTCATCTATATTGATGGGAGAAGATTATCCTTTATGGGTGAGAGAGATCTCATGGCAGGATGAGTAGGTTTTTTGACCATGAGTTTGTATCCCATAACCTATCTATTAGTGAGTATAGCCCTTAGAATTTCAGGCTCTTTAGGAATCTAGATTCCTTCATTCATGGAGGATTGTATGGATGTATTCCCCAAGGATTTTCCAAGACTAACTATGAGGTGGGAGATGATTTTTTTCATCTAATTTTACCCTAATACCACTCTGATATCTTTTGTGTCATATCATATGGACCATACCGAGCTTCATAAGTTTCATTTGTAGTTGTAATACCTTCAATATAAATGTTTTATTAGACTCGGTGTGTCCCTCTATGAAGATCCAATATTTTTCATGAAAAATGAGGGCAATATCTTGTTGATTTGTGTGTATTATCATTGCCTGAATCAGTCTACATTGAAGAATAAGTACCCCTTGTTGAGTATTTAAGTACTCTTTGATCAATTTTGAGGCATGATATGGTTCTAAAAGATCGTTCTCAGGTCTGGATACCACCAGTTGAGATTTCGCGATGTTGATATTCAAAAGATAAAATTTTTATGTTTCTATGGACACTATGAATACCTAGTGATGCCTTTTAGTGTGAATAATGAGCCCAATGTTTTTATGGATTTGATGAACTTGATCTTCCAGCTGTACTTGGAATGATCTATTTTTTTCTTCATTAAGGACATACTCATACACTCTGTGTTAGAGGAGGAGCGTGCAGAGCAGTTTAAAATGGTTCCAAAATTTCTTTGGGATCACCATCTTTATGGTAAGCTCTCAAATTTCTAGTTCTAGATCCACAAGGTTCACTTCCTAGGGAATTTTATTTCTGATCAAGGATTATCTATGGGCCTGGTGAAGATTGATACAGTTCTTTTTTGGGATCCACCTAAGAGTGTGTGAGAGGTGAAGGGTTTTCTTGGCTTGGGAGGGTACTATAAATTTTTTTTGGAAGTATTCTCTAGGATTTCATCCCCTTTGACCACCCTAACATGTAAAGAGAATCCTTTTACCTGGAATGATCAATTTTATGGAACCATTAAGGAGTTTAGGATGAGGCTAAAATTATCCGATTTTGATATTATCATTGGATGGTTTGGAGTATATAGTATATTGTGATGCCTTTGGAGCTGGGCTTGGCTACATGTTGATGTGGAGGCAGGCAATTATCAAATATGGGTCGAGGAATTTGAGACCCCATGAGAAAAACTAAGCAACTCATGACCTATAGTTTGAAGTGGTAGTCTTCACTCTGAGGATGTGGAGGAACTTTCTTCTAGGAGATCACTTTTTTGTTTAATCATACAATCAGAGTCTCAAGTATGTCTTCATACAGAGAGACCTGAACTTGAGATAGAGGTTCTAGTTGGAGTTCTTGTCGGACTATGAGTTTGAGATAGTATAAATCCTAGGAAGAGTAACTTTGTGGTAGATTCCATTGGTATAAAGTCTCAGGCTCGTTTTGTGGAGGAGGATTCAAAGTAGTTGTCTTCCTTGCAACTGGCCCTAGTTAAGGAGGAGGGTGCATCTTTTGTTCAGATGATGGTGTTAACTCCCCCACTTCTCAATTTTGTAAGGGAGGCCCAATTAGAAGACATCAATTATGACATCTTACATGACCAAATATCTACAATATATTCACTATATGAATTTTATGGAGGAGGGAATCATGTCATACTTTTCTAGGGATAGACAGTGGTCCTATTCATGATGGGAGAGGAGGTGATGAGGGAGTTTTACACTTCTCCTTTGTTTTTAAATACCAATGTGGGGATGATGTATAGATACATTTAGTGGTAGTTTTATGGGGTGGTATGAGGTGGAGTGTGAATTATTTCATCTCATGGTGCCTCATGTGTCAGCCGGTAAAGGATGAGCACTATGTTTCATTAGGTTTGTTGTAGCCTCTTGAGATCCTAAAGTGGAATTGGTATGGCATATCCATGGACTATGATAGGGATTTTGCGGATAGTGAGAGGCCATGATTCCATATGGGTGATAGTTTATTAACTTACTAAGTTGACATACTTCCTTACTATCAAGTAGTAGAGTTTGGTAGAGATTTTGGGGCAGTTGTATGTATAGGTGATCATCCGCCTTCATGGGGTAACCTCGATGATTATTTTCAAATTTTATGTATGGTTTACATCATAGTTGGGGAGAGGCATGTAATATTTATTTGGTACCCAAATGAGGATGATTAAATCCTTTCACCCCAAATAGATTGGAAGACCGAGGATACTATCTAGGTGATAGAGGATATGTTGAGGGATTGAGTGTTATACTTTGGTTGAATCTAGGAGGATCAATTTCCCTTTATGGTGTTTTCTTATAATAATACTTATCACTCTACTATATACATTAAACCTTTAGATGACCTCTACAGGAGACCCTATAGGTCACCCTTATGTTGGACTGAGATCGGTGAGATATCTCTTGTGGGGCCAAATATGGTGTAGGCAATGATGGATAAGGTTTAGGTGATCCATGAGAGAATGTGGAGAGATAATATCAGGAAGAAATAATATGAAAATCGACATCAAAGGCCCCATGGAGTTCAGTAAGGGAGACCATGTTTTCCTAAGAGTCTCCCCATGATGAGGATTGCTGAGGTTTGGATGGGGAGGCTAGTTATATTGGAGGATCATCAGGCCATTCAAGATCTTGTAGAGGGTTGGTGGGGTTTCCTACCACCTATCCCTACCCCCAAATTTGGTGTGGGTTCACTAATCCTTCCATGTGTCACAGATGATGAGATATTTTCATGATCCCATGCACATTTTTTACTTGGGTGAGCTAGATATTGAGGATGGAGCCACCTTCATGGAGCACCCGGTGGTGATCAAGGATCGGTAGGAGAGGATCCTGTGTGGATAGACCATTCCATTGTTTTGTGTGTTTTGGTAGCATGAGATCATGTAGGAGAGCTCCTGGGAGCGGGAGATCCATATAAGGGCTCAGTATCCCTAGATTTTGGTTTAGTTTTTACTTTTTGAGGATGAAAATGTTGACGAAGGGAATAATTTAGAGACCCTTTTTTCAACTAGTAAGAATTTAAAATATATCAAGGAATATTTTTCGAGCCAGGCACTAAGACGTCACACGATTCTGAGGTCCATTGTACCCGAAATTAATTTTATAAAAAAAATTAAATATATTTTATATCAGACATGAACATTTTTTAGGAATAATATAATATATCCTAAAAGGATTCTAAAAACGTAAATATGAGAACATAGTTGAATCCAAAATGTGAGGTTTAGCCTAGGAGTGACCTAAAGTGGGTTGGTGTGGGACGTTTGGATAAGGTGACCATTGGCGGGTACATTAAGTGAATTAATTAATTATTTTAATTAATTCATTTCAACATATTTTCCTCTATAAATAGACTATTATGGTGGATCTCTAACATTATTTTAATAACCATGGGATCATTGAGAAGATAATTCCACCACCCTTTATTGGTGAATCATGATCAGGTGATGATCAACAACCAAATTAAGGAAAATCAAGGAGCAACGAACACAATGAATCTTCATCCTTTATTGGTAGGAGCGTTCTTCACCAACGATCAATCTGGATTAAGGTAAGACTCTTCACTTATCAATTTCCACCAATATAATTAAAATATAGTGAATGATAAAATCTATTTTCTTTGATATTCGTTTGTTTTGATCCTTTTCATGTGCCCACATATCAAATTTTATTATTTATTCAGTTTACCCCATTGTTCAATTATTTCTCACCTCGTTTATCCCCATTTTGTATTTTTTGTCCAAGAATGCTTGTCCAATGACTATTTCACCTTTGATTCTTGTTCTTTTTCCCCATTGTTCTTATAATTATTCATCATTATGCCACGGGGTCATGATTTGATTATTTTCGAGCGGGGTCAAGCGTGATCGGACCCCGTTAATTCATGAGAGATTTTCATGTGATAGACAGATTGATAATCTGAGGATGGATCAGGGAGTGTTGTAGGATGTAGATGATTCCACAATATATTTGGAGATCTTATGAGGTATTTTGAGGATCCATGAGTGACGGTTCTATTTATGGGATTTGATCGATGAATCAGAATCTGATTTCCAGTCACTAGAGGGTCAAAATATATGGACAGAGGAGGTTTCCACCATCTTCAAGTGGCCAAACAGTTGGATTTACAAGGGAGGATCTGGATTTCGAATGTGTGGAATATATCTAGAGTTTTTAAGAAAATAATTACTACAAGGCATGTAGTGGGATGAACACATGCCATGTAGTACCCCTACGGTTGTGGCACTAGGGATTTGGAAAAGTTAAGGATCACACACCATGTGGATGGACCACATGTCATGTGACCCGCCCTAGGTTGATAGGTCGTGTGATATAATCACATGGTCAGGACCCCGTGTAAGAGGACATGTCATATATTGGAGTACATGGGCATGGGTAAGATTACAAGAGAAGACCAAGAGCACATGGGTGGGCTACGGGTGGCCGAGACACATCATTTGAGACTCGTACACACTGTATTCATCTACATGGAAAGAGAGACATGTGATGGAGATGAAACATCCAAGAAGTATATCAAGACCACACACTATTTTAGTCCCCTAAACTATGTGTAATTCCTTTTTATGAATATTCTAACTCTCCTATCTCATTTGTTTAGACACGAATTTTGGCATGCAAGTAGCCTATCTTAAGTTCTTTTCTTCATAGAACATTATGGTGGCCTGTATAGTGTTTTTTCAGATATGATGCAAGGTTTCTGGAGTGTGATTCTTCTTTATGCAGTGTTCGAAGACAATAGTGATCAGATGGGATCATCATAGTGGAACCCTCTTATTGGGATAGGGTAAGGGTCCTCTACCCATAGAGTGGAACCCCCTAACAGACTAGGGAATGGGTCCTCTATCTATACATCTTTGTATTATAACCCTGTTTTTGGGATAGAGCATGAGTCCTCTAACCATAGAGTGGAACCCCCATGAAGGGAAAGGGAATGGGTCCTCTACCTATCCATCTTCAGAGTGAACACTCCTGTTGGGACAGGGCATGGGTCCTCTACCCATAGAGTGGAACCCCCCTGATGGACTAGGGCATGGGTCCTATATCTATATTCAGAGTGGAAACCTTTTTTGGGGTAGGTCATGGGTCCTATATCTATAGAGTGTAACCCCCTGATGGACTAGGGTATAGGTCCTCTATCTATCACCCTCCTACTAAGATAGGGCATGAGTCCTCTACCCATAGAGTAGAACCCCCCTGAAGGACTAGGGCTTGGGTTCTCTATCTACCCATAGATTGGAACCCTCCTACTGGGACAGGGAATGGGTCCTCAATATATGTAATGAGTGGAATCCTCCTAACATTTTAGGGAATGTGTCCTCTATCTACAATTTTTTCTCCTTAACTATGTGACATAGTGATGAGGTTTGGCTTAACATGTATATTTATTCTGCAAAGACACACGAGATTCTAGTCATTTTTTATGAACCTATTGGAATTGATGGCATACTCTTTTCTTGGGTTGGGCTATCAAATAGAGATCCCCTTTCTCTCTCATCTGGGTTTCTTTTATAATCATATATATATCATTGTCATTGGACTCATTTATCTATTGCTATGGGTTGTGATGTTTACTCTTATTTTGTCACTTACTCCCCCCCCCCCTTCAGTTTTCAGGACATCCTACTAAGTATGTATATACTCACCCCTGCATGGGATTTTCTCATACATGTCACATCATATGCATATGAAGGATAGGCCAGTGGTTATTAAAAAGGATCATGGGGATACCCTAGTGAATTTGACCATGTACAATGGTCAGGGATTGGATATTTAGAGCTAGACTCTCTTAGAATTTACTTTTCTATTTTTTAAAGTATGGAGATCTTTCTGGTTGGGAATGTATTTTTTCCCTTTTTTATTTTTAGATTACACTATCATACTCTTGTATTCCCTAGAGTTTGTTACATTCATGATTGTTAATATAAATATTACTATCATTTCTTTTATTACTCCACACTTCTGCATAGAAATGGTGGTGTTTGTTCATATAGATACTTAGAAAAAGTCCTCCAATATTAGTTATACCTTTCAATGCTTATAGCTATCCCCTATCCTAAAGAGGGGGGGCTTGAGGTAGTTGAAACTCAAGGCCCATTAGGTCGGGTTGTGACAAGCATAACATTTGAAAAACATACCCTGTATATCAAAGATCATAATCTTGAGTCATGGAATAAATATTGGAAATCCATAAGACATGAATGATAAGAAAATAAATGAACATGATCCATGAGAGCATAACATTAGCATAAGACATAGATTTTTTGCATACAAATCGGCTTATAACATTATGAACATGTATAAATAGAGACAAGTTCACTCATTAAGTTAAGGACATAAAATGAGGACCTCGTATAAACTTATGGACATGCAACCAATTCCACACATAACATTACTGACATGAAAGATAGTTCCATGCATAACATTATAGACATGAAAGATAG
Source organism: Viscum album (assembly GCA_963277665.1). Taxonomy (NCBI): domain Eukaryota; kingdom Viridiplantae; phylum Streptophyta; class Magnoliopsida; order Santalales; family Viscaceae; genus Viscum; species Viscum album. The sequence continues at coordinate 1,180,351,666 of OY728166.1, forward strand.
GTCTATGTATCACATTGTGAACAGGTAAGTAGGTTCATGCATAACATTTTAAAAATGTAATAAGGTTCACACATAACATTGTGAACATGTGATCAGGTTCATGTATAACATATTTACTCATGAGTTATTCATCTTTACCAGATGCATTATAGGAAGATATATGTATGTTGACGCTCCTTTCCATCACAGAGTCTAAATGAATGAAAAGGGAAATACCTTGAACCCAAAGTAATTCAACCTTTGAAGAAACATAAAAAAAAAGAGAAAGGGATGAATAAGGAGAACATTTCCCATAGGTCGCGCAAGTTCCATCATGGTCGTGCAAGTATACTTGCGCGCTGCCCAAATGGTCGCGCAGGTGACTTGCGCGCCCTCTTTGAAAATCGACCAGGGTCTTCTCCAGCCTATAAATACCCACGGTGGGCCCCCCATTTCGGAGAGGAATTTTTCCAGAATTCACATACAGAGATCTAAACGCCCAAGTCTCTTCTTCAGGTCTTCCGAACACTTCTAAGGTAATTCTTTACCTAGAATGGAAGGTCTAAACAAGAGGAGTAAGGTATAAGTGTTAGAATTCACTAACACTTGCGCGCCTAAGTGTTTTACCCTTAAGGGAAATGGACACACTTGCGCACCGCCCTACTTCTTCACCAGAACTTGCATGCCATCTTCTGGAAAGCCTCTAGGGATAATTCCAAGGGTTTGAGAGAAGTCTCACCCAAGTATTTCCCTAAGGGTTGATAATCGCGCAAGTTCCCATGTGCCGCGCAGGTATACCTGCGCGACCAGGACTTGCGTGCCCACGTAGTACCTACATGCCTTCTAGGACTTGCGTGCCCATATCTTTTTGGGTGCCTTTCCAGCCCATTTCACCCCTCTTATGTCATTCCACCTCTCCTATTCAAGATTCAATCTTCAAGACACTCTTCAAATCCATTTATGGCATGATTTCTTGATTTGACTTCCTTATCTGAAAGGAACTCCATGGAACATCTCTCAAAACCTAGTGATTTACACATCTTTATGTCACTAAAGATTGATATTTCATTCATTAAACCTCATCCTTTAATATGAGAGAACCTCCTAACTTGGGCCTCCTTTTTCAGGAATAATCCCCAGTCATAATTCCCATTAATTTTGGGCATCCTCCTTAGGAGTAAGCCCCAGTCTAAAAATTCCCAAATATGGGCATCCTCCTAAGGAGTAATCCCCAACCATAATTCTCTTAACCCGGGATTCCTTTTGAGGAGTAAGCCCTAGTCTAAAATATGGGCATCCTCCTCAGGAGTAAGCCCTAATTCCCTTAATTTTTCAAAGTCCCTTAACCTGGGCCTTCTTCTCAGGAGTAAGCCCCAGCCTTAATCTCTCTTAAATAGTCTTAATTTCCTTTCGATCTGGGCTTCCTTCTCAGGAGTAAAACCCAATCATAAGTCCCCTCCTAACTTGGGAATCTTCCTTAGGAGTAAGCCCCAATATTCGAGTATCCAAATCTCCATGAAGCACATATACCTTTATGGACTCTATTCCTGGATTTCTTCCCTTAAGCAAACCTTAATCCTCATCTATCTGGGCAGTCATACACACATAATCCCCACATCATTGCATCTTTCATGGCACAATTGTCTGGTTTCACCAATACCTCTTGTTTCTCACACCGAGCATGACTCACATGAGCTTAGAGTGTAAAAGTAATCATGAAAACTTTCTTTGAGCCATCAATCATGCATAAACATCATACTTCATTACTCAAACTACGTGGGTTCTGATTCCTTTTCCAAAAAAAAAAGATACGTAGGTAGCCCATCTGCGGGTATGACCCCAACTTTGAAATAATCAATGTCCTTCTGAATGACAATAAACTTCAAGTGCCCCACTGAGTGGATTTAAAACCAGTATGGTCATCATAATGACCAAGAGACTTTTATGTATCAAATGATACCATTGACTAATAATCTCTAACAAATACAGATGATTCTCTATCAATGAAGAACCTCGAATACATATAAAAGATTCTATAAATTTCCTACATATCAACCATTGATTGTCAGATCTAAAAGAAATCTCATTTCATACTTGGTAATGTAATAAGGATTCACGAACATAACATAAATCTATAAAGAGAGTCCCAGAGTAGAAAACAATTCCCCTCAAAAAGGTGTGATGAGTCCGACCTCCCATCCTCTCAACCAATGAAAATTCCTAAGCCTCATCAGTCCACAACTAATGAGCACATACCTTTGGAAAGTAGGTTCAAATGGATGTGGAATCATTGGATGTTTCCAGTTCTATGAACAAACCTGTTAGAAACCGCTTGGAATGTTTGAATCTTAAATCAATGACATCATCCCCAATTCTAGAGGTAAACAAAAAATGGTGAACCCAACATGAATCCTTAACCAAGTTAAAATGATGTTTTACTTATTTGTTAGGTCCCTATTTAAAACTCAATGATAGGGCCAACAAAAACAATCATTGACATATGTGCTCATCCAAAAGATGTAGTGGATGAATTTATCTTGATTATATCTGTTATATCAAACAGGAACTCTTTTTCAAGATTTTATACATTCTAAGAAATGGCTGCTCTCAAGTTCACACCTGTGAATACCGCTGCTGCGAATGCCACTACAGCTACTCCTATTGGATCATCATCCTCTCTGAGGATGACATCACCTACTCAGCGTCTTCAACGCTGGGTATCAAATGCGCTGGTTAAGGAGTACCGTCAAAACGGTACTATTCCAACTTTGGAGGCTGCTCGACGAGCCCTCCAAGTGAACAATTCACCCTGGTCATCCAGATAGCGATGACCAGTGATCAAGAAGCAGGAGGTGCTAACCACCGTCTCCAACCCTTTCGGGTCGTTATCCCTGGAACGCAATCACCATCCACTCCCTAATTCTGGGGAGGTGAATGAGCAGGTACCTAAGGGCCTTAATTCAAGCAGAAAAGAGTTCTTCCAAAGGGTTCCTATCAACAATCGCCACAGGATTCGTGTGGCAGTGCGCCCTCAACATGATGAAGGTGTCGACTCCAGGCGTTCGGCTCAGGTTCCTCGAAACCGAGCAGGCAAGACGAATTTCTAGAGGCGAAATCCGGTCAACAGTGAGTAGGTTCTCATCTCTTCCATCTCCAGAGAAGTCCACCAACCTAACTTGGTGGCAAGCAACGAGCGGGCACACACACCTGCCCGTTTTAATTTCACTATCCAGCTGACTCGTTTGGCAGCATCACACCAATCCCACCAGGAAATTCTAGTGGAGTACTATAGGCAGGAACATATACCTGTTTATACATCATCAGCTAGTCAGTAGGCTCGTCTGACTACATATGATGGAGCTCGTCAACCACGTTCGGTGAAGTTCAATCAGCAGGCACATACACCTGCTAGTATTGATCAAGCCTACCAACAATATCACTTGGTAGCACATGGAGAAGTCAGTCGGAAAGCTCCGGTGACAAACAGGAGGCAGACTCAACTTTCTGCCCCCACACTTGAGTACTGTCAGGATTCACTGATAGGAAAAGGAGGACAGGAGCAGGCACATACACCTACTCCAAGCACAGAATGGATGTATATTCCCATTCAGGCAGCTGAAGTCACCAAGCATATTCTATCAATGGTGAAAGAGCATAAGCAAATCCCTGCTCATATTCTGGATTCTTGCCATGATATTATAATAGCTTCAGAAACATCTCAGGGAAAGAAAAATAAATCTATCCCTACCAGTGGAGTGACACATCAACAGATCACTCCAGAGCAGATACACACCTCTGTTCCAGTCCAAGAGTGTTGTGGGGCGTACTCCCCCATATCATACAAACAACCAAGTCAGGAACATACACCTAATTTGAGTGGAGATCATCAGCCTAACCTGGCCATCTCTCCTGATCAGGCACATACACCTCCTCAGAGTAGCAACTTTCATCAACAAGTGGTTTCTAAGGCAAGTAAGAAGGCGTCTAAGAAGAAGACCTACCCAGCACAGTTAAGAGATCAAGATCCAATCTGTAACAAGTCCTTGCTTAATGCTGGAGTTCTTGAAGCCCTCAAATAGTTATCTGTTGGAATTCAAAATTCTACTCCCTCATTTCCCAATAGTGGGAACATTAATTCCAAAGGTCTTCAACAGAAACTTCCTCATTAAGGCTTGCTTTATGACAATTTGGTCGATATCAAAGTTTTATCTTCATATGAGAGGCACAGGAACCCTCTGTGTGGTCAGAAGACCAAGGAGCTAGAGATATCATCTTTTGCTGTAACCCATCATGGTGGTCCTCCCCATGATGACGAATTTCGCTGCGAAATTACTCTCCGCATTAGTGATGCACATTGCCTAGAAAATGCTCTAGTGGAAAATGTAGTGCCGAGAAATCCCTCTTATCTTGAGGCACATGCAAATGCAAAATCAGTCATGTCTGATGCTTCATCGCTAGCAGGTGAAATACTTTCTCAATCAGAAGATAGCCCAAGGTGTAGGTCATTCTCTGAACCACCCCTAAGTCATTCATATTCTAGTTTGATCAGTGATTTCTCTACCAATCTTGTTGAATCCGATGAAGCAACAAGGAAGCACCAGCTCTAGTCAAATCAGGTAGAAGAATCTTCCTTGAATTATAAAGAGGAAATGCTGAACATGAGAAAACAACTGGAGAAAGGTGAAGTGCCATTCATGTTTTGGCCTCTGGCTGACTCTCAGTATGACATTCCATAGATGTTGACAGAAGATAGAATTCAAGATATTCGTCACAACATATGGAAAAATCTTTGTCAGTTGAAAAAGAAAGTATTATCTTTTGATGAATATGAAAATCATGTTAAGATAATAGAAGGGTTACAACGTCAGATTGATTTGGCATCTCTATCAGTCTCTCGATATCCAAAGGCAAGTAGCAGATAACCCTTCAGCGTTCATGCCTTGGCGCACTAAGAAGATTGCGCTAGTTAATTTACAATGCACCATCTGGTATTCATATTAGAGTATGGGGTGTTTATGGAGAACTACATTTCACTGTGCTCTCCAGTCAGCAAAGCCCGCTGAAAATGGTCCCATGCAATGTTATTGCTTGTGGCCGGCCACAGTCAATGGGTTTTTTTTGTAATCAAAAGCTTGCCCAAGAACATTCCTCAACTAGTTCTTCTCAAAATAAAGAATACAGAGAAAAATTTGTTGAATTACTCCTACATCAAGCAGAAGAGAATATTGAACAAGCCTCTCGTATGGAGCAAGTACATCATCAAGTGACAGAAGTGTTGGAAATCATCCAACGGTCTTTCGAGCTGGGTGATAAAAGTGGATGTCGATTGATGCATCCAAATAATTTCTGGACTAAGGTCCGCAAGATAAGAAAAGCTTTTAAGAAAGTCTCAGACATAGAAAGTCAAGAGCCACCCCAGCTCACCAGACTGGGGACTCTTTTAAACCAACCCTCGGAATCAACAAATAGGGTTTGAGGAGTTGAGAAAAGACAACATGAACAGCCCCAGCTCACCGAACTGGGGACTTTTTCAAATAATCAACCCCCTCCTCAGAGGAAGTCGGTCTTTTCTCAATTGGGGAATAAGCCTCAAGAGGAACGAAGAGCCAAATTATCAGGAGATTCTCTCCAAATTACGGTTCACCAAGAAGTTCCTGAGGGATCAAACCAACAAAAGGCAATGTTTCATCAGGGGCATGGCAGAAGACAATATCATAGAAATGTTGATGGAAGGGATGCAATGCATTATGCATCAATTAATGTCATCAATGCCATTGTTGCTGATCCACCATATGAGGCTCACTTTGAGGGATCAAATGAAGAGGTTCATGTTCAAGAAGGTCTACGCACAGACACAAATGAAGAAGGTGTGCATACACGAAATCAAAGGTTTACCCAAAATCTGGGTGTTCCTTCAAATAACCTACTTCCCCCTCTCTGAAAGGGATCAAACAATGGGAAGGGAAATAATCAGGTTACATATCCTTCCTCTGGAGAAGGCCAATCGCTTTCACTAGAGCAAATATTTGCGCAACAAGAGGAAGAAATGAAGGAATTGAGGAGGTTGAATGCAAAACTACTTCAAGGTAGTCTTCCTCCTAAGCATGCTGGAGTCAGTCATCCAAGGGATTTTTTTGCAGCTACTGAGATGGATCAAGAATATCCTCCTCTATCAGTAAACCCTCACATGTCTAATCCTACGGGTCAAGTGCAACAACAATTGGTAGTGCTACCATCAGTTGCAGCACCAGGCACCACATCTGTACCAACTCCAGTCATTGCACCTTCCCAAGTCCAAGTTCAACCGTATGTTTCTCAAAAGTTAATAACTACCATAGAGTCATTAACATCTCGGCTAGAGACTACGGAAGGGAAGCGTGCACAGGTTCAACCACAAAAGAGAGCTTACCCTGAATGGGTAGATTCAATCTCTCCCCCATCAAGTTTTGGGAACCCTGTATTCCTTATTTTCAATGGATCAGGTGATCCTGAACAACATTTGATGCATTACGTGTCTTATTGAGATCCTATTATGGGAACTTTGGAATAGCAAGAAGCAGTGAAACTCAGATGCTTCGTGCGAACCTTGCAAGGACCGGCTTTTGTTTAGTATACAAGCTTGTAATCCCGGTCAATTATAGGATGGGATGATTTTCTCCAAAACTTCCTTCTCCAATTCAGCTCAATGTTACCAAAGACAAAAGTTTTTGATCTTACAAACTATAAGAAAAGGGAGAATGAAAGAGTCTCTGATTTCATTACTCGCTGGAAGGGATTAACATATTCCCTGAGCTTAGCACTCCTTCAATAGGAACTGTTTCCAATCTGTGTGGAAAATCTGTCTGACAAATTATGCACACTGTTGATCCCTGTGAAATACATAGGAGGGTTTCGAGACCTTACTTCAATCGCTCAACAGATCGAAGATTCTCTTATACAGACTAAGGCTAAATATCGTGTAATTCCATTAGCTCTGGGAAAGAGAATGGGTAAAGCAGAGGCTGCTACAGTTATGCTTAAGCAAGCACCTGTACCTGCTTCTACTTCAAAACCTTCATCTCCCCTAAGGGATCCACCTCCTGAGCGTCAAAAACAGAGGCTGTTTCGTCAATATGATCAAAGAGATCAAAGACAAAAATAATTTGAGTATTTTAAAAGAAAAGTTTACTCTTTTGAAAATGAACAAGTTCCTGGTTATTTCATTTCGGATCTGAAAAATAATTTGGTTCAATTGCCAAGGACAAAGAGGCCAAACAAGGAAGGAGATGAAGACCGTCCCAACTATTTCCCATTTCACCAGATGTCGGGGCATCCCATTCAGAAGTGTTTTGTTTTCAAGGACCTTCTGTAAAAGATGGTAGAGTCGGGACAAGTCAAACTAAAAGGCTCTTCAGCCTAGGTAGCATGTGTTACTACTACAGTTCCAGAGGAGGAAGGCGAGTGGCAAGATGTCAAAAGAAAAAATGCACAAAAATATGATTATTGGATGGTCAGAAAGACGATCAATTGAACTCATGATATTTTTCAAACACAATTGAAGAAACAAAGTGTACCTTCTTCCATGAATGCCGCTGCAAAACCCTCTTCATCAGAGGGAAAATACTCAAAGAAATGGCATAATTCCAAGGAGGAACAATCAGAAGAAGATGAGTATGTGTCAAAGCCTAAGTTGTCTTTGACTCTAGAAGATTTCATGCCATCTACTTCGAAGCCAGGGGCACTGTTCCACCAAATGGCACAGCCTAAACAGGTTAATCAGGCAGAGTCTTCATCAGATGAAGAGTTGATTTTCAGTTCTGTTAATATGATTCAATTAACAAATCTATATGCCAGTTGCAGTTTCTATTTTAATGATCCTGAATTCCCTATATCAAATATAGGAATCCGAAGAAGTTCTAGAGGCTCAGGATACAGGGGAAGACGTGGATCTTTCAGAAGCCACTATTCCAATTCTACCCCTTCTAGAATTGTGTATGCAGAAGAAACTCGTGGCAGAGCCCTTCAGCGTGCTCAACAAGAACAAGCACGTTCTTCCACCAATAGCAAATTCAGTCCTAGTACAGTTATTCTGGAAGACTAGTTGAAGCTTACATCTTCTTCCTCTCAGCAAGTAAATGGATCTAATCAGTCTAATTTTCCAAAGCTAGGAATATTTCCAACTCCTATCCCGATACAAGATGCATCAACTTCCAAAGCATCAACATCCAAGACACCTGCCAAACCACATGTTCCTATTGGGAAACACAGACCTTTGGATCATAAGTATGATATATTGAAACACCTGGCCCAAGTACTAGCCAATTTATCAATTCTGGATGCCTCGAATTTATCAAAGGATCTTCGGGACGCACTTGTTGAGGCTTTGTCAAGTCCTCAGGAGTTTGAAACTGAAATTGATGCAGCTGAAGTCTATCACATAGAGAATAATCCTACAGAATGCCATGCGGTAATATCTTTTACAGATGAAGATGAAAATGATGATGTGCATGGACATATTAGACCTTTGTACTTATTTGGCAAGGTCAATGGTGTAGACATATGAAGATCTTTCATTGACAATGGTTCAGAAGTCAACCTCATGCCCATTCGTACACTTCGTTGATTGGACCTCACGGAATCTGATTTATCTCCTTCTACCATGATGTTACAAGGATATGATAAAAATGAACAAGAACCACTAGGCGAAGTTAAACTCAGAACTCAGTTTGGAGATATTGTATCCAATTTAGATTTCATGGTTGTTGATCAAGACTCATCCTTCAACATCTTTCTTGGAAGACCTTGGCTACATCAACATGCGGCTATCCCTTCATCATACCATCAATGTCTCAAATATTTTTTCGATGGTCATGTTTGGAAATTGTATGGTGATAAGGCCCCATTCAAGGCATGTGAATCTCAATACATTGAGGCAGAATTTTATCACATGAAGGGAAGGGAGAAATCCACAACAAAGGAGATTGACAAAGTTAATGCTCCATATGGTTTGGAGAAGATTCCAGTAAATCCATTTACACATGTGAGTACAGATTATGTGTTTCCTATCAGTCAAATTAACAAGATAGACCCAAATCAAAATACTCTTTTGGAAAGATCCATAATGTCAATTACGAAAATCGATCCAGACAACATGGGAGAAATTGGTAACCCACCAAGAAGTGATGAAAGCCCAAATGGTGACGTCTTCATTTCATCTGTTGAAATCCAAAAAGTCTATATTTCTCCAATTAGGCCAGAAGAAGTTATAGCAACATCGTAGGTGAACAATCATGTCGATTCTCAATCCATCGTCTCCTCTTTATTTCCCAAGGAAGACCCTTCATCATCAATCGGGTCAGAAATGGAAGCTTCTTCTTCAAGATGTTCAAATTTTAACATCTCTTCTGATCATGGAAATTCTGCTTTATCATCTACTTTGCAAGTAGAAACAGAAAAAATAACACATGTTGAAAAAGAAGAGGAAGATCTCAGAGATGCTCCTCCATCATTTGAAGAGGGTATCTCTACCACCGTGGATGAACTCAGAGAAATAAATCTGGGTACAAAAGAAGATTCAGGCCCCACTTTAATCAGTGCGTACATAACTCTTGAAGAACAAGAAATGTATATTTCCTTTTTAAAGCAAAATTGAGACATATTTTCTTGGAACTATACAGAGATACCCACGCTTGATCCTGATGTTGCTACTCATCATTTGGGTTTACCAAAAGAACATCGAGGATTTAAGCAAGCAGTGAGAAGAACACACCCAATTTATGCTTCCAAAATTGAAGCTGAAGTGGATAAGCTTATCAAATCTAACTTCATCAGAGAAGTTCAATATTCCAAGTGGTTGGCTAATATTGTCCCTGTAAAGAAGAAGAACAGAAAAATTATAGTTTGCATCGATTTTAGAGATCTTAATCGGCATTGTCCTAAGGATGATTTCCCAGTTCCGATTACAGAACTTTTAATTGATGCAACAGCTGGCTATAAAGCACTTTCCTTCATGGATGGATATTCTGGATGTAATCAAATCCGAATGGCCCCAGAAGATGAGGAATCCACCACCTTCAGAGCCCCTCAGGGTGTGTTTTTCTACCAGGTAATACCCTTTGGCTTAAAGAATGTAGGTGCAACATATCAGCGTGTCATGCATCGTATCTCCAAACCCTTTTTAGGGAAGTTTTTTGAATGCTATGTGGATGATTTGGTGGTCAAATCCAAACAATTTTCTAATCACTTGGCTGATTTGGAAGTCATATTCCGCAAGATTCGACAACATAATTTGAATATAAACCCCTTAAAATGTTCTTTTGGGGTAACCTCAGGAAAATTTCTCAGCTTTGTTGTACGCCATCGTGGTATTGAATTCGATCCTGAGAAGAAAAAGTCAATCCTTGGTATGTCACCTCCTCGAAATTTGAAATAATTAAGAGGAATTCAAGGACACTTATCCTATATTCGGCATTTCATCTCCAATTTGGTAGGCAAAATATTACCCTTCACCAAATTGATGAAGAAGGGAGTCACTTACCAGTGGACTGAAGAATGTCAAGAAGCATTCGATATTCTCAAGAAATACCTCTTGTGTCCACCAGTACTCATGCCAGCTGTTGAAGGAAGACAACTTATCCTCTATGTGACATCTTTACAGTGATCATTGGTTGCCTTTCTAGCTCAGAAGAATGATGTTGGGAATGAAAACAGCCTCTACTACCTTAGTCGGACTATGGTTGAAGCAGAAACCCGGTATTCAAGAATTGAGAAGTGCTGCCTAGCATTAATCTTTGCAGTTCAGAAGTTGAGACACTACCTGCAACATCATGAGGTCCAATTGGTATCTCTCAATAACCCGCTCAAATTCATCCTTAGTCATCCAATGCTTACAGGACATCTGTCAAGGTGGGCAGTTATTTTGCAGCAATTCGACATTCAGTATGTGTCTCAAAAGGCAATAAAGGGCCAAGCTCTGGCTGATTTCCTGGTTGAACACCCTTTAGTGGAAGACACATCTTCAGATATTGAACTGCCTGATGAGGAAGTATTCTCTATTCAATAAAGTCCTCAGGCATGGGAAATTTATTTTGATGGTGCTTCTAGAAGTCCAATAGGGAATAAAATGGAAAATCCTAAATTCAACAAAGTTGGCTTAGGAATTGTGCTCATTTCTCCAGAAAAGGCAATGTTACCTTATTTCTTCTTATTGTGGGAAGGTGTTACCAATAATGAAGCAGAATACCAAGCTCCCATCACAGGCTTGGAATTGGCACTTCAAGCACAAGTGAATCACTTAAAGGTGAAAGGTGATTCAGACCTATTAATCAAACAAGTCAATGGGGATTATGCCATCAGAAAAGAAGAACTAATCCCTTTGTATGCTTACGTCAGAGAGTTAATGGTGGAATTCCCTTCGGAACCGACATTTTCTTATGTCCCAAGATCACAAAATGCTCAAGCTGATGCACTGGCTAATATAGTCATAGCTCTGGCAGATCCAAATTGGGACAAGACAACCATCAGTATTGCCCACTGTCATGCAATTTCACCTTATGTTCAAATAAAAATAGAGGAAATTAATGAAATTAGTCCCATTCCTGAATCGTATGGTCATACTACAGGATGGATGTCACCTATCAGGGAATACATTCAAAATGGAACACTTCCACCTGATAGAGTTGAGAAAGAAAAAATCAGGCGATGTGTGGTCAATTTTACTCTTTATGATAGCCCATATCACCTAGAGAAAATTCTCTACAAATATGGTTTTGATGGAGTTCTCTTCAGATGCATTGATGGTGAAGAGACAATGGTTGTCATGAAAGAAGTGCATGCAGGAGTCTGTGGTTCCCACCAGTCTGGATATAGACTGTCTGATCAGATTCGAAGGCTTGGATACTTTTGGCCTTCAATGATACAAGATTGTGTTGATTTCACAAAGATGTGTCATTCATGCCAAGTACATGCCAACTTCATTCATCAACATCCATAGTTTCTTCATACAGCTAAATACTTGTGGCCATTTTCCACATGGGGAATGGATGTGGTAGGACCTTACCCTTCAGCTACGGCCAAGCAGTTTAAGTATATTTTTACTGCTACTGATTTCTTTTCCAAATGGGCAGAGGCAATAACTCTCAAGGAAGTCAGTTCTAAATGCATTGTTAGCTTCATCAAGACTAACATTATTACCAGATTTGGTGTCCCTCATACCATATTGACGGATAATGGCACCAACTTCTGTTCATCTGAGGTGAATAAGTTGTATCAAGAATACAACATCAAATCCAATCATTCATCTCAGTATCATGCAGCGGACAATGGTTAGATAGAAGCCTTTAACAAGACTCTTTCAAATATACTGCAAAATATGGTGGATAAAGATAAGAAGTCATGTCCTGATAAACTCTTTAATGCTTTATGGGCTTATCGGACTACCACCCGCACTGCAACGCGGTCAACTCCATATTCACTGGTATATGAAATGGAAGCCGTCTTGCCCATTGAAGTTCAACTACCCTCGCTCAGAGTAGCCATTTGTGATCAGTAATCTACAGATGAAAAATCTAAAAAGCGATTGAATGAATTGGAACGGTTAGATGAGAAAAGATTGTGCACTTTGTACCACTTGGAAGTCTATCAGAATCGAATAGCACAAGATTTCAACAAAAAAGTTCATCTTCGTTCATTCACTCAGGGAGAATTGTTATTAGGTCTCAGAACTCCAATGATACTAGGAAAGAAACCTCCCAGGCTTGAGCCAAAATGGGAAGGACCTTACTCAATTCATAAGGTATACTCTAATGGAGCTTATTCTTTAATTTCAATGGATGGAGAACTCATCACTACTCCAACCAATGCTAAATTTCTGAAGAAATATTTTGTATGAACACAAAATACAGCAACGGTCCATGCATACGACCTTAAACTATTTTCATGTCCCTTATGTCCAGCATGATATTAAACTGCACCATCCAGGGTCATTGCATATGACCTTAAACTATTCGCACTTTTGTCCAAAATGATGTTAAACTGTTTCCCCCTTCATCGTCCTTGCTATATGACGTTAAACTATATAGAAGTACCTTACGTCCAGCAAGACGTTAAACTGTATCATCCCTTTTTCTTCCAACATGACGTTAAATTGTGAAAAATTTCCTAATATGTCCAACATGACGTTAAATGGTGTACTCTTTTGTCCTCACTGCATGACATTAACTGCACAGTCATCTTTTTTTCCAACATTACATTAAAATGTATTGTCCCCATTGTCCTAACTACATGACGCTAAACTGTACAAAAATTCCTTTAATACGTCCTACATGACATTAAACTGTACTTTGTCCATGCTACATGACATTGAACTGGGAAGCACCAATAGTCCTAACTGAAAGACTTTAAACCTGCATAGTCCCTTCATATTTCTTACATGACATTAAATTTTGCATCATTAGGGTTGTTGATACCTCTTGTTTCTCATACCGAGTATGACTCACGTGAGCTTAGAGAAAACTTCAACCATAACACTCTCTTTGGGCTACTAACCATGTGTAAGTACCAACACTATTTTTTAGGTCGTTGTCCCCAAGGACAACTTGATCACTAATTCATTCTTTAATTGAACTACATGGACTTTGATCCTTGCCTTCGAGGCTGGGTACGTAGGCGACCTCCCGAGGTTCAAGCCCAAAACCAATCTCTTCACATCGGTTCACCTCCATCTCATATGATGTTGATTTGTGAACCCTCCCCTAGAATCAATATCTTTACATTGGTTCATTTTTGTCCTTGCTATACGACGTTAAACTATACAACACTTTTTTCCAGTATGACAATAAACTACAATATTCTTTGATACCATCACCTGAGAGGGAATCATTATTTACATTGATTTTCAATCATGTTTCATTTCAAAGACTATGTGCATACATGGAAATACCTAAACATTTTATCTTGGGTTAAACCATCATTGCACTAAAATCCCCTTTCACCCTACACATGTACGAACCTAATTTGTACAGAGGGTAGATCTATAACTATGTGGGCTTGATTCCCATCCTTATGGGATACGCAGGAACGTTCGAGTGTCCCTCGAATCCAGCCCCAATTCTTTTGTGCCTAACCCCAAATTCCTCTTTCAGTCCCCTGGTTGAAAAGTCCCCATGAAAACACACACTGTGTATTTCTTATAATGCTCCAAGCTCTATGACCCTAAACTAATATCTCCAATCCTTTTGTCCCACATGATGTTAAACTATAGTTCAAGAACTATGTATGGATTGATTCCCATCCTTATGGGATACGTAGTGAAGTCCAACATTTCCATTCAGGACCCAGCCACCACATGATTATTGTTAGCATTGATCTGTGTATCTCTGCATACATTGGACAATACCTATCTTAATGTGTCATAATCCTAGACTTAAATATTTTCAGATCTTCATAACCCATTTCTTAACTTCTAATCACAAAAGGCCTGAAATTATGAGAGTTATTTTGTCTGACCATGCAGCACGTTCCCTTAGGCGGCCTTGAATAAACAATCTACATAACGGACCTGTCAGCCAAAAGATGCTATTATTTGACTATGCAGCCAATGCCCTTAGGTGTCCCTTCATAATTCAACCCCCTAAAGGGTTTGTTAAATAGTGGTAACTTCATTCTTGGGAGGAAAACCTCTTTTGTCATTATTTGTCTTGATAATATGTAGGGATCCACAAAAAATAGCCATCCTTAACATATTTTTCCCATATCCTTTTTCATGATCTGAAAGTATTCAAGTCTATGGTTTATATTCTCCTTCCCTACATTTGGGTCAGACCTTCGTAGGAGTGATATCCATCCAGTTATTTGATAATCTTGTTTGGAAATATCTTCTCCATATTCAAGTACCTCTTTCCATATAGAAAACTCTATACTTTGGAAAATTTGAATCTCTATAAACTTTCACTGGCTTTTTAGCACTAGGAAAGTAAATTTCTGAGAGTTCCTTTGCCTGACTATGCAGCACGTGCTCTTAGGTGGCCTTGCATAAGTAGTCTACATAACGGACCTTTCAGCCAAAAGATGTTATTTATTTGACTATGCAGTCAATGCCCTTAGGTGGCCCTGCATAATTCAACCCCCTAACGGGTTTGTTAAATAATGGTAACTTCATTCTTGGGAACTACTTCTTCTAATGCCTTTTACCTCTTTTTCATATCATCCCTCAAATTCAAATATTCTTAAGTCATAGTTTACATATTTTCCCTTGTACTTGAGTATGGTAATATGTTTTCAGATAAATTTTCAAGGAATTGAGTAAATTTTAATCCATTTCGGTCAAAACTATTTTGACCTTAAACATTAGCCATTTTATGTCGGAAATGCATGACTTTAAACTGCCAATAACCACAAAGACCCCTGGTTTCTCTTTTTTCCTCAGATTCAAATCCTCTTTTCACTCCGGATCCAACTCTGAGGGGGGACTTTTGTTGACGCTCCTTTCCGTCACAGAGTCTAAATGAATGAAAATGGAAATACCATGAACCCAAAGTAATTCAACCTTTGTAGAAACGTCAAAAAAAGAGAAAGGGATGAATAAGGATAATATTTCCCAAAGGTCACGCAAGTTCCATTATGGTCGCGCAAGTATACTTGCGCACCGCCCAAATGGTCCCACAGGTGACTTGTGGGCCCTCTTTGAAAATCACCCAGGGTCTTCTCTAGCCTATAAATACCCCCGGTGGGCCCCCCATTTCGGAGAGGAATTTTTCAAGAATTCACATACAAAGCTCTGAACGCCCAAGTCTCTTCTTCAGGTCTTCCGAACACTTCTAAGGTAATTCTTTACCTAGAATGGAAGGTCTAAACAAGAGGAGTAAGGTCTAATTTTTAGAATTAACTAACAATTGCGCAACTAAGTGTTTTAACCTTAAGGGAAATAGACAAACTTGCGCGCCACCCTACTTCTTCCCCAGAACTTGTGCACCATCTTCTAGAAAGCCTATTGGGATAATTCCAAGGGTTTGATAGAAGTCTCTCCCAAGTATTACCCTAAGGGCTGATAATCGCACAAGTACCCATGTGCCATGCAGGTATACCTGCGTGCCCAGGACTTTCATGCCCACGCAGTACCTGCGCGCCTTCCAGGACTTGCACGCCCCTATCTTTTTGGGTGCCTTTCCTGCCCATTTCACCCCTCTTATGCCATTCCACCTCTCCTATTCAAGAATTAGTCTTCAAGACACTCTTCAAATCCATTTATGGCATGATTTCTTGATTTGACTTCCTTATCTGAAAGGAAATCTGTGGAACATCTCTCAAAACCTAGTGATTTACACATCTTTATGTCACTAAAGATTGATATTTCATTCATTCAACCTCATCCTTTAATATGAGAGAACCTCTTAACCTGGGCCTCCAGTAATAAGCCCCAGTCATAATTCCCATTAATTTTGGGCATCCTCTTTAGGAGTAAGCCCCCATCTTAAAATTCCCAAATATGGGAATCCTCCTTAGGAGTAAGCCACAACCATAATTCTCTTAACCTGGGCTTCCTTTTTAGGAGTAATCCCCAATCTAAAATATGGGAATCCTCCTCAGGAGTAAGCCCCAAGTCTCTTAATTTTTCAAAGTCCCTTAACCTGGGCCTTCTTCTCAGGAGTAATCCCCAGCCTTAATCTCTCATAACCAGTCTTAATTTCCTTTTGATCTGGGATTCCTTCTCAGGAGTAAAACCCAATCATAATTCCCCTCCTAACTTAGGCATCTTCCTTAGGAGTAATCCCTAAGATTAGAGTATCCAAATCTCCATGAAGCACATATACCTTTATGGACCCTGTTCCTGGATTTCTTCCCTGAAGTAAATCTTAATCCTCATCTATTTTGGCAGTCATACACACATAATCCCCACATTATTGCAACTTTCATGGAACATTTTTCTGGTTTCACCAATACCTCTTGTTTCTCACACCGAGCATGACTCACGTGATCTTAGAGTGTAAAAGTAATCATGAAATCTTTCTTTGAGCCATAAATCATGCATAAACATCATACTCCCTTACTCGAACTACGTGGGTTCTGATTCCTTTTCCAAAACAAAGGATATGTAGGTAGCCCATCTGCGGGTACGATCCCAACTTTGAAATAATCAATGTCCTTCTGAATGAAAATAAACTTCAAGTTCCCCACTGAGTGGCTTTAAAACCAGTATGGTTATCAAAATGACCAAGAGACTTTTATGTATCAAAGGATACCATTGACTAAGAATATCTAACAAATACAGATAATTCTCTATCAATGAAGAACCTCAAATACATAGAAAATATTCTCTAAATTTTCTACATATCAACCATTTATTGTCAGATCTAAAAGAAATATCATTTCATACTTGGTAATGTAATAAGGATTCACGAACCTAACTTAAATCTATAAAGAGAGTCCCATAGTAGACAAGAATTCCCCTAAAAAGGTGTGATGAGTCCGACCTCCCATCCTCTCGACCAATGAAAATTCCTAAGCCTCATCACTCCACAACTAATCAGCACCTTCCTTTGGAAAGTAGGTTCAAATGGATATGGAATCATTGGATGTTTCTGGTTCTATGAAAAAACCCGTTAGAAACCGCTTGGAATGTTTGAATCTTAAATCAATGAGATCATCCCCAATTCCAGAGGGAAACAAGTTCCCACCTATCACACAATGAAAATCATATATATGTGTGCCAAAAGATCATAAAAAATTCATCTTATAATAACCCATGAAATAAAATTGGTTTTATAAAACATTCATCATATCATAACCTGTGGAAAATAGAAAAGCTTCATAATTATTCCATCATTTCATAATATCATAACTTTTGGAAAAAAATAAATAGGTTACATAATAATTTTATCATGTTATAACCCATGGAAGATAAATGGGTTTCATAAATATCATGCCATAATAAATAAAAACCATTCAGAAAAATAATAATAATGGTATCCTTGTATCATATCCCTGGTAAGGCATAGGTAACATCAATGGATGTCATATTAGATGGAAAAATATTTTGATTAATATTTTAAAACATTTATTAAGGAAAATATCCTTTCCACTTTTAAAAACACTTTTTAAAACATGAAAATTTTTGAAAATTTTTTTCTTTGAAAATAATTTTGAAAGCATATAAATAAATATTAAAATTAATAATGTTCATGAAAATGGGAATTTTTCTTCATGTCATACACATTAAAATAAATATTCCTTTCACATTTTTGGTAAAATCCAAATGGGCATTGTTTGAAAAAATACATGAAGATTACTTTCAAAACATTAAAAAAAATAAAACATGGGTAAAAATGTATTTTAAAAATAATTGGACAATAATAAAACATTTTTAAAAATATTTTTAGAAAACATGGTTTTTGAAGGAAACAGATATCCGACTAAAGAGAGAAATAAAGTCGTATTTTCTTAAAAAAACATTTTCTTAATTATTTTAAGTACTAAATAGTGGAATATGGTACTATACATTGAAAATATCTTAAACAATTAGAGGATAATAAAATAAATTATTTTCTATAGAGATAGATCATAATATTTTTTCATTATAAACATAATCATAAGAAATCCTGATAAATGATGAGATTGTAACACAAAGTCATTACCACTTTGGTAACTTTGAATCATAATCCCCATGGAGGAATGAAATAAAATGGAACTTAAAATATTATGAGGATAAATAAATCCATGATATTACATTTAAAATGGTATTAAAATACACCTCATGAAATAATATAGGTACCTAACATAACATATGTCTCAAAGAATTCAAATTGAGACAAAAATCCTTTTCTGCTTTAGTAATATTCTGAATCGTAATAATCAATAAATAATAAGACCAAATAAAAAGTTAAATGTCATGAAAATAATTTTATTCGTGATATTACATGTAAAATAGAAATTATATACACCAAAAAATAGAAACAAGTGTTGAATTTTCATACGTCTTCCAAAAATAAAAGAGATACTAGAAATCTCTTACCTTAAGTATTGACTTAATTTTTACACATTCAAACCTCTTGTATAATAAATATAAGTTTATTATAATTATATTATATAAAAATAAAAATATATATATATATCATACCATATATTATTTACTTGTGACCATTTATTACTCATTTATTAACAATTCATTGTTAAAATCACATTTTGGGCAATAACCGCTTTATTTTCCGTATATGTTTTGATTTGTTATTTTTGGCCCACTTAATTTGATCATGGTTCCATAATATCCAGAATAATAATCAGGAAATAATTATCATATTTATACATAAATAATAATTTTATGACCAATCATGAAATATGGTTTTGAGAAAAGAAATATGTTTTTATCATGGAGACGGCAGGTCATACGTACACATGTGTAACGTTTCCATTTTTCAATGATTTTTATGGAAAAAGGTAAGTAATATAATATATTTCCATGATGATAATAATATAATAAATAATTTTTTATATTTAAATATATTTGTACATATCATCCATGTGGTGTGGTGATGAAAAGTGAGAGTCACATCGCTTCGTGATGGCAGTAGTCCACACATACACGAATGAAGTTATCATCTTTTGGTGAGTGAGAATGAAAAAAATGATATATTATATTTTAATAATAATAAATATGTCATTAATATAATAAATAATTAATGTATATTATATATATATTTATATTATATTAACTTTATCCTTATTATTTTTCATGAAAAGTGTTAGTGAAAAGGGATCACACCGCTTCGTGAGGTTGTAGTCTGTCGTACACACAAACGACGTTATTGTATCCCCAATATAATGGAAAGTAAAAAAACTTATATATGATATAATGACTTATGATGTATAATTATTTTATAAATATCATATATATACTTTATATCCATCATTATACCCAACTGTGAGAGGTGGTAATTGAAAAACGAATGACATCGGTTCGTGAGGTAGTAGTCCACCTTACATAGGAATGATGATTTCATAACCCATTTTATGGAAGTATATATTTTTGTAGGAAATTACATTTAAATAAAAACATCTAATTATATGTAAGATACTGAGGTTATCATATCATCATGTTATAATAATAATTTAAAGAGGTGTAGAAATAAATAAATAAAAAATCCTCGTTGATGAATGTTAATTCTTCTTTGGGTATCCTCCTTAGGTTTTCACCAAAAACCTTCCTAGATATGATTTATATAAAAAATAAGGCTTATATTATGAGATTAGGTAATTTTGGAAGTTATATTATCAGGTATTGGCTTAAAAAATGTTTGAAGGTGTGAAGAAGAGAGGATTGTTGGTGGCCTTCTATAAGCAATGTGAGTCGAACACTTGTAATTTTTTTAAAGAAAAGGTTTAAACATGGTTTTCTCATGAAAAAAAGATCCAAAATGGATTATTATACATAATTATACATTATAGGGTTGAAATATGGCCATTAAATATATTTTATACAAGTCTTTGGGTTCTTTTAACTCTTATCTTTTTAGTTTAACCCCCTAGTAAACCCATTTTTACCTTACCTCTGGTAATTAATTTTTACAATTTTCAATATTAATTTTGGTAAGAAATTAATTTTGAAATTATTATATAATATAAATTATTATTATTCCATATATGGAATCAATTTTTCTAAATTCAATTCATAGAAGTGGAAAAATTTAATTTAAAATTAATTCCGCATACGAGACGAGAAAGCTTGCTTTCAAAGAGAAATTGTTCAAAAGTTTAAAAAGTTTTTATATGAAAATAAAATATGAAATTGATTAAAATGGCCTAAATTGGATTATTTCATGTATAATTGAACTAATTTTACAATAAAAAAATTTGGAATATAATTTATCTTTACAAATAAATTAAACGAAAATGCAGTTTTCAATTAAAATTCAGTATTTTTTACTATTCATCAACAAATAAAACTTTTTATAAAAATCCCACAAATTCACACTAATATAATTTTGAAATGATGGTTTCAAAAATAAGTTTCATTTTTTTCAAATAAATTCTTCTAAAATCATATAAATTTAAATTTAAAATAAAACCTACAGATATGACGAAAAGGTAGGTTTTCAAAAAGGGTATTTTTTTCAAGGACAATATGATTTTATATTAACTATATATATAATAATAATAATCATTTTTTGAATATAAATTAAAATTTACTTATATATAATATAAATATTTCATTTAAAAAATTATCATTTTGGATTATTTTAAATAATTAAAATGGAGAAACATTAGGTACATTAAAACAGTTTTTAGAAAAAAACTTTTTTAAACCAAAAAATAAACTTATATTAAAATACAATATAAAGTTCATTCAAAAGTAATTAAGTGGATTAGATATTAATAAATATTAATTATTTTACATTAAAAAATAATCAGGTGTTTAATTTACTCAATTTATTAAAAATAAATGACATTTTTATAAACATCGATATTTTTCATTGTTCACTAAAAAATAAATATTTTCTGCAAAAATCCAAAAATTTTACAATAAGTTAATTTTTGTTTGATTATTTCAAAAATTAATTTCATGTTATCAAATAAATTTTATAAAATATTTATAATATTTTTTCATAAGAATCAATAAAAATTATTTTTGAAGAAAACATATTTTTGATGAATATAATCACTTTACTAAAAATTGATTGATTATTTACTAAGAATTTATAAATAAATTTATATTAAGTAGAAATTTTATATGTATATTTTATAAATTAGTTAATACTATTCATACCCAGCTATTTAAAAGCAAGGTTGTAATGGTCATATTAAAAATAATATTTTTTTCATGGTTTGCTGAAACTCGATGTTGTGTGTCATTCATGTTAACGAAGAAAGTTGTTGTTGCATGTAACTCAAGTTATTTTAAATTTTAAATTAATTTTAAAAAAAATATTTTTCATAAAATATCAATATGCTACAAAATAGTTCAGGGTAGTGAGTACATATTTGTGACTCACATACCCAAGTACTCTCTTCCACACCATTGTGTCACCACAATACATGAACCAAGGGAATAGAAAGCCCATGCAACACCTTCTCCGAGTGGTTATAGATCTCCACAGGTTGATCCTCAAAGGTCGTATCATCATCAATGTTTATATCTCCCCAAAAATTACATGAGAGTCATCGTAAAGGTAATATATGATCTAAAACATGTGAAAAACATCATGTATCAAGATCATCAATAGCGGAAGTGCTATCCAATATGTCATAACCCCAACATGAACCAATAGGTCAAAAGGCCTGAGAAACAGGGGAGAAAGCTTACTCCCACATCCAACCCTTCACTTCCCATGACAAGGAGTCACCACCCGGAACACATAATCCCTATTTTTTAATTCCATAGGTCTGTTCCTATGATTTTCATAGGACTTCTGATGATCCAGCACTACCTTCATCCTCTCATGAATTACTTGAACCATATTTTTTGTGTTCTGTACGATCCCTGGCTTGAGAATTGCTGACTCTCTAACCCCATTCCATCATAATGGACAATGTTAAGGTTGAGTGTAGAAAGATTCAAATGGTTTCATACCAATGGTGGAGTGAAAACTAATATTGTGAGAAAAATAAACTAATGGAAGTTCCTCATCCAAAAGCCTCCAAAATCCAGAACACAAGGACACGATATTTCATCAAGAGGATGGATGGTCCGCTTTGTCTGGCCATTCATCTATGGATAAAAGTCATATTTAAGTCATAATTAAGATCCAAAATAAATTTAGATACCCCTCCATACCCCAGAGGTAAAATGAGGATCAGGATCATAGATGATCATCCTTGAGACTCCATAGAGTCTCACCCCCTCCTCAAGATATTTCCTTGAAAACCCTCCACTAATATTGACTCATTACCCATTAAAATTTGGAATGATTTCTTAAAATGATAAATTATCACCCATATAGCATCAAATCCTCCTTTATCTTGTGGTAAACTAGTAACGAAGTCCATCGAGATGTCCTCCCACTTCCACTGGGAAATATCCAATGGCTGGAAAAAACCACCAGGAACACGGTGCTTGACCTTAACCTTATGGAAAACCAAACATCAATACACATACTCTACAATTACACACTTTAACCCATGACACCAAAACTTCCCTCTCAGATATCAGTACATCCTTGCCACACTAGGATGTGTCGTAAAGGGTGAGTTATAGAACTCACATAGAACCATCCCACACATCACTGAAGAGATAAAAAGCATACCCTAGAAAAACACCTGGTGTATTACACCCTTATACCAACCATCAAGGGAATCACCAAAAAAATATGTCTCTCTAAAACTCTAACATGAAATACCCTATTTGGGACTCCTCCAATTTTTACACCAAAGATAATTGCACTGTCATTTGGAAAATACAATCTCTACCTCCAACCTTTCCATTATCAAGATGCATCACTAAGAGTTATTCCATAAATCTATAGGAATAACCAGATTCTCACATGACATCACTACATGAATCCATTCTTAGCACATATTATATCACATTTACTTTTTCTAGTGTACATGAAATTTAAAATTCGTAATCCTATAAGAATTAAATCCATTTTCACTATCAAAAGTTTAGGTCATGATAGGATAAGACATACCATTGGTTCTCATGATCAGTAAAACCTAAAAAATGCTCACTGATAAGGTAATGTCTCCAAAACATCAATGCAAACTTAATTTTCACCTTCTTGAGATCATGGGTTTAATAGTTACCCTCATGGGGATGTAACTACTAAGACCCATAAAGAACAAATTATATCAGATTCATTAGAAAATATCCCAAATCATGATGTGAAACATCACATTAAACCTTAAACTAAACTTTATATGATGGAAAAAAATAATGGAGTGATAAAGAATGTCCCCTTAGGGTATAAAAAAAGCTATCTAAAATTAGTTAGTCCAAAATAATGCATTACCCTTTTTGATCAAGGTTGTTAGAGGAGTTGCAACATGAGAGAAATCAGCTAAAAACCTCCTATAATATTCATCAAGACCAAGGAACCCATGCATCTCTAAAATAGTCTTGGGGTATACCCAAGAAACAAATTTCTCAATATTCAAAGGATCCACAACTATTCCTTACTGAAACATATCGCTATGAAATTAACTTTATGATCCCATAACTTACACTTCAAAAACTTCCTGAACAGATTTTGGTGATAAAGAACTCCCAAAACATCATGTAGATCCTCTACATGCTCCTCCTTAGACATGGAGTAAATAAGGATGTATTTGATGAATAACACCTTGAACTTATCCAGAATCTCCCTAAACATTATGTTCATTAAACCCAAAAATATGGTTGGAGTGTTTGTCACACTGGATTTCATCACAATGAACTTATGATGCCTATATTGACATAAGAAAGAGGTCTTTAAAATATCCTCATCCTTTACTCAAATCTAATTATATCTTGGTCAACTTTATCCTTTTAGATAATCAAATAAATAATCAATCCATGTCATAGGGTAGTGGTCTTCACTATCACATGGTTCAAGTGATGATAATAAATATGGAGAAAAAAAATTATCATCGAACTTCTTCATGAAAAAAACCCATGTACCCCAGGGTGACACACTCATTCAAAGAATACCTCACTACAGTAGATCATTGAGCTTTACTCATATGTATCTCAACTCATAAGCTTCTATCCTATAAAAATACATATAGATCATAGAAATTCTCAATTGTAGCTTGATACCAAAATTGATCTCCCATCGAGTGGGTAAAGCTACAACCTCTTATGGAAATACATCTAGGTACTCTTCCACAACCTTGGGAAAAACCGTTGGATGGATATCTAATGAACTCAGTATTAGTTCATCCATCAAGGAAGAAAAGTATAGAACATGTCTCTAACCTATATGAGGGTCCCGCTCTCCAATGAACAGTTTATGATCTCTATCAATATCATGGAACACAACCTATCTTCTAAAAAAATCAACAACAATATTCACTAAATACATCCAGTCCATACTGAGGATGATGTCATATGACTATATCCATAAACATAGGAAATCTCACCAAGATCAGTGCTTTCCTTGCACTAGTTCACAGTCTCTACATACTTCATACAGATAAACTTGACCTATAACTAGTATAGTTAACTTTAAGTGAACTGGATATATCTCCACCTCATGCCCCAAGTCACAGACTAGGGAAGGTGATATGAATGATTACATAGCTATTGAAACAAAAAGGCATGCACCCATGTAAAAAACAATAAAAGGTTACCTCAAACAATGTCTAGCCTACCTGGCACTATAAATGATAGAGCATAAATCTAAACATAACTTAATTCATGGACTCTCTTACCCTAATAAAGACTAACGCCATGGATTTACTCTACTCTCTGAGTACGAGGAACATCTAGGTGTTGTCCTCTTCTAGCCCCATATCCTTTATATTGATCCTAAGCTAGATCAACCTAGTACTACTACCATAGATTAAACTTACTCAATAGAGGAACATGAAGCAGAAAACTTGATGCACATTGGCTATCCAAAAAGTTTGGTTACTCTCACCACTAATGACATCAAGCTTCATAAGAAAAACATGCATATGATCCCTTGGAATAGGTATGAGATACACCACCCCCAGTGAAATGAGATGATGAGGGATGGGACATGCCCCCTTAAATCTAAAAACTCTTCTATCTAGAAAACTAGTAACCCCAAACCATAGATCTGCTTCATGATGAATCCTAATGAATCCCCTCTTGTGATGATTTGTTTTTGTATAGTATCTTCTCAATAACCTCTACTCTCTATATCACCTAGAGATAAGTTGGCTACATTAATAGGGTGACCTATAACTGATATTTGGATAAAAATCCTCCACAAAATGTATCACCCTGGCCTCATTGTCAAGAAATAGGTTTGAACCATTTTGAAGAAGGGTCATGAAATGGATCCCAAAATCCCACACATAGGAATCGCCCTGTTGAAGGGTAAGAAGATCCTAGTGATTGGTCGCCTTTACAGTTAAAGAAGAAAACTATGATTGGAACTAGTCTCTTAATGTCTCCCATGAGACCTATAACTCCTCTCAATCCATAAGTAACAATATCAACCACTACCTCACTACTCTACGCGGTATCATCACAACCAACAAAACACAGTGCTCATTCTAAAAATGGATCAAATGAAAAGTTATCCCAACTTCATCCAACTAGTCCTCTATGATTGAATCCAAAATGAAGCCCTCATAATTCTATTGAAGTTTTCACCGAAACTTTTAGAGTGTCCTCCTCCAAGTGTCATCATCTTCAACCTCTACTCTCTAGAAATTTATTGTCACATCTTGCTAAACATATTCAGCGTGAACCTAATAAGGACATCGACCTAGTTCCATACCTACAAAAAAACAAACAGTTAGACTTCTAAACCTAGAATATGGAATATTTAACATTAATTTATTAATTATCTTATTTTTTTAAGGTTTAACTTATCCCATGGTCTATCCATTTCAAACATATGCTTAAATAGGAATGATTCATGCTTCTTTCCAATGTATCTACCCTACAACTTGTATCACTTTTCTTAGTAGGATCAATAAACATAAAGGTCCATGCAATGGATCATAGGATACCCTAAATACTCATGTCTTAGTCGGTCTCCTATGTTTATATTTCTTACTAAACTAGATGAAATTTTTTTCCTACCATCTCATGCAGTCCTCACTTATTACTAACTCCAAACATCATCATATCCCTCAACTTGAGCCTCTGATGCCACTCTTTCATGACCCCCACCCAAATAGTGCCCCTCCTAAGCCATCAATGAGATAAAGTAGATGGCGACCACCTAAGTCTCACCTCCAATAGGCCCAGGGTTGGTGACTAGCACTGAGGGTAAAACATACATATAAATGGAAGGTATTAACCTCTAAGAGAAACATGTAGGAGATAGAGATAAGATTAATAAACAAATCAAAACCTAATCAGTTATACAAAATAATCCCTAGTATATACATGTAATTTTATAAAGAATAGAAACAACTAGAAAGGAAAACAACAAGTACAAAAAAGGTAAACTCAATAGTGAAAATGAATCCAAAACTTCTATTATAAAACCTTGAGCTAGTAATATTCATCTTCATCTCCAAACTTATCCTAATGACCTAAAAAATAGTTTATATATACATGGGGTGAGCATAATAGTACACTCAGTAGGATCCTCTCATGCAAAAGATAAAGAAATCATGTTAAAGCCTAGTGAAAAACAAGTGAAAATAACTCGTCACCTAAACATGTTAACTAAGTTCCTAACCTCACCATGGATAACTCTCACCAAGTATCACATACAAGAGATCATGTATTATAGTAATAAGAAATAAGGGTTCCCCACTACCACTCCCCAAATGGTTTTCCACTATGCCCTAATGTCGTGCGTCTTGATCCATCTCTCTCTAAAAAAAGCCATCTCAAATATACCTAGGCCAAGTATCACAACATTCACCACATGCATCACATTATCACATCATCCCATCCATATATCCATATATATTAACTGAGTATATTTTGGGAGCCACCACATCTCATATGTCATGTACAATTCATTGGGTATTATTCGTCAATCCATCACAACCCATACACCAAGTAAGGTGGCTCAAGACATCACATCCTATACATGTTAAACCTATAATAATCCTTTATATACTATATATTCATATAAATTTGTGTGAAATAACTAAAATACATTATAGACCTCTACACACATATATGGGGAAACTAACCACCATGCATAATATTGCATAATACTACCAAGAAAAGAGAGTAGGGCTTGTGTGGGAAATTAGTAATCTGTCCTTGCCAACCAAGATGTTGTAGAACACACCATCCTAGGGTCCACTGGGTGTCATTTTTTCCAAATAACATGGTTTTTTATCATATGAAATCAAAAATCATACATGATGTAATATAGCTTACAACCACACTATGGGAATAAACTAGTACTAGGATTAACTACTGCTATCATCACTCGGACACCCGACTACCACTACTAGGGACTAGATATACTATAAGAACACAAGAATTTAAGGATATGAATTAAGTTCATTATTTTATTTTAACATTTCATTTCATGTTAATTAATTCATGGTCTATTAAATAACATTATTCCGATTATATTTCAATAACCATCTAAGTGAGGTACATTCCCTCAAGGAATAATCCAAACTGAGTCCATGATTTCTCAAGATCGGCTCATTTTAATTTTAGTGACACCAACCCCATGGGTTAATAAATTATTTAAACCTTATTACCATTCCAAATATCTTAGTAATTTAAGGAAAATCCTAATCTACCATATAAGAGATACATAACCAATAACATTCAATTGCCTCATGCAGTGGGGAAAGGAATAAGAATAAATAATAACCTATACATTCAGCCATTAAATAGATTCATTCATGAGAAATCATCTCAGCTTTAAGAACATAAATAGGCCATATCAGCTCTAACCCATTCCATCATCTCTGGTTTCATCCCTGATACCTACATGTATATCCCCATACATCTTGCTTTCATGGGCATCAACTGCTACCATATCCTCTAGTCTCCTATCCCATATCTCATCAACAATACCAATCTCAACACACATGGAAAGTATCATATCTAGATAAAAAATAAGGTAGAAAATGAACAAGAATATTTTATAGGGAAATATAGGCCCTTAAAACAAGGCATTCATCTTTCACATGAAAACGGCCTCCCACAGCCCCCAAAGAAAGGCATCCTGCCTTTATAAGAAAACAGGATCTCTCAACCCCAAAAAATTATCTTTATCAAAGAATCATTTTTTATTCTATATTGAATTAACTTATTCAATTATCAAAGGTTACAACTATAGGAAACCTAAGGTACCATCAATAATAAGATATTAAATCAACTAAACATGTTTTTAGAATTTTCCAACATTAACAATCTTTATCAAAAACAATTCTCATTATCATGGATTTAGTCATTAATCTCATCAAAAATAATTCCAGAATCAATTTCATTAAAACATGGAATAAAATAATCAATTTAGATTGCATCATGAATCAATTTTATTACCATCAAATGACAAGATACACCAGATTTATTAAACATTCCACTTCTTTAATTATTAATCCAATTCTAATGAAATTACCTACTTTGTGTTATTTACCAATTTCATCAGTTAAACATGTTAATACAAGCATAAAAAAACATGATAATATGGATAACATAGATATCACATTATCTAGTAAATCAAGAGGCAATCTTTTATCAAGGTGAAAACAACAAAATGAGATCTCTAAAAACAAAAAAATCCCAAATTTAATATAATTTAATATTTATTAAGTTAATTCCACTTCTATTCAAAGGTATAAACCATGAAAAAATTTCAATTTCACATAAAATAATTTAAAAGAAATGAATCCCCTACCTCAAACTTTTTTCATTCTTGAAACAGAATAGAACACTGATGTGGATCTCAATCACCACTCCCTTATGGATACTATAATCTCCCAAGGACTTCATGACATTAATTCACTAAAAAAAATAAATAAAACCCTGTTATAATGAGGGAGATAAAATTCTAAACCATGGAAAGAATAATGGGAGGATGTGAGATTGATTAGAGAGAAACCAATGGAAATTGGAGGTAGATATTACCTTGGATCACAATAGATTGATCATGGGAAGTCGAGGATTGATCTCTATTGAAAGGGGATTTAAAACCTTTGAAGAATACTATTGGGAGACCAGGGTTTGATAGGAAGAATTGGAGTAAAATTTGGGTTCATGGGTCTTTGGGTATTTATAGGAAGAAAAAAATTATGGTCCACAATGAATCCCAATGGTCCATGTCGTAGAATACCTTGGATACAATGTAGTGGGAGGATACCATGTTGTAGCCCCTCAGTCAAATTCTCATCTAGGATCTATGGCTGGATCCACAGTGAAAATATTCTTTATCAAGACTAGGGACTATGGAATAGCCTACAAATAATGATGCAAACTCCTCCAAATTGGTAGTGGCTACTCGAGGCCCTGTGGTGATCCACATCGTAACCTATCAACTAGCCTATTCCACAAGCTTCTCGACAACACAGAAACTAAGATGGCTACACCTGGCACAACTACCCCTTATTTTGACAGTAGCCTCAAGAATCCTCCCCAATCCCTTATATGTCGTAGTTGGATCCACTACACTTCATCCACTAGCACTATGGATAAACACATCTTTCAACATCACATACATTCCATTTTTGGAAGTGGTACCCCCTTTCTTCCCAAAAAACTCTCCAAAAACCCTATAACTTCCTCCAAGTGCCTCCAAAACCTGAGAATCACCAAGGAAATGACCACTAAGATCTGAGCCATTACATTGGTTAATGGATTGTGAAATATGTTGAAATATTTAAGTGTCTTAATATAGGGAATCAAGAGTTATGATATAGTGATATATATAAGGGTGATCTTAATTTTAAATGAATTAAGACACTTTTGATGTTTTATGTGATGGGATTACTTTGGGTGATATTTATTGAGTTTTAATAAATTCTTGAGGTATATGTAACCCTTATGTTTAACTTCTATTTTAGAGAAAAAATTATTTTAGGAATAATGATTTTATATTTTGTGGACATAATTTTAAAGGTATTAATCACTTTTAGGGTTAATATGATATTTCATATTTAATTAATTTTGGTTAATTGAGATAAAAGTGTTATTAGATTTTTGGAACATATGTTTTACCATATAGATAAGAATTAGATTGAAAAGTGATTTGTTGACTATGTTATTAATGTTATATTTTAATAAGATCACTATTTTGGGAACATTATTTGATTAAGTTAAATAGAAAACTTTTGGATAATATGTGGTTTTTTATGAATAAAGGATAAATTATCTTTTGGAAGTATATATGCTTTTCTTTTGTAATTATGATGATTTTGGTTATTTATTGAAAAGATTATAATATTATGGAGATTATATAATTAAAGAATATATATTTTTGGGTATATGAAATTTTTAGTGACTAATGTTTTTTAGAGATAAATGTTAAATTGATCTCAAAAAAATATGTGATCAAGTTCTTTTTATTTATGGGTTTTGAAATTGGTTAGTAATTTTTTTATTAGTTTTAAGTCTAGTAATTTATGGAATGTTTAAAGTTTAACTTTGAGTGTTATTGTTTAGTATTTTGATATTAATGTAGTATTTCATCATATTGTACATTATCTTACCTTGTAATATCTAATTTTTGGTTTTTATTAGTGGATAAAAGATGTAGAAATAACATTTCATCCCTTTGTGGATCTTTTTATTCATTAAAAGTTAACTTTAATACTTCAGTCATGAAAAATTCATCTTGAATATTCATTTTAGGGATCAAGAGTTGAGATCGAAGTGGGAATTGATAAAATCACAACCAAAGGATAAAATTATGACTATGAAATAGAAATAAATCAAGTAATTAAATATTCTCATGTTCTCTATCTGGATATTAAAATATTCCCTCAACTCTAGGATAAATATATTGAAATAAAAATATTATACTCATTCTTTAATTTATGATAAATTGATGGTCTTACTTATCCCCTATTGATTTATGGATTTTTGGTTATTAACTTTCTCATGAACATTTTATCTATCACTTTCTATTATTCCTTAATTGTTATTTTTCTCCTCCATGTCCATATTTTCACTTCCAACCAATGACCTCCTTATTTGGGAATAAATTATGTGTTATTTCAGGAGACCTTCATATATAATTTTTCCTATTTTCAAAAGGAATATTTTTTATCACTTTATGTGATTTGGGTTTTCAATAATGTTACTTTTAAATATTTAAAGTGTTTTCCATTTCATGATCATATGTTTTATCTTTCACTAAATAGAATTAATTCTAAAAATGTTTTAAACCCTATATATTGGGAATGAGATAAAATTATGAGGAAATAATTTCATTAAGGGGTATAATTTCAGACTCCAATATATTAGAATTTATTTTCTTTAATTAATATATTCATTAGTGTGTAGTATACACAACACTTATCTTTAAGCAAGTTTCTATATACTATTAAAATATTATTATTTAAATATAACCATTATAATATTGTCGTTAAATTAGTAGTATGAATAGTAATGACCACATTATGATAAATATTTACAAAGGTTTTATATAATTAAAATTTATTTATAAATTTCTAATAAATACGTACTATATTTTCATTAAATTCATTTTATGCTTTCAAAATATGTTTTCTCCTTCAAAAATGGTTTTTTGTATTTTTTTTATATCCATTATAATTTATTTCTCCAATTTTTAGGAATTTTTTTTCATGAAATTTATATCATTTTTAAATTTATCAATTCAATGTTAACTTAGTGTGTTTTTTGGGGATTTTTATGAAAATTTTTGTTTTTTGGGGGAATAATATAAAATACATCTTTTTTAAGAAACTCACACATTATTTTCATGTATTTAAAAATAAAATTTCTATTATGGATGGGTTTTAAAATTTCATTACTTCTATTTTGTTAAAAATAATCTAATAAATTTCATTGGGATAAAAATTACACTTGATTTTTGTATAAGAAAATTTTTATACATAAAAAAGCCATTTTTAAAAAAAATTATCATGTTTTGCAAATTTGTTTTTAAATTAATTTCATCAACATATAGAAATTAAATTTGATATAATTTAATCTATATTTGGGATCATAGTGTTAAAATTCAGTAATTATACCACCTTCACTTTTTCTATTATGTATAGTAACTTTGGTAAGAAAAGTAAGATGCCATGGTAAGATTTAAAACGAGTTAAAAGGTTTAAAACTAAAATGATAAGGGTTAAACTGGCCAAAAAAAAATCCAAATACTATTTGAGGGTAATTTTTTGAACCTATATCATCTCATATTCTATGATAAATCATTTTGGATCTTTTTGTCTTGAGTAAGACATTAATATATTTTAATCTTTAAAAAAAATTCAAGTGTGTCCTTTCCCTCACTTATAAAGGGACACCCCTCCCCATTTTTCTTCACACTGCAATATCATCTTACCTCAACTACGCCCTATTAAAATACTATCCTAACATCCTTCCCCATATCCTACAGGTTCTTGTTTGATAAAAATATCATCTTTAGAAGGCGTTTCATATAAATTTAAGGAGGTTGTCCAAAGAAGTGGTATAGTTAGTGATCGAGTCTTTTCTTTTTTATTTCTTATTTTACTTCCTTCAAACCTCTCAGAACCATTTGAATATAATAAAATTAGTATATCCTATATAACATAATTTTATTATGTTTATGATATTTTAGGTCCAATGTTAAGATGAAAAAATTTCCAAGTGTTGGGTGAATTGACATTTTTAAATGAGTTTTAAATTTAAAGGTTATTATATGAAATTTATTAAATTAATTACAGCATAAATAAAATGAAATGAACGCAATATATTTTTATAGTGGTTTGGATATAAATGATACCAGTCAACTCTTCACCCCTCTCACAAACTGAGAGTGAAGTCACCCACTATAACCAATTATAATGTAATCTTAACAATAAATTTTGAAAACCTAGAGTCACAATACAATTATAATTACGTTTACCCCCTATAGTATTAACCACAAAACATGCCATCATTTTTCAACATGGAGGAAAAACCCAAATAGTTTTCCCTTTTCCCCTTGAATCACAGCCCAATGCCTGAGTTTTTTTGAGTCAGAACCTACAATACTACCATTTTATGGGTAGTATAAACCTTTAAAATTACACACATAGAATAGAATATGAAGAATTAAAACCAAAAAACCCGATTAACTATTTCAGTATTTGAGTTTCATGGAAATAGAAAACTCTCCAACATTAAGGGAACAAACAATTGATGTTCCATTGATAGAAGTAGTTGATCACCAAAATTACAACAGTTTTACAATTCAACAGTATCCATAGAGTCATTCATCCTAGTTTGGATCTTCCAAACTCCTTGTATTGAGTTATTTTATGCACAAAAGATTCAAATCAAGAATCCCATTGTATTTTATCATTACCAATGTTGTGTGTGATATCTTAATTGAATGAGCATGAAAAACATACCCATGTGGGTTACATCAAAAATATGTATAATTAAAGTCATGATGTATAGTGATAATACAATAGAATAATTAACATAGTACCAAAAAATAATTATAATCAAAATTAATGTCCCTTGGAAACAATCACAAATTATGCGATATAAAATGTTCTAATTCCAACTAAATTTAATTCGGAGCTCATGTTTTCCCAAGAAATCAGTGAGAAACTTCTACCCAATGAAGAGAAATTAATACTATATAAAACTATTCAAAATAAAATTCCATAGTATTTTAATAATTAATAAGTATTTATGGATTAATTTAATTAAGATAAACATGTAAATAAAATGTGTAGTTATTCTCAATATATAAGTATAGACAAAAAGAGCATATTTTGGGATAAAATAAGACAAAAAAATTAAGTGACTGTAGTTCAAAATGTATGTTCAGTAATTTTACAAATTTCAACATGTGGTCACTTCATTTTTTTTATATTGGTCACAAAATTTTTGTTCTTTTGGTCACATTAATTTTTTTGTCACTTCATTTTTTTCATTCACTTTACTTTTGTTTGTGTTGTTACTTATTTTTTTCTTGTGATCACTTTAATTTTGTTGATTCGGTCACTTCATTTTTATTCTTTCAGTCACTTTAATTTTTTTCATGCGTTCAATTTATTTTTCTTCATGAAACTAATTTTATTTTTTAATGTGGTAACTTCTAGACTATCAAATTTTCACCCATGTTCACTTCCAGTCTTTATCAAATTTTTAATCACTATTACTTCTATATATTGTCAAATTTTCACTCACATTCACTCCCAGACTGTCAAATTTTATCTCATGGCCACATCCAAAAATTTTCAAATTTTTACTCATGGTCACTTTTAGAAATTGTCAAATTTTCACTCCCAATTACTTCAAGACTGTAAAATTTTCACCTCGGGTCACTTCAAAACCTTTTCAAATTTCCAATTCTCAAGGTCACTTCTCGAGGTCACTTTACTTGAGGTCACTTATCAAGGTCACTTCTCAAGGTCACTTATCAAAGTCACTTCTCAAGGTTATGTAAAAATTCCAAACATAAAATCTTAAAGTTTATGAGAAATTAGAATTATCACAATTATAAAATATTCTGATAAATTTTATCAAGGATCCAATAAAAAATTCTCCACCTTTTTGATAATTTAAAAATAAACATCCATCCAAAAAAATTATCCCCCTTTTTGAAATTGATTGAAAGGACTTTTCAATTTCTCCTTAAATGTACCAATAATGTAAGGTTTAATGTTGTTTCCCCTAAAAGAAATAATTATTAATGGAAAATAAACTAATATTTCTAATGTTAACATTGAATAAACCCCCACATTAATTACTTATGGGAATGAAACTAACCCTAAAAGTTACATCAAATGTATAACTAGGATTCCATTTAATTAATACATTTTAAAACAATTTGTGTAGACATAAATAGCTACTTATGTATTACAATATAAAATCTTTTGTAAAGATATGTTAGAATCCTTAAGGATCCATGAAATCATTAAAAAAATTCAGTGGATGATATAATTATTTTCAATAAATTAAATAGTAATAAACAATTTAAGTTTATCCCAGTGAGCTAGATTAATAAAATATAATCAATATATACACATGAAAAATAGAACAGATTTAATATTTTATCTCAAAATCCGAGCCAAACTCCCCATAAATATATACTATATGATTACATTTCTATCATTACATGTTTGAATTTGATTTTATTAAAATTAGTTAAATCCAGGGGTTTTGTAAATATATTAGCTAACTATTTTTTTAAGAAATAAATTAGAAATTTATTTTTATTTATTTAATATGATCTATAAGATTTTATTAATACTATAATGTTTTAAGGGTTTTTTAGAAATATAATTAGTATAATTATTTTCACAGAAAATAGGAATCTTATCAAAATTAAAGCCAAAATCAAAATATGTTTTATTAATAAATAATTATTGAGCACAAAAATATATAACAGTTATATATTCTAATTCATAAGTTGGAAGATCCACAAATTTTTTTTCTTTAAATCCTAAGAAACTAATAATTTCCCAAGTAAATGACATATAAATTAAGTTCTTTATATATCTTACTTTCATCTACCAAAATTTGAATATGAATAGCTTGTCAAATAAAAATTACTTTTTACACTATAAAATAAACCAAGATCCAAATATCCTTTTATGTATATAATAAGACTATTAATAGATTTAATGTGACTTTCCTTAGTGACACTTTGAAATATAACACTCATGAAAAGTGAAATCATTAAATTAACCTTACAAGTAGTTAAGTATTATAAACTTACAATTATTCCTCTATAAGTTTTAACCTAAGAAAATATTCTAAATTTATCTAAATATAATTTGAAATTAGTACTCATTGTGTAATGAATCAAACTAGGTTTCCCTCAAACCTAGAACCTGGCTCGATCCATCACTTACCTGAAGGGCGTTCCCGATCCCCACAGGCTAGTGACAAGCAATCGGGCATCGAATGGAAAATCAGAGGGAACGATTTCACCCAACCTGAACATAACACATGGCATATATATACATGAAGTAAGAAGAAACAAAAAAATTCCAACATATATATGCCATAATTGTATGAAATATAGTGAAAAAGAATAACTGTAAAAGTATCCAAAACTCCATGAGACAAGACCAACTGAAAATGACCAAAACCAAATAGCTACTAAATGTGATGGAATGGATGAACTACCACCATATCACCACCAGCTACCAAAATAAGATGGCATGAAATCTCACCACCTCTCTGGTGCCTTGCCTTTCCCTGCATTAGAAGACATACAAAGGTCTATGCACCACCGAAGAGGTGTGCAGGGTGTGATCTAACATGCTTAATAGGATCCCACCTAAGTGTTCCATAGCAAGTCTCTATATAAAAATTCTTGTATGCTCTTTTAAAAAAATGGAATGATAATCAATAAATTAGTTTTATAGAAAAAATGGTATACATTTCCCTTTTATCATAGTTATAAAACAATAGTAGGTGTATTAATTTAAAATCACACTTTTCCATATCATTATTCAAAAGCATCAACATGCACGTCAAATCAAAAATGGTACAAAGCTAAGAAATACAAAAAAAAGTAGTAGCACGAGCATCACAATACCAAGGAATAAAACAGGTCACGCAATAGACTACTCATAGCAAAAATCTATGAACAATTCACTATGGTACCTGAAGACAATGATCTACAATCTAGGACTAGGGATACACCCCAAAAAGTGAAACCCCAACATCATATACATACCTAGAGATAATAATCTACATTCTAGGATAAGAGGAACACCCTAGAAAGTAAACCCCCACAATGGACAATAGCCTCATGCTAAACATTCCACCAAGTACCCAAGATAACCCGTGTTCTTCTTTTCAAAATCATCTCAATGTTTCAAAATTCATTTCAAAACCATTTCACAAAAGCCTTTTCAATAGTTTAAAAATACCATTTTTCTTTCCATTTATCAATAATCAGGGGGAATCCATTTTTATTTCATAACTCTTTTCAAGACACACAAATCAATCATGCCAATTACTTGTATCAATCAGTTTATAAAGTAGGAATAATAAGGCTCATCAACATAGGCTAGAGACAAAACCACCTACCTCAAAACTCGGGTTGCACACAATCGCAATGGGATCCAAAAACCATGAAAACCCAACAATGTCTACTAAGGCCCTATAATCAAATCCACATCACATGATTGGTCCAATTTAAGAAAAAATGGGTTGTTAGAAAGGATGAAACCCACATACCTCAAGAACAATCATCTTTTTCACCACGACCAACAAAGGAATGGCCTCTAGAACAAGATCGCACAATGGATCTAGAAGAAGTCATGAAGAAACACCAACTTAGACTAAAAAATTCAATAACACAACCCAAGGGTGCTACCACAATCAAGGACAATGAAGAAGCAAAAAGATCACTTACCTAAAGAGATGCACCATAGCCGCAACAAATATAAAACACTGATCAGATCACTCTATAATGATCAAAGTCTCCCAAAATCACCTAGTAATTTCCTTGGGTTGAGAGCAAGAGGGTATGGAGAAAGAACTAAAACATAATAGTCGAAGGCCTATTTTAAAAACTATACATGGGTCGTTACATGGTGTGTAACCCGGTTACACTACATGTTACCATCAAAGTCCCACATACACTGAAAAAACCCATCACATCGGATTAAAATCTGTTATTTAAAACATTCAAGATGTGAAAAATCTCTTTACATTATGTAACATTTCACAGCATGAATCCTTTCATGACTTGCACCCAGTAACACTTACATGACATGTAACCTAGTTACATGGTGTGAAATCCTCCTACAGCCTATGGAAGAAGATGGTTAAAGATAAGAGTCCAACAAATCTATGATTTTATAATTATAGGTATCCTTTAATTTCCTTCTCATCCCAATACAGACTATAAGAAAAGAAAAACCATGATGAGGTTAAAGACATACCAAATAGATCAGTAACAGAATGTTACAAACTCCCCACCATAAAGAATTTTTGTCCCTGAGAAGTCATATGGAACATTTCATCCCTTGAAAAGGATGAGGTCATTGTTCCCTCATCAATGACTTGAGTTCCCAAGTCTCATGATAGTCTGATCCATATTTCCATATTACCCTGACTAACATGATCAACTTCCCATGTAAGACATTCACTTGAGAGTCAATGATCTCAACTGGCTTGTCCAAAATAGAAACATCTAACTCTAACTCGATTTCTTCCCAACTCAAAATGTGGGAGGGTCAGGATGATACTTCCTAAGTTGAGATATGTGGGAAACATCATGAATACATATCAATAGAACAAGAAATTATAATCTATAAGAAACCTTCCTGAGCTGCTTGATGACCTCAAATGGTCCAATATATCTCAGAGCCAATTTTTCCTATTTTCCAAGCCGACTGTGACCCAACCGAGGAGTAACTTTCAAGAAAACCCATTCACCAATGGAAAAATATAGAGGATGACACTGTCGATTTTCATACGATTTCTATCGAATCGATGCTAAAACCATACATCGATGTACCTCTTGAATCTTTACCGACGTCTCCTAGACCTAACTTGGTCCAACCTAAGCTACTTCGCCCACCTCCTCCCAAAAAAATGTGATCTACATGGCCAACCATACAATGCCTCAAAAGGATCCATTATTATTAACGACTGATAACTATTATTGTAAACAAAATCAACCAATCCCAGATGGATATCCCAATCTCCATTGAAATCCAAGACACATGCATGAAGCATATCCTCCAGGATATGAATCACACACTCCATATGACTATTTATTTGTGGATGGTAAGTTGTACTCAACTTGACTTGAGTTCCCATTGCCTCTTGGAGACTCCTCCAGAACCTCAAGGTAAACCTATGATCCCTATCGAAAAAAATGGCAGAAGGACTTCCAAGTAGCCTCAAAATCTCCCTCACATATAGCTTACCCAGTTCTTCAACCTTAGTGGTATCCTTGATCAAAATGAAATGAGCAGACTTCATAAATCGATCAACAACCACCTAGATATCATTCCTCCCTTGGTGAGTCTATGGTAATCCAACAAAAAAATCCATGCATACCTCATCCCATTTCTAGACCATCACCAGAAGAGGCTTAAGAAAACCATAAGGCTTCAAGTGCTCTACCTTTATCTATTAGTAGGTATAACAGTGGGATACATAATAAGAAACATCATGCTTCATACCTGGCTGCCATAATTATCGTCTCATGTCATAATACATCTTTGTATCAACTATATAGACATCCCATAAAGATATATGACAATTAAACAAGACTAAATACATCATGGATACTAGGACAACAACCTACTCTCCAAAGTGGAGTATACCATCTGAAGAGAGAGACTAACCAGAAATGGTCTCCCCGCTATTAAGGTTTTCTCAAACTTTACTAAACTCAACATCCTGCTGCTGACTCTGCAAGTTATAATCTAGGAGAGATGATGATCACTGAACATTGGTCATAACCATACCTAAAACATCCTCTTGAGAATCTAGGTGCAACTGAGTGAAAATCCCTATAAGGTTTAACTCCTCCTTCGATTCTAAAAGAACCTGCAGTGGTACTCTCCTACTAAGAGAATCTGCAATGACATTCCCCTTCCCCGAAGTGTAGGTAATATCAAAGATAAATTTCTGAAGGTATTCTACCCATCATCTCTTTTTAAGATTCAAGTATTTCTGAGAAAAGGTATAACTCAAACTCTTAAGATCAAGAAGACTATGAACCTTGCCCTAAAAAGATAGTACCACTAACATTTAAGCACATGCATAACTACCACAAGATCTAAATCATGAGTGGGGAAATTCTTCTCATGCGGTCGGATATGAAAAGAGTTGTAAGCTACCACATGGTAATCCTGTATAAGTACACATTCCAAAACAGTGCTAGAAACATAACAAAATACCACGTACCCCTTACCGGGCCCAGGTAAGATCAGAATAGGAGCTGATGTCAGAATTCATTTTAGTCCATCGAAAGAAGACTGACACATCGCATCCTAGGTGAATTTCACTGAATTCCTAGTAAGATCAGTCAAAGGTGACACCAGTTTATAGAAATCTTTAACAAACCTTTGGTAGTATCCATTAAGACCATGGAAGATCTGAATTTCAAATACATTTTGTGGTTCCTTCCATGATGAAATAGCCTACACCTTCTCTGGATCAACTAATAATCCACGTTTAAAAATCTTGTTCCCTAAGAACTTCACTTCTTGAATCTAGAAACTACATTTTGAAAGTTTTCTATAGAAATGGTGACTTATTAGAATTTACATAACCAAACTCAGATGGTGCTCATTCTCACGATCGGATTTTGAATAAACCATAATATCATTCGTGAACACTACCATGAAAGTGTCAAGATGTTGATGGAATATATGATTCATCAAAGCCATAAAAACTACTGGAGCATTAGTTAGATGAAAAGTCGTCACAAGATATTCATAATTTCCATTCCTAATCCTGAAATTTGTCTTTGGTACATCAGAATCCCAAACTTGGAGATGATGATAACTAGACCAAAGATCAATCTTGAAGAACCACTTTTCCCCCTTTAACTGATCAAATAAATTATCTACATGAAGAAAAGGATATTTATTCTTAACTATTACCCAGTTCAACTTCGGATATTCTACACACAACCATAGTGAACCATCTGCTTTCTTAGCAAATAGAATAGGGGTTGCCCAAGGAAAAACACTAGGGTGAATGAAAACTTTTTATAACAAGTCATACAATTGAATCTTGAGCTCTTTCAACTCTGATGGTTCCATATGATAAGAAGCTATCAATATCAGCTACATACCTAGCATCAGGTCAATTTTAAACTCTACCTCTCTCTGGAGGAAGACCGAAGAAGTCATATGGTAAAATTTTAGGAAAGTCTTTAAAAACAATAGGAAGGTCACAATGGGAGAAATGTCATTGGGATCAAAAAAAACAACATACAAAAAACTTCTAAGCTCTGGGTGAGAAGGTCATGCATGTCCTGATCTCGGGTCCCACTCCCCTTGAAACACATGAGAGGTCTCATTGACATCAAGAAACAAGACATGTTGATGATAACAATCAAACTCAGCTCAATGAGTGAGAATACAATACATACTGATGATGATGTCAAACATATTCAGATCAAGAATGATAAAATCCCAAACCAACTATGTGTCAACAACCTTTAACGAACAAGGACACTGAAACCTATGTTCTCTCCTCTTTCCAAGAGGTTCCTCTAACTCCATTATAAAAGAAATAATTTCCATTGAAAGTTTAATCATATCAATAAAACATGCAGATATAAATGAAATGGAGGCACTATTATCAAATAAATCAATTTCTATTAAAGATACAATAAGGATATTACCTATCACTATTGCTGGACCTGCATCGATTTCTACTAGAAACTCATCTACTGCATGAATGTTCTTCACTCCTGAGGCTTATAGATGGATCCATATAGTCTTTGAAGCTTCTAAATACACCACAGTAGCCTTTGGAGCCGATAAACCCTGACCATAACGAGGTGTAGTCATATCCTAACAGAAACATTGTATATGACCAACATATCCATAGTTGTTACATGTCTTCACGGGCATAGGACAAGAATATCCAGCATGTCTGACCCTGCCACACTAATATCAAGTCAGAGGCACACTACTAATTGTAGTAGATGGTGTAGAGGAGGCTCTTTACTGAGACCCACCCCCACCACTTCTGTGATGATCCTGCCACTTCCTCTTCTTCCCTTGCACATCACTGAAGCTGCCACTAGATGGAAGAGAAAGGTTACGAAAACCAACCTTGCCTATCATATCCATCTCTACCATCATAGTTATATCTATCATCTTTGCATAGGTATAAAGTTTCAACATAAATACCTACGATATGATATCTGGTTGCAAACCCTGCAGGTACTTCTAATCATTTAGCTGGTCATTCTTCACTATGTCTGGAGAAAAACAGACAAGCTCAACAAACTGATTAGTGTACGCCGACACCGAATGATCTCCCTATTGTAAACATAGGAACTCTAGAGACTTTTACAACATTAGTGACTCTAGAATCACTACTGGAAGATCAGGGTTTTGAAACCCTTCCAATCCAGGTCCATGTGAGTGTCTTCCTGAACCATAGAATCCCATCATCGCTTTCCAGAACCCTCGATCCTGAATGTTTCACACTTTACCCTGATATTCTCAAGTGTCTCCAAGAAGTTGAAGATTTGATCGATACTATATAGCCAATCCTTGTCCTCTTTAGGTGAATTAATTCCTTTAAAGGGTGGTGGATTCTCACATAAGAATTCTCACGACCAATCTCTCTCTCCTCCAGCTCTTGGATATACCTCAATAACTACATTCTGAACTCATGGTGCATATTGATCAATAGCCCAAACTACCTATATGATATTCTTGATGAGATTCTCATCCATTGGTATATTTCCTTATGGACCGTCAGTTACACGTACCTGAGAAACTCGGGGAAGACGTCTCAGAGGCATACTATTTCACACTGAAATAGAAGGAATGATTAGACAACTGAGTAAATCTTATCTTAAACCAGAAAAACCATAAGAAAAAAACTGATATTTAAAACAAAACCCAAAACTAGAGACATGTATCCCAACTTCCCATGGTAACTTGAGTCTCATCACGACAAGAGATGGTCAGGCACTTATCAAAACATACCTCTCAAGTCCTGAAAATATTATCTTCAGTCTAACAAATATCCCAAGATAAGGACTGTTGAGGTCGTACCTACCTCTGATACCAAATTTTAAGGAACTGACCCAGGTTTCCCTCAAACCTGGCACCTGATCCAATCCATTACATACCTGAAGGGCATTCCCAACGACAAGCACCCAATCATTGAATGAAAAATCAGAGGGAATGATTTTTCCCAACCTAAACAAAACACATGGCATATATATACACAAATCAAGAAGAAATAGTAGAAATCCAATATATATGCTATAACTGTAAGAAATATAGCAGAAACAAATGACTATAAAAATATCCAAAACTCCAAGAGACAAGCCCAACTGCTAAGGAACAAAACCAAATAGCTACTCCATGTGATGGCGTGGATGTACTCCCACAAAATACCCAACTCAGCTAACATGAAACATCACCGCCTCACAGTGGCACATTTCATTTCCTTGGATTAGTTTAAATACAAAGTTCTATGTACCAACAAATAGGTGCATAGGGTGTGAGTTAACAGGATCAATAGGATCCCACCCAAGTGTTCAATAGAAAGTCTCTGTATAAAAAATCTTGTATGCAATTTTTTAAATAAAACATGTCTTGATAAGTAGTAAAGATGTTCTATAGAAAACATGGTAAAATTTTCCCTTTTTTCACAGTTCCAAAAAAAAGCAAGTATATCAATTTCAAAGAAAACATTTCCATGTCATATTTCACAAGCATCAACATGCATGTCAAGGATAAAATAGTACAAATCCAAGAAATAAAAAAACAATAGTAGCAGTATAGGCATCACAATACCAAGTAATACAACAAGTTTGGTAGAAGAATACTCATACAAAAAATCTATAAACAGTGCACTATAGTACCTGAAACCAATGATCTACACTTTAGAACCAGGGAGACACCCTATAAATTGAAACCTCGACATAATATAGGTACCTAGATCCAATAATATACACTCTAGGATAAGTGGAACACCCTAGAAAGTGAACCC
Organism: Viscum album; assembly: GCA_963277665.1. Classification (NCBI taxonomy): domain Eukaryota; kingdom Viridiplantae; phylum Streptophyta; class Magnoliopsida; order Santalales; family Viscaceae; genus Viscum; species Viscum album. The sequence goes on from OY728166.1 coordinate 1,180,395,998, forward strand.
CCACAATGGATAATGGCCTCAAGCTAAACCTTCCACCTAGTACCCAAGTTAACCCATGTGCTCGTTTTCATAATCATCTTAATGTTTTGAAAATAATTTAAAAACCATTTCACAAAATCCTTTTCAATACTTCAAAATACCCTTTTTATTTCCATTTATCAACAATCAGGGAAAACCCATTTTTCTTTAAAAACTATTTTAAACACGCAAAAATAATTCATGCCAATTTCTTGTATAAATCAGTTTATAAAGCAGGAATAATAAGGTTTATCAACATAGGCTAGATAAGAAACCACCTACCTTGAAACTCTGATCACACACACCTGCAACACGATCCACCAACAACAAAAACCCAACAATGTCTACAAAGGCCCTATAATCAAATCCACATCACAAGATTGATCCAATTTAAAAACAAGGGGTCGAAGGAAAGGAGGAAACCCACATACCTCAAGAATGAACGCTACTCGCACCATGACCAACAAAGGAATGGCCTCCGGAACAAGATCGCACAACGAATCTAGAAGATTTCATAAAAAAACACCAACTTAGACCAAAAAATCGGATAATGCAACCCAAGGGTGCTTCCAAGATACAAGACAGTGAAGAAGAGGAAAGATCACTTACCTGTATAGACGCGCCGCAACTGCAACAAAGATCAAACACCGATTGAATTGTTCCAGAATGATCAGAGTCTCCAAAAATTGCCTAGGAATTTCCCTGAGTCAAGAGAAAGAGGTTTTGAAAAAATAACCGAAACAAAATAGATGCATGCCTATTTTAAAAACGGTATGCAGGCCATTACACAACGTGTAACCCGGTTGCAGAACGTGTAATAGCGACACCGTCTCCCTCTACTCTCCCACTAGGGTTTCTTCGGTTGATTTTTAGGGGGAGGCATGCACCGTCTCTAGCATCGTCTCCCCCCGCTTCCCCCTTGTTATTTTTTCCCTCCCCATTCTCCCTTTCCTTCCTTATTCCTTTTTCCTTTTTCCCATATCCTTATCTCCCGTTTCATCTCTTTATAGACCTTGGTCCCTGATTTAGCCCGCGTCGGCTCTTCTCATACTCTTCCCTCCTGGTTGGCCGCGTTTCCGACCCCAAAATAGCCTGGTGCTCTGGTCCTTCTTTGGAAGGTTTGGGATGTGCGGGTTGAGGCCTGTGGGTTTCCCAGATCCATGGATTGCATCCAGCCTCTTCTTTCTTGTGGCTTCAAGGGGTTGGGTTGGAGGTCCTGGCGAGGATGCTTCTCTGTCGAGGACGTGTCTGATTCATCGCTGCTCTGGCTTCATGTGCCTTCACCACTCTCTGGGTCGGACTTTTGGGATGGTTTCAAGGAGGCTATGGGATGTGCGCTCGGTCGGACATGGTGTTCCAGGAGGTGAGACCAGGCCTTGATCCGAGCTGCGTTGGTCTTCTTAATCTTTGATGCAGATGGTTCTTGTGCGGAGGTCTGAAGGATTTTTCGTCGGTGACTACAATGTCAACTCTGGATCTGGTTTGGTTTTCAGATTTTTGTTATCATTTAAAGGTTATGATACTTTTTTTTGTGATGGATCTATTTTTGGTTGAGATTTGTTCATGTTTGTGCATTTTATTTTCTTTGACGGCCTCTGTCGAGTGGTGTTTGTATGGAAGCGATGACGGTGTTGATGGGTGGCGATGTTTTCAGTGGTGATTTTTGTAGTTCCCAATCAGTTTGAATGGTTATATGGTTTTGTTTTCCCCAGTCACCAGCTCCAGTTGTGACGGAGGGTGCTGAGGACGAAGATGGTTCAATGATGGTGGATATCAGGCGATGATGGTAGATGCAGGCGACAAGACTCCACCCTCACATGTGGCCCATGGCTCGAGGCCTCCTCGTGCTAGGTTTCCCTTTTTGAATTTCAAATTTTGTCGAAACTTGTAATTCGGTATCCCACGTGACTCATGTGGTTACCTCTTATACTCAAAGAGGCTATTTTGAAAATAAAAATACCAGAATGGGGCAGAACGTGTAACCTTCAAAGTCCCACATATGCCATAAAACTCGTCACCTTGGATTAAAATCCATTATTTAAAACATTCATGGCACGAAAAATCTATTCACATCGTGTCTCCTTTCACAGTATTAAGCCTTTCACAACTTTCACACAAAACACTTACACGACGTGTAACCTAGTTAAACGGTGTGAAATCCTCCTATAGACTTTAGAAAAGGCTAGTTAAATCTAAGAGTCCAACAAATCTCTAACTTTAACATTATAGGTATCCTCCCAATTCCTTCTCAGTCCCATATAGACAACAAGAAAATGAAAACCACAATGAGGTTAAAGACTTACCTGATAGATTGGTAACAGGATGTTACACATTGGGGTATTTTCACTTTTAGAAGATTGTAAACTAAATCTCTTAATTAACTATATTAAAATATTTGGATTCATCTAGAAAAATAACATTATTTCATTGAAATACTTTCAAACCAAGAAATAATTTCACTTCCTCCATCATACTCAAATCAAATTCAGAAGTCTTTAAATCTGAAAATTCATTACAAATATTTTCTAACATAAAAATCAAAAAATATTACCATCAAAATAAATTTTCTAAATCAAGATATCATCACAAATTTTCTTAAAAAACAAGGTAGGATCAAATTTTCCCTTATCATTATTTTTTTTTGAAATGAAAACTAGTTAACCTTTCATACCAAACTCAAGGAGCCTATTTAATACCATATTATGCCTTAGATTGTTTAAAAACATGATCATGATGATTTTAATTTTCAAAACATAGAGTTTTTCTAATATATACTTCTTCAGAATTATTACTATTTATAAAAGTGATTTTGAGATCCATTTGAAATGATTTAATTACATGAAAATTGGCATAATCTAATAATATCATTAATACTTCAAACCAAGAAACAAGTGAAAAAATTTTCAAAAGAAATTCCTTCTTCTTGAGAGTATCCATAAGAATCTATCAAGATTTATTTTTAACTATATTTCCAAATTAATTATGTTTGTTTTTAAAGATCCATTTTTATAAATAACATGAGAATAATTTGGTGGAACAACTAAATTCCAGACATTATTACTATTAATCTTATTTAATTCATCTTACATAGCCAAGATCCAATTATAATCATTAAATGATACATCAATGTTATTAAAAACAAAATCATAAATGGAAGCATGATGAGCATAAATATTAATAAAATATTTTATAGTTTGAACGTTTGATTCAAAATTTACAATCACATTATCTGTAGGTTGATATCTACAAGTATTACAAGATATTTCATGAATAGGTTTATATTGAGATAAAATATTCTCCCCCTCAATATGTGTATCTTTATCTTGATGTTATTCCTATTAAAAAATAAAATATATAAGCTCATCTTCAAGTTGATTTATATAATCATCTATTTTATTGAAATATTTTTCATCATAAGTTAATTGATTCTTGAACAACTATAGTTTTTTTATTATATAACCTATATACCTTACTATTTCTTGAATATCCTAAGAAAATTCCCTTATAAAATTTTTAATCAAATATATCTAAAGCATCCTTAGTATTGAGAATAAAAACATTAAATCCAAAGACTCTAAATGGCCAATTTTATGTTTTATCCCCTTTTAAAGATCATATGGTGTATTTTTCAACAAAGGACTTAAAATAATTCTATTAGTAACATAAAAAAAGTATTCAAAGATTCAACTCAAAATTATTTAGGTAGATTAAACTCATTTAACATGGAACTATCCATTTCTTGAAGTGTTCTATTTTTCATTTCTACTAAACCATTTTTTGTGGTATTATAAAGCTGAAAAATTGTGAAAATAATTATTTTCTTCACAAAACTAGATAAATTATGGACTTTATAATTCACCACCATGATAAATTATAATTGATTTACTTAATAATCCTTTCTTATTTTGAATGAATTTACAAAATTTGATAAAGTTTGATAAATTTTCAAATGTAAGAGTAAGAAAATAAACCCATTTGTATCTAGTAAAATCATCAATAATAACAAAAAAATATCAATTACCACCAAAACTAGCCAATTTTATTAGAAAAAATAAATACAAATGAATAATATCAAGAGGACATATAGTTTGTACTTATTTAATTAAACTAGAACTACTTCTATCTTACTTACATTTTAAGGATGATTCATAAACTAAAGTGAACTCTCCTTTAACTTTAGGTAGTGGTAAAATTATTTTTTTTGTAAAGCTTGTGCATCAACCTAAAATTAGCCTGTCCTAACCTCATGGGACACAAAATGTTATCATATTGTATTTAATTAAAACATTTGTCATTTTTATGAGTTAATTTATAAAAATTAATTGAATAAATGTTGTATTTCATGTTTATATAAAACAAGAAAAATTTATCCCTAAATATAATGAATTTATCATTTTGAAATTTAGTAAACATTCCATCATCACATAGTTGTGAAATTATTATTAAATTTTACTTCAATACTTCAATATATAAAACATTATAAATATTAACATAATTTTAAATTCCAAACTCACTGAAACCTTTTACCTTTAATTTAGAATTATCACCAAAATTAACTTTACCTACATCAAATTTATTGAATGAAAATTAGTTTGATATATCACAAGTCATGTGCATTGAGAGTCTGTTATCCATGTACCAAACATCATTTTTATGCTCCAAAGATACTTTTCCTACAAAAATAGATTTAAGAAATATTTGGTACCCATAAAAACTTTGGTCTGGTAGGATTAGCATGTGAAGTTTTGGGAACCCTAAATGATTTTAAAGACTTATTTACAGTATATAAAGAGGGTAAATATTTAGAAATGAAAGATTAATTATGTCCATGATATTGGGGAAATCCCAAGAAACAAATAATGACCTTCCATACATGTATTGGTAGAAGTACTTCAATTAGTGATTTTAACAAAGAAATTCTTATAAATTTTTGGTAAATTATATTTATAACCAAGACCATATCTATTTTTGTTCATTTTATTAAAACTTATCATTTAATTAAATTTCTCTCTACCTTGATCAAAAATGGAAAGATTTGACTTTAAAATTTCAATTTTATTTATGGGTTATTTATTCTCCTTAAAAACATCATCAAAATTCTTTATTTTAGTTTCATATGAATTTTATATAAAATCAACTTCTCTCTTTAATTTTTCATTTTTAGAAAGTTTTTTTTAGATTTTCGTGATTAATTTCTAGATATGAATGTGCTGAATTTTTATCATTCTTGGTAGATTTCTTCATATTTTCATTTTCCTTAAGAACAATCTTATGTTGACTCTTAAGGTTCCTATATAAAAAAGTGATATTTTTAGCTTTATGATCATGTCTATCAAATAATTTAATAAATTCCTATATGGTGGGTTTTTTATAATCGTATTCTAAGGAATAATTATAATTTTAATCACTTACATGATTTTATAAATATATTAAGAACAAGTATTCCAAATAATTTTCAGAATCAGATTCTTCAGAAGTACTTGAATCTTTAGTGAAACTCCATCTAGCTTCCATTGATTTTTTATTATATTTATTCCTCTTATTTTTGCCTTTATTTATTCATCTGAAACCATTCTTTTTGTACCCCCTTAACCTACACTCATAAAAAAATTCATCTTGAACATCATTAGAATTAAAATTTCCTTTCTTCTTTACCTTGTAATCATCTTTAGGATAGTATTTTTAGGACATTTTAGAGTATTTCCTCTTTATTCTATATCCACCCTTTTTAATATATGCAATATCATTCATGTCACTACTCTATAACTCTAAATTAGAATAATAAGTTGTATCATTTGACTTAAAAACAATTCCATTCTTCTTTGAATTATCTTACTCATCAATATTTTTATGATCAAATTCAAATTATAATAATTATCCAATAATCTCATCAAGATTATATACCTTGAATATCTTTCTTTCATATATAGAAACCTTTTTAGCATTCCACTTATTAGGAAGTTCTCTAAGTAATATTTCACTAATAATAGGATTTTGAAGAGTTTATCCTAAATAACTCATAACATTTACAATACTAGTAAATCTATTGAACATTTAATTAACAATTTCTTCTTAACCCATTTTAAATTCTTGATATTCAACACTTAACATGCCCAACATAGTTCTAATAAGCTTATATGAGACAAGATATGTAACTTTCATAATTTTCTTGATGTTGTGAGCAATTTTAAATGTGGATACATGACTATAAATTTTTTTATTTATTGCATACTATAAAATATTAATCACCTTGTAATTCAACACATACTTTACCACATAATTTACAATTAATGATTCGGGTTCACTATTCATCATCTTGTAAGGTTTTCCATAATTGTCCAATAATAAATGTTATGTTTCTTTAAGAAATCTTCCATTTGAGATTTCCAATATCCATTATCAGCACCATCAAAATGAGGTGGTTTTTGAGGTATCCGTACATCAATTGTACTTATTCCTTCTATATAAAATAGATCTTTTCCCTAGGAAGGTTATTTTTATAAAATGGTTAGCACAAATAAAGAATATATGTCTCTCAAGATTGGGTACAATCTCTGGTACCAATTTTAGGTCCATAGTTAAGATAGAAAAATAGGAAAGAGGGGGGTGAAATGGACTTTTTAAATGAATTTTAAATATTAATGTTATTACATTAGATTTATTAAAGTAAAAACTGTTGAAATAAAATGAAATAGATATAAGATATTTTTATAGTGGTTCAAATATAAATGATTTTAGTCTACTCTTCACCCCTCTCATGAACTAAGAGTGATGGAACCCACTATAAACAGTTATAATGGAATATTTACAAATAATTTTGCACACCTGGATTCATAACCCAATTAAAAAGCCTTTTCCCCCTGGAGTACTAAACCCAAAACAAAACTTATTTTTTCTACCTAGAGGCAAAACCCAAATAGTCTTCCATTTTCCCCTTTATGCAAAAACTAATGCCTAACTTTTGTTTGGAATTCACAACCATAATAGTACTATTTTATGGGTAATATAACCCTTTACAATTATCGACATAGAATAGAATAGGAATAATTATAACCATAAAAATAGATAAAAAGTTTCAATATATGAGTGTGGAGATAGTATAAAACTCTTCTGTAGTAAAGGATCAGATAGTTTATGTTCAATTGAGAGCAGTAACTGAGAGCGGTAGCTGATCACCAAAATTGTAGCACTTGTACAATTAGTTAGTATCCTCAACCTAGTTCATCTTGATTTAGATCTATTTAACTCCTTATATATATTTATTTTATGAAAAATATATTCCAAGCAAGAATCCAATTACAATTTATCCTTCCCAATACTGCATGTGATATCATGCTTGATTGTGTATGAAAAACATACTGATGTGGGTTACTTCAATAATATATATAATTAAAAATATATTGTATAGTGATAACACATTAGAATAATTAATATAGTAAAAATAATAATTATAATCAACATTTGAGTCCCTTGGAAAACTCCTATAAAGTGTGTGAGATAAACTATTAAAATTCTAGTCATATTTAATTGGGAACTCTTTATTTCCCAAGAAACCAGTGTGAAACTTCAACCCACACGATGATCATTTAACCCTATATAAAAATATTTAAATTAAATTTAGTTAGTATTAAAAAATTAATAATTATGTATTTAATGGTTTAATAAAAAATACATGTGAAGTAAACTTGTAGTTATTTGAAATATAGAACTATAAATTAAACATAGCATGTTTTGAGCTAAAATATGACGAAGGAATTAAGTGACCATAGGTCATAAGGTATGTTTAATACATTACTAAATTTATACTTTTGGAAAATTTATTTTTTCACATGGTCACTTTATTTTTGTTTTTGTGGTCACTTCATTTTTTTTCTTATGGTCACAATATTTTTGTTCTTTCAGTAACTATACTTTTGTTCATGCAGTCACTTTATTTTTGTTCTTACGATCACTTTCCTTTTGTTCATGTGATAACTTAATTTTTCTTCTTTTATTAAATTTAATTTTTTCTATGTGGTCACTTATTTTTCTTCTTGTATTCACTTTACTTTTATTCATGTGTTCCCTTCATTTTTTTTGTCGCATTACTTTTTTTGTGTGGTCACTTCCAGATTATCAAATTTTCACTCCTGATCACTTGCATACTTTATCAAATTTTCACTCACATCCCCTTATATACTTTGTAAAATTTTCAATCTAATTAACTTATAGACTAAATTTTTTTCACTCATGGTCACTTCCCTACATTATCAATTTTCCACTCATGGTCACTTCTAGAATTTTTCAAAATTTCACTCACTATCACTTCGATGCTGCCAAATTTTCACTCACTGTCACTTCCAGACACGATCAAATTTACACTTCTCAAGGTCAATTCTCAAGGAAACCTCTCAAGGTCACTTCTCAAGGACGCTTCTCAAGGCCACCTTTCAAGGCCACTTCTCAACATCACTTCTCAAGGTTACTTCTCAATGTCACTTCTCAAGTTCACTTCTAATGGTCACTTCTCAGGGTTAAGTAAAAAAATAAATTAGAAAAATCATATAGTATATAAGAAATAAAAAATATTGACATTATTAAATACAATAATAAAATTAATCAAGGATCCAATTAAATACGTATAAAAAAATTATCTACTTAATCATCTAACAAAAAATATAAAATATTTCTCATGTGTATGTGCAAAATATTGTCTCACGTGATGATGTATTTCATTTTTCATCACCACCTCTTATGACTAGTCATAATGATGAATCAAAATGAAATAATATTATTTATATGATAAAAATTTCATGATTTATTGGTAAATATATATATATATATTATAATTCTGTCTATACCATCCAATGAAAAATAAATGCATTGCTTGTGTGTATGTGTGGACTACCACCTCACAAACTGATGTATTTTATTTTTCATTACCACCTCACATGAATTTTATAAATAGGCAGATTTAAAGAATTAATATGGTATTTATGATATAATTATCATTATACAAAGATAAAATAATAATTACCTTCTTTTCCTCATGTTCATTGAAAAATGGAAACGTTGCTCATGCATTGGCATGGGCTATTGTCCCTATAATGTAACATAATTCATTTTTCATAACCACCTTACATGGTTGGTTATAAAAGTATAATTAATCTATAAAAATTATAATTATAACATTTTTTAGATTCTATAAATGATATAATCATGATCAATTTCACCATATCCAACCAACTTAAGTCATTTTGGACATATGAACCAAACATCCTCAAAACCACCAAAGTAAACTTAATCAATTAAGTGATTAAGTATGACATGGAAATAAGTGAAATAAAAGGAATAATAAAAATATAATAAACTTGAAAAATATTTTTAATAATGTGAATAATTAAGATAACTTTATTATTCATTAATTTAAAGATTGCATGTGACAAGTCAAACTCAAGGTAACAGATTTCTAGTCTCAATTTCATTTCATTGAAACTTAATCTATTTTCACCACATGTATTATTTTTTTATATTTATAAAATACATTATGGATGTATTTTATAAATATTATATAAAGATATAAGTGTTTAAAAATCCATTCAAAGTTCTTTACTTCAATGTTTCATTGGTTCAAAAGTCATTAAGTCGTAAGATATTTTTCATTAAAACCCTATTTTAAAAGATTTAAAGTTTTTCTTCTATTTTTCCTCCATGTACATGTTATTTAAAATAGTTCAAATATGTTATTAATATAGATAAATTTATTTTCAATATCATTTTAAACCATATTTTACTTTCTTTACAAAGTATAAAAGGAATATATTTTTAACGTATATGAAGTCATCGACTTTTCCCGCCACCACAACCATTATTTGATATTTGTATTTATTTACATTCTTCAATGTTTTAATAAATGAAAAAACATTATTCCCTTTTTTCAATATTTTACTTTTGAAAATGGGGTTTAAAATGAAAGGTATGTATCAATATCAACAAATTTTTTTCTTATGGGTTTAAAAGTATATTTTTATGATTTTGATGGTGGAAATGAATTATTTTACATGTTTTATGTATGTTATGGTCCTTAGACATTGATTATGTTTATGGGTGAGCCTAATCTATCTCTCTAATTCATTTTTAATGATTAAGTTCTCCAAATAATTATGTTGGAATTAATAGAGTAGTTTATTCCATTTATAAGGGTTATTGTAAGGTTTATTGTAAGGGTTATATGAAGATGATGTCCATAGGTAACCTATATGATTTTTCTAGGATTGAAAATAAATTTTCATGGAAATATTTTTATTTCATAAATTAAGTAATTGATCATTTGTTTAAAGGAAAATATTATTCCCTTTCACGGTAAAAGGTATATTTTTAAGAAACTATTTTCATGGATTCTCATGTTTTATAATATGCCCTTATGATTTTGGTTTTACATTTATATTTTCTTATAAAGTGATTTATGAAATAATTTTGGTAGTAAAGTTTATTTCATGTGTAAATAAATGATTAATTGAGCTCAAATTTTATTATGTTGAAGGAAAATAATTCTTATATGATCTCTTGGTTTTGAAAGGGACTAACGAGTTTCTTTTATTTTTTATATATGTCCCTTAATAAGATTTTTTTTATCCCAAAATTTCAAATGATTTTTCGTGGGGCTTAAGGTTGAGTAGAAATTTTAATGAAGTCAAAGTTTCAGATATGGAATTTACCTTGAATGAAGTAAGTGTGTCTTAAGAAAGAACTTGTTTTGTGGTAAAAATGGATATTGTGTAAAAATGTACACTTTGAAATATTTTATCCTAATTATATAAAACTCTAAACCTAAAAGTTCCTTAGGTATATAAGTGATCCAATAATTTTATTTGATTTTCTATGTTTTGGATGGCTAAAATTGGGTCACATATATCGGTATCAAGTCCATAAATGTAAATATTATGTTTTTTAGCACTAGATATAGGTGTGTGGGTTCAGGGATATTATACTCTTGAATCATATTTTATAATTAATTATCATGTTTTCCCTTACATAGATTTATAATCTCATCCTTTTTTTATATATTTCCCTAGTGTATCATTTTTAGCAATTAAAGAACAATGTTATTTGGGATGACATTATGGAGATAAAAATAAAGTTGATATAGTTTATTTTTAGGTTGATGTATTATGTATCTAATCTCCAAAATACACTAGGCCTCTTTATTTTTGGGTTTTGATTTATAGATTTTTATGTAAAATATTAGGTAATAATATATATGTGTGTGTCTGAGAGAGAGAGAGAGAGCGAGAGAGAGAGAGATTTGGGTAGCTAAATTTATTATTTGAGAAAGTTCTAGTTGTTTTTTGGGATTAAGTTAGATAACTCAATGGGAAATAAACTATATCTAATCTGAAATAAAAAATATAAATTCTTAAGATCATATATGAATTTCATTTATGAGTTAATTTTTTGTTATTTTCATAGTTTTCTTTTTTATATGAAAATTAATTTGAGTATTCTCAAATCTATATTTCTTCAAGTTTGAGAAAATTATTGGTGATAGAATCAAATGGGTATAATTGTACTTCTTATCCATTCAAGGATTAAAAATTTATTATTTGATTTTAGCTTTTCATATTCATTTATATCATGCATGTTTAGTTGAAATATCTAAATACAACATCAACACATGGATCTTGAGTTATCAGTAAAGGTGCCAATTAGTGAAATAATTTCAACTCATATATTTAACTCTTATCAAATTAACATTTTTGGGATGAATATTCTATAAAACCTTGTTATACTCCCTTTGGTAGAATTTTATTCTATATTGGGAATGGATAGGTCATCTTTATATAGAGACAACATCAACTGCCGAGAGAAGGAAAAAAATTTCATATCCCAAATAATCCTTTGAATTTATAAAAATGTAAGGAGGAGGATGAATATACTTTTTAATATCCTTCTAAATCATGGAAATATTTTCCTTATGATCAATCATATCTAGCTCAAATGGTTGAGACAAAGGAGATGGTCATCCTTGAATTTGTTCCCACTCTGATGGAATATACTAATGTATTCTCAAAAGAGTTGTCCAGTCTTCCTTATAATTGAGTGATTGAGTTCATAGTTGAACTTATACTTGAAGCCATACCCATATCTAAGAGACCCAATATGATATCACCCAGTTAACTAGAAGAACTAAAGAAGAAACTGTAAGATAATATCAATAGTGGTTTCATATGCCCAAGTTATTCACCATGAGGTGTTTCAATCCTCTTTTTCAAGAATAAGGATGGGTTAATGAATCTCTACTTTTATTATCTTGAACTCAACAAGATCACAATAAAGAATATGTATCTTGTCCCATGGATTGATGACTCTTTTGATCAACAAAATGGGGCCTAGTGTTGGAGTTGGTGGCCTAGAACCAACAACTTTGTACTTTATTCATTAATAAAAGCCTTATCACATCTTGATTGTTATTATACGTGACAATGCATGTGATAATTTCCTAAGGATAGTTGTTGCATTAAAGGGTCAAAGAGGATCCCTGCTATGAGGAGAACCCGGAAGTTCCATAACACTATTCTTGAATATATGTTATATTGACGGATGATATTATTTGACGGACACAAATAATACAGGACATTAGGGGTGAGGACTCATAAAACCTTTAGGCACCATCTCATGGTGTGTGCCCTTGGTAATATCCAGGAGGATATTATGAGAATGAGACCCACCAGTAGGAAATCCACATTTCATAGTGTCATTGGATGTTCCTATCTGCGGACGTGTGTATTGATCCTTAGACATTAAGATTGTTATTAATGGGTATTACAACTCATGCACTTAGATGTATTGACGAAAACTGTGACGACACACTGTTCACAGCGAGGTAGGATACGTTGGGTGAGTCACGAGTAATACTGCATTAATAGATAATGCGAGAAAGGATTTTTCCCTTCTGTTCCATAACAGAAGTAGATATCTCAGGCCCTTTGATGAAATTGATATAGCCTAAATAAATCCATGTCCATGGTAAGGTATGGGCGAGTTCAATTCCAAAAAGTCAAAGAAATAATAATCGAGCACGTGGGTTGATGACACTAGCATGCAACCCGCTTGATTCAAGATATCGTGACAAAGGGATTAAATTAAATGGTAAGCGTTCGTATGAGGTGACACGTCATTGCGGTGTTAACTTCTTTCTCTATGGGTGCCTTGAAGTGTTACTAGATGATAACCTTGGACTTTAGGCAGGCTCTACCTAATTCCACTGAGAAAGGGGCTTAGAGGGTCACACACTAAGTGTGTCCATGTATCTCAGTTAAATATTAAATTAACAAGTTAAATAAATATTATTCCCGATTTTGGTTTAATAATTATTTAAGGATGTATGATTGTATTTATTTCGACACTAGTTATTGGAGAGAATATATTGTGGGCCAAATAATACATTTATTAGTGATTAATGAAGTTACATTTATTTAAGAAATAAATAGCCATTACTCAAGGACTAATAAATGTGGTGGAGAAAATAAAAGAAAGTGGAAAATAAAAGTACACGCCCTATATATTAAATATACACGCCGTGTAGTTTTATGGAAAATAAGAACACGCCGTGTAGTTTTTCCAGTCATGATTTTGAGGATATAATATTTTTTTATTAAATGATATTTATTATAATCAGTGTGGGCGCATGTCAAGGAATTAATAATTCGACATGGGGGTTTTCAATAAGAGTTAATGAAATAAATAAAACGTGTAACACGTTTATTTATTGTCATAACTCTATAACCTCAAACCTGATTATAAATATCCTCACAACCCCAACACTTTTCCACAAGTGAATCGTTGTGCACTACAATTCTGGATAATTCTTTCAAGGCAGAAAGAACTCCTTCCTCCAAGAACTCTCTCAAGACTGAGAGACCAAGGCGATCGAAGGCGGACATCACAATTGAAGGTTCTTCCGCACTAGCACCCAGAGATCCCTTTGGTGACGTCCGGAGATACATGGCACACGTGTGGATCACTGCTAGAGGAATCCTACACTTGGATTCTAAGACGCAATGACGGATAACAGGATCGTGACCGGAGACATCAACGAAGAAAGAATTCCACCAAGGTAATTCTTGTAAATTAATTAAATTAATTATAACCAACATATGATGATCCTGTCTCTATGGTTCCGGGATTCCCTCTTAAGTTTTTTGTTCCTCGTTCTATTCCGAAGATTCGGAATTTTACATCGTGATGGATCTCAGATTGAACATTGTTTAACGTTAAAATTAAAGTTGGGAAAACCCACCAACGCGCTTCTGTTGCGCTCGGAACCTACAAGTTGTATTCGAAGGGTCATATCGTTTATTATAATTATTTAGTTTTTAGTTGATGTTTTACGCATTTAATAATTTAGTTGTTTCAATTCAAGTTTAATTGTTATGGATATATGAATCTCGAGATCTATTCCACCTCCCTCATTTCTCGTTCACCTCACAGAAACAAATTTTTCTTTTAATTTTGATTAAAATAAAATAGAGGAACCCATCTGGAGGAGACAAACATTTCTGGTCGTACAACACCAGAATACACGGCGTGTATTCGGAAGTACATGTCATGTATTCTAGGTTCAATTCATTGATTGATCCGCCAAATAAGGCCATCTATTGGATTATACCTATGTCATTTATGACACCGTGTGTTGACCATGAACAAGTGGCACACGGTTTCCGGATTACACATTGTGTGGTCCAACTGAACACGACGTGTAGTCCCTTTGGGTTCGGGTTGGACCGTGTACCTGATGTTATTAATATTTTCATGACTTATTATATTCCCCCTTTACTGATTTTATATGAAATGTGCATAATTTGTGTGAAATATTAATGTTTTAATATTAAGTATAATTTTTGAGCATTTTTAGAAGTAGTCCAATTGAGTCAGTTTAATTTTTTAATAATAAATATCACCATAATGATCCAAATTGTGTGGTTCATGTTTTTTAGGATTCTAATTTCAATATAAAACATTTCATTAGAAGGTGACATGAGCCAATTCTGCCATTTGAAGGGACATATGGTCCTCACAAACAAGACCAAAGAATCTATGAACAAACTAGACCAGCCTTGAAAATTGAATTAATGGGATCAATCCATAAGTCCAAATACTTTAATTCTCCTCCCAAGTTCTGAGGACATTCAAAGGAGTCCATGATAAAAATTTCAGAACCCAATCACAAACACAATGGGCCCAACTGATGCATTGAAGTCCAGCCCACCATTCTGGACGGCAATTAAAAACAGCACACTAATTTTACAATTTCTCCTTATTTAGACATCCATTCGAGCTGAGTTTTTGCAGTGTGAAATAGGAGATTCGTTCGGCCAACTCTATTGAAGAAATGATATTTATTTGAGGGCATATGCCTATTCAAAAACCCATTCACATTATGGACTTTGAAAAAGTCTGTATTGCAATGGACAGATCATAATTGTTTACTAAACCCACCATAACTTTGTATCAATAAGTCCAATAGCCTCCACATTTTCACATTAGACAGAAGATATTTTTATTAACAACTTTGAATCAGGGGATTTCTCAAGATTCGGCTGTCTAGATATACATATCGGCGAGCCAAGTTGATGGGTATTGCTGCAATGTAAACAGTCCACTCCTTGGGCTATAAATACTCTCCCCTTATCTCCTTGAGAGGGGTTGGCATTTCAGAAGAGAGGATAACATATTGGAACGACCAAATCTTTTCCAAAGGCTTGAGAGGACCTTACATACTCAAGTTTTCACTTGAGAGACCTTTCCTCCTCTCTTTGTTTTCACTTACTTTTGTGTCCTTCATTTTTGTAATTTTGTAAGTCCTTTATTTTATAATTCTATTTTAATGAAAGTTTCTTCTTAAATATCTCTTATTCTCCTCCACCTTCTATATTTTAATATCAATGTTCTTAAAATAGTTTAAATTCAGTTCAATCCCCTTCCCTTCTTTAGCTTCCTCATTCAATCGAAAGTCCGTTTTTAATTATCATCATTGTTCGTGTGTGTGTGTGTCGACGTACCACTCTTTTCTTATCCCTTTCTTTTTCTTCTCTTATTAACTTATAATCATAATCATTATAACCAGATTATTAAACACCCAAATGGATGAGTAAATCTCTCATTTGGGTGAGTTATAATTTAGGTATGTTAAGTGATTGAGAGCGTCTGCTCGATGAATATTCTTTGAATTAACATTGTGTATGTTGGACTTAACATGTCATGGATTAATGACTTGTTTTGTTTAACATGTGGTTTCCATGGATTATTGGAACCATAAATACACCACCATAAATAATATCTGATTGAGATTATAACCTTAAGTTAAGTTAAGTCTTGGTTTAAATCCTTAACACTTAGGAATTATAATCAACATCATCTTGTGACATGGGTGTTAATTTAAATGCAATATAAAGCAAAGCTCAAGGATATCACAAGATTAACTAACCTAATGATGAACTCACCCCAATATTCATCAATTTGTTAAATCAAACATCATCCATAAATTATTTCATAAGCTCTGCAAACAAACCCCCCAATCAGAATACAATTAACTAAAAACAAACGACTATTACAAAGTATCATCGCCGAGGATTCGACCCTAGTGCTGCTATACACATTAGCAAAGCACCGGAACTTTGACCGGTCGATAGGCGACAATAGGCCGTACGTTTAAAATGGAGCCGTTGCCGAGGATGGTACTTTAAGTAGTCATTAGTTTCTGGTTACTGTCAAAAAAACAAAAAAAACAAAATTTTAAAAAAAAATTGAAAAAAAATCACAAAGAAAACCCTGTCTTCCTCTTAAAAAATCATAAACTGAAAAAAAGAAAAAGAAAAACCCATCTTCCTCTTTCTTCCAAAATCTCTCTGAATGCCCCGTAGCCTTCCAAACAATCCCTCGGATTTTTTTGACCCTAAAATTGATAGAACTCTTCGTCGACTTAGGAGGAACATAAGAGATAATCAACTCATTCAAGAACCAGTCCTCATCCAACCAATTGAATTCGATATGGAAAATCCTAGGGAACAAACAATGAAAGAACTTGCTGCCCCTGATATGAATTACCAACCCCTTGATATTCAATATCCAAACATAGAGGCTGAATTCGAACTCGAATCGGGTTTGATTCATCTTCTACCTCATTTCCATGGGCTAGCCGGTGAGGATCCGCATCTTCACCTTAAAGAGTTCCAAGTAGTGTGCTCTACCATGAAGCCTCAAGGGGTTTCTGAAGAACAAATCAAACTTCGAGCATTCCCTTTCTCCCTAGATGACACTGCTAAGTCATGGCTCTACTACCTACCTCCTGGTTCCATAACTACATGGAATGACATGAAGCGACTCTTCTTAGAAAAATTCTTTCCTGCTTCTCGTACTGCTTCTATCCGAAAGGAAATAAGTGGTATACGTCAATTCCCAAGTGAATCACTCCATGAGTACTGGGAGATGTTCAAAAAGCTTATGGAAACCTTCCCACACCACCAAATCCTTGACCAACTCTTGATCCAATACTTCTATGAGGGGTTATTTTTTATGGAGAGAACTCTCATTGATGCCGCAAGTGGTGGTGCTCTGGTTGATAAAACTCCCACAGCTTCAAGAGATCTCATAAGTAACATGGCTGAAAACACACAACAATTCCATACTTGAGCACATGACCAAGTCAAACAAGCCCAAGATAATCAATCAACTGAGCCGAACAAGATGACCGAGTGGATGAGTGAACTTACAGGTCTTGTGCGACAGCTAGCTATGGCCACCAAAACCCCAACCTCGTCTTCTCCGCAATAAATGTTTCCTAGACCAATCAAAAATTGTGGAATCTTCAACTCTCCATATCATCCAACTGACACATGTCTACAACTTCAAGAGGATCAATCCGATTCATCTGGACCAATGGAGCTCAATGCAGCATATGCTCAGCAGAACACCAATCCTCAACTATCAGGTCAGTTTGTTAGAAACTTAAACCAACCTCACTATGATCCCTTCTCCTCTAACTTTAACCAAGGATTGAGGTATGGTAATCCCGTCTCTCATCCCCCTCAATTCCATTCTCAAAACCCAAACCAATTCCAATATGGTCAAGGTGGTGGTAACTTTCATCAACCTTATCCTTTTGTTCCTCAACCTCAAAGGAACAATCCTCCTCTTGGATTCCATTATCCTAGTGAGCCTTCCCAATTCCAAAACCAATACAATTGATTTCCCAAGAACCAAAATCAAGGCAATCCCAATCCAGGACAAGCCTCTTCTTCCAAGCAACCATGGGAAAGTGCAGTGGAAGATCTTGCCTCCTTCACCCGTTCTAGCCTTAAAAACATTGAAACTCAAATAGGTAAACTTGAATCCCACCTGAGCCAGCCACAATAATCAAATTCTTCCCAACTCCCAGCTCAACCATTACCCAACCCCAAGGGTAATGTAAGTGCAATTGCACTTAGATTGGGAAGTCACATTGCTATGCCTCAAGATAAGTCCTCTAGCCCTCCTTTGAATGTTGACCTAGAAAACGAAAAGAAAATGAAACTTGAAAAAGAACCTGAATCCATTCCCTCACCTCCTTCCATTCCACTTAGGAATCCAATTCCTTTTCTACAAGCTGTTTCTAAACCAAGGAAGTACTTTGAACCTGATCCTGAAATGCTCGACATGTTTAGACGTGTTGAAGTCAACTTTCCCCTCTTAGATGCCATAAAAAAAATTCCTAAGTATGCTAAGTTTCTCAAGGAGTTGTTTACCCATAAGAGGCAACTTAGGACCTTTGAAAATGTTTCCACCCAGCAGTCTATTCCCATAAAGTGCAAAGATCCAGGTACCTTTACGGTTCCATGCCAAATTGGAAGTTCCAACTTTGATGATGCACTCATAGACCTAGGAGCTTCAATTAATGTCATGCCCAAATACATATTCTCCAACCTTGGTCTAGGTCCCTTGCACCCAACGGGTGTTGTCATTCAGTTAGCCAATCGAAGCACAGCCAGTCCTGAGGGAATAATTGAGGATTTCCTTGTCCGGGTCAATGATCTTATCTTCCCTGCTGATTTCTATGTCCTTGACATGGAAGGTGAGACAAACTCTTCTCGATCTCCCCTAATTCTTGGAAGACCATTCCTCATGACTGCGAGAACCAAGATTGATGTCCATTCAGGCATCTTATCTATGGAATTCGGTGACCAACTGGTCAATTTCAACATTTTCCAAGCCATACGATACCCATCTGAGGATCACTCTGCATTCTCAATCCAAGCTTCCGAGGACACTTCTAAGAGTCAATTGAACCCCATTACATCATGTTCATCATGTTCTGAAGAGATAGGATGTTTTGAAATCTGCACTAGGATTAACCAAGTCATAAATGGTGAAGTTGATGTGGACCTATCATTCATAGACTCCATCAATCTAGAAGAACTTGAAAACTCTCTTGAATCCCACATCAACTTTGATATCTACTGCTCCACCTTGGATAGTATTAAGGAGAATGAATCTGAAGCAACTGAACTCCCTTCATCCATTACTGAGATGTCTAACCCACAAATAAAAGATGAGACTAATCTGAAACCCCTTCCTGCACACCTGCAATATGCATTCCTCTTCCATGATCACTCATATCCTGTCATTATCTCTACCACCCTTAATGAAACCGAGGAGTCCAAACTTGTTCAAGTGTTAGAGGAAAACAAAAAGGCCTTAGGTTGGACCCTAGATGACATACCAGGAATCAACCCTGCCTTCTGCATGCATCACATCCATCTTGAGGAATCATCCAAGCCAATTAGACAACCACAAAGAAGACTCAATCCACTCATCCTTGACGTAGTTAGGGAAGAGATCACCAAGATTCTTCAAGCTGGTATTATCTACCCAATTTCTGATAGTGAATGGGTTAGTCCAATTCAAGTTGTACCTAAGAAGGGTGGGATAACTGTTGTCACAAATGAACATGGAGAGGTAGTCACAACTCGAGTGAAGAACAAATGGCGTGTATGCATTGATTATTGAAAATTGAATGTTGAAACATGAAAAGATCACTACCCTCTTCCATTCCTTGATCAAATGCTAGAAAGATTAGCTGGAAAGTCATACTATATATTGCTTTCTTGATGGATAGACTGGCTCTTTCCAAATCCCAATTGCACCTCAAGATTAAGAAAAGACTACTTTCACATGCCCCTTTGGAACATATGCATATAGAAGAATGCCTTTTGGACTTTGCAATACTCCTGCAACATTCCAGAGGTGTATGATGAGTATCTTTTCAGAATTCATTGAACACTGCATGGAAGTCTTCATGGATGAATTCACCATTTATGGTGAGTCATTTGAATCTTGTTTGCATTCACTCTCTCTAGTCCTTCAAAAGTGTGTCAAGTGTAACCTTGTGTTAAATTTTGAAAAATGTCACTTCATGGTTGCAAATGGGATTGTTCTAGGGCACATAGTTTCAAAAGATGGTATTGAAGTCGATCCTGCAAAAATTGAAGTGATCCAATCACTTCCTGAACCCAACTCTGTTCGAGACATCCGTTCATTTCTCAGTCATGCTGGTTTCTATCGGAGATTCATCCATAACTTCAGTAAAATTTCCCTCCCACTCACTCGGTTGCTCCAAAATGATGTCACCTTCCATTTTGATGAGGTTTGCAAGATAGCCTTCATTGAACTCAAAACTTCTCTTACATCTTCCCCAATAATCCAACCCCCAGATTGGTCCTTACCCTTTGAGTTAATGTGTGATGCTTCTGATAGATCCGTTGGGGCTGTTCTTGGTCAAAGAAGAGAAAAAATCCCTCATGTCATCTATTATGCCTCAAAAACATTGGATGAAACCCAATATCACTACACTGTGACTGAAAAGGAACTTCTAGCAGTGGTTTTTGCCTTAGATAAATTCCGGTCATATCTCTTAGGTTCCAAAATCATCATCTTCACAGACCATTCTGCTATTAAGTTCTTACTCAAGAAAAGTGATTCCAAACCAAGGCTAATAAGATGGATCCTAATGCTCCAAGAGTTTGACCTTGAAATCAAAGATAGACCTGGAAAAGAAAACCCTGTGGCTGATCACTTGAGTAGAATTTCTAATTCTTCTCATTCAGAAATCATCGATCCTGAATTCCCTACTGAGCACCTTTCATCTCTCACTCCAAAAATACCATGGTATGCCCCAATTGTAAATTATTTGGTTTCTGGTGTTTTTCCTGAAAAGTTTTCAAAAGAACAAAAAATGAAGTTGAAAAGTGATTCAAAATACTATTTTTGGGAAGAAAATAAACTTTGGAAAACTAGGGCAGACATGGTAATTAGGAGATGTGTTGATGAAAATGAGCATTCTTCCATCTTAGAATTCTGTCACTCACTTCCCAGAGGTGGCCACTTTGGACCACAAAGGACCTCCCGAAAGGTCCTATACTCTGGATTCTTCTGGCCTCCACTCTTCAAGGACTCACATGAGTTTTTTCAATCATGTCCCACTTGCCAAAAGTTTGGTACAATTTCTAAGAGAAATGAAATGCCCCAAAATCCTTTAATCTTTTGTGAAATCTTTGATGTTTGGGGCATCGATTTCATGGGACCATTTCCCCCTTCCAATGGATTCTCATACATTCTTCTTGCGGTCGATTATGTTTCAAGGTGGGTTGAGGCCAAACCCACTAGGAAGGATGATGCTCATACTGTTAGTGAGTTACTAAATACCCACATCTTCCAAATATTTGGCACACCACGTGCCTTGATCAGTGACTTAGGAACCCATTTTTGTAATAGAACCATGGAAGCTCTTCTGAAAAAGAATGGGGTTGTACATAAAACTTCAACTTCATATCACCCCCAAACAAATGGAATGGCTGAACTTTCTAATAGAGAAGTGAAAATAGTTTTAGAGAGAATTGTAAAACCCACCAGAAAAGACTGGCCTGAGAGACTTGGTGAAGCCCTTTGGGCTTATCGAACTGCCTATAAAACACCCATTGGGATGTCTCCTTTTCGGCTTGTTTTTGGTAAAGCATGTCACTTATCAGTTGAAATACAACATAAGTAATTTTGGGCAGTGAAAACATGTAATTTTGATCTTGAAAAATCTGGTGAAGAAAGATTGTTGCAATTGGATGAACTGGAGGAGCTTCGACTTGAATCCTATGAGAATTCCAATCTGTACAAAGATAAGGATAAGGTACTCCATGACAGACACATTCTAAGAAAGGTATTTCATGAAGGTGAAAAGGTAATTCTCTTCAATTCTCGATTCTGACTTCACCCAGGTAAGCTTAATTCTCGTTGGGAAGGTCTTTTTATTATCACTAATGTTTACCCATTTGGTGCAGTGCAAGTCCAAGACCCCTCCTCCAAAAGGACATTTACGGTAAATGGAAATCGGTTGAAACATCACCATGAGAGGAAATGCAATCCTGGATCAACATCGACTTCCACTAGATCCCCAACTTCTCTAGCCGACCTACCACTAGATGGAGAAGGCGACCCGCCAAATCCAAACCAGGGGCACCTCTTTCCCTTTAACTCTCTCTCTATCTCTTCCTCTCTCTACCTCTTTCTTCTTCTTCCTCTATCTTTCATTTTTTTAACCATTTTCTTTATCAAAACCTTTATTTTTAACTTTCTCTTTTGTGTGGGTGTATCTTTACAAAAATAAAAACCTAAAAAACCAAAAAAAACCAAAACAAATCACTTAAAAAATACAAAAAAAAATTATAAGTCATGCTTACCATCATGTTTTGAAATTTTGTATAACCATTTTGGGGAGTTAACAGACATGTTTTCAACTCAAAAATTTTCTATTTTCATTATGACTTTGGATAAAGAATTTTGTGTCAAAACCAACACATTTTGAATGCTCAATTTTTGATTTGGAAAATTATTTTCCCCAACCGTGAGAACAAACATTTGATTTCATGCCAAGGCCACCTATGCCTATCTTTTCAAAATGTGTGTTTTCACCCCCATTTGTGAGTCTTGAGTTTGTGGACCTTCGAGCTGAATTTCCTACCTTAGTGTGTATTAATATGATAGAGGCATTTTCTAAAACACATGAAAATCACAATAGCCAAATAGCCTCCCATTTCCCTTACATTAATCCTCCTTTTTAAATCCCCTTCAAGCCTATGAAAACCTTTTCTTTGATAGCCACATTACAAGCCCAATACCTTATCCCACCCAATATCAACATGGATTTTCATTGCATAAGTTTTTGAAATTTAAGTGTGAGGGGAATGGATTTCATTTTTGGGTATCATTTCCTTACTTTCTGGTTTCTTATCATATGCTTGAGGGCAAGAATCCATTTTATTGTGGGGGGGGAGGTTATAATTCAGCGGGATTTGGGAACGTATTGTACAAATGATATTGAAAAGTGTTCCAAAAAAAATAAAAATAAAACAAAATTCAAAAAAAAATAAAAAAAAATGAAAAAATGGGTTGTGTATTGGGTAGGTCAAAAATAACTCTTCCTAAACCTTTGATCTTGTTATAACTATTACAATTAGTGTAGTGAGGAGATCAAACATGGGTTAGGATATGAGTGTGAGATCTGTTCCAAGGTCAACTTTCAAAAAAACAAAGAAAAAAAAGGAAAAGAAAAAGAAGAACACTTGCATTATATTCTTATATCATTGGGAGAAGTTTGGTGGTTTGTAAATATTTCATCTTCTCATCACCTTCATATTTTATTTCTCTAATGTGTCTTTCTTCACACAATCATTCCCTTGTAAATATGTGTTTTCATTTCCTTCCATGTTTTATTTCAAAAAAATGTGCATTGTTTTTCTATGTTGATATTTTAACCCTCTTATTCTCTCTCTTGGAAATTATATTCCTACCGTCCCATAGCTACAGAAAAACCCCTTAAAAAGACCTCTTGATTCTTGTTCACTTTGGATAGGGATTGGAAGCTAAGATCTCTTTTCAAACTCTAAGATTTTCACTTTTGGTTGGTGAAAGAGTGAACCTCCACAAATGAATTTTATCATCTTGAGAGGTGTGAGTTTTGAGTGTCGAAATTTTCCATTTCTAAATTTGACCATGAAAAAATGAATCAGTTTTGTAACATTTTTTCTGTAACAACTTGTGGTGTAATTTAAAATGGATGAGTGAAATAGTCTAAACCTCCCCTGATTGGAGAAAACAAAATTTTAATATTTGTTGGTGAGTAAAAATGATTTTGTCAGGTTTTTATATTTGTTGCACATGAGGACATGAACAAAACTAAGTGTGGGGGAGTTGATGTTATTAATATTTTCATGACTTATTATATTCCCCCTTTACTTATTTTATATGAAATGTGCATAATTTGTGGGAAATATTAATGTTTTAATATTAAGTATAATTTTTGAGCATTTTTAGAAGTAGTCCAATTGAGTCAGTTTAATGTTTTAATAATAACTATCACTATAATGATCCAAATTGTGTGGTTATTGTTTTTTTGTATTCTAATTTCAATATAAAACATTTAATTAGAAGGTGACATGAGCCAATTCTGCCATTTGAAGGGATATATGGTCCTCACAAACAAGACCAAAGAATCTGTGAACAAACTGGACCAGCCTTTAAGATTGAATTATTGGGATAAATACAGAAGTCCAAATACCTTAATTCTCCTCCCAAGTTCGGAGGACAGTTAAAGGAGTCCATGATAAAAATTTCAGAACCCAATCACAAATAAAAGGGGGCCAACTGATGCATTGAAGTCCAGCCCACCATTCTGGACTGGAATTAAAAACAGAACACTAATTTTGCAATTTCTCATGATGTAGAGATCCATTATAGCTTATATTTTTCAGTGTTAAATAGGATATTCAGATGGCCAACGTTCTTGAATAAATTATATTTATTTGAGGGCATCTTCCTATTCAAAAACCCATTCACATTGTGGACTTTGAAAAAGTCTATATTGAAATGGACAGATCATAATTGTTTACTAAAACCGCCATAACTTTGTCTCAATAATTCCAATAGCTGCCATATTTTCACCGTATACAGAAGACATTTTTATCTACAACTTTTTAGAAGGCTATTTCTCAATATTCGGCTGTCTAGATATACATATTGGCGAGCCAAGTTGAGGGGTATTGCTGGAATGTAAACAGTCCACTCCTTGGGCTATAAATACTCTCCCCTTCTCTCTTTGAGAGGGGTTGGCATTTCATAAGAGAGGATAACATATTGGCACGACAAAAGTCTTGAAAAAGGCTTGGGAGGACCTTCCATACTCAAGTTTTCACTTGAGAGACATTTCCTCCTCTCTTTGTTTTCACTTACTTTTGTGTCCTTCATTTTTGTAATTTTGTAAGTCCTTTATTTTGTAATTCTGTTTTAATGAAAGTTTCTTCTTCAATATCTCTTATTCTCCTCCACCTTCTGTATTTTAAATTTAATGTTCTTAAAATAGTTTAAATTCAGTTCAATCCCCTTCCTTTCTTTAGCTTCCTCATTCAATCGAATGTTCTTTTTTAATTGTCATCATTGTTCGTGTGTGTGTGTCGACGTACCACTCTTTTCTTATCCCTTTATTTTTCTTCTCTTATTAATTTATAATCATAATCATTATAACCAGATTATTAAACACCCAAATGGCTGAGTAAATCTCTCATTGGGGTGAGTTATAATTTAGGTATGTTAAGTGATTGAGAGCGTCTGCTCGATGAATATTCTTTGAATTAACATTGTGTATGTTGGACTTAACATGTCATGGATTAATGACTTGTTTTGTTTAACATGTGGTTTCCATGGATTATTCGAACCATAAATACACCACCATAAATAATATCTGATTGAGATTATAACCTTAAGTTAAGTTAAGGCTTGGTTTAAAGCCTTAACAATTAGGAATTATAATCAACATCATCTTGTGACATGGGTGTTAATTTAAATGCAATATAAAGCAAAGCTCAAGGATATCACAAGCTTAACTAACCTAATGATGAACTCACCCCAATCTTCATCAATTTTTTAAATAAAGCATCATCCATAAATTATTTCATAATCTCTGCAAACAAACCCCCCAATCAGAATACAATTAACTAAAAACAAACGACTATTACAAAGTATCATCACCGAGGATTCGACCCGAGTGCTGCTATACACATTAGCAGAGCACCGAAACTTTGACCGGTCGATAGGCAACAATCGGTCGTGCATTTTAGTACCCCGTACAAGGCTTTCCTTGATGTAAATCATGTAACGCAGAAACTACATGGCGTGTGCCCCATAGAACACGTCGTATACTCTGAAAATTTCAGAAGTACATTAACACACCCTGTCCCTGGGCGTGTACTTTGGATGGACGGTGAAGAAAAGTACACGCCATGTAGTCGGAACTATATGCCGTGTACTCACCCAAATTATGTAGATTTATTAAAATTTATTATTATATCATGAAAACCCTTGATACGTGTACCATGGTGCAGGCGTAAAGCTGAGGCACAACACGTGATAGGTGTTTTATATATATGTGTTTAATTTAACGTCTGCGTAATGAATGGGAATTCACCGGGTTGCCTCCAAGGTACAAGTTATGTACAAGGATAATTTTAAATGAATTTATTTTTTTTAAATTATGATGGATGAGAATCTTAAATAAGTTCAAAAAATGGTTTAAGATAAAAGGATTGATTAATTAAAGATAATTAATTGATTCGAGCGTGATTTATCTTAAACAATAATGATTAAAGAATTGAATGCTAGTTTTATTTATGCGTAAATATCGTTGCATGTATGGATGATCATGAGCTAGACCGAGTCCTTTGTATGTGAATTGTTTCTTTTAATTTATTTATTTAAATTAAATTTATTGGCATGCGAGCCATCTCCTCATTAATATGTAGGGCATGCACACCCAAGGATTATTTTATGTAAAACCCCCTTTTTACCCCTCACCTGTATGTGAGATAAATGCATATGTAATGTATGGACCTCCTAATCTAGTGGAGGCGGCTCAAGTCAGGAGCCAAGGTGAAACCAATCCAAGGAGATAAAAAGGTGGGTAGGTGGAAAGCTGTAAACACGAACCCGAAAGGTTCAAGGTGTTTCTCCCCTATGTCTTGGGTTACTTTATCAACCACTAGATAAACTAGCCAATAGAAAAATCTTATGATCATACCATCTATTTTATTTCTGTCAGTTTCATGGTTTATTTATTGTGGGTGTGTTGTCATGATCACACAATTAATAAATTAAACGAGCATGCAATATGGAACTAAAATAAAACCGGCTTATACGTAAATATTATCTTAGACATGGTTAATCGCTTAAGTATATCCCACTTAATATTAACAAGCATGTAATAAAACATAATAAATTGTAAATTTACGTATAAGTATAAAATCCCTCAAAAGAAATATTAAGTCGGTATAGCCTTCCATATTCCTGGTTAGAATCGAACCATAGTTCAAAGTGCTTGACCAACCCTAGTTGGGGTGCTTTCAATTATCGGGGAATTCTAATTCAAGGTTTTGGGTTGACTTGACTTGGTTCGCATCAATGGTTGACTGCCACACCAGGACTTGGTGTTACCAAGAGACAAAGGTTGATGAAATCCAAAATAAAAGGATTTCAGGATTGGGGAGTCCACTCAGCGGATCAAGGAGCTGTGAGTTAATGCAGTTGGCATTTGGAATGCCTACCTAAAACCCTTCAAGTTGCTTGACCAACCCTATTTGGGGTAATGCAATGGGAAATATGGATCCCTTCCACTACAATGTTTAGGCAACAGAATATTCTGAAGTCAATGGTGAGGGCTATTGGATTTCGATAAAACAGTGGGAGACTAATAAGTATTAATTTATTTATTTGTCTCAGTTTTGTAATAAAGTACTAAACCTTTTCTCATCTTAATTTGTAGAAACAACAAGAAAATGACTTCAACCATATCATTGTAAACCATACTTGAGAAGGAAAAACTTCTCATCGGCACCAATTTCCAAGAGTGGTAGAGGTGTTTACGCATCATCCTTCGCCATGAAAGTAAATTGTATGTGCTGGAAGAGCCTATTCCAGTTGCGCCTGGGAAAGAGGCTAGTGATGAGGAATTATCTCTCTATATGAAACACATGGATGATGCCACATATGTTCAGTGATTCATGCTATCGGCCATGTCCAATGATCTCTTTAAGTAACATGAAAACATGGACGTGTATAGCATGATGTCTCACCTTAAGGATATCTACCAAGAGAAGGCTAGACAGGAGAGGTATGAGATCTCCAATGCTTTGTTTACAACTAAGCTTGGAGAGTCTGTGCCAGCTGGGCCTCATGTAGTCAAGATTATTGTCTACATTGAACTCTTGGACATCTTATGGATTAAATTCCCGGATGAGTTGGGTAAAAATATCATCCTATCATCACTGCCCAAGACCTTCTCTAGCTTTATTGTCAACTACAACATGAGCAACAATGAGAAGAGTCTATCGAAACTTCTGACCTTGATTCACCAGGTAGATAAGGACATGGGGTGTGACAAACCTGCATTCCTTATGGTGAATAGTAAAAGGAAGGACAAGGAAAAGGGGCCAAAGACTTATAAACGGTCTGAAGCCCCTGAGCACCATCCCTCCAAGAAGGGGAAGATCTAGAGGCAGGGCAAGGAACGGGAGGCAGTGTGTTTTTCATGTGGAAAGCAAGGCCACTGTAAGAGAAACTGCACCCAGAAACGTGGGGACGCTAAAGGTGCATTCATTATCGAGTGTAATCTTTCTATATCTACACATTGGGTATTAGATATAGATTTTGGGGATCACATATGTATTCAAATGTAGGAACCAAGTAGATTTAGAAATATTTCCAGAGGAGAGGTGGATCTTCGAGCTGCCAATGGCGCAAGGCTGGCTGCGTTGGCTATTGGCGATTACCACCTATCACTGCCAACTGGAATGATTCTAGTTTTGCATAACTATTATTATGTGCCTAGTGTTACCAAGAACATGATTTTTGTATCTTGTTTGGAAATGGATGGATTTGTTTTCAAATTTGGAAATAAGGGTTGTCTCTTTTATAAGAACAACGTATGTTATGGTATGAAACATTTAAATAATGGTTTTTATGAATTAAATTACGAAAACCAAGTGTTGGAAATCGATAATGAAACAAACTCACATGACTCATACATCACCCAGTTGTGGCATCACCGTCTCGGTCATGTGAATGAGAAGCGCTTGACAAAGCTCTGCCAAGATGGCTATTTAGACTCTACTGAGCTAAAACCACTTGATAGATGTCACGCTTGTTTACAAGGAAAAATGACCAAGTTGTCTTTTGGTGGATAGGGTGAAAGGGCCATAGAGCTTCTAGGATTGGTACACACGGATGTGCGTGGACCTGTTGGGAAAAAATTCGTCAAGGTAATATTGTAGTATTTTTGGGTTGATTGTGTTTGTTGACAAAGAAGGTTTCCATGGAGAATTTTGGAGTTCTCGAGAAGTTGTTGAAAATCCATGTTGACAAAGAATGATGACAAAGGAACGAATGATTTGGAGGCGGTACAAAAGAGAAGTACAAGGTGGCGTCGTTTTCCAGTGTTTGCTAAATTTTTAGGGTCCAAAATTTGGAGTTTGATGAGCATCGCAGAAATAGTATTTCCATGAAGATCATAATTAATTATGGAAATGGCATGAATTTCGCAAAGAGAGGCTTCATGGTTTGGATTTTGAGAAGACTAGAAGAATGATGGCGGTGATTCTTCGCAATTACGATAAGCTTCGCGAACGGAAGAGGTTGAAGTGCATCGTGGCGGTGAAGGGCTTTGCGAGGGGGCTTCGCGGTGAAGGCTCAAAGGAAATAATGGAATCCTCTATGATTATGATGAGCTCCGTGATCCAAAAATTACCGACGTGCTTTGCGATTTTGAGATAATTTAAGTGGGAACTTCAGAGCTTCGCGATTTGAGATGATGTGGCATTGACTTTGCGTGGAAAGTTCGAGGGTCGGTGGAATCGCCTATAAATAGAGGTCGAACCCCTCAAGAGAAGCATAGAGCATTAAAAGAAAATCCTTTTCTCTCATTTTGCGAAGGTGGTTCATGAAGGCAGGGTTCTTCACGAAAGAGAGGTGCTTCGCAGCGGCTAATCTAGCTCCGCGAAATTAAGTGTACTCCGTGAGGCTGCGTGCTCTAAAGAGTGTGCTTCGCAAAGAGGTAGGAGATCTGCGACAACCTAAGCATTGCGAAGGCTTGAGCTTTGTGAGAGTGCTTCGTGAGAGTTCTTCGCGAAAAGGTAGGAGCTTCGCGAAGGCTTGTTTGAGATTTGTGAAATTGGGAGCCTCGCGAAGTAGGGTGCTTTGCGAAGGTATTTCCAAAGGCAGTTGCCTAGTCTTCAAAGGCAAAAAGGTATTCATTAGTGGATGAACTTTGAACATAAAATAGAGAATCCATCAATAGTTAAGGATTCACTCTTTCATGCAAATGAAGAGACCTACAGGTCTATAAACTGTGAGTGGATCTTCTGAATAAGCAGTGAGCTCACTTCAGTTGAGAGAGCAATGAATTCTCAAATTGTGAGTGGTTGTAAACTAGGAGGGACAGTGAGTCCACATCGAACTTATAAACAACAGTGTACTTATAGTGGAATTGGTACAACGACACACTGTCAGTGTATGCTCCTTGGACGTAGCCCAGTGAGGGTGAACCAAGTAAAAATCATTGTGTCATGTGCATGCTTTAAGTTTTGCTCATACTCTGCATCGGGAAGGAGAGATAAGAGGGTTTTGTCAAACAGCAAAACAAGATCAAAAGGGGTAGTTGTTTTAATCTGTCCTACCCTGATTCACCCCCCCCCCCCTCTCAGGGTATCTAGCCTAGTGGACCTAACATGACCATTTCCAGTAGAATCTAAAGGTGTATATTCTTACTTCATTACTTTTACTGATGATTTGAGTAGATATGGATATGTCTACTTAATGAGGTATAAGTCAGAGGCCTTAGAGAAATTTAAGGAAATCAAGAATTAAGTAGAGAATTAGCTTGGTAGAAGATAAAGAAACATAGATTGGATCGAGATAGAGAATATCTGAACCAAGAGTTCATCGGTCTTCTATGGGAGTCTAGGATTCTATCTCAGCTCAATCCTCCTTATACACCACAGTGGAACAGTGTTAGTTAAAGGAGGAACAACACCTTATTAGACATGCTGAGGTCGATGATGAGTCATGTGAATCTTCTATTATCCTTTTGGGGATATGCATTACAAACTGCAACATGCACATTAAACCGAGTACCAACTAAGACGGAAAATGGAATTCCCTCCGAGCTATGGAATGGAAATAAACCCATTTTGTCACACACAGGTGTATGGGGATGCGAGGCGTTTGTTAAGGCCTCCTCATGCATCAAACTAGCACCCCGTAGCACGAGGTGTATCTTTATAGGATATCCCAAGGAAATGAAAGGATATTACCTATATAACCCTTTCGACAAGAAAGTGATTGTCACCAGACAATCCGTCTTTCTTGAGAGGGAGCACATCCTCAAGAAGGATAGTGGGAGCAAGATTGACTTCGACGAAGTTGATGCTCAAGATACACAGAAGTTGGTATAGGAACAAGTTCCATAGGTCCCCGTGGAAGAGGTTCTAGAAACACAAGTACTGTGTAGGATCTCAAGAGAGGTAAGGGAACCAGAGAGATTTGGTTTCCTAGTCACCGAGGATGGTGAATCATTATTTTTGGACAATGATGAACCTCTCTCTTATAAGGAAGTAGTAAAAATCTCAGAAGCTGCAAGATATCTAGTAGCTATGAATTCTCAGATGGATTCCATATATCAAAACTAAGTCTGGATTCTGGTCGATGATCCAGTTGATGTAAATCATGTTGGATGAAAATGGGTATTCAAGATAAAGCTGGAGATGGAAGGTCAAGTTATCACCTATAAAGAAAGGATAGTGGCTAAAGGGTTCAGACAGCGTCAAGGAATTGACTATTATAAAACCTTCTCTCCAGTTTCCATGTTTAAATCCATAAGAATCATACTTGCCATAGCAGCTTACCATGACTACGAGGTTTGGCAGATGGATGTCAAAACAACACTCCTTAATAGGAACCTTTAGGAAGATGTTTATATGACACAACCAGAAGGATTTGTGACACCAGGTGAAGCCAAATGGGGTTTCAAGTTGCAGAAATCCATTTATGGATTAAAGCAAGCATCCAGGTCATGGAACATTCGATTTGATGAAGCCAAAAATGAATTTGGGTTCATTAAGAATGAATGTGAGCCATGTGTTTATAAGCGGTTTAATGGGAATGTGATCGTTATCCTAGTAGTATATGTTGATGACATATTTCTTATTAGAAACGATGTAATAGTCTTACAGTCAGTTAAGGACTGGTTGAACAAGTGTTTCTCCATGAAGGACTTGGGTGAAGCAGCCTACATTCTAGGGATCAAGATCATTCGTGATAGATCCAAGAGGCCGATTGGACTAAGTCAGAGTACATACATTGACCAGATACTAAAGAGATTTACTATGGAACAATCCAAGAGGGGATTGGTTCCATTGTTGCATGGCCTATATATTTCTAAGAAAATGTGTCCTCAGACACAACAATAGAAAGATAGAATGAGTAAGATCCCATACGCTTCGGCTATAGGATCCATCATGTATGCCATGTTATGTACCAGGCCTGATGTTTCCTATGCATTGAGCATGGTATGCAGATATCAAGAAGATCCAGGAGAACAGCATTGGACTGCTGTTAATACTATCCTTAAGTATCTGAGAAGAACTAAGGATATGTTCCTGGTGTATGGAGGAGACGAGGAGCTTGTCATCAGAGGGTATGCTGATTCTATTTTTCAGAAAGATCAGAATGATTTGAAGTCACAATCTGGATATGTTTTCTGTCTCAATGGAGGAGTTGTGAGCTGGAAGAGTTCAAAGAAGCCACTTGTCACCGATTCTACAGTGGAGTCCAAATATATAGGGGCTTCTGATGCTGCCAAGTAAGCTGTATGGATTCGGAACTTTGTCCAGGAGCTTGATGTGGTGCCTATCAGTAAATATCCCATTACATTGTATTGTGATAATATTGTAGTGGTGGCTCTTGCAAAAGAACCAAGGTCACATCAACGGACAAAGCACATACTCCGGAAGTATCACCACTTGAGGGATTTCTATCAAAGGGGTGAAGTTGCAGTGAGAAGAGTGTCCATGGAAGAGAACGTGGTGGACCCCATGACTAAAGGCCTATCTCAGTAGAAGCATGAATATCATGTGAGAGATAGTGGGTTAAAGGTTGTTAGTAGTTGGATCCAGTCCAAATGGGAGTCTGTTGTAGTTGGCGGCCTAGAACCAACTACTTTGTACTTTATTCATTAATAAAATCCTTATCATATCTTGATTGTTCTTCTGCGTGACAATGCATGTGATAATGTCCTAAGGATAGCCGTTGCATTAAAGGGTCATAGTGGATCCCTGCTATGATGAGAACCCAGAAGTTCCATAACACTGTTCTTGAATATATGTTCTATGGATGGATGATATTATTTGAGGGACACAAATAATAAAATCCATTGGGGGCGAGGACTCATAAAACTTTGAGACACCATCTCATGGTGTGTGACCTTGGTAATATCTAGGAGGATATTATGAGAACGAGACCCACCAGTAGGAAATCCACATTTCATAGTGTCATTGGATGTTCCTATCTGCGGACATGTGTATTGATCCTTAGACTTTAAGATTATTATTAATGGGTATTACAACTCGCGCACTTAGATGTATTGATGAAAACCGTGACGACACATTGTTCGTAGCGAGGTAGGATACGTTGGGTGTGTCACGAGTAATACTGCATTAATAGATAATGTGAGAAAGTATTTGTCCCTTCTGGTCCATAACAGAAGTAGATATCTCAGGCCCTTTTATGGAATTGATATAGCCTAAATAAATCCATGGCCATGGTAAGGTATGGGCGAGTTCAATTCTGGACAGTCAAAGAAATAATAATCGGGCACGTGGGTTGATGACACTAGCATGCAACCCACTTGATTCGAGATATCGTGACAAAGGGATTATATTACATGGTAAGCATTTGTATGGGTTGACACATCATTGCAGCGTTAACTTCTTTCTCTATGGGTGCCTTGGCATGTTTCTAGATGCTAACCTTGGACTTTAGGCAGGCTCCACCTAATGCCACTGAGAAAGGGTCCTAGAGAGTCACACACTAAGTGTGTCCATGTATCTCAGTTAAATATTAAATTAACAAGTTAAATAAATATTATTACCAACTATGGTTTAATAATTATTTAAGGATTCCTGATTGCATTTATTTCGACACTAGTTATTCGAGAGAATGTATTGTGGGTGAAATAATACATTTATTAGCGAGTAATGCAGTTACATTTATTTAATAAATAAATAGCCATTACTCAAGGACTAATAAATGTGGTGGAGGAAGTAAAGGAAAGTGGAAAATAAAAGTAGAGGCCGTGTATATTAAATATACACGCCATGTAGTTTTATGGAAAACAAGTACACGCCGTGTATTAATGATTACACGTCGTGTAGTTTTTCTAGTCGGGATTTTGAGGATATAATATTGTTTTATTAAATAATATTTATTATAATCAGCGTGGTCGCATGTCAAGGAATTAATAATTCGACATGGGGATTTTCAATAAGAGTTAATGAAATAAATAAAACATGTAACGCATTTATTTATTGTCATAACTCTAGAACCTCAAACCTGATTATAAATATCCTCACAACCCCAACACTTTTCCACAAGAGAATTGTTGTGCACAAAAATTCTGGAGAATTATTTCAAGGACAAAATAACTCCTTCCTCCAAGAACGCTCTCAAGACCGAGAGACAAAGGCGATCAAAGGCAGACATCGCAAGCGAAGGTTCTTCCACGCTAGCACCCGGAGATCCCTTCGACGATGTCCAGAGATACATGGCACATGTGTGGATCACCGCTAGAGGAATCTTACACTTGGATTCTACGACGCAATGACAGATCACAGGATCATGCCCGGAGACATCAACAAAGAAAGAATTCCACCAAGGTAATTCTTGTGAATTAATCAAATTAATTATAACCAACATATGATGATCCTATCTCTATGGTTCTGGGATTACCTCTTAAGTTTTTTGTTCCTCGTTCTATTCTGAAGATTTGGCATTTTACATCATGACAGATCTCGGATTGAACGTTGTTTAACGTTAAAATTAAAGATGGTAAAACCCACCAACGCGCTTCCGCTGCGCCTGGAACCTACACCTAGTACATCTCTAAAGTGGATCGTTGTTTGGGATATCATTAATTAAAGGTAAAGAAGAAGTATATTCTCAATAATTCTTTTTTTACAATATATGGACACTATGATTTCACAGTGATTCCATTTTAACTCATAAATGTTTGATTCATTTTCAAAAGATTAATGAATAGAGTCTTTAGAGATTACCTCAAAAATTCTATGTTGGTCATTATAGATGGTATTCTCAAATACTCTAAAATAAATTAGGAACATAAGGATCATTTGAGTACTATTATAAATACATTAATAAAGGATAAGTTTTATATAGAAATAGTAAATGTGACTCTGGATGAAGATAGTGACATCCTTGTTGTATGTTACCACAAGAATTGGGATATTTATAGATCCTTAAAAGACAAATGTTATTGTATATTGGTCTAGACCAACATCAATAATGGCGATCCATAGTTTCCTTAGATTAGTTGAGTATTATCAATGATTTTTTAGGAACTTCTCATGATTTTTAAAACCACTAACTAAGTTAACTGGAAAGAGAGTAATGTTTTTCTGGACTGATGATTGTGAAGAGAGTATCCATGAGTTTAAGAAGAAGCGAATCATTATTCTTGTACTCATAGTACCCATAAGTTGGGATGGATTTTTTTATCTACAATGATTATTCAAAATTGTATTTGTATGTATACTCCTAAAAAATGATGATGTTTTAGTATATGAATCAAGATAGTTGAAGGTTCATGAAAAAAATTATTCAACACATGATCTGGAGTCGGCTACAATAATCTTCACATTGAAAATTTAGAGGTATTATCTTTATGGATAAAAGTGTGAAATATATACAAATAATATGATTTTGATGTGAATATTCACAAAAAATGAGAATAACATTCCCTACTAAAGACTGTTAGAGCTGATCAAAGACTATAATTTCTCAATCCATTATCATCCTATGAAGGCGAATAAAGTGGAAACTGCTTTATGTAGAAGAGATCATATAACTTTATCCATGATGATGATTAAGAAGGATCCAATATTCATAGAAATTAAAAATATGGACATATTAATCATAAAGGAAGGAATAATATAATTCCATGAAAAAATGATAGTTCAACTATTAATTTTGTAGAAGATTAAAAAAACTCAATGGGAGGGTGTGAAGATATAAGAGAAGGTTGATGAATTGAGGAAGGGGAAAGCCTTGGAGTTCAATATTAATAAATAAGGTTTTGTGGTATTTGAGAATAGATTATTCCTACTATCATACCCTGAGATAAGGAATGAGATATTGAATGATACTCATAGGTCAACATTCTCTTTCCATCCAGAGAGCACAAGGATGTATAGATATTTTCAAGATCACTCTTAGAGGTTTAATACAAAGATGGATATTGCTGAATATATGTCAAATTTTATTGTATTCCAACAAGGGAAGGTAGAATGATAAAAATTTAAGGGGATAATGGATCCATTACTCATACCCACATAGAAATGGTGGAACATCACCATGGATTTCTTCATGGATCTTCTAATGAAATCCAAAATAAATAATGACATATAGTTTATAGGGGAACATCTTATAAATAATTATGACTTAATATTTATTCTATAAGAATTCTCACTTGATAAACTTGAAATTATATACATTAGAGAATTAGTGTGGCTATAAGGAACACCACTTTCGATTATATTTGATTGAGATTTGAGGCTCACCTCAAAGTTTAAGAAAAGGATTCAACATGACTTAAACATAAAGTTAAACTTCAGTATGACCTATCACCTTGATATTATTATAAAATCTAGAAGGAATATCTAGAAACTTGAGGGTACAATGTGATCATTCTATATGGACTTCAATGGATTTTGGGGTCAATATCTTCCTCAAATCAAGTTATCATATAACAATAGCTTCCACTTGAACATTAATATGGATCTTTATAAATCCATATATGGGAAGAAATGTAGAACTTAAACATATTGGGATGAAGTTAATGAATTTAAACTATTGGAACATGATCTGGTCAAAGAAATTCCAAATAATTCCAAATCCATTCAACAACGCATCAAAGTAACACATAGTCAAAAAAAGAGCTATATTGATAATCATTGCCTATACTATCACGACTCATTACCTCCAAAGATACCCCTCCTAGGATGTTAATAAAGAAAGGTAGAAAATGACCCTCGAGTCCTGCCACTAGTAGGCCCCGGGTTGGTGACTGGCTCCAAGGGTGTACAAATCTCACAATATATGAGGCATTACCCTTTTATTAGGAAACAAGATCGAGAGATATGATGGATCATCCATGAAGAAACTCCAAGAAATGATAAAAAGAAAACCAAAACCATATCACATGAATGTGTAAAATAGAATAGATACAAATACAAAAGTCTCCAAAGTAAATACCAAAAGTAAATCTAGGCAGTGACACAACAACTATCAAGATTCAAGCTAGTAAGGTCCAGCACAGTCCACGAAATCCTTCTGGAAACCTGAAAACATTTTTATATATGTAGGGTGAGCATACAGGTATACTCGGTAGTAAAACCAAAGTATCTAATGCACATGTGAAAGAGGCATATTAATGCACCTGTGAGAAAACAACCGAATCAAACAGCACCTAAGAAGGCATATTAACCACCCAAACTCGCCAAGGCACGCTCACCAAGTAACTCAATTCAAGTAATATAATATAAAAAACATCGATGATAGGGTACCCCACACCATATTCCCACTGATTAGACACTCTCATACCCCAATGGAAAATGTTGTGGCGCTCCCACCTCTTCTGAATATATCACATCACATCTCACCCACATACACCTGGGCCTCACAATAAATTCCTCCCACACACACCTGGGCCTCACAATACATTCCTCCCACACACACCTGGGCCTCACAACATATCTTGCCTGCACACACCTAAGCCTCACAACACATCCCATCTGCACATACCTGAGACTCACAACACATCCTATCACATCACATCACATCTCATCCTGAACACACTGGGGACATATACTGTATCTCATCCAGAAGACACCTGGAACACTACATCACAACTTTCCCACACACACCTGGGCCTCACATCTCACCACAACCTACCCGAAGAGTCTTGAGATATCATCACCTAGAAGAGG
Source organism: Viscum album (assembly GCA_963277665.1). NCBI lineage: Eukaryota > Viridiplantae > Streptophyta > Magnoliopsida > Santalales > Viscaceae > Viscum > Viscum album. The sequence continues at coordinate 1,180,434,397 of OY728166.1, forward strand.
GAATGGGGAAGAGTGGGTGGCCATCCATCCATCCTCCCACTGGGATATTGGGAAAGACTCCCTCCCTCATGATAATGCAGGTCTTAGGAACATATTTCTCAACTAGGGTAGTGTGCGTATAGAAATAACATGGAAAATACAAGTGTATATATATATATATGGTACCAAACACTCAATCCCACCTGTGGGTTCTCAGAAAAACCACCAACTCACAACACTTCCACCTTTACTACTACCTCTAAATACACAACATCACACAACAAGTCATGAAACCTATTTCACATTCCAACCAATTTATTTAACCATTTGCATTTCGTTAACCAAGACAACCCATGTCATTCCAAGATTCATTATTCAAATATTTATTTTTTCCATCACTACACGGGAAACCACTAAGCACAACACACAATAGGAAACACAAGAACATTCATTTTAGAAGGAGAATAGCCTGATAAATTAAGGTGTCTCCACACGAAAGACACATCGTCCCAAGACCTCCATGTTTAACAGCCACTGACAATATATCATATATCTATCTCAAGATATATGGTGAAGCTTTATGCATGTTATTAATGGAGAAGTACCCATACCAACACTATTGTCATTCTTCAAACTCATCCCACTCAGATCACATATCAACAGAACCAACCCCCAACTCACAACCCCATATGGTAACACATTACCACACAACCAATTCATAGCCTTGTTCTACAATACTTCTCATCCACACCATAATCAATCAATCTCTCAACCTGATATTCCATTACACCACCAAAGCCATATCACAGCACACATACGTGCTCACAACTATACTACAACACAAACCAGAACAAACCCACACATCACATCACCCCATGTACCATGAAAAAACACAATTCTAGATTTAATAAGGCATCTGTTATTTAAATCCACTTGTTAATTCAGGAATTATCATAGAAACTGTATAATCCTAGGGAATCCATTCATTAGTCGAATATAAGTGATTAACCAATTTCCATATATAAATGTACAACCAAAAATGAAAATCATGAATTCCATAGATCGTTTAGTGCAAAAACAAGGGCCCCCAGTGGCTATGATTTTCATTGGGTAGTTAGCCCATACAAATAAAAATATCAACTAGAAACCAATAACAAACTAGGATCATGCATCATTTTTCCCAACCCCCTGTATATTGATCTTAAACTGGTTCAATTATATTTTTTAATCTGTATTCAACTATATTCACAAGTAAAACATTTGTATCCCCACCCCATATGATTCATAAATATGAGATACAAAGGAAAACCTACCTAAAAGGGTGTCAAAGTTCTTTTCACAAGAACATACCACTCAACGAATCTCCAATCACCTCTTCCGAAAGATATGCATCCATTTGAGGATTTCGTGACACCACTACACCAACAACAACCAAAGAGAACCCCATTAGAACCAAGGGATATCATTTTCCATCACATTGAGAGAATAGAGGGATGAAAATAAGATCAACCTAGTAGAAAATACAAAAACAAAGGAATAACTTACCTTGGATCGAAGACAGATTGCTACGAATCAAAAGAGAGAAGATAGGAATCAATCCTTGGTATAGAAATCCTCAAAACACTAAATTGGGGTCGCCGGGTCACCTGGGGTCGAGGGAGAGTCACTACATGCATAGGTTTTGACAACCTGAGCTACTAGAAAAATACTTAAACCATTATAGTTATGGGGGATTACACGACGTGTAATTCCCTTTCACATCATGCAATGCCTCGAGGTTGGTTTCTCCTAAAAAAACCATCACCTTTCGATTTATTTTATTTTTATAACCCTGAAATATTACACACTATGAACCACCCAAAAAAAGCCTGGAAACCAAGCTCCATGTCGTGTAATCTACTTACATGACGTGTAATCCCTACAGCAGCTTTGTTGCACTCCTGAATCACATGAAAACTCCCAGCACCTCCTCCGAACATCTCCAACATCTGAAAACTAGAAAAGTAATGGGCCGGTATGGCAGAGAGCACTAAATTAGATACCTATCAAACGATTCTCATCCTTAAGAATCCAAAACTAAGCCTAGAATGAAAGGGGTATGAATAACCACCGTACAAGATACCTCTCAAGAGTCTCGCCACACCTCAAATGCTACCATCAGCCAAACATTCCAACCCAAACGACCACACAAACACTTCACACAACCACAATCCCACAACCACAAGATTCCTCCTTTCACATAACCACACTACCACACAACAATCGCAAAACCGCTATGGCCAATGAACTGCACTATCCCAAACAAACAAATTAGGGAATTTTGTCTTCCATGTCAAGATACTATCTGCTTTGGGTGGCACTGACTCGAACACACGAGTTTAATCGCATCATAATTAATGTGTCTCGATTAGGAATCAGGTCCTCCCCTTTCCACACATTAGGACTTTATCACATATCACACCACACATATCTCAACCCAAGGGAAAAAAGATTATTTCATAAAACAATGTTCAAAACATCACAATGAAAAGAAAAATAGAGCAAAAAAATCAAAACAACTCCAGGTACTGAGAATTCATATGCGTTTCTCACTCCCAATTACTCTATTCCTGGACACCATGCCTCCACAACACACGAACCAAAGGAATGGTTCGTCCACAGAATACCTTCTCTTGAAAATCCTGGATCTCTATTGACTGCTCCACAAACGTCGCTTCATCCTAGATATCCAACTCTCCGCAGTCAATAAAATGGTATTCTCATCATGTAGATACCGATGAAGCTGAGATATGTGGAAGATGTTGTGGATCCTCTCAAAACACAGTGGAAACTCTAAATGATATGCCACCTCGCTGACACACCCCAACACCTCAAAGGGTCCGAAGAACCTGGTAGAAAGCTTACTCCATTGGCCAAACCTCTACTACCCACGTTGAGGGGAAACCTTCAAGAACACATGATCCTCAACCTTGAACTCCAAGGTACACCTTTTGTGATTTCCATATGACTTCTTCCGATCCTGCACAACTTTCATCCTCTCACGAATGAGCTAAACTTTCTCTACCATGCTCTTCACCACATCAGGTCCAAGAACAACTATCTCCCCAACCTCCATCCAGCACAACAGAGAATGACACGGTCTCCTATAAAAAGCTTCAAATAGAGTCATACCAATGGAAGAGTGATAGATGTTATTATAAGAAAACTCCACCAAGGGAAGGTATTGTACCCAAGATCCACCCAAGTCCAAGATGAACACCCGCAACATATCCTCCAATTTTTGGATAGTCTGGTCTATCTACCCATCTGTCTGGGGGTGAAAAGAAGTGATGGGGTGTAACTGGGTGCCAAAATCATGATGAAATCCCCTCCAGACTCATGAGGTAAACTGTGCATCCTGATCTAAGCCAATAGACCTCAGAACTCCATGAAACCACACCACCTCATCCACGTACCTCTTAGATAAGAAATTTACTGTGCCCAACTCCTTGATCACTAAGAAGTGTGCCAATTTCATAAACTGATCCACTATCACCCAAATAGCATCATAACCTCCTTGAGATATGGATAAACCTATGAAAAAATCCATCAAGACGCCATCCCATTTCTACTTGGGAACATCTAAGGGCTTCAAAAAACCACTAGGAACATGATGCTTGGCCTTTACCTTCTAGAAAACCAAGCACTTTGTCACAAATTCTACCACAATTTGTTTTATCCTGGTCCAAAAAAACTACATCTTTAAGCCACGATACATTCTAGAAACTTATGTATTTACCACCATGGGTGTGATATGAAACTCACGAAGGACTCCACTATGAATTTCTACAAAAACAAAAAACTTTCCATGAAACAACATCTGGTTTCGACCATCCTCCAACCAACCCTCCAGAGCATCCCCATGGCCAACACGACTGCGTAACACCTCTACCTATGAGTCACCCCACTAAGACTCCTCCACCTGCTATATCAGAGAAGAGCACACCATCATCTGAAACAGACATCATTTAATACCATACACTATTGCATTTAAGTTTAAGGTTTCCAACTCCTCCATCATTTTCTAAGCATCTAAAAATTCCTGAAAAACCTCTTTCTGTGAATTTCTACTTAAAGAATCATCCACAACATTTCTATTTCCTACAGTGTAGGAGATCTCAATGTCGTAGTCCTAAAGAAAATCCGTCCACATCCACTGTCATAATTTCAGATCTTGCTGGGAAAAGATATAACTCAAACTCATGTGATCCTTGAAGACATAGAGTGCTCCACAATGAGATAATTCTGCCACAACTTTATCATTAAAACCACAGCTATCAACTCCATATCATGGGTGACATAGTTTCACTCGTGAGGACATAACTACCTAGACCTATAAGAGATCACTTCCCACTGCTACATTTTCACGTTACCTAAACCCATGTAGGAAGAATCACAAAATTCTTCAAACGTCACCCTTTCTTTAGAAAACTGAAGCATTGGAAAACTAACCCACTTCCCCTTTATGTAAATGAACGCTTACTGAAACTAATCACTCTGCACAAATGCTTGGTCCTTTCTAGTCAAATATATCCATGGGGCAGAAACTCGAGAGAAATCGAGTACAAACCTCCTATAATAGCCCGTGATGCCAAGAAAACTATGAACATCTGCCAATTTCTTGGGTGCTTCCCAAGAAAAACTCACTTCAACCTACGATGGGTCTACTTAAACACCCTACTGAGACACCAAATGCTCAAGGAAATGTACCTATCATGTCCAGAACTTGCACTTGGACAACTTTCCATAGAGACGGTAGCATCAAAGAACCTTTAAGATAGTTCTGAGATGCTCATAATGCTCCTACTATGACTTCAAGTAGATTAAGATGTCATCGATGAACACGATGATGAACTGACCCAGGAACTCACAAAAAAATAGAGTTCATGAGCCCCATGAACATGTTTGGTGCATTCATAACACCAAATGGAATGAATACAAACTTGAAGTGCCCATACCTGCATTTGAAGGCAGTATTTGGGATATCGCCCTCCTTCACCCTTAACTGGTGATATCCAGACAACATATCGATCTTAGAAAACTGACTTTCCCCTATCAACTAGTCTAAAAGATCATTTATCCATAGAAGAGGGTGATAGTTCTTGATCGTCACCTAATTCAACCTCCGGTAGTCTATGAACAACCTCATACCACCATCTGCCTTCTTTGTGAATAACACTGGAGCACCACGCGGTGACACACTGGGCCAAATAAAACCCTATAACATCATATCATCTATCTAAATCCTCAACTCCTACAACTCATAATGTGTCATCCAATAAATAGCCATCAAAATTGGAGAAGCATCGAGTTACAAGTCTATCCCGAACTCAACATTAAGTAGAGGGGGTAGTGTCAAAACTTCCTTAAGGAAAAAATACATGAACTCCCTAATGACTATGGGAACCTCTACTATTTCAGCATCTACTAATTATACTAACAACTCTACCAAAAAGGAAATAATGGTCTCCACATGCTGACTACCCACCTGACAACCCTACATTCCAACGAAAACCATACATTGACTATCCACATACAAAAATATGACTCCTCCAAAAGAAATTGATAACAAAACGTATAGAATACAACCATTTGATTCCAAGGATTAGATCATATGGATACATCTATAGAAAGAAGAGATCCCCATGGGACTGATGTGGTCCCATCATCCATCTACACCCCCAGCACACCTCAAACAAGCTGGTCTAGCCTCTGATTAGAATGGTCAATGCTAGGGGCGCAGGAAGCCTCTCTATATCTATCCCTAGATAATGGTCTAGAGTGAGTGTAAAAAAAGAGTGAGAAGCTCATGAATCAAAAAAACCACAAGCAATGGTGCTGAACAAATTGATTGTACCTCTAATGATCTCTAACCCCACTGGAACTATTGTCTCCACTACGTGCAACTGGACACGCCCAAATCCTCTGCCTCTCTATCGATGACCACCACCACAACCATGCTCGGGTCATAGTCCCAGCGCACAAGGGACATCTTGTAGTCAGCCTCTACCAGCTCCATCTCCCCTCAGCGGAGAAATATCCTGTTGTTCCTACTGTCGAAATTGTCTCAATGGTAACTGGTGTTGAGGCTGATGTTGAACCTATCCACCTCCACTAAATAGAGCTCGAATAGCCATTGGGTACTAATTTTGAAGATTTCCATGAACCCAAAAGAAGAAACACATCGTACCCAAGCCCACCAGAAAGGCACGGAGGCCGCTGGAAACAGAAGGGAAAAAAGGAGGCTCCTGAGGTCATCTCCCCACCAGTGGAAACCTCAAATATCCTGGTGCTTGAGATCTTCCAATGACAAATATTCCTCTCTAATAACTCTACTAGATCCCCTATCACGGTAGACCTCCTCACGAGTGTATCCACTCAATCACCTCTACCTTTCTCTGAACATCTAGATACATTGGCAACGAAAAAGGAGTAACCATGTATTGGATAGAAGGACGAAGTGCCTCCTCGAGACATCTCGCACGAGACCCCTCATCTAGAAAGAGATCTAGGGAAAATGAAGGAGATCCTTGAACTTGATTCGTAGCTCACGCACTGACATACTCTTCTGCTAAAGGGAGAGTAGCTCCTGCATCTTCTCATCCTCTATGGTCAACAAAAAGAATTATGCCTGAAAATCCTTCTATAAGTCAACACACAAAACTTCTTCCTCCTTCTGTTCTCCCAGATACAACATCCACCATTGATGTGTAGCACCCCGCATCTGACAAACTGCCAAAGGGACCTTGTACTCTTTTGGGGACCAAATTAGACCGAAGGCAATCTCCAACTCCTCTATCCAACCTTCTATCCCTACATCAGAAACATTTCCCTCAGACTTTCGCTATGCATGTCGGTGTAAAGCATGAAACTTCCTCTACCACTAGTCATCCTCATCAACTGGATCAACCCTACAATGATTAACCAGATCATCCTATTTAAACTTTACTGCCTGATCCACACGAAGACGATGACCAGGAGCCGTAGTTGAAAGGTAAACAAACCTTTCCTAAACTCGAATAGTATGGAAATTTATTGAAATTAATTTTATTCATTTTATCCATTTTAACCTTCCAAAAAAACCTAATTCAAACAAGAACATAATTCATTATAATGCATGTACCTATCTTAGGATGAATGTACCTCTCCTTGGTCTCTACCTTGCAAGCAGGTCTGTCTTACTTGGTCGTTCAATAAGTTCAATGTCTATGTACTGGATTATGGGGGCCCTAAAAACCCTTGTCCTAGCCGGTCTCCCTAGCCTATTTCATGCACCAAGGTCAACTGGAACTATTTCCATACCATCTCATGCAATTCTTGTTATTCCTAACCCCAAACTTCATCCTATCTCTCAACCATCACCTTTGATACCACACTCTCATGACCCCCTCCATCCAAAGATACCCCTCCTGGGATGGAAATAATGAAAGAGAGATAATGAACCCCAAGTATAGCCTCCAATAGGCCCCGGGTTGGAGACTAGCACCAAGGGTGTACAAATCTCACAATATGGGAGGCGTTACCCTTTGATAAGGAATCAATATCCGGAGATATGATGGATCATCCATGAATAAACTCTATGACATGATAAAAAGAAAACCAAAATCATCCCACATGCATCTGTAAAATAGAACTGATACAAATAAAAAATTCTCCAAAGTAAATACCAAAATTAAAGCTAGGTAGTGACACAACAACTATCAAGATCTGAGATAGTAAGGTCCATCATGGTCTGTGAAATCCTCTTGGAAACTAGAAAATAGTTTTATATACATAGGGTGATCATACAAGTATACTTATTAGGAAAACCAAAGTCTCTCATTCACATGTGAAAGAGGCATACTAATGCACCCGTGAGAAAATAGTCAAACCAAATAGCACCTAAGTAGGTATACTAACCACCCAAACTCACCAAGTCATGCTCACTAAGTAATGCAAGTCAAGTAATATAATATAAAACACATCGATGATAGGGTAACCCACACCACTTTCCCACTGATTAGCTGCTCTCACACCCCAATGGAAAACGTCATGGTGCTCCTACCTCTTCCAAATATATCACATCACATCCCACCAACAAACACCTAGGCCTCACAACACATACCGCCTGCACACACCTGGGCCTCAAAACACATCCCGCCACATACACCTAGACCTCAAAATACATCCCATCCACACACACCTGGGCATCACAGCACATCCAATCACATCACATCACATCTCATCCCAAAGACACTTGAGACACAAACCGCATCTCATCTCAAAGACACTTGGGACACCACATCACAACTCGCCTGCACACATATGGGCCTCACATATCACCACAACATACCTGAAGATTCTTGGGATATCATCACCTAGAAGAGGGAGTGAGGAAGAGCGGATGGCCATCCATCCATCCTACCATTGGTATACTGGGAAAGACATCATCCCCCATGACAATGGGGGTGTTCAGAACATAGTTCTCAACTAGGGTGGGGTTCATATATAAATCATAGAGAAAATACAAGTGTATACATATATGGTACCAAACACTCAATCCTAGCCTATGGGTTCTTGAAAAAACCACAAACTCACAACACCTCCACCTTTGTTGCTACCTCTAAATGAACAATATCACACACCAAGTCTAAAACCCATTTCAAATTCCAAGAAACTTATTTAACCATTTCTATTTTGTTAACCTATCCAACCTAAGCCATTCCAAGCTTCATTATTCAAATATTTATTCATTCCATCATTACATGGGAAACCACTAAGTACACCACACAACAGGCAACACAAGAATAATCATTTCATAAGGCGAAGAGCATGATAAATTAAGGTGGATCCACACTAAAGACACGACATTCAATGTCCTCCACTTTTAACACTCACTCATGATATATCATATATCAATCTCTAGATATAGGTTGAATCTTTCTACATGTTATTAATGGTGAAGTACTCATACCAACACTATTTTCATTCTTCAAACTCATCCCTCTCAAATCACTTGTCAAAATAACCAACCACCAACTCAAAACCCCATATGGTAACACATTACCACACAACTAGTTCATATCCTTATTTTATAATACTTCTCATCCACCCCACAATCAATCAATCTCTCAACCTGAGATTCCATTACACCACCCAATCCATGTCACAGCACACAACCGTGATCACAACCATATTATAGCACAAACCAGAACAAACTCACACATCACATCACCCCATGTACCATGGAAAAACACAAATCCAGATTTAACAAGGCATCACTTATTTAATTCCACTTGTTAATTCAAGGGATATCATAGAAACTGTATGATCCTGGGGCATCCATTCATTAGCTGAATATACGTGATTAACCAATTTTCATATATAAGTTTTCAACCAAAAATGAACATGAATTATATTGGTCATTTAGTGTGTAAATAAGGTCCCCCAACAACCATGATTTTCAGTGCATAGTTAACCCATATAAATCACAATATTAACTAGAAATAAATAATAAAGTAGGATCTTGCATCACCTTTCCCAAATCCCTGTATATTGATCCTAAACCTATTAAATTATCTTTTTTAATATGTATTCAACTATCTTCACAAGTAAAAAATCCATATCCTCACCCCACATGATTCACAAATAGGTGAGATGAAGGACAACCTACCTAAAAAGGGTGTCAAAGTTCTTCACATGAGAACAGACCACTCAACAGATCTCTGGTCACCTCTCCCGTAGGATCTGCATCCATCTAAGGATGTCGCGGTACCACCACACCAAGAACAACCAAAGTGAACCCCATTATAACCAAGGGAGATAATTCTCCATAACATGGCAAGAATTACATGAGAAAAAGGAGATCAACTTGGAAGAAACAACAAAAATAGAGGAAGAATGCACCTTGGATCAAAGAAGGATTGCTACGGATTGAAGGAGAGAAGCTAGGAATCAATCCTTGGCATATGAATCCTAAAAACACTAAAGATGGTTTGTCTGGTCACCTGGGTTCAAGATAGAGTCATTGTACCCATAGGGTTTAACAACCTGAGTGGCTAGAAAAATACTGAAAACATTACAACTGTGGGAGATTACACGATGTGTAATCCCCTTTCACGTCGTGTAATGCCTCGAGGTTGGTTTCTGTCAAAAAAACCTTTTCCATTAAATTTATCTTATTTTTCAAACCCTGAAATATTACATGCCATGAACCACCCAGAACAAGTGATGAAACCAGGCTTCACACTATGTAATCTAATTACACAATGTCTAAGCCCTACAGCAGCTTTGTTGCACTCCCGAATCCCATGAAAACTCCTAGGACCTCCTCCAAACATCTCCAACAATCGAAACGTGACAAATTAACAAACCAGGATGGAATGAACCATTACATGTACCAATATTTTGAGGATAAAGATAAAGTTTTCCTCCAATTATCTCCATGTAATAGAGTCATGATGCCTGGGATGAATTGAAAGCAATGTCCCAGATATATTACCCCCTTTAAGATTCTTGATCGCATTAGAGTTATGTTCTATCGAATTTTAAACCTACCAAACCTATATTTAGTTCATGATATGTTCAATGTGTCTCTCTTGAAGTAGTTTGTACCAAACCTCTTATATGTACTAAATCCAACGGCGGTATAGTGGTTGAATGGTATCTCTTACAAGGAACAACCATTGATAATATTAGATTACATCAAAGAAGTTATATGAAAAAATAATAATTCACATTATCAAAGTAATTTAGACAACCACCAAGTATAAATATGTAACATTGGATCCTGAAGAAGAAATTAAATATAAGTACATTTATCTTTCTTTTATTTTAGAGTGTGAAATGAAATTCTGAGGATGAAATTTATATGGGGGGAAGAATGTAACAAACAAATCAAATTGACTTCTCCATATGTGTGTGTGTGTTATTTGTATGTAAGGTATAATAAACCTCATAAAAATAAAAACTATTTTATTACACTAACAAAGATAAAAATATAATCCATAAAATAGAAAATAGTTCAACATATCAATAAACAGAAGAAAATAATAAAACTATAACTAGATATTTGGGTACATCACGACCAATAAAAATTATCATGGATGTGAAAAAAGCTATAAAAAATAAAAGAAACATTAGAAGTATATTATTCATTTTAAAAATGTAGAATGTAGAACCTTTAGAGTTATTATACTGAATGAAAAATAGTGAATATAAGATCTACTTATAGGATGTGAAAATATTATATGATCATAATAAATATTACCTTTAGAATAGTAACTTCACTGTTGGAATAGTAAAGTAATATTTTATTATTTATGAAATAAAAATATAAGTAATTTATATTATAATACAATTAAATAAAAGTGTTAAATATGATAAAATAAATATTTTACATAAAGAAATAATAATTTTATTTTTTAGAAAACATATATGTTATTTTTCGTTAAAATAAATTTTTATGAAAAATCATAAAATTTAAAATATAAGTTCATTTTCATAAAATAGTTTTATAAAATAAAATTTATCTATTTATAATTAATAATTTAATTTATGAAATCATATGTAATGTTTCTAAGGGTAGAAAATTTAATTATGTCATTATAAATTAGTATTTTCCAATAAATAGGGATTTTATTTAAAAATTAAATTTCTCATATTAATAAAATTACTTTAAAAAAATGGTTTCCAATTTTGGAATTACCACATTAAAATTTTTTCAGGGTGAAGTTTTTATAGTTTTTATGAATAGTAAAATGTGGAGGTGAATAGTAAAATACCATATAAGTACGGAATTTTATAATATTTTATATGAATGAATTTTTGAGGTTCTATAAACTAGATGGATATTTTAACTTTTCATTTACTATTAAATAACAATATTATATCATTTAACGACAATTTTTATCACTATTTGATGATATAATATTCTATTATTTTATTTTATTCTAAAACTCCCCTTTCCTCCCCTTATAAATACCACCTTTCACCACCCTAATTATCCTCACATTTTAAGATTTTTATACTATCTAAACATGATCAACATACCTCTATGATTCTCTTAACCATGTTCTAGAGGCTTTGGTCTCATGAAAAAACACCCTTCAAAGGCATAATTCAATTAGCAAATGATTTTTCCCAGGGAGTAAGGTAAGAACCCTTAATCATTCTTTTTTATTTATATTCCTTTAAATATTCTTCTTATACCTCATAAATCTAACATAAAAGTTCCATTTAGTAAAATATATGATATTATAAAAATTAATATTAATATTAAACCCATATAATGACATAATAATTTTTTTCATAAACAATCATATGTCCATGGACAATATAACCGCTTATAAGGATGTTGTTTTTAAACAACTATTGTCACCTTCATAGATGGTAGTAATAAATAAATGTTTGGTATAATATAAAGTTATTGGTTATATTATAATGTCATTCAATTTCCATAATTTTTTAATAAAAATAAATTAAATAAAAAAATTGAGTTCATAATAGTTATTAAAACCACCTAGATGAATAAACCATTAAATGATAACATTTTTTCTCAATGAACCCATCCTATGATGGAAACGTATATAAATTTAGAATAATTTGATGTTATGGAATTACATTAAAATTATACTATCACTCTACAAGAGTTATGGGCTCATTTGATCAGATTTTCTATCATTATCAATAAACTGATGTGACCTCAGAACTATAAAACAACCATCTAAGGGAACGTGAACATAAACATAATGTCTTGATAAAAAGATTATAAATAAACATAAAAGAATAATAATAAATCTAATATAAATGAAAATTTTCTAAATTAATTATTTAATAAATTTAATTTTATTATTTAGGAGGTTAGAAACAAGTAGAAAGTGAGTCGAGACACAATGTAAGGGAACTCCAAAACCACCCTCTTTTTCTTTTACATTGCACTCTTTATACATTTATCTATATTTATATATCTTTTATTCACATTTACTTTTATATATTATTTATATATATTCCTTATATATATAACTTACTGATTTTCTCTTTCTTTTCTAGGGATATACTATTTTTTCAGGTTCCCTTCACAATCTTTCCTTTAAAGAAAACTCGACTAAAGGGAATGTTTCTATTCATTATTCATTTTCATGTGTCACTATTTTAAAGTAATTTCCCTCATATAATTTATAATCAATAAAAAATATTTTATAGAAAAATATTCTATCTCATTCCAGGTTTTTAGGAAAACATTATGCAGTTACCTTTTATAAAGGTCCTTTACTCTAAAAAAACATTTAAGAGGTTCATTTCTATTCCAGCTTCTCCATTCCTTTCTTATGATTTTTTACATGAACTCAATATTCATGAGATATGATTATGTATTCAATTATTAAATTTTAAAAATAATTGATCATTTTTCCTTTGGAATATGTATGATATAATATTTTGTTATTCTATGAGACATGATTATGTAACACATTTTTTTCTCATGGGTTTTATTTTACTTTTTATTTATGTATGATTTTTTTTACTTATCTAGCACACTTATTCATGTACATATTTTTATATAATGGGTGTTCCTAGAATTATAAATCCTCCTAATGAATTTTATAATGTTTTTATCTCATTAAATACCAAGTATCGTGCATGAGAAATAAACCCAACACACAATGTTATGTTATCTTGACAATGATCCTTAAATTATGATTATGCTGTCATGTTTTATGTTGTTTCCATATTATTATGATACCATGATCTTATGATATCATCTCTTTGATACCTTTTATCCAAGTTATTATATATTTTCCTCCTATTTTATAACATTATGTTATGTCTCTAGACTCATTCATTATTATGTTTGTTCTCTTACACGAATTTAAAATCCAACCCTTTTCTTTAATACATAACCTCAAGGTATCTTTTGCAGTAATTAATGAACCAAGGTATTTAGGAGAACATTATAGAGATTGAAATAAATATAATGTAATTTATTTAAATTTTATGTATAATTTATCTAATCTCCCAAAGACACAAGAACACTTGATTTTTGGGTTGTGATTTATGGATTTTTATGTTAAATATCTTGTAATATATATATATATATATATATAAGATTTGTGTTTCTATAACTAGTATCAAAGAAAGGTGTAGTTATTTTTTGGGATTGAGATAGTGAATTGAATAGGAAATATGTCATGACCCTGCCTTCCTCAGACTAAGAACCAAGTCATCAGACCCCATGGGTCTCCTATAATACCTTGGTTGACTTCCCAGCACACCACATGCTATTACTCCCTGGGGTCACTCATATATTTATACCTTATATATACACACACACACATATATATATATACCCCCCCACACACACACATATATATATATATATATTTATTTATTTATTTAACCCATATATACATATTATATATATACACATCTGTATATACACCCGTGTATGTATATAAATATGTATATTTATCCCACGTATATATATATAATTTAATTTGTCACACACAAATATTATTTTTCCGAATTTAATAATAAAAATAATAAAAATAAAAAATATTATTATTATTAAATATCTCACATCATTTCCATCATTAACAATTTAAATACCAAAAATTGAAAATGCATGTTTAATCAATGATTCAGCATGAATTTAATGACAGTGTGTCTAAATTCATCCATTAATGGAGTTGCATATTTTAAATCAGTCAAAATCGTTGTATTTTAAAGCTTCCAAATTGATACAACATCATAAATGGTGGTCTCCACCTTGAAACGTTGAAGAAGATGACTTAATTTTTAAATAAATAAATTTTAATTAATTAAAATCAGAATAATAATATGATTAAAATTTAAAAAGGTATCATCGCGTACGATGTTACCAAACACCCAACGCACACAAAAGTTAAACTCTGCCTAGGGTAAACTCCACATTCTATACCTAAAGGTGATCTCATATTTCTCATAAGATGCACTATTTTTGATATATTCAATTATTTATTATTTAAAAATACAATAATAATATAAATAAATATTAAAAATGTATTATCGTGTGCGATGTTACCAAACACCCAACGCGCATAAAAGTTGTATCCCACATTGGATAAACCCCACATCCCGAACCTAACTGCGATCTCAGATCTCTTACACGATGCACCATTTGAGAGATATTAAATAATTTTTGAAAAATAATATAATAAAAATATTAAATAACTTATCCTCATGTGTGATCTGACCAAATGTCTGATGCTCACAAATGTTATACCCCACCAAGGGTAAAAACGATGTCTTGAACCTAACAGTGGTCTCATTTTCATATACAACACACTGTTTTGGAGATATTAAATTATTTTGGATAAATCACACGCGTATAAAATAATATATTTAATATTTTTATTTTGTCTCTGATGGGGCTCTACGGGCCTCAAAATCTTTCAGTAAATCAGCACCTAACTCAAAAAAATATTCCATATAATTATAAGGTGTTAACTGGGATTTTACCCTAATAAAAAATCTTTAAATCATCTATTAAGTTTTTTTATTGAAAAACTGCATTTTCACATAAAAATAGTAGATTATTATCAATGGGGGTTTTTATTATCTTTAAAGAAATTAGGTTACTACAAAATATACCATTAATAACCTATATTGATACTTATAAATTCATAATATTGGATATATATTTCATTTTTGAATTATTATTTCAATGTTCATAGTTTTCCTTTTTTATATACTAATTAATATGAGTATTGTGAAATCTAAATTTCTTTAAGTTTTAGTAAATTATTAGAACGTGAATCAAATGGGGATAGGTACAATTATTTTTCAATCCTAGACTAAAAACGTCTTTCTTAATTATAGATGTATGAAATCTTTCATATCAATAAAGTTCAGTAGAAATATTCAAACACCATATCAAGACATAGATATAGAGTTATTTTTTAAAATATAAAGTATTGAAATATTTTTATCTCAAGTATATAACTCTTATTCAATTAACATTTATGAGAAGAATATCTTAGAAAACCTGTTTATACTCTCTTTAGTAGAATTTGATGTTATACTGGGCATGGATTAGTTGAAAATATATAGATCCAACATTGACTATCAGGAGGGAAATCAATTTCCATACCCCAAATCATCCTTTGATTCTAAAAAATGCAAGAAGGATAATGAATCTATTTTGTAAACTCTTTATCAAGAATGGATATTTTTAACTTATGATAAGTCATGTCTAGCTCAAATTATTGAGACAAATGAGAGGATCTTCCTTAAAGACATTCTAATTGTGATGGAATATACTAATGTATTCCCCCAAGAGTTATCTGGACATCCTCCTAATTGAAAGGTTGGGTTCTCAATTGAACTTATACTCAAAAATCTTTATGTATCCAAGAGTCCCTGAATAATGACATCTATTGAGCTAAAAGTGCAGAATAAGTAACTATTTATGAATATGGTAAAGGGTTTCATATTACCAAGTGATTCATTATGGGCTGTTTCGGTCCTATTTATCAGGAGGAAGTATGGTTAAATGAACCACTACATTGATTATCATGAACTCAATAGGTTCATGATAAAGAACAAGTATCTCATACCAATTATTGATGACTTGTTTGATTAACTATGTGTGGACCAATACTTCTCTATGGTCGAATTTTGGTCAGAATCACATCTATTAAAGTTAATGAAGGATGAAATTCCTATGACTTTATTTTATACATGATGCAAACACTATAAGTTCATAGTGATTCCACTCAAACTCAAAAATACTCTAATGATTTTTATAGAAACCTTTAGATATTATCTAAAAAAATATTTGTTGGTAATTAAATATGGTATTCTCATATACTCTATAAGTATGGAGGAATATGGGGAGAAATTGAGTACTATGATAAATAGTTTTTGAAAGGATGATTTGTATGAAAAGTATAGTAAATGTGAATTTTGGA
Source organism: Viscum album (assembly GCA_963277665.1). Classification (NCBI taxonomy): domain Eukaryota; kingdom Viridiplantae; phylum Streptophyta; class Magnoliopsida; order Santalales; family Viscaceae; genus Viscum; species Viscum album. The sequence continues at coordinate 1,180,451,340 of OY728166.1, forward strand.
TGGAGAAAGTAATATTATTGAGGCATGTTACCATAGGAATAATGATATCTATAGATCCTTTAGATAAAAAGACGATTGAGGAATGGCTCAAACCAACATATGTAATGGAGATATATAGTTTCTTTAGACAATCTAGGTACTATCAATGATTTTTGAGTAAATTCTAAAGATTTTTAAACACAATAACCAAGCTAACACATAATGGAGTAATGTTTTTCTACATTGTTGAATGTGAAAAGGTATTCAAGGATTCAAAGAATATGCTAATCAATGTACCTATACTGACACTACCCACAAGTGGGGAAGGATTTTTTTTATCTACATTGATACTTCAAAGAAGGTATTAGGTTATGTTCTAATTTAAAATGATAAATTGATATCCTATTCCTTAATATAATTGAAGATTCATGATAAAAATATCTGATTCATGATCTGTAGTTGGTTATAGTAATCGTCATATTAAATATTTGGAGGTATCATTTCTATGGAGAAAAGTGTGACATATATATAGATCATAATATCTTGAACTATATATTCCCATAGTTTAAGAACAATATGCACCAACAATGACGGCCATACCTGATTAAGGTATATGAATACTAAATCCATTAATATCATTAGAAGGTGAATAAAGTTTTGAATATTCTATGTAGAAAAGATCATGAAACCATATCCATGTTGAGGATTTATAATGATCCCTTAGACATACAATTGATAGAATGGGAATTATAAAGAAAGGAAGAACATGCTACCTTACATAAATAATTTTCTAACCATCAATTCTGGAGAAGATTAAGAAATCCCAAAGTGAGGATGTATAGATACAAAAGAATGTGGATATAATAAGAAAGGGAAGATCCACATAATTAAACATTGATAAAGAATGATTTTTGATATTTAGAAAATTTTTATGCATACCATGATTTCCATAGATTAAGAGAGAGATATTGAATGATGTTTATAGATCAATATTCTCTATCCACTAAGGGAGAATAAATATGTATATAGATCTCTAAGAGCACTGATGATGGGGAAATTAAAATATAGAGATTGTAGAATATACATAAAAGTTATTAGTGTGACAAAAAATGAAGTTAGAAAGAAAAAAGTTTGAGGGGATGATGAAACCACTTCTCATACTTACAAGGAAATGAGATAACATCATAAGGGATTTTTTAAGGGGTCTTATAAAGAAATCCGATGGAAATAATGCCAGATGGGTTGTAGTGGATCATCTTACAAACATTTATCACTTCATCAACCTTCAATAATACTTCTCTCTAAATCAACTTCCAAATACATATATTAGAAATGTGGTGAGGCTATATGGTACATTATAATTATTTAAATTAGATTGAGATCCAAGGTTCACCTCAATGTTCTGGAAAAGACTTCAACATATGACTTGAACATAAATTAGAATTTTAGTACAATCTATTACCCCCAGGCTGATGTCCAATCTGAAAGGATTATCCAAAGATATGAGGATATGATGTGAGGTTTCTCTTTAGTCTTTAAACAAAGTAAGTGTCAACATATACCTATGGTTGATTTATTATAGAATAATAGCTTTCACATGAGTAATAATATGGATACTTCTAAGGCCCTCTTTGGGAAGAAATATAAAACTCTAACATATTGGGATGAAGTTGTAGAGCATAAGCTACTAAGACCTGAATTGGTTGAAGAAATATTATAGAAGGTTAAATCCATTCAATGATAAGTCAAAGTAGTGCAGAGTTAAAGAGGATATATAAAAACAATCATCAATGAGATTGGGAGTCTGAGGTTAGTGATAAATTGTTCCTCGGTATATCTCCATAGAGGAGAGTCGTGAGTTTCAGGATGAAGGGAATGCTAAGTCCTCGATTCATTTCCCCGTTTGAGATCCCTTATCACATTGGAGTTGTAGCCTACTGAATTTCACTCCCACCAAAACTATCTCAAGTTTAAGACATGTTCCATGTATCCCTCTTGAATAAGTACATAATTTATCCCTCACATGTGCTAAATATAGAGGTGGTACATTTGGAGAATGATCTCTCTTACAAGGAGGAGCTAGTGGAGATTATTGATTGTAGAGACAAAGTTATACGAAACAAGTCAACTCACCTTGTCAAAGTACTACAGAGAAACCATAAATATGAAGAGGAAACAAGGGAACCTAAAGAATAAAATAAAAGAGAAGTACCCTCATTTTATTTGATCTTAGAGTGTTAAATGAAATTCAAGGATGAAATTTATAAAATTGGAAGAATATAATGACGTAGAACTTTTCGACATGACTTTTTTTGTAATGTATATAGGGGTGTTATTTAGATATAAGGTATTATTTACCCCATAATAAAAATTAACATGATTTTATTACACTAACATAGAATGTTACATGAAGTATAAGTATACTCCATAAAATTGAAAATATTACAAAGAAATACATAAAGTAAATAATAAAACTAGAATTTGATATTCGGGTAAATCATGGTCCCCATAAATTATCAAGGATGTGAACAAAATTTTAAAAAGGAAAATAATAATATAATCAAAATTATGGAAATGAACAATATATAATATTGAGAGGAATTGTAGTTAATTATGAATAATGAATATAAAATATATTTATAGGATGTGTAAAAGTTATATGACCATTGTAAATATAACCCTTGGAATAGTAACTTGACCATTAAAATAATAAAATTATATTTAGGTATTTTAAGAATTAAAAATATGTGGAATTTATATCAAAAGATAATTAATTAAAAATTTTAAATAAGATAAAATATATATGTGACATAAAAAAGAATAATTATATTTTTGGGAAAACAAATATGTTTTATTTATGCTAAAATACACTTTCATGAAAATTTAAAATTTTGAAATAAAAATTATTTTTTATAAAATGGTTTTATAAAACACCAGTTATCTATATAAAAATAATAATATAATTTTATGAAATAATTTATAATTTTTCTAAGGGTTTAAAATTTGATTGTTCTATAAAACTTTAATATTTTTTATTAAATAATGACTTAATTTAAAAATAAATTCTTATATTTAGAAAAATATTTTTAAAAAATGGATTTCAACTATGGAATCAAAATTTTGAAATTTTGTTAGGGTGAAGTTTATATTTTTTCCATAAATAGTAAAAGACAGAGGTGAATTGTAAAATACTATGTCATATTTTGTAAAAGATTATTCAGGATTATAGATGATAAATGAATATTTTAATGTTTCATATACTATTAAATAACAATCCCCTTAAAATGGAATCACATGTTTGATCACTCTTTGAAGATATAATATTTAATTATAAAATACCCATCTCCCCCCTTATAAATATCATCCTTCACTACCCCACTTATCCCCACAATGTAAGACTCTTAGATTTTCTAAGATCTACTAAAATATATCTCCAAATGTATTATAAATATTATATGTGTTATTTTCTCATCAAAATAACACCCTTTAAAGTAATAATTCAATTAGCAAAGGGTTTTTTCAATGGAGTAAGGTAAGAACTCATAGTCACTCTTTCATTTATATTCCTTAAAATATTACTCTTCTACCCCATAAATTTTATATCCAACTTAATTTTAACAAAATATATGATATTATTCTACATTCATATAAATATTAACAAAATATAATGACTCAATAGTTATTTTCATAAACAAACATTTGGTCATGGTCAGTACAACCACCTATGAGAATGTTGTTTTAAACAAATATTATCGCCTTCATGGATGGTTATAATAAATAATATGATTTTAAAATATGAACTTAATAATTATATTATAATATTAATTTTATTCTATAGTATTTAAATAATCATAAATTAAATAAAACAAATTAAGTTTACAATGGCTGTTAAAACCACCAAAATGAACGAACCATTAAACAATAGCATTCATACACATTGAACTGTGTATATGTCCAAAAACATTATGGATTTTTAAAAGAATTTAAACTTTTGGAATGTAATTAATATCATATTATAAAAAATCTAGATTAATGGAGTCATTTAACAAGATCTTACATCATTACCAATAAATTGATGCTACCTCAGAACCAATAAACATTTGTCCTCTGGATAATGAACATGAACATAATGTCTTGATAAAATGATTATAAATGAACATAAAATAATAAACATAAATTTAATTTATAAGAAAAATGTTATGAATAAAGAATTTAATAAATTTTATTTTATTATTTTGGAGGTTAGACACACGTACCAAGCGAGTTAGCAACTGTGGTAAAGGAACTCCCAAACAAACATATTTTTCTTTTGGGTTAGGATTTTCTCAATATTATCCTCTATTTACCACTATTTTCTTTGAATGTACTTATTATATATTCTATATATATGTTCCTTACATATATTCCTATTTTTTCCCTTTATTTGACATGGATATGAATGTTTTTCAGGTTTACTTCTCAATCTTTTCTATAAATAAATCCTGATTAAAGTGAATGTTTCTATTCCTTATTCCTTTTTATGTGTAATTTTTTTAAATTATATTCCCTACTATTATTTCTAAAAATAATTACTATTTTTGGGAAAACTATTCTATTAAATATCTAATTTTTTAAGGTAAACATTATTTTCTTACATTTTATAAAGGCCCTTTACTCAAAACATTATTTTCTTGTATGTGTGATTACATATGCATTTACATATTAGGATATGATAGGTGGGCCAAGAATTATATAACCCCAAATGTATTGGATAATAATTTTCTCATGAGATATTTATGATGCATGGAAAATAGGCCTAGTACACTATTTTATGTTGTCTTTTCAGCGAGCCCTAACTTATGATTATGAAGTCGTGTTATATGTTGATACCATATTTTTATTATTACATGATTCTATGATATAACCTCATTTATACCATGTTTACATGTGATTATATATGATCTTACTCTTTTACGACATCATGGTATACTTAATTATAATGTTTTTTCCCTTATCAAGATTTTTCAGTGCACCTTTTTCACTTATGTATTCCCCCAGGGTATCCTTTGTAGTAATATAATAAAAAATTGATTTGGATCACCTTATGAAGACCTAAATAAAGATAATGTATTCTATTTTTATGTTGATCTATTACATATCTAATATCCCAATGATAGTATAACTCTTGATTTCTAGGTAATGATTTATGGATTTTAATATTAAATATCATGTAATTATATATATTTATATAAGATATTCAATTTTTTATAATGTATTTACCCCCACCTAAGGTGAAGGATAGAAGAAGATATGAGAAAAATAATATAATAGAACATATCTAATGAGGAAAACTAGAGAACACCACCTTCACTTTCTCAAAATGGAACTACTACAAACCCCAATACCCAATGTTTTCTTTACATGTGATTACTAAACTATTAATTATATTCATATATATTATATACTTATCATATATTGAATTTACTTATGAAATATTTATGTGATAATTCTCGTAGAGTTTTTTCCACTAACTGGTTATAAGGGCCCCCCCTATAATGAAAACCTAAAGAAGCTAGAAATATATTCTTAAAACTATGTCCTATAGTCTAGATACATAAACAATACCACACTCAGTCTGTGGGTTGGACCAACTACCACTAAGAAAGGAGTTGATAGGGTCGACCACTAAGTGTATGTAAATTATCATTGGATTCGACTGGATAAAAGTTTTAGAATAAATTTATTACCGGTTTATAGAATGATATATTTCATTTTATATTGATCTTAAATTTAATCATAAGTTATTCAAGTCAAAAATAAGTGATTTGATTTTATATCTTTTTTTTATAAGAGAGATGCATTCAGGCCGAAACCTAAATGTAGTATCCAATATTATTCATATCCTCAACTATAACTAAATAAAAGGGAACTATAATACATAAGTGAAAAGAAATGAGAGCACACATAGATTAAATTTTCCTAAAACATCACACGAGAATATACATGAAATAAGAATCAAAGATGGATACAAGCGCCATGAGGGAAAAATAAAAACCTGATGACGCCTACAATCAACAAAGGGAGACCTCCAAGAAAGAACAAACTAAGAGGGTCTCCAATGATAATGTGATATCATCAAGATAGGTAAGTGTTATTGATCAAGAATAATGAGCCCTTATACAATATTTGGTAGCTCTCTCAATGTGTATGTTTTAGACACAATCATGGATTCGCAACACATTCTGGTAAGAGATTCCACCAGAAGGATAACTATTCAGGAAGAATACTTCAACTATGTGTGGTGTAAGGTAAAAATTGGATACTAAATATGAGAGATAATTCTACTAATAGAATAATGGAAGTGTAGGTCCCATGTATTATAATTGATAGTGTTAACCAACTAAAGAGAATCCAATTCAATTAAAAAACTTCCCTAAGAAATATCTCTTGATCCAATGAATGGCATGGAGGCGGGCTATAGCATCTTCTTATAAAGTTGACTAAGTTAAACAAATTGGTAAATCATATAGGAAGAAACATTTATCATTAAGATCAATCACAATAATTCACATAGAGAAAGTGGTGAACGATGTGTCTGTGTTAATTTTAACAAATCCCTTCAGAGAGGGTGTCCAGGTTGTAGACTATAGAGTGAGCATGGTTTCAATTAAGAAAGTGATATTAATCATTTAAAAAAATATATAATCCAAACCTGATTGGCCCGAAGGTGTCCAGTAGAGAAAATCAAATAAATAAGGTATTTGATATCTTTAATGGTGTTGGTGGAATTAAACAAACCCCCATTGTGGATGATTTTATTCCTTTTAACCCACATTATCCAAGATATAGTTAGATAAATTAAATAATAATAGAATTTCCATCCTTTGGGTTCAAAATGATCCCATGACTAAGAACAGTGATCAAGACAATTGGTCTTCTAATCCACATTTGGGGGAAACTAGAATTTCCAAAAAAATAATTGGAAATTATTTTAACCTCCTCGTGATTATGAAATAATTGATCAACTGTTTCACTATTTATATTATAGAGGACACATCTGATGATATTTCTTTTAACACATATTATCCAAGATATAGTTAGATAAATTAAATCATAAGATACTTTCAATACTTTGGGTTCAAAATGATCCCACCACCGAGAACAGTGATCAAGACAAGTGGTCTTTTGATCCACATTGGGGGAAAACTAGAATTTCTATAAAAATAACCGAAATTTATTTTAACCTCATAATGATTATGAAATAAGTTATCAACAATTTCACTATTTATATTATAAAGGACACATCTAGAAGGCTGGTGAATTGAAAATTTATACAGGGAATCCTCTATAGGAAAAGTATTATTAATTAATCTATTGGAGAAAATGGAGAGTTCGGGGTAATATGATTATTCCAGATAACATTTCCAAAAGGTGATTCCCTATTACTTTTATGAATGAAATTATAAACATCGTTAAAATGGAAAGTGGTGAGATGACTAGTCATCATAAAAAACTCAGAGGGTAAAACATCACAAGCATGGGTAATGGCCTCCCAAGTAGATGAAGATTATATTTTAAAATAATTAATATATCTTTGCCTCAAGAAGCTGGTCCAGATATTTCAAACAAATAAAATCCTATTCCAAAGCTGAATCATGTAAGTTTTGTATTCTTTGATATTCCTTATCATAAACTATTTTCTGAGTTTGTATGACCAATTATTTTCCAATAAATTCATTTCCTTTTTGGGATAAAATCAGTCTCTCCAAAATATTTTTTCTATCTTGAAATTAAGAATATGAGACATGGCTTAATAGAGGTGAAACAAAAAGGTAGAATATAATGAAAGGAATAAGTACAGAGATAATTAACTAATGTTTTCCCCTCATAGATAGAAATTTATTCTTCTAATTAGATCATTTCTTATGAAACCGGTCAATCATATTGGGGAAGTGAGAATACTTTGGTTTTTTTGAGGCTAGCGTGTAACCCAGGTAATGAATGGGTTGATGGGATTGAATCATACCTAAAAGTGGTTTTATATGTCACAATTTAAAGGGAAGATCCTTACCACCAGAAATTTTCTTTTGGGATATTTGATGGTGAGGCCAGAAGTATTTTTGAATCTTGAGAAGAAGGGACTTAAGATTCCTAATGAATCTGGATTCTCACTTAGTGAAGATGAAGAAATCATATACATACTCCATATGAGTAATAAGGTGGAAATTTTGAGCAGTTCCAAGGTTCAAGGGTGCCCTGGTTGGAGAGAGATGATAAGCCCCTTTGAAGGTATTTTAAGCTAATAATGAAAATAATGGAGGACATAGGATCTCCCTGCTAAACTTTTGCATCAATTGGAAGAATCCAGTAGAGAATCCATTCATTAAAATAGATAACCTTGTAGAGTGAAGGACATTCTTGATAATCATTGTAAATTGAGATCAAAATCCAAATTTAGACAAGTCATCAAGTAGAAAGTTCCATGATATATATTTGAACGTTTTTTTTGGTTTAACTTAAAAAATAATCTATTACCTCTTCTTTTATGATTCAGTGGGTGAATCATCTCTTTCTACATGAGAATATTGTCTTGATTATGTCTATTTTTGAAAAAATCGGTCTGATCTTTAGAGATGATGGAATCAAGAAGGGAACAAAGTCATGCCTCAAGGACCTAAGAGAGAACTTTTATAACAAAATTAGAGAGAGAAATATGAATGAAATCATTAAAATTGGTAGGATTTTTAGTTTTGGGAATAAGGTAAAAGGAGGCTCTTCACACTATTAATGTCATGGGAGTACCCATGATGAAATTGTTAGATGTACTAAGGAGGTATTTACTGATAATTTCCCAATAGTGATTAAAAAATATACTATTAAAACCATCAAGGCATGGGGCACTACTAGATTTGGAGTCCCAAACCACTGTTTTAAGTTTTTACAAGGTCACTAAAGCTATCATAGCTTAATTTTGGGTTTTATTAACAATATTAGAAACACAATCAAGGATATCATAGTCTATGACAACTGGATGTGAATTAAATAAATCTTAGAAAAAATTAGTGGTCATCTATTTCAATGAAATGGGGACATAAATAAAGTGTCCATTATTAATTTTTATGACTCTAATTACAGATAGATTATTCTTATTCTTAACTTGAGCATGAAAAAACATTTTGTTAATGTCCCCTTATTTAATCCATTGAATAATATATTTTTATCTATAGGCTGATTCTTTATTTTTAAGGCTAAAATAATATTGGCCTTAGTTTTGTTAAGGGTCTCTTGGTTGAGGTTAGTAAGAGAAGAGTCATATATGGACTCAAGACATTGAATTTCACCTTCAAGTAAGGAAATATTATCAAACACATTACCTAATGTACATTTATTCCAAATATGAATAGAATATTTGATGACTTTCAGTTTCTAACCAAAACCATGCATACCTAACCAAGGGTTGGAGGCCCACAGCTAGCCTGTATAGTTGATAGGAAGCTATCATGGTTAATCCACATATTTAAAAATATAAATTGCATTGGGTGCGTGTAGAGTCTAAAAATATATTGATAAGTATTGGTGTGAGTTATGAGGATGTGAAACTAAAATATAGAACCTTAAGGTTATCCCATAGATCCTATACTTTATAAGAAATCAAGAATCAATCATGTTTCCACCACTTAAGTCCATTTGATCTTTTACCATTCCTAGTGTAATTATTTCCTATACACGGTGGGTCAATAATATTGATGAATGGTATAAAATTATTGAAGCCTTCGATCACAGAGATATTTGGATTATGAGAACTTAAACTCTCCGATGAGTTCTGGAAAATGTTGAAATCACCTCCTATAATCCATTTTTTTTAAGAATAGAGTTAAGGTTAGATAAGTTTTTCCACAAGGGTTGTCTACCTACTCTCATATATTTGGCATACTCAATGTTCCAGTGAAAATAAAGGTTTTTTTGGGAGAATGGTTTCTAACATCGAGAAATTTTGGGTCATTATCTTCAACAATAATGGAAAATTTAGAGTCGCAAAAGATCCAAAACTTAATGGATGCATTATAGGTAGCACTGAAATATCCTAATTTATGATAAAAATATAACAATTTATGGCTAGATATAACGGATTCCAAAATAGAAAAGTAATTGAGATTATGGGATTTAACCAAGCACCTAAATCTTCTAAAATAATATTGAGTACCCTAGAAATTCTATATAAGAGATTTGAACATTAATTATCTAAAAAAGGAACTTTTTGGAAAAGGAAACCTTAGGGTTACTAGGATTTATAGTCTTGTTGTGTGACCTAGTATTTTATGCTATTGAAGAGGAGATTTCAGGAATGGATAGGTCATCCTTTGACTTCGGAAGGGGGTTTCTACCTTATGAGAAAAATTAAAAGGGTCTTACTTGATGCCTTATTCCTCATCTTGGTCCTCCCTAAGGATTTCAAAAAAAAAATCCAGTGGCCAAAGATTTATTAGGTATATGAAGAGAAGTGGGAACCTTAGATATTCTCAGAGGTTCACTGGTAATAGGAGAAGAGATAGTATTGAGAGATATATCAATCTAGATATTTATAGGAACTTGGGGATTGTTAGTTTGAGATTCGAGTAACTAAATAAGGAGGGTGTGATGAAGGAATAGAGGTTGAAGTTGAAGGTGAAGAATCATTGGTGATCACAATAGATGAGGAGGGGAAGGAGATGGGGGTTTCATGAATAATAGCTTTATCTATCTTCTTATATGAAAGAGAAGATATTGGATTCCACTGTTTAGGAGGGGGAGGAGGTAGTTTAGGGATGCTTCTAGCCAGATTAGTCAGTTTAGACAGATGAAAAGTAAAATTTTGAAAGACACTGATCGAGTTTATAACAAAAAGTACATAAATACAGCAGTTATTCATAACATACATATTTCATGAAGCCATTTTTACCACTAAATATCCATATTGGGGAAGGCTCAGATGAAGGAACATCCACTTAAATTCATAGCATGGATATAGACAGTCGATATCCAGCGAGAGTAGCCACATCTGATTTAATGGGTTTTTCGTTTGTCCTGCCAATTTCCATGAGAGTATCCTTATCCATTATGTGGACTAGAAAAATTGGGAGTGCATCCCAAATAGGCATAATGAGGGACTCTTTATCAATATAGAAATCTAGAAACTATTTGAGTATTTTCATAGGGTATTTGTTGATCCTCCAATATTTCCTTATACAACATCTATAGTATTCTTCCTCTAAGTTAATGTTGAGAAGAATGTGAGAATAGTTGATGAGTCCGACATTCAAGCTAATGAATCCAATAAATTAAAATGTCTTCCTTATGGACTACAAGGTAGGGTAGCTTATAGATAACTTTATGATCATATAGAAATGATACCTCTCAATGAGTTCCCCCACTTTGACTTCATCAAACTCAATTGTGTTCATTCCCTTATGATGAAACAGAGTTTTCATAGTGAAATGGACTCCCCTTCATTGAGGTTTAGAGGGAAAATGTCTTGGTTTGAGAAATTCCATGAATTATGAATGATATGTAGTGGAGATTTCATCTAGAGGAGCGACGATTTTTAACAGCAGCGTATCGAAGTAGGATTTATCGGGAGGAGGGAACTCGATAAAAGTGGATCCCAGGCCATGATGAGATGAAAATTTTCTACTGTATACCTTATTTATTTACAAAATTAATAAATATAATATTGTTATGAAACATTATTAATGGATGTCATAATTATGAAAATAATGATGACTCTTCAATTCCCAATTAATTTCCCTCTTAATGACCAACCATACATATTCTAAAACCATTGGTATTCTAGCTGTTGGATTAAATATGGTAGGAAATAATCTCAACCATTGGATCAGATCTCATGTACTCTATAAATATGGTGATATGTTAATGAAATGATATGGACTTTTTTCTCTACATTATTTTCTTTACTTTTTTATTTCTCTTGTATTTGTATTTCCATTTTTCATTATCATCATCATATGAAAATTGGACACTCGCTTTCACAATGATGTGTTTTGCCTACGATCGATCTTACATTTCTGGTTTTAAAATGCTTTTCAGTTTCAATTGGAATTTGATCAATTTCACAACATGTTATCCGCATGATTATCCTCTTCGCATTGTGCATCGTGACGTCGCTATCTTCATCCCCATCATCGGCATAAGAAAAATATCATAGGAAAAAGGTATGTCACATGTTTTTATAAACATTCTTATTTTGGCATACTCTTTCGTATGCGCATCGACTCCACTCATTCAAGGAGCTACATAAAAAGGTGATCCTTATTTTATATTTAAGATATTGTTACATTTATGTTTCCCCTCTTGATAAATCTGAAAATTATATATGATTTTCTTAATCTTTTTCTGCGGAAAAAATAATGAGCTCTTGAAGAGTTGTAATGACTCACGGTTGCCAAATTTCACTTAATTCCTTGAATAGAATGTGTTTGATTAATAACTCATGTAGTAGATGTCAAGAAAAACATCATTCATCAAATGAATAAAAAACTACACCACCATAAGTGGTTGAATGATGAACATCGTGTACCCATCGTACGTTGAGCCGATGTTTGATAATCATCGCGTACCTATCGTATGTCGAGCCTAAGCTTGATGAACATCATGTACCCATCGTACATCGAGCCGAAGTTTGATGAACATCGCGTACCCGTCATACGTCGAGCCTAAGTTTGATGAACATCACATACCCGTTGTATGTTGAGTTGAAGTTTGTTGATCATCATGTACCTATCATACGTCGATCCAAAATTTTCTAATCATGCCATGAACCATGAAATTTCATCTCACTTGTTCCTTTGTTCACCCTGAAGGTGAAAAGTTTGATTATGATATATAAAGGCTCATAATAAAGATGATATTTACTTTAAATATTTTTAAATATATTTTTTTATTTATTTTCTCTTTATTTTATTTCTTATAAAATGTTTTAGAGAAATTAAATGTTCTTGATGAATACGCATAAATATATTTTATATATATTAATCCCTTTAAGTGGATGAAATTTATGAAATTACTGAATTGAATATTCATAAAATTTTCTTAAAGACACTATAAAACTCAAACAAATAATTTTATTATGTTCCCTGGAGTGAATGAGAATATTTATTGAAAATAATTTATTTCATTCCCTAAATTGAATGAAAATATACATGATTTTATTATAAATCAAGTTTGAGGAGAATATGATATTGTGCGAATGATCATTGTGTTGTATTTGTTTTAAAAAATAACAATAATATAACCACCAGATGTTTTTTGATGACAATAAATATTTACAGAGCACAATAAATTTTATGAATATTTATAAAATAATGCATCCCTGAAGGATGATATGAAAATAATGTCCTTTGACATTATATTGAATAATATCTTTATTTATCATTTATTGTTCATGCATCAACAATATCAAGGGAAACATTATTATTTATCATATTCTTATGGATTATCAATATCATCTCTTGTAATTAATCTATCCCTTAAAGTGGATGTTGTTGTTCATATAATTCATAAATGAAATGATTTAATTACATAGTTTTGATAATCTGATATATATTATGAAAATTATTTTACCACCTAAAGTGGTTAAATAAATGATCATCATAATCAATAAAATTTATATTTTATTCAGGATGATCATTATTTATAAATAATAAATTATCATTCATGGATCATGAAATCCGATGAATGAATGAATTCCCCGATGTGAATATATTATGAATTACTATATCTCATTCCTTAAAGCGAATGAAAATTTTCATGATTTTTTCATGATTTGTGATATCCCAAATATTTGAGATTTTTTGAGGTTTGATCAATTGATTTATCTTTCATTTGATAAAGTGGATTTTGTTTATGAGTTATAATTTTGGATGGTGATAAGGTGTGTTGTGAATCCAGAAGATTCTTCCACATTGGTTCTCGCTACCACATTCACCAGCTTCAAAAGACGTGGGGGTTCATATCCTAGGTAGATGTATTATAAAATAATATTTGGGCCCGAAGTTCCAAAATATTTTTTCTAGAAGTTCTAAATTATGCAATAATCCTCTTGGTGATGGGCCTAACCCATTATGATTATATTATGAATTCATCAACCACCATAAGTGGAAATTATAATGACAAATATGAGTTTGCAAAAAGAAAGATCTTGGAGATCTTATATGAGTCGATCTTGAAGAAAAATATTTACAAATATTATTTTGATTAAATGGTTCAAAAGAACTCATATATGTGTTAGTATATGCTCATATAAGTACATTTACCAGTAGTGAAAATTAATAAACGACTCCAGAAGAGCGAATATATTCCTACCTAGTAGTACAAATTCTTAATGATTTGTTATATCTGAAGTCTCAATGATATATGTGAATGGTATTCTTGAAAATGAATATCATATAGAGACACTGGATAAAAGAGGTACCTAAATATGTAACAAGCATTCATAAAATTGATTATAAGGAATTTCTTCTGTACAATCGAATCAATAATGGTAAACCACAGTTTACTGATCCTGACACTTTAAATATATGACATGATGGTTTAGTCTATCCAGGATCAATTATAATGAAAGATATTGATTCAAGTATACACGAGCACCAATTTATTGATAATATAGTAGACATCCATCAAGGTTATAATGATAAATTTATTTAATGCATTCATGTCTACAAAATTATCAATGAATTAATTATCATTAAGTCATTATGAATTCCCTTGTATAATAATTTACCCTAAGGTACCTATATTTTAGGTAAATTATTTATATCATTAGCAGCTATTATGGAAATAAATTTCCCATATACTTATGAAGAAGTATATATAGGCGCACCCACCTACCATGTGATCTATCTATATGAAAAATGAATCCACTAAATGATCACATGTGTTATTTTCTGCTAGTGAGTGTACATTTCATGCTATGCATGTTGATTAAAAGAAATACTGAGTATCATATATTATATGGTCATGTAGAACCATTGACATGATGCTACCAACACATACATGAATGTGAAGTGTTGAAAAATCAATATTCTAATTATACACACCTGAAGTGTTGTTGAACTGATTGTATAAAATCATTGTTCATCATGAGTAGAAAGTGGTAAATATATTTTCCCTTGAAGAGGAAAATGGATATATCGGCAACATTATATGTTTTTAGATATTGTCCCTGAAGTGAAACTAGTACCAGAAAAATTATGAGATCTCTATCAAATGTTACTGGTGATATATTTTCTTTGAATGCTTCTAAAACTCATTGATGACAATAGATTTTCATAGATGTCGAAATCATAATAATTGGCCAAAATTATTAAAGGAACTTATGAAATGTTCAACATATAAAGTTCTGGATTGATTATCCAAACTATAAAGACTATTAAATATCAATGATCTTATTATAAGAAATATTCATCCTTGTATACTTAGATATTTATGTGAATCCAAGAAGGGTTTGAAATGCCTGAAGCATATTCAAAATTATGGAAGTTTCACCCAATCTGATAAATTATGTGGTGAACTGAATAAGATTTATTCATATTAAGTTAAGGAAGAATATAAATTGAATTTATCATCCCATGGTTTGTATGAATCATTGAATTCATCATATTATTAATATGTTTTTAAAAACATATAAACTCTCAAAGAGTTTTCTGAAATCAATGACTTACAGGGAATATCCTTGTATTCTGAATTAATCATCCTGAAGATGAAATGTTAAATTTTTAATGGTTTTATCCCTAAGAAATAATTAAATATCTTGCTTCCAAGAGTGATAAATTTCATACATAAGGGGTTTATTAAGAACATACTTATCCTAGAAGGATTAAATATAAAATCACATTTTATTAATCCCTGAAAAATATAAATGTACATGTGGATATGTACCTTGAAAATGACAATAAATCATATTATGATGCAAGTTAATGTTCTTCCTTATTCATTGAAATCTAAAAGGGTATGAATTTTTATTATTCCAAAATTTAAAACTAAATTTTTTGGTTATGAATTGATCATGGAAATTATATGAGTTAAGTGATGATCATTATGAATGGGAGATGTAATTGTTTTTCTCTTTTTCCCTTGGTCAAGTTTTTTCCCATTGGGTTTTCTTGATAAAATTTTTAATGAGGCAACACACTGGGGAATTGATTTCATTGTACTGTTTTTCCATAATCAAGTGTTTTTCCCTGAAGGGTTTTTCCTTGATGAGGTTTTTAAATGAGGTAATAATACATCATAACAGATATCCAAGGGAATGTTATAAATTATTAAGGATATCTATAATTAATGGAAATTTTTTGTCTTCCCCATGAGTTGTAATTTTTAATGAGACCATTCATTATTACTTATGGTCTTCCTTCCATGTTATGAAGATATAATTAAATAATAATATTAATTGATGTTATGAAGACACAACTAAATGATATAATCAGGGGGAGTTGGGAACACTGCACTCTTTTTCCCTTAATCAGGTTTTTTCCACTGGGTTTTCTTGATAAGGTTTTTAATGATGCAGCATGACATGGAATTATTTTATTTTGGATTCACTTATTTTTCCCACAGGGGTTTTTTGAGTGAATATTAAATAAGGTTCCATGAAATTATGACATCCAAGGGGGAGTGTTATGAAACATTATTAATTGATGTCAAAATTATGAAAATAATGATGAATCGTCAATTAATAATTAATTTCCCTCTTAATGACCAACCTTACATATTCTCAAACCATTGGTATTCTAGCTGTTGGATTAAATATTTTAGGGATTAATCTCAACCATTGGATCAGATCTCATGTACTTTATAAATATGGTGATAAATTAATGAAATGAGATGGAATTTTGGATCTACATTGTGTTCTTTACATTTGTATTTTTCTTGTATTTGTATTTCCATTTGTCATTATCATAATCATACACAAATTGGACACTCGCTTTCTTAACGATGTGTTTTGCCTACGATCGATCTTACATTTCCGGTTTCAAAATGCTTTATAGTTTCAATCGGTGTTCGATGAATTTCACAAAAAATATTTATTTATTCATGTGATGATTTAATAAAATATTTACTTATTTTTTTATTTAAGTGAATATATTTATTTTATTAAAAGACCATAATTATTTATAGTTCAAGGTTTAATAAAATTTTTTGCGATAATTCAAACTGAGAAAATGGTCAATAAATATATATTTTAAAAGAATTTAATATAAATAAAATAATCAATTAATTTTTTAAATGATATTAGATACACATTTCACTTAAAATAATTGTTATTTATTTATTATTATTTTAAGAAGTTTCTTGGATTTCTTGGATTCATTGTTTGGATTAAAATAAAAGTAAGGTCCTTTGTTCAATTCTTTCAATTTTAACATAAATATGAAAATAAAAATATTCATATTTGTTTGACATGAAATTTATTTATTTAATTACCTCCTCATGAATTATAGAGAGAATTAGAGTAAATCCCCCCTCATCTTTCAAGTTTCTTGAGAGAGAAATTAGGAGTTTTATATATCCTATCAGGAATGAATGATGTAAAGAACCTAGAATCTGAGCAATCAAAATTGAAATTTCGAGATTTGTGTAATGTGATTAGATATCATTAAAGGAATAATTATTTGTATTCTTGATGAAACAAAGACATATATATAATTGTTGACCATGCCGGTGACATCAACATTGATCGGAAATCAAATAAAAAACAAATTTCCTAAGGTAATTATTTTTTAAATATTAAAATATAAATTACTTGTGATGATATCATTAAAGGATTTGAGATAATTTCATCAAGTTAAGATAAAAAAAATTTAAATGTGCATAGCATCACATCAATTTCGTCGTGCCTTGATCCTTAAAGTGGTATCAGAGTGGTAAGACTAATTAATAATTAGTATTTCAATTTAATTTATTAAAATCAATATTAATAGTCTTATTTTGGTTCTAATATTCAAGAATTCATGTTAATTGAAGTTATTTTGATGAATAATGTGATAAAAAGGGAAAAGAATTAATTTATAAGAAAAAAATTATTTTATTTACTTGTTTATATATTTATAATTAAATAAATTTTTATTTTAAAAAATATAATATGATAACTTAAATATAAAAATAAGGGGTTCATCCACCCCCTCCCCCTCGCACAGGGGTGGGGGATTTTATTTTAAAAATAATAATTCAGATTGGGAGGCATGACAAGCCCCGTACCCATTATCTTTTTATATTATATATGTTTAAATGATATTATAATAATGAACACACACTTATATATATATATTTATATTAAATTTTATAAAAAATATAAGTTCTAAGAATTCTAAAATTGAATATATGAGTTTTTAAAGGGGACTCAAAGTCCATAAGCAGAACTAAGAAAATAATTTAAATTATTTAATGAATATAGAGATTTATTTTACCAATATTATTCACTGTAAAATTTTATTACATTTTAAATGATCATGAGATAGACAGACCTATG
Organism: Viscum album; assembly: GCA_963277665.1. Classification (NCBI taxonomy): domain Eukaryota; kingdom Viridiplantae; phylum Streptophyta; class Magnoliopsida; order Santalales; family Viscaceae; genus Viscum; species Viscum album. Next base: position 1,180,469,821 of record OY728166.1, read on the forward strand.
TATGTTTGGATTATTATATTTAATTTAATTTAATTATTATGTGGTTTAAATTTATATTAATTATTATTAAATTATTTTTGATTATTTGTGTATATTCCCTCCATTAAATTATATGAAGGTCTACGTTTCTACATTTAGATGTTAAATCTAATTATCAAAATATGAGATCCCCTCACCTTTTTGTGGGTATATAACTGTAAAGACGGTGATTACACGACAAAGTCATTCAAGTGATGAGTTTAAATTAAATCAAAACAATACTGAAGCATAGGAGAATGGTGGATGTTATAACGTAAGTTGATCTTGACTCTAAGAGTTTTCTCCCTTGTTTTCTAGGTGGGTTTATTTTTTTATTGATAAACCAAACTATAGTTTAATGCTCATGATCATGTCACGCATATTTATCTTTGCATGGTTAATTATTGGATTTGATTTTGATCATATAATTTATAAAAATTAAAAATGATTCTAAGATAAAAATGTATTATTACTCATAAAAATGTTCTATAGTTTATTTTTAATTACTATTCTAAGTTTTCACATTGAATAATTAACAAGAATGATATGTAAAACTGGATTTCAAATTCAATTTTAATTAAAATCCCAAAAAATAAAATATTAAATCCTTAAACATCTTCAATTAACTAAATTGGAATACAACCATAGTTTTAGGTGTTTATTTTCCCATCGTTGAGAGTATTAAAACATATAAAAAACTTAAAATCTTAGTAATTGGTTGACTTAACCAAATTAGAATCAAGTGTGAAGTCCATGGTTTACTTGGTGTAATTTGAAGGTAAACATTAAGTAAATATGAGTATTGGATTTAAGGATTATGGATTCTTCTCAAACTATCAAGGATTGGTGAGTTAATATTGTTATAAAGAGTAAATCCTTCCTAGAAACCATTTAGTAGTATCATAGACATAATCTATCTTACAATAATAGAAATATGGATCTTTCCACTAGAATATCCTAGTTGTTAGATATTCCAAACCTAATATTAATGGATATTATTATTTGATAAAATAGTAGGAGATATATACGATTCATTAATAAATATATTCTAAAGTGATTATCATAATAAAGTACTAAAATTTAATTTTATTTATTATACATAATGGAAAGAAAATTCATAAGATCACTATCACTATGATATATTGTCAACAAATATAATTTCCTTACCGAAGAAAATTTTTAGGCATTGTATAAATACCTGCACATAATACTATGAAAAGAAAGAAATATCACGTATCAAAATCCCCATTATATGTTGAACCACCTATAGATTCCTATGAGGGTGGTAAGTAGGTCTACATGAGGTACAAGGATGGTGTATATGATGTTTATGGCATCATGTATTCATCAATGTTTATTGAGTTTCAAGCACAACATATTAGAATGGATATATACACCATGTTTTCATATCTATAAGGATTTTATTGGGTCAATGTGATTCAATAAAGAAAGAAAATAATCAATAGTTCATTCACATGTAAGATAGAAAAAAGAATCTTGGTTGGTCCTCATGTACTCAGAATTATTGAGTGCATAGAATGATTATCACATTTGGATTTTGAGATGAATCAATATTTATCTATCAATATCATTATTTCATCATTAACACTTAATTTATATTGTATCATTGATAACTATTTAATTAATCATATAAATAAAATTTTCTTAGATATTTTGGTTGTGATTCTATAATAATATAATAATTTGATAAAAAAAATAAATTTTCATTTTTTTGGTGAAAAAAAGATGAAAAATGCTAAGTGATCAATGGGATAGTCAATGAAAAGGGTCCTAATTAACTTAATGGTATGGTATGAACCCTTTAAATAATGGTTTAAATATATACTTGAGCTAGTAAATCCTAAATTAGAAATAAATGATAAATTAAATTCACACAAATCATATTACACCGACTTATGTCATGGTCAACTTGATTATGTAAATAAGAATCATTTAAAAAAATTAAACCTAGAAATGTATTTAGATTCTTATGAATTAAATCCCTTGGTTATTTTTTATAATTTATTAAAAGATAAAATGACTAAATTAAATATTATATTTAAATGTTAAAATCAAAATATATTCTAGAATTAGTTCGTGCATATATTTATAGACTATTTATAATATAATCTAGACGTGGGTTATTATATATCATTAGTTTTTGAAAGATATTAATATATATGGATATATCTACTTGAAGAGACATAAATAATATTCATCTAATATGTTAAGGAACATAAAATTTAATCAAAGAATAAACATTGTATGAAGAAAAATAAATGATGATAAGAGTGATGTAGAGACTAATAATTCATTGATTATTTAAAAGAGTGTAGAATAATATCCTAACTTAATTGATATCTTATTATGAAACAGTGATATTGATGTTGAGCCAAAAAAATATTCCATAATAATTTTATAAATATAAATTAGAAGAAATGGAAAAAAAATTAAATAAATATCCCATCCATGATGGTAAATGTGAACTTATATGAGTTATAGTATGCGAAGAAATCATGGGATATCACATATACATGTATAGAGATGAAACATGTTTGTTAAGTCTATTTATAGTAATAAAAAATAGCATAAGACATAAAGTACATATTTATATGATCTCATAGATAAAAGATTATTTATTAATGGAAAACCCAATTTTTTAAGGGTTCATGTCTACAAAGAGATAGTGGGAGCAAGATAGACTTCAATTATGTCAGGGATCAAGATGAAAACTAGTTTTCATTGGGTAAAAACTATGGAATACTCAGGAGGGGAAGTTGTTCCTAAGATACAATCACTATATAGGTTAATTAGAGATGTTATGAAACCATAGAGATATGATTTTATTATCATTGTGAAAGGTGAAACATTATTCATAAATGATAATAAACCCATATCTTATAAGGAGAGTGCTTTTTAGAAATTTACTATGATTATGGGATTTGGTAGATAAGTTTATTTATATATTAAAGTAAGAATTGAAATCATGGAATGATAATTTTAATGGGACCATAAGATAATACAGTTCCATTAGAAATGAAATTGAGTTATGTGTATATAAAATATTAGTGTTCCTATTAATAAATGTCAAGGACATTGTATTTTTAAAAAAGTGGAGGCCAACGCTTATTTTTTATTGAAACAAATGTCCTCGTTTTTTGGGGGTATAGGAGACCCATTACATGGACCATAGTCCTAGTGGTAATTTGTAAGATCCTAAACTTCTAATTTGGTATGTTATTGTTTAAGATTCAATTAAACTCCTTTTTTTGGTTAATGGAATGGTTCTATCATGTATTAAGAGTCTTAGGGGTGTTTTAGGGGTTTGGGGTATGAAATGAAGAAAGAAGGACCATCCAGTTCATGTTTCATGGTTGGAACATGGTTAGTTATAATTGTGCTCCATAACCATGGAGGCCTAGAGAAGTTAGGTGCATAGTTGAGAAACCATGAAGAGGGGGAGATTGAAACCATGTGATCTTGTATAGAACCATCCTATATGGACACCGCATGGTTTTTCAAACCATACAGGTTCCCCAGGATGTTGTGTGACCTAGGCCCCTATTGGACAGATGGTGGCACACGGTTAGTACACGGTTTGGCCAACCATGTGGACAAATCATGAGCCTCATTAAAAAGGGTTAATTTCACATTTTACCCACTTAATAGTTATGAAATATCACCCCATTTTCTTCCCATTTAACCTTATAGTAGTAAGGGTTGTGAACTTCTTCCTCCCAATCTTCCCAAGGTCTTTTCTCCTTCGATTCTTGGCCATTTAGAGTACGGTTAGGTGTGAATTGAAGATCTGAGTGAGTCTAACAATCCTCCTTCCTCTATTTTCTGGAAAATGTATTGTATAATCATTATTATCCTTTTGAATCCCTAAAACACCCCTTTTCTAGTAGATTCTAAGTCAAGGATTCCAAGGTTGTTTGTGTTGAAATCAAAGGTTATGGTTAAGCGAGCGTTCATCTATGAACTTGAAATGAGTGGTCTATAAGTATATCTCATAGGCTTGATTCCCTAATTTATGTGTATGTGGTTGTGTTGTAGTACCTTTTTACTATCCATTTGTTTTCCTCTGTAGGAAATGATGATTGGGTAAATTTAATTATGAATTGAAACTCCATGATCCTAGTGGGATCTGTTGATGATGAGTAGACCGCATTTAAGGACACCCATGGGGTGTGCCTCTTCCGTGATCTTATAATTTAGTTATTAAGTGTTAAGTTGAAGGGTTTATGATATAGAGAATGTGATAATTATGTCTAACTTGTTAACATGGCATAAGGGGGTGTTTTTCCTAACATGGATGTGTAAAATTAGTACGACATGTAAATGGTAAACATGTTAATTGGTTAAAGAAGAATTATTATGTGGAAAATGGTATGAGAGGGGTGTTAGATTGAGGCTCTACCCCCGCAGGCTGAACTAGAATGATTTTGTAGGCCCCAACAAGGTATTTTATGGGTTAGGGTGTCAGACTAAGGCTCTATGACCCTAATGAATTCACATGATTTGAATGCCTGGATTGAGGATCCAGTACAAGTTTTTATATATATTATTTTGTGTTGGTTAGAGTAAGACACTCAAGAGTGGGGTGAATTGAGTTCCTATAAAAATTTCTATCAAAAATATTTATTTAAAATTTCCCCAATTTTAAATACAAAAATGGACCAGTTAACCAAACTATCATATTTATAAAATTTTTGATCTTTTAAAATACTTCTCAAAGAGTGATTAGTTCTCAGTTAAAACAATATGGATTATTATTTTAACTTTTGAAATCAGTATACTATATCAAATTCTAATATAAACACTATCTAAGATTAACTATCAATGTAAATTGATGTTTTATAAATGAATAAACACAACAGAGAAAACTAAACATGAAATAACACAACAGAAATAAAATAATAGGTTCAGTCTCAAATAGAGACTTAATCCTCTCCACTTGGTGATCACCCGCCACCAAATAGTTTATATAAATAATATTTTATACACACACTAGATCGGGGTAAACAATAGTATACACAACTTTCCAGGTCAACTAGACATCTTCCACAGTTTTCATGGGAGTGCTAAAACAAACCGGCCACGTAGGGGCCCCTTCCACTGTTATCTATGGGAGTGAAAGGTATAAAAATATTGTTTGTGAAGATATCAGTGTTTATTACAATTTTTCACAATAGTTAGTGTGTTTTCATAAAAAATAGGTACACACACTTCTCATAATATAAAAATAATACACAAGTAGAGAAATATATATATAATAGAGTTTAGAAAGGTCTGTGAGATTGGAAATGAATCTTGAGGCTCCTCAAAGTTATGTTGAAATGCATCTTGAGTCAACTTTTGGAAAAAGATAGAAAAATAGAGTGTCATGAGTTATTATGTCTTCTGTTTCCAGTGAGGTATATGGTTAACTCAATGAGCTCTTCTCCTTTTTTATTTTTTTGCTGAAACGTTCTTCAGTTTTAGTTCTTAGTAGTTTCTTTGTGTTTCCACTATTTTTAGTTCTTGAGTTTCTCAAGCACATTATTTTTTCCAACTCTCTCTCTCTTTCGTTGCATGGATCACTTCCCTTTTAATTGGGAATTTTCTTTATACGCTACATTCAACAAGGATCATGATCTTGATCATGTTGAGGTACCTCTTACATCATACTGCACTCTAACATCGATATAAATTTTGTCAAAAAAATAAATCCAAAGTCATTAAAATACTTAATGGTGCTGAGTTTCATAAATATGACTGTTAGAAGTAAATTTGAATTTAAATGAAAAAGTAAGAGTTTCTGGTGTTTCAGAATGGTAGGTCGGGAATGGTGTCTCAGAATTAATACATTCTACAATCTAGAATGGTGATACAAGTATCAATGACTCAAGATTAGTAGGTTTTTTTGATGGTATGTCGACTTGATAGTGACTCATGCTATCGATAGCTCATACCAGTAGCTCATACTTAGAAAAAGTTTTGATGTCATCAGTAATTCATTATGTTGGTAGGTCTAATAAATGGTGACTCCTGATATCGGTAGCTCATACCGGTAACTTATACTTAGTGAAAATTCTGATGTCATCAGTAATTCATTCTTTTAGTATATTGATGCAACAATGGCTCATTACATCAGTATCTTGAATGATGGTGTCTTGTTCTTCATCAGAATTCAGCATTTGTGCTAATGGTGAAACAAATAACAATGAGACATATTATCGGTAAGTCCATGTCAACGGTAGCTCATACTTGGATTTTTTTTGTCATCAGTAGGATTTCCAACAGTGAGTCCACCTTAACGGTGACTCATACTTATTCAAATATTGGAAACTTGTCTTACAATGTGAAATACCAATAGAATATATTAATATTATAAGTAAACATGTGTAAACATAATTTAACTTAATTGAACTTAATTAAGCATGATTTTTTATCATTAAAACTAGATGTGGCCAATAATATCCTCCTTTTTTATGATCACAAATCATGGTATTAATAATCCATTCATAATGATAAATGTACAAAAGAACTATTTTTTCTAACATGTCACAGGCCATGAGAAAGTAAATTATAGGATAAATAAAATAAAATAAAATTAAATGTCTTCACAAAATTATCCCCCTTTTGATATTATCAAAAAGAGAACATATAAGAAAATATAAAGAACATATAATAGAGGAAAATAGATAATTCATTTCGTGATAAAAAGAGATTACATTGGATGTGAAAAATCCTAAACATAAATCCCTATAAAAGATAAACCCAGAATCAAATCTTCTCCAAAGAAGGATCCATGACTACTTTTCCCTTATCATCAGTAGCAGGTGGAGGAATGGAAGGTATAGAAGGGGAAGAATTATATAACTGATGAAGGGGAACTCTAGAAGGAACAGTAGGGGTGAGACCTTGAGTAGAAGAGGTGGGGTCTATAAGTTCCTTATAGATCATAGGCCTTGGATGAATAAGAGCATGAGCATGATACATGGTAAAAGGTTTAAGTGTTACAGGAAGAGGAGAAAAAGGGTTTCGAGTAACAGCAACTCTAAACTGAGGATCCAAAAATCGGTAGATGGATCTTGAAGGCAGGTTCTCAGTTACAAGTCTAATAGGGAATTCTTATGGGGATATAATTGTTTTACTCTGTACATGCAGGTATGGCTTCAAAATTTTGAGGAAATCCATTATTATATGTCCACCTTTCTCCAAATATTTGGTTAAATCATTTTATTATCTATGAACATCTGAAGTGCAGGAGTTAACTCCTTGAGTTGTTTTAATTGTTCCTTGAAATCTTGTGTAACAGGAGGTATCCTCATATTTTCAACCAAATATTTGAAATGAATGTCCAACTGATGTTTGGTATAAACCCTTTTAAAGTAGAAATATACTTTATTAGTGATTTCTTATTAAGAAGTGGTGGCCCCTTTCATGTAAAACATTACCATATCATGAACATGGTCACTACTATGTTTAATTTTTCTTAGGCTCTCATGATCTGTGGTACCCAACATAGTATGTAGTTCTTCTCAAATCACTGATCTAATCATATTACTGTCAGAAGGCTGTGTAGGAGCAGTAGAGGTTGAGGATTCATTTACCGCATCTTTGACTACTGATCTCAAAATAGCCAGATCAAGATTTAGAGGAGGAGTATCATCCTCATAATATGTATCTTCAAGACTTTTTCAACTTTTTACAAGGATACTGCATACTCAGATGACATCCCTTTCACAATAAGAATGAGTATAGATAACTTTTCACTTAATATTTTGTTTTCCATCATCACTTCATAAAGTTCAAAAACTATCTGAGGGTGAATCTATGATACAAATCTTTCTGCAATCATAATAGCATCATTTTCACTAAGACTTTACCTAGGTGCTGGTTGAGGTTGGAGAATTTATCTAACAACTAAATAAAAATCCTATTTAAGTACATTGAAGTCACTTTGACTTACATAGTCTGTAGGAAAAGGTGAAACCAATGGAGTAGAAGTAGGATCAGGAGAGGCCTTTGGATCTATTTCAATAGGAACTGTCTGAGCATGACCTGTTGCTTCAACCATGGACCCCTTAGGATCAGATTCCTCATCATCTGAATCAAGATAATCTAATACTAAAGTGATATATCCTAGATACCTCTCCCATCCAACCACTATTGTCTAATCATAAGGAGTGAGAGTGTCAACTAAAACTCTCTTAAACTGTTGCTCCCCCTTAATAGGTGCTTTCTTCCTAACATACAGTTATACTTTCACTTGAATAACTGGAACTTATTCCTCAACAGTAACCAAGTATAAAGCCTTCTCAGATTCCAAAACTTGTTCCTTTTCTTCTAAATCAGTTTCATCCAAAATTGCAGGTTCTCCACCAAGACCTTGATCATCTACAGGATGATTAGGTACTCATACAACTTTACTACTTTCCTTTTTTTCTTCTTCTTATTCATTTTCATCACTTCCACATTCTTCTTCAAACTCTTCTTCCTCATCTTCATTCTCTTATTTTTCTTCCTTTTCTTCTTCAGCTTCCTCATCATCATCTTCACTATTATCTTCATCTTCTTTTCTACCACTTCCACTTGCATACTCAACATCTTCAGATTCCTATGTCTCCTCATCAGAATCATCATATAGGAGAGGTTCTTTAGTAAGAATCCTTTTTGGAGTGCTAGGAGATCCAAAAGTGATTATTTTTGGACTTCTTGTAATATCAGGATCACTCTTGTCATCAATAAGAGATCATATTTCTCTAACTAACTCATCTACTTGTTCTTCCTCATCCGAGTACTCTGCCACTTCATCTGGTCCTAGAATAGGATTATCCATATCTTTCTTCCTAGAAGGATGTTGAACAGGATCAAACTTTTCATAAAGTCTATCATTATCCACTACCCACTACCTCTTCTAGGGATTCAAGCTAATCCTCATTGTTTTTCATATGGATTTGGTAATAAAAAAACTATCACAGTCAATCACAGTTTCTTATCCTTCATTTACAACTCCTTTAGCCTTAAATATTGTAGAATCATCTTAGAATAAAATAGGGAAGTTGAATTGGATTTAGGTTTAATCATATCACTCATGTGGACTATGAGGTATCTGCACAAATTAATCTCGTGTCCTTTCATCAAATATAAAAAATAAACATCTTGATATTTCAAGGAAGAAAATTCCCCTTTATTGGTACATAGTTTATGCTGAATAAACTTAAATAATAACCTGAATTACCTATCTAATTCTGTAAATATAGGTCTTCTTGTAATTCCATCACTGGTCAACTCTGTTAGGGCTATTTCATAATTGAAAATATCACTTGGAGGAGGAGTACTTCCTTGGTAATCATCAAAAACACCTTCATATGGTACCTTCAAGCATTCAAACCACTGCTTAGAGGAAAAGGAAATCCTTTTTCCATCTATTTTGGGTTTGATCTATAACACATCTATAACAACCCTACAATTAATTTCATATTTAAACATGATTTATTACATAAAATTACACTTAATACAACTTAAAATATCAAGAAGTATAACATCTTTGGGTCTTAGGAACATTATATAACAACTTAAAACATGAAATACACATCTTTATTGAAAACTTCTTTTACATGACCACAACATTCCTTCATACTTAGCATTTCATTGGATAACCTGAGGACATACATAAGAAAATAGTGAGTTATAAAGCCCCGTAAGGTAGTAAAAAAGGTATAACATGAAGAATAAAATACATGTTAGTAAATATTCATATCAATGGATCATAAGAGAAACATGAACATAAAGGCGTGATATATCATGATTATTATAACATGGAAATGTGGAAATAACATAAAACATTGCAGCATTAACATAATGGAATCAGGTAAACCCCTATCCCAACATGGTGGAAAAAAGTTCTATAAAGGAATCAGGTAAACCCCTATCCCAACATGATGTATCACGATACTAAACATTACCCAATGCATTGGAGTTTTATCATGGTGCACCCTTTATAATCATTTCAATCTCATGCTTAAGTGTACCACATAGATCATATAACATGGATTCATTCAACATAACCATTTATTCCATGATCAAGGAATGTGGAATATATACATGTAAGTCCTCAATCAAAAAGTATATATGCATAAAGGTGAATACCCATGATAGAGTAATGAGTATGGTATTCACTACATGATGATTTTGGCATGGAAAATCACGGTGCAATTTTGGCAGCATAACAATATCATATAGAAATTCATAAAATGTGTTGATGAGAGAGAAAGGGGTCTATCATAATTTATACATGAAATTGACAATAGGGGATCATGGAACATAATATCCTAACATGTGAAATGTAAATTTAGATGTATAATATAAAATAAATACTTGAATGGAAATGAGAAGAGAGAAATCCCTTACAGAATTTTAGCATTGTAATGGCTTAGGTAAGGGTACAAATGAGGGGGAATAAATGATCCCTAATTAACATAACATCAAATGGAAAATATTTAATTGATTATAAAAGGATGAAAATATAACCAATTGAAATTAAAAATACAAATTTATAAAAGGCATGCTTGATAAAAGAGGAGAGTGGAAGATCCCTTACTTGGATGTGCGATCCCAAATACTTGGAGGGGATTCTTGGGAGCTTGGGGGAACCTTGGGTGTAGTGACCCGAAGCTTGACGTACATTGACATTACATTACATTTGTGGAATACTTAGTACATAACAAAAACACACACACAAGGATCATAATAGTTTAGTGTCTTTGGAAACTCGGAATATAATCTTCTAATCCTTGTGAAAGATCTTCAACATCTCCCATAAAGATCTTCTTTTTTTTAATACCTATAACCTTTCTTTATATCCTGGGGAAAATAAAACATAAAAGGGTGAGCTCAAATGCTCAGTAAGGGTAAACAAAAGAAATATCAATCACATCATATACATAAGCACATAACTTTTGGAAATCTTAACCTGTAAAATAGATCATAATTTCATAACCTGGGATAACTCATGGCAGTGAAATGTAATCAAAATAATCATAACTTAAAACATTAAACTTTGTGGCATACACACATAATCATAGAGAATCATTTCTTGTTAGTAAAGACTCATTTCCAAGACTATCTTAGTGGACAAAGTCCCTTTCTGAACCGAGTCACCCTCGTTTCAGTCCTGTTTCGCTGAACCGGTATAACCTACCGTTCCAGCCATGTCTATCTCATGAGATATAAAATCTTTACCCAATTCATTGGAGGGAGATATAGGTCCCACCCATCTCATAATGGTACCATTCTTATGTGTTCCACAAAATCATAAACCATACATCATAGCATAACCCATGTAATAAAAATGGGAATCTTAAACATCATGACATCATAAAACAATTCATATAAGATAAAGGAATTCATAAAAATAATTCCATCACAACATAATCAAATCAATGTAATAATAGGGATAAAAACAGAACCCTTTATTATCTTATATGGAAAATAATTTTGATAAAACACTTGAACTCCATTCTTGAGGAAAATATCCTTTCTTCTTCAAAACCATTTTTCCTTTCTTAACCTGTCATACAACTTTAAACTAAAAGAAGTTGATTAAAAATAAACTTGAAAACTTGTAAAGGATGCTTCTTGGAAATAATGTTTTAAAAATCCATTTATGTCGTATAAGTTAAAAAAAAACATTCTTTGTACTTTTGTCAGAAAAGTCAAAAAGTACCTCGTACGAAAAATGACAAAAGATTCCGTTCATATTCTTTACTAAAAACTCACTGAAGGGTAAAATTGGATTTAAAAAATTGTAGGTGGATGGAAATAATATTACATATTCAGGAAACATGGATGTGGATGATAAAATACACCCCATTAAATACTAAAGTATAAACAATCTCGGATAAAAATGAGATTGTGATATTTCCCTTACCTTAGGTCCGATTTTCTTCATAAGTGTCCGAACCTCCTGTATAATGATTTAAATAATGTCATTGACTTATTACAGAATCATTTTCATTGTTATGATATCATATATGGTTCAATTATGACTTTATATTACCCGTTCTTTTGTAAATTCTATGTTAAAGAGCGTTTTGGGTAAAATTGTTTCATTTGTCGTCTGTGTTTTGACTTGTAATTATTCATATGATTACTTAGATCATGATTACTTAATTCCAGAATATAAAACATGATTTATATATATATATATTCAGAATATACATATATATAATAAATCAGTAATTGGAAAGAAATACACCGTTCATGGAGACGGTAGGTCGTACGTACGCATGAATGCTGTTTTCGTTTCCTTATTGAGTTGAACGGAATTAAGTAGATGACATACATATATATACACATAAATCCAGTATCATTAATATGTCATATATTTCATGATTACTTATTATATATACTTTATAATCATTCATGAATGGTTAAAGTGGAGAATGAATCTCATCGCGTCGTGGAGACGGTAGTCCGTACGTACGCACGAGCGATGATATCGTTCTCATGATCGTGGGACTGTATTGGAGTGTATGTATACTATTTCAGAATCAATATCACTTTAAAATAATAATATATAGTTATTATTTACACCATTATACCCATCCAAGTAAGGTGGTGATGGAAAATAGATTTCACCACGGCGTGGAGACGGTATTCCGTACGTACGCACGCGCGATGATTTCGTTTTCCGTAGGATGGATAGATGGTGAAATAGGATTGTTTCATACTTATAATAACATATCAGTATATGAGTGATACTTATGTTATTACTTCATAATGAAACAACCTAAGAAGAAGAAGTGGAAGAAGAAATAAAGGTGAAAGAATCGGTAACGGAAATTACCTCTTCTTTGAAGTGCCTCTTTGAGACCTCCTCTTAGGGCACTAAAATTGGTCTTTGAGGAAGACCAGAACCTCGAGTATGTTTCTAGGGAAGTGGAGAAGAGAATTTTTCAGGGGTTGTCCGAGCTTGAAGGCTCAAAGTTGTGTGAGGAAGAGAGGGAGGAGGTGCCCTTTTATAAGGGAGGAGAGGGGCACCTTTGGAATAACTAAAAATATTATTTTATTATAAAGTCAAGTTCAGTTTTAAATAGCTCCAAATTGATTTATTTCGAGGCTAAGGTGGGGATGGGTCGAAATACTCTCATCCAATAGTATTTAGACAAGTTTAGGTTATTATTTTAAACTTATCAATTAGATTTAACTCTAAGTTAAATAATTTAACTTTTACCATGTTTTTTTGTTTTCTTACACTATATGGTTAATAAACTTACTATATCAAGCCAAAAGAACCCCAAGTTGTTTATTATTAATATATATAATCTTATCTAAGTAATTTGGCCGAACCATGAATTTTATGAATAAAATAACAATAAATAATATAATATTTGTTTTAAAAACTAATTTATGTCAATTTTGACACTATTTGGTACATGATTTTTATGAAATTCATAACAGAATGATAAGTTCTAACCAAGTTACTTAAATAAACAATAACATGTCATATTAACCTATAAAATTATTTTAAGTCATAAAAAGTCTCAAATTACATTTATTTGGGCATTTATAACATCAATTATGTCAATATTTCATTAATAAGACAATTAATGCATCATCTTTGTGTCATAATAAATGATAATTATTTAATCCCTAAAAATTCTAAATAAATTCCTATGATGTAGATAATTGTATTATATTTCTGGAAAATATTCATGTTTGAAGTTTCATGAAGTTTATCACTAGATTAAAATTATTATACTTATAACATTTAAGAAAGTGACATGTTGTCACATTCTTTGGTTTTAATAATAATTAAATTATTTTCATTGAAAAAATTTAATTAAATTAATATAATCCGACCCTTAGGTGATATGGGTCTAATTTTAGTCATCCAATATGATTTTTACATTTTTTAGGATAATTTTAAAATATTATATTTACCCTTAATTACCCGATTTACCTTTAACTATGGTAAATAAAATTTACCGTAGTTACTATTCATAATTCCCAAATATAAAAAGTAGCTTATTAAGATAATTTGGATCCAATGATTCCAAATATGGAATCCAATTTTCCAAATTCAATACACAAAAGTTGTAGAAATTAAATTAAAATTAATCTCGTTGTCGAAAGAAAACGGGTTTTCTTTAAAACATTGCAAAAGATTTAATTGATTTAACCTACGAATTCAAGGTAAAATCAATGATAATGTCATAAATTATATTAAATGGTAAAAATATATTCTATTTATACTTTAAAACCATTCAATATTATAATTTAACCATATAAGATATTACGATGAAAAAAGTTGTTTTTAATTAAAATATAGCGTGTTTTTACTATTCATTAAAATGTGAAAGTTACCAGAATAATATGAAAATTTTATCCAAAGTAAATTTTTATTTATTAATTCCAAAGAAGAATTTTATTTTGTCAAATTGAACTTATAAACATGTCAAAAACTATATTTAAAGTGGGTGCGCCATCAAAAGCCGGCAAAACTGCATTTTTTGAAAAATACTTATTTTACCCGAAAAATTTATTTTGTTCTTATACCATGTTCTAGAAAATGTGTAAGATGAATAATAATGTTATAAAATTCAAAATTTAGTTAATAATATTCATAACGGCTAGTTCATGACAATATTATAATAATATATCATTGTTTATTAAAACCCGGTATTGCGTACAACACACGCTATCGATGAAGGTCGCGATTGTGTGTAATGAAAGCCAAGTTAGGGTTGCATGTTGTGAAAGAATCCTTCGTTGTTTCATATAACATAATCCAACCATATTTCATTTATAAATTGAATATATATATATATATATACTCAATGTTGCGTAGAATAACTATTATCAAAATTGTGTGTAACACGGTCCAAGAATAGTGTTGCGTATACTGCAAGCTAATACGGTGTTGCGTATAGCGCAAGGTAATCTTGGTGTAGAATACAACATAAGACATTAATGAAATTAAAATAATATTTTTCATAAAATATTGGGGTGTTACATTCTACCCCCCTTAAAATGAATTTCGCCCTCGAAATTCGTCGGGGTTATAAATGGTTTACTACTCGAAAGTTTGTTTAATAGAAACCCACATCGTAAAAAGGAATACCAAAACATGGCTTTAAAAACTAAAGTATGAAATGTAACGGTTACCCAAATTAACTCATCACTGGGTTTCCACGTAGGAGAACATAGGTGAAAATATGGATATGGAAGGAAAATCTAACCATCATGTTCTGATGAAGAGTGGTAGAGAACATGGCTATGAAAAATCCAACAATCGCAAAGCCATAAATTTGTGATGATCTAGGGTACCATCTGATTAATCAGATATAAGATCACTAGGACAACATTTTTGGTTTTCAAGATCATTTCCCTAAAGTTGATGAATTAAAAGAAATACTTGCATGATTTTGGTACAATCTCACTGTTGTTCATGAATTGAACAATTTACACTTCATTCCTTAAAGAAATGAAGTTGAATTTGTTATTCATGATGTTTTAGCAGATCATGTGGTAGAATGATGGGTAATTCCATCTCTTTCAAACAAAAGGTTAGCAAAAGTTATAAGTCCATCTTATGGTTAATCATATATGGTTCCAAAAATGAACTTATACTTCATATATCATACCGCTTAATAAAATAAAACTAATTCCTACTAACCAGGGACTTCCTGTAGGCCAGTGGTAGGCGATAAAGGCCAGTCGCACTTCGGTTGTGGGTTCGATTCCCACAACCTTGTCCGACGCGATGGGCTGTCGCCCGTCCTGCAGGTTGTCCTTTTTCTAAAGCTATATTACTATAACATCCCATCAATAATATCGAAAAACTTTTTATCCTAACTTATGTCCAACATAATCCTTTCTAATATTTAGGCTTATCTAAAATACTTCGGTCCAAGCTCATAGTATAAAGAAAATGATTACTTGAAATGTCACAGAACAATCACGTGAATTCCATCATTTATCCCCCATATATCATAAGATATATCTTGTTGGTCAAATTACAAACATGTGAATACCTTAATCATGTATTCTCTTGAAGAATGAATACCCATTTAACCTTAGTGAAAACATGAATGTTGTCAAAAGTTAACTCTTTCCACATACCAAAATCCAAAAATTCTATATACTCAAACCATGATATAACCTTCTCCTTATATCAGTCATGAGCTCATGAATACTATAAAACATTTAATTTTCTCCTTATCCCTTCATTATGCGCATATCATCTACATTCCAAAAATATCTGAATAACCTTTCATGGATACTGGTAACATTAATCATACACTTTCAAAACTCAAGGAAAGACAACAGTGTAACAATCCATATATGTCTCTTTATTCCATAGTAGCATGAGATTACTTATACAAAATTACACATGATAAACATGTAATCATTCCACTACATTCTTAAATCATTTACCGAGCTTCAACAATTCTTTCATCTCACATATCATTTGTAGTCTCTTCATCATCATCCACATAAATACTACCCATACGACCATACTGATTCTCTTCATGAGACTTTCCCTTAGGGCATTGGTTTGCATAATTCCCGTACATTCCACATTTAAAACATTTAACCATTTTTTATGTCGTAGCAATACCATTATCCTCATCCCTGGTGTTAACTGAACCTTTTCCTTCGCACTTACTGGCTTTGTGTCCTTCTTTTCCACACCCAAAGCATCTTCCAGTTCCTTTGAAACATTCTCCTTGATGCCTCTTCCCACATGATTTACATAAAGGAAATTGAACTTTCTTTCCTCTATGATCATCATGAAACTCCATCTTTCTCTTATTAGCTGAGTCAGGAAACTTAAAAAAAATTACTTTATTGATCATATTATGAGATTTTTGATTCGGCATAATAATGATGTTTGGACTTCCAAATCCAATTTCATTTGGTTTCTCATAAAAAATATCATTCCATTGTCCATCATATCCTCCATTATCGTGAATCATCTTGTTTCCAGCCATTTTCTAAAACCCAAAAAGAATAGTGTGAGAGGCAAAAATCAAAATAAAGGGGGAGTAACTTCAATATCTAACATCATTGTTTTAATCTAATATCGTTACCATAGTTCTAGGACTATATCCTATACGTATACTTATCCTTAGGGGAATCCCTAGACATACCTTATAAATATCTCTAGGGATCTCACTAACGTTATCACATCCTAGTTTCCAAAGGTTGACTAAACCTTTCCTCTGATACCAACTGTAGAGACCCGAAGCTTGACGTACATTGACATTACATTACATTTGCGGAATACTTAGTACATAACAAAAACACACACACAAGGATCGTAATAGTTTAGTGTCTTTGGAAACTCGGAATATAATCTTCTAATCCTAGTGAAAGATCTTCAACATCTCCCATAAAGATCTTCCTTTTTTTAATACCTATAACCTTTCTTTATATCCTGGGGAAAAGAAAACACAAAAGGGTGATCTAAAATGCTCAGTAAAGGTAAACAAAAGAAATATCAATCACATCATATACATAAGCACATAACTTTTGGAAATCTTAACCTGTAAAAGAGATCATAATTTCATAAACTGTGATAACTCATGGAAGTGAAATGTAATCACAATAATCATAAATTAAAACATTAAACTTTGTGGCATACACACAAAATCATAGAGAATCATTTCTTGTTATTCAAGACTCATTTCCAAGACTATCTTAGTGGACAAAGTCCCTTTCTGAACTGAGTCACCCTCGTTTCAGTCCTGTTTCGCTGAACCGGTATAACCTACCGTTCTAGACATGTCTATCTCATGAGATATAAAATCTTTACCCAATGCATTGGAGGGAGATATAGGTCCCACCCATTTCATAATGATACCATTCTTATGTGTGCCACAAAATCATAAACCATACATCATAGCATAACCCATGTAATAAAAATGGGAATCTTAAACATCATGACATCATAAAACAATTCATATAAGATAAAGGAATTCATAAAAATAATTCCATCACAACATAATCAAATCAATGTAATAATAGGGATAAAAACAGAACCCTTTATTATCTTAGATGGAAAATAATTTTGATAAAACACTTGAACTCCATTCTTGAGGAAAATATCCTTTCTTCTTCAAAAACATTTTTCCTTTCTTAACATGTCATACAACTTTAAACTAAAAGAAGTTAGTTAAAAATAAACTTGAAAACTTGTAAAGGATGCTTCTTGGAAATAATGTTTTAAAAATCCATTCATGTCGTATAAGTTAAAAAAACATTCTTTGTACTTTTTTCGGAAAAGTCAAAAAGTACCTCATACGAAAAACGACAAAAGATTCCTTTCATATTCTTTACTAAAAACTCACCGAAGGGTAAAATTGGATTTAAACAATTGTAGGTGGATGAAAATAATATTACATATTCAGGAAACATGGATGTGGATGATAAAATACACCCCAGTAAATACTAAAGTATAAACAATCTCGGATAAAAATGAGATTGTGATATTTCTCTTACCTTAGGTCCGATTTTCTTCGTAAGTGTCTGAACCTCCTGTATAATGATTTAAATAATGTCATTGACTTATTAAAAAATCATATTCATTGTTATGATGTCATATATGGTTCACTTATGACTTTATATTACCCGTTCTTTTGTAAATTCCATGTTAAAGAGCGTTTTGGGTAAAATTGTTTCATTTGTCGTCCGTGTTTTGACTTGTAATTATTCATATGATTACTTAGATCATGATTACTTAATTATAGAATATAAAACATGATTTATATATATATATATATTCAGAATATACATATATATAATAAATCAGTAATTGGAAAGAAATACACCGTTCATGGAGACGGTAGGCCGTACGTACGCATGAACGCTGTTTTCGTTTCCTTATTGAGTTGAACGGAATTAAGTAGATGACATACATATATATACACATAAATCCAGTATCATTATTATGTCATATATTTCATGATTACTTATTATATATACTTTATAATCATTCATGAATGGTTAAAGTGGAGAATGAATCTCATCGCGTCGTGGAGACGGTAGTCCGTACGTATGCACGAGCGATGATATCGTTCTCATGATCGTGGGACTGTATTGGAGTGTATGTATACTATTTCAGAATCAATATCACTTTAAAATAATAATATATAGTTATTATTTACACCATTATACCCATCCAAGTAAGGTGGTTGTGGAAAATAGATTTCACCACGGCGTGGAGACGGTATTCCGTACGTACGCACGCGCGATGATTTCGTTTTCCGTAGGATGGATAGATGGTGAAATAGGATTGTTTCAAACTAATAATAAAATATAAGTATATGAGTGATACTGATGTTATTACTTCATAATGAAACAACCTAATAAGAAGAAGTGGAAGAAGAAATAAAGGTGAAAGAATCGGTAACGGAAATTACCTCTTCTTTGAAGCGCCTCTTTGAGACCTCCTCTTAGGGCACTAAAATTGGTCTTTGAGGAAGACCAGAACCTCTAGGATGTTTCAAGGGAAGTGTAGAAGAGAATTTGGCAGGGTTTGTCCGAGCGTGAAGTCTCAAAGTTGTGTGAGGAAGAGAGGGAGGAGGTTCCCTTTTATAAGGGAGGAGAGGGGCACCTTTGGAATAACTAAAAATATTATTTTATTATAAAGTCAAGTTCGGTTTTAAATAGCTCCAAATTAATTTATTTAGAGGATAAGGTGGGGATGGGTCTAAATCCTCTCATCCAATAGGATTTAGACAAGTTTAGGTTATTATTTTAACCTTATCAATTAGATTTAACTCTAAGTTAAATAATTTAACTTTTACCGTGTCTTTTTGTTTTCTTACACTATATGGTTAATAAACTTATTATATCAATCCAAAAGAACCCCCAGTTGTTTATTATTAATATATAAAATCTTATCTAAGTCATTTGGCCGAACCTTGATTTTTAGGAATAAAATAACAATAAATAATATAATATTTGTTTTAAAAACTAATTTATGTCAATTTTGACACTATTTGGTACATGATTTTTATGAAATTCATAACAGAATGATAAGTTCTAAACAAGTTACTTAAATCAACAATAACATGTCATATTAACCTAGAAAATTAGTTTAAGTCATAAAAAGTCTCAAATTACATTTATTTGGGCATTTATAACATCAATTATGTCAATATTTCATTAATAAGACAATTACTGCATCATCTTTGTGTCATAATAAATGATAATTATTTAATACCTAAAAATTCTAAATAAATTCCTATGATGTATATAATTGTATTAGATTTCTGGAGACTATTCATGTTCGAAGTTTCATGAATTTTATCACTAGATTAAAATTATTATACTTATAAGATTTAAGAAAGTGACATGTTGTCACATTCTTTGGTTTTAATAATAATTAAATTATTTTCATTGAAAAAATTTAATTAAATGAATCTAATCCGACCCTTAGGTGATATGGGTCGACTTTTACTCATCAAATATGATTTTGAAATTTTTTAGGGTAATTTTAAAATATTATATTTACCCTTAATTACCCGATTTACCTTTAACTATGGTAAATAAAATTTACCGTAGTTACTATTCATAATTCCCAAAAATAAAAAGTAGCTTATTAACATAATTTGGATCCACTGATTCCAAATATGGAATCCATTTTTCCAAATTCAATACACAAAAGTTGCAGAAATTAAATTAAAATTAATCCCATTGTCGAAAGAAAACGGGTTTTCTTTAAAACATTGCAAAAGATTGAATTGATTTAACCTACGAATTCAAGGTAAAATAAATGCTAATGTCATACATTATATTAAATGTTAAAAATATATTCTATTTATACTTTAAAATCATTCAATATTATAATTTAACCACATAAGATATTACGATGAAAAAAGTTGTTTTTAATTAAAATATAGCATGTTTTTACTATTCATTAAAATGTGAAAGTTATCAGAATAATATGAAAAAATTATCCAAAGTAAATTTTTATTTATTGATTACAAAGAAGAATTTTATTTTGTCAAATTGAACTTATAAAAATGTCAAAAACTATATTTAAAGTGGGTGCACCATCAAAAGGCGGCAAAACTGCATTTTTTGAAAAATACTTATTTTACCCGAAAAATTTATTTTGTTCTTATACCATGTTCTAGAATATGTGTAAGATGAATAATAATGTTATAAAATTCAAAATTTAGTTAATACTATTCATAACGGCTAGTTAATGACAATATTATAATAATATATCATTGTTTATTAAAACCCGATATTGCGTACAACACACGCTATCGAGGAAGGTCGTGATTGCGTGTAATGCAAGCCAAGTCAAGGTTGCGTGTTGTGAAAGAATCCTTCGTTGTTTCATATAACAGAATCCAACCATATTTCATTTATACATTGAATATATATATATATATATATACTCAATGTTGCGTAGAATAACTATTATCAAAATTGTGTGTAACACAGTCCAAGAATAGTGTTGCGTATACTGCAAGCTAATACGGTGTTGCGTATAGCGCAAGGTAATCTTGGTGTAGAATACAACACAAGACATTAATGAAATTAAAATAATATTTTTCATAAAATCTCGGGGTGTTACATTGGGAGGACTCAAGAGAGTAGGGGTAATAGGGTGGTCGATCTTCAAATATCTTTAGTGAAGAGAAACATGCACTTCAGTGGGTTTATATAGGAAATGTGGGGGAATTATTTATTATTTTGGTTTTGGACACTACACACTAAAATATTCAAAACCACAAACCATCCCATAGTTTTTTCCTATGGTTTTTAGAAAAGATAAGTGGTATAAATTATTTTATAAGGCTAAGGGACAAAGATATTAAAATATTTCCCTTACTTATGTAGAGGTGATTCATACTATCAAGGAAATGATTTTAAAAATCTTAAAATATATTATAGGTCTTGGAGGATTCACTAAGGCTTTGTAAAATAAATCAAATAAACCTAAAAGTACATTATTTTAAAGGAAAAACATATATTTGACTGAATATATCTTTTATAGTATTTTATTATATCACTATTGGGTCATTTTATGTCATAAAACACATTATATATTTATACAGTATTTAATTTTTACCCAAAAATTCGATTGTCTCAGAAAATTATGAAAAATTCACCATTGGATAATTGTGACACCCTGATTACAAAAATAATATTCATTTTATCTAAATAATTTTAGAAATATGTAAATTTTCACTTTTAAAATAAAAACCAACATTTATTGAAAATTGATGGGTTTTGACAAAAACAGTTATCAAATCTTAATAAAAATTTACATTTGACTTCATAAAAATTATATGATCATTTATATTTAATAAAAGTAATTTAATAAAAATATTTTATTAAAATATTATTTATTTAAAAAATACATTAATTTATCAAAATAGATTTCTTATTTGAATTTTAATATTAACCAAAAATAATATTTGTACTTTAAAAAGAATATACAAAGTAACAACAATAGGAAATATATATTAAATATTCTTTAAAAAAATAATTTACATATTCATAATGCTAAGGTATTGTTACATATCCCTTTATTACACCAGAATACGCCCTAAGAGTAAGGTTTGCAATGGTGGGGATTTCATGGGGCTGTTCGGTGAACATGG
Organism: Viscum album; assembly: GCA_963277665.1. NCBI lineage: Eukaryota > Viridiplantae > Streptophyta > Magnoliopsida > Santalales > Viscaceae > Viscum > Viscum album. The sequence continues at coordinate 1,180,492,461 of OY728166.1, forward strand.
TTTGGGTCGTGATCTTGATGAGCTTGAACTTCTCTCATAAACGATTTATATCATGCTTAAGTTGTTGGATCTCAAATTGGGATTGGTCTAGGAAAAAGACCAGAAATATTATCTCCCGTGGAAGCACTGATAAATGGGCTTAATAGGGTATAATCCTATCGGTTGATTCCATCACTTCCTTTGTCTGTACGAAAAGGATTTGTTAAAACCAAATATTTATACTAGTCATGTTATCACTGTTTAAAGGCTATATTATAAATGGTAAGGATACTTAATGGTCATTTAAATCCAATTGGATATAATAAAACAAAATGAGTGCATGTGTTTTCTATATCCATAAGACATTTAATTAAAAGAAAGGGAATTTTATTCATAAATGTTTGGGTTGCTACAACATCAGTTTCTTCAAGAATAAACTCATCATACATATAAAACTCATGCACTAGTTTTTGATAGAGAGTATTTGTGTTATTAGAGAACCACTCCTACTAACCTTGTTCTGTTAGCACTTTCAAAATGAGAGACTTACTTAACAACAACTATTCTACATGTACCTCCTTCTCTAGTATGACTACTCTGTTGGAAAGATCTAGGTTAATAGGACTGAGATTTGGAGCACTTTATTCACCCTTTTGGTTCTTTGAAGGAAGAGACTTCATAGATGTCTCAGAGATATGATTCACTCGAGCAATTGTAAAGGGTCTGAAGGGTTGTTTTGAATGAGGAAGGCAGTGGAGGTTTGGAAGACAATGGTTCAGTTTAGGGAGTAGAGTGAGTAATAAATGATTTGGATCAGTTGAATATTTATCATTTAGGGATTTCAGAATCTTAAATAGAAAAAGAAGTATAAAAAAATGAAATAAATAAAACATCGACTTTTAGTTCGATCCAGAAAAATAACAAAGTAAAGACCAATGGTAAGTCACAACAGTGAGTTATAACGGGGAGTTATCATCGGTGAGTCACAAAAGTGAGTTGTCAATGGTGAGTCTTCAACGGTGAGTCATCAATGGTGAGTCATCAATGGTGAGTCATCAACCAGTGAGTCATCAATGGTGAGTCATCAACCAGTGATTCATTAATGGTGAGTCATCAATGGTGAGTCATTAATAGTGAGTTATCAACGGTGATTCATTAATGGTGAGTAATCAACGGTGATTCATCAAGGGCGAGTCATCAACAGTGAGTCATCAACCAGTGAGTCATCAATGAAAAGTCACTCAAAATTGATCATCCCCAACTCATGTCTGATGTATATCATTCTCTTAGAATTTAAAGGATTATTAAAAATATCAACAAGCATATTTTTCGTGCCAATGAACTCAAGAGTTATATCACCTTTTTTATAATGATCTCTCAAAAAGTGATGTATTACATCAATATTCTTTTTTCTTGAATGATAAACCGGATTCCTAAAAATGATAATAGCACTTGTGTTGTCACAGTTTATAGGTACATGCCTAAATTGACATCCATAGTCTATTAATGTGTGTTTCATCCACAAAATTTGAGCACAACAACTACCAACAACTATGTATTTAGCTTCAGAAGTAGATAATGTAATAGAATTTTGTTTATTACTACCCCATGAAACTAGAGACTTTCCCAACAAGTTTCATATTCTAGAGGTTTTTTTTCTATCTTACTTGAAAACACCAAAATCAGCATCAGAATTGCTAACTAAGTCAAATGGTTGTCCTCTAGGATAGAACAGTCCTAAGTTAGTTTTATATTTGAGGTATTTGAAAATTATTTTAATTGAAAGTAGATGTTATTATTTAAGATTTTATTGAAAACAGTCACACAAACATACACTAAACATAATATCAGGTCAGCTAGCAGTTAAGTAAAGAAGACTTCCAATCATACCTCTGTAATTGGTTTGATCCACTGATTTTCCATCTTCATCAGTATCCAATTTACAGGTGGTACTCAAAGGAGTATATCTACTTTTAGTGCTATCTATAATAAAACATTTTAAAATATCTTTAGTATATTTACATTTATTTAAAATAATATCTTCCGTATTTTGAAAAATTTTAAATCCAAGAAAGAATTTGAGTTCACCCATTAAAATCATTTCAAACTCGTTTTTCATCATTTTTGAAAAATCAGCACATAAAGAATTTTTTGAAGATCCAAAAATAATATCATAAAAATATATTTGAAAAAATAAAACATATTTAGAAATTATTTTTATAAAAAGATTAGGACCAGTTATACCTTTTGAAAAACCTTAAGAAATAATAAAAGTGTTGATCCTATCATACCAAGCTCTTGGAGCCTATTTTAAACCATACAAATATTTTTCTAATTTAAAAACATGATTAGGAAAATGAGGATTTGTAAAACTAGGGGTTGTTAAACAAGAATACCCTAAACTATATAACTATTTAGTAATTCACTTTTGACATCGATTTGATAAAGTTTGAAATTAAGATGTGTTGCATAAGCTACCAATATTATAATATCTTCAAGTCGGGCCATAGGTGAAAAGGTCTCTTCACAGTCTATTCCTTCCTCTTGACTATAACCTTTTACAACTAGTCTGGATTTATTTCTTACTACTGTACCAACTTCATGCACTTTGTTTCTAAACACCCAATTAGTTCCTATTTTCAAGGTATATTTGGGTCTATCGACAAGTTTCCATACTTTGTTTCTTTCAAACTGGTTTAATTATTACTTCATATCCATTATCTATAATCCATAATTTATCACATCATTGATGTTATTATGTTCAAGATATGATTAAAAGACTTGATGTTTAACCTGCTTTCTTAAAGAAGCTCTAGTCTATGTTCCTTTGTCTAAGTCTCCAACTACAACATCTAAAGAATGGTTTTTAAGAGTTCTAATAAGTCTAAAAAATGAAGTACTGGTCACTTTGGGTTCATATATAGGTTCGGGTTCATTTTAATAATCTTGAGAGTTTCCAAAACTTTGTTTTTCTTCTTGTTTAACAACATAATCAGAAGGTTTAGGATTTATGTATAGATTAGATATGTTATCCTCAAGATTTTTTAGGGATGTTTTGGAGTCATGTGGATCTGTTTTATCAAACTTGAAATGAAAATATGCTTCCACACACTTGGTTCTCTTATTAAAGACTCTATAGGCTTTACTATAGATTGAATAACCATGGAAAATCCCTTCATCACACTTGGAGGAAAAAATTTCAAGATTCTCTTTTGTACTGAGAATAAAGACTTTTCAACCAAAAACTTTGAAGTAATTAACCTTAGGCTTTCTATTATTTCATAGCTCATAGGGGGTATTATTTAATATAGGTCTAATCAAAACTCTATTTATTATATAGCAAGTTTTATTCACATATTCTTTCCAAAAAATAGGTATATAATATTCATTAAGCATAGTTTGGGTTATTTATTATAAGGTTCTATTTCTCCTTTATATAACTCCATTCTATTAGGGTGTCCTAGAAGTAGAGAAGTTATTACTATATCTATTTTGCAGGAAAAAGATTCAAATTCATGATTTTCAAACTCACGGCCATGGTAACATCTTAAGGTTTTGATCCCAAGTCCACTTAAGCTTCTACTGATCTAGCATACTTGATGAAATAAGAATAGGCCTAAATTTTGTGAGCCAAAAAGAAGGTCCAAGTATAACTAGAAAATTCATCTACTAGAACATAGACATAGTGCTTATCATTTAAACTTGAAACTCTAGAAGGTCCAAACAAATCCATGTGAACCGAATCAAGAGGTTGAGAAGTTGAAAATTATGTATTTGGCTTAAAATATATATATTTTTTGTTTTCCTTTTTGACAAGGATTATAGACTTTATCATTTAGAAACTCTAGTTTAGGTATATCCTTGACTAATACTTTTCTAGTAGGATTTCTAAGAGAGTGAATATTACAGTGTCTTGATCTTCTATGTCAGAGCCAAGATTATTTAAGAAATTCAGTTAAGCAAGAAACATTCTATGAGACTAACGAATTTAGATTTATAGCACATACATTTCCATTTCTAAAGGCATTAAAGAATAAATCATTCTTATAATTGAAAACATTACAAGAATATTTTTCAAATTTAACATGAAATTCATCATCACATAATTGTGAGATGCTAAGAAGATTGTACTTTAGACTATCAACAAAAAGAAATTTGGAAATTAAAACCAAGTTAGTGTTACTGATTTAGCCAAGGCCAATAATTTTTCATTTTTCATTTTCACCAAAGGTGACATGTCCACCATCAATATTTATGAGGTTATTGATGTTAGAGTAGTCCCCTATCATGTGTCTTGAACACCCGTTGTCCAAGTACCATAAGATCTTATAGTAAATCTTCAAAAAACTTTCCTAAAGACAATTAACCAAGAAAGGAATTTGGTACCCATATTGGGTTCATTAATATTAGAAATTAAATCTTTAGGAACACACATTTTATTTATGGGTTTCCGGTAAGCAGTTTGTAATGTTTTAGAAAAATAAAATCTGTTAGGTCATGAAGAACTAGAAACAGTAAAATAATTTTCGGTGTTGGAACTTGCAGAAAATTTCCCAGAACTGGGCATAAAACTGAATTTTCAATATTTGGATACAAAGTAAGTTTTAACAAAATTGTGTTTCCTAGGTTGATAACCAATTCTAGTAGTATAATTAGAAGAAAATTTTTTTTTCCAATCATTTGAACTAAGGTATCTTTACCATTTTTAAATCTCTCTAAATACTTCTTTAATTTCTCATTAGAAAGTTTAAGTTCTATATTATCATAGAGAAGTTGGGCATTATTTTCCTTTTCTATAGTTATTTTAGAATTAATAGTAGTAGAAAGATCATGTTGTTTCTTGAGATATTTATATTTATCTTTCAACTCATTGAAATTATCCTCAATCATTTTATAGTATTCAAACATTTATTCATTAGTCGTATTTTCATAATTATAAAATTTATATTCTTCTCTAGAATAATACTAGTTTTGTGCAAGAGATTCTTGGGTTACCTTATATGTGTTTGTCTTAAAACACTTGTTGGATTTGTCATTCTTTTCATCATGAGATGATTCTGATTCACTGTAACTATCCTAAGATGCACTCCAGGTAGCCTTAATTTTTATATTGTACTTTCTATATTTATCCTCATATTTCTTCTTATACTTATACTTTGGATATTCAGCCTTCACATGTCCCTTTCATTTTCATTCATATCAGACTATCTCATTGGTATTATCACTTCTTTTAAAATCCTTTTTCCAGTTACCATTATTGTCATACTTCCCTCTATAGCTATGATTTATAAAGGACTTATTATTTCTTTAAAATTTCTTAAATATCTTGGATAGTTGATCTATTTCCTTATCAGTATCATTCGATGAATCATTATTGATGGAAATTTTAGCAAGAACTTAAATTTTATCCTTTTGTTTGGATGTAGTGGCTTTGAAAGACACTAACTTTCTTCTAGGTTCATTATATTCTTCTATGTTGACCTTCAATTCTTCTTCTTATATCATAAGCTTACCTATCAGTTCCTTGACTAGGTACTTACTAATATCACAAGATTATTTATTGATATTGAGGTTCCTCTCCACTTTTCTAGTAAACATCTGAGTAGCTTCATGATTTGTTCCTTATCATCAACTGGATTTCCCAAAATACTCATTTTATTGAAAATTTCATTGAACATGAGATACATATAAGAAATATGTCTGTAATGCTTCATTTTAAAGTAATTATATTTAATGGTACATGTATTAAGCCTCATTTCTTTAAAGTTTTTGGTTACTTCATGTGAAACAGCTAAAGTATTCCAAATTTTAAAGGTTGTTTTACATGCAGAGATCCTATTGGATTCTTCATAACCTAGATCATAGTATAAATAATTAACATATTTTTAGTTATTATTATATAATATCTTAGTTTCATCACCCCATGTATTTCTAGAAGCAGTAGGAATCTTATATTCATCTATAATTGCAGAACAGATTTCAAAACCCATGCTTTATAAATACATTTTCATTTTGATTTTCCACTGAGCATAGTTTGTTCCATTAAAATAGGGAGGTATGTTGGTAGCATCACCTTCCTTTATATTGGTCATGATGAATAATAAAAACATGTTTTAAAGAAATGCAAATTTTGAACTGATAGAAATTTTGAGATATTTAAAAACACAACTAAAATCACTGTTGAAAAGATTTAAAAACTTTGAACACTTTGAAACTCATAAAGTAATAAAACCACTAATACCAAATGTTGATCGGAGTAGGACACTCAATATGGGGGTTCATTGAGTTCTTATAAAAATTTCTGCCAAAAATATTTATTGAAAATTTCCCTAATTTGCAATACAAAACATCCCAGTTAACCAAAGTAGTAGATTTATAAAAGTTTTGATCATTTAAAAGATTTCTCAAAGAGTGATTAGTTCTCAGTTAAAACAATATGGATTATTATTTTTATGTTTTGAAATCAATCTAATAAATCAAATTCTAATATAAACACTATCTAAGATTAACTATCAATGTTAAGTGAAGTTTTTGGAATGAATAAATACAAAAGAGAAAACTAAACTTGAAATAACACAATGGAAATAAAACAAGAGGTTCAATATCAAGTAGATACTTAATATTATCCACTTGGTGATCACCCTACACAACGTATTTTATATAAATAATATTTTATCCACACCTTGGATCTGGGTAAACAACAGTATACACAATTTTCCATGTCAACTAGACCTCTTCCATAGTTTTCGTGGGAGGGCTAAAACAAACAGGCCATATAGGAACCTCTTATACTGTTATCCATGAGAGTATAAGGTGTAAAAATATGGTTTGATAAGATATTAGTTTATCTTATAGTTTTTCATAGGAGTTAGTGTTTGTTTATAGAAAAGAGGTAAAAACACTGCTCGTAGTGTAAAAACAATAAACAAGAAGATAAAAAATAGATAATAGAGTTTAGAAGGCTCTGTGAGATTGGAAATGCAACTTGAGGCTCCTCGAAGTTATATTGAAATGCACCTTAAGTTTAATTCTAGAAATAGACATCAAAACATAGTGTTGTGAGTTCTTTTGTCTTCTATTTCTAGTGAGGTACATGGTTTACTTGATGAGATCTTCTCCTTTCTTAGTTTGTAGATTCAAAACATTCTTCATTTTGATTTTTTAGTAGTTTCTTTGTGTTCCACTGTTAGCAGTTCTCAAGTTTCTTAGGCACACAATATTTTTTCCAGATCTCTTTATTTAACTGTATATATCACTTCCCTTTTAATCAAGAATTTTCTTTATATGCTACAACTGACAAGGATCATGATCTCAATGGTGTCGAGGTACCTCATATTGCACTCTGACATCAATATAAATGTTGTCTACAAAATACAGACAAAGTCATTAAAATACTTAATGGTACTAGGTTTTATAAATATGACTGTTAGAAGTAAATTTTAATTTAAATGAAAAAGTAAACGTTGATGGTGTCTCTGAATAGTAGGTCGGGAATGGTGTCTCAAACTTAATGCATTATTTAATCTAGAACGATGAGACAAGTATTGGTGAATCATGATCAATGGGTCATTTTGACGATAGGTTGACTTGATGGTGACTCATGCTATTGGTAGATCATACCCGTAACTCATACTTAGAAAAATTTCTGATTCCATTGGTAAGTCATTTTTCAGTATTTCGACTTGACGATGACTCATGCTATCAGTAGCTCATACCGGTAACTCATACTTAGGGGAAAATTATGATTCCATCAGTAAGTCAATCTATTGGTAGGTTGATGAAATGGTGACTCAGTGCATTGGTAGCTTGAGTGCTGGTGTCTCGTCCTTTGTTAGAATTCATCATTTGTGCTGACAGTGAGACAACTAACAGTGATACATATTATCAGTAAGTCCATATCAATGGTATCTCATACTTAATTTTTTTTTTGTATCAATAACATGTCCAACAGTGAGTCCACCTTAATGGTGACCCATACTTAGTAAAATATTAGAAACCTATCTTATGATGTGAAATACTATAAAATAGATTAAGATGATAAGTAAACATCAGTAAACATAATTTAACTTAATTTAACTTAATTAAGAATGATTTTTGATCATTAAAACTAGAGGAGGAAAATATTTTGTGAAATGAGTGTCCCTCTATTGTAGGGAAATAGAATCCACTTATGCATAGTTAGATGAATTTTATGGGCCAAATCATGATTAATGACAATGGGTAATAGACAAAACTATTGAATAATGTGGTTAATATAAAACTTGTTATGTATTGGAACCTAGTTTATATTTTTTTTATCTTGTTGATTACTATACTTCTACATAAACTATTTATACTAGATATTTTATAGACACCAATGGTGGTGACCTATTGAGTGGTACTCACACACTGCTTGGGCCACGAATGGGTATCCAAGTAGACTTCATGGATTTAGTTCAGGATAAGAGAAAGGGCCCTATGTTAGAGGATTGATTTGGGGATCAGAGATGTGCATGGATGAGGGAACCAAACTTGGTGTTGAGTCCTATTCTGGGGATTCATCATCTTGTCTTTATTTTGGGTTTTCTGTTACATTTGGAACTGTATGACATGACATGGAATATTTACTATTGGTTATGGGCATGTACCATGTTTTGGAAAATCGATTAGTGATACATGTTTATTTATTTATACCCTTTCCAATATTTCTATTTTTATCTTTTGCGGATTAATATGATAAATAGGGTATAATATCCCTATGTGTCTCATTATATCCTCACTACTAGTTGGTAACCTCTAGCGTATGTGGAGGTTCACCTGAGGTCATGTAACAAATAGGCTTGGGGAACCAGTCATAGTGGCTCTCAGGACGGGGCATTACAAGTGGAATCGGAGAGGGGTTCTTTTCTATTATTTCCATTATTTTTGGATAGTAGATAGGATATTAGGATGTGTTGGGACTTGGAAATGATCTTGTGTATGGGAGTAGCTAACCCATGTATGGGGGGAAAACCAAGTACATGTTGTAATAGTGGGTTCCCTAGACCCAACTATTCAGTGCTTTAGATTACCATGTGATGTATATAGTTAGTTATACATGATGTCATCTTACTATTATAGTGTAGACTTTTATACATCCACTATTGAAATGGTAATGTCTAAAGATCAATTGTCATATTGAAAAGTTATAGTAGGTCCCAGGCTATAATGAGAACCTCGAGATACTATGACATTAATCTTAAATATATGTTCTATGGTCTAGATACATATTACTGATTATACATAGTAGATGTTTGACCATTAGGTGTTGGGGGATCATATGTATTGAGACTTCTTTTCATGAAGTTCACACTTTGTGATCTCTAGTAGTGAGATCATGTGGAAAACTCTACCAATAGAAACACCACATGTTTCTGGTGTCATTGGATGTTCCTATCTATGATCACATGTAATGGTCTTCTGACTTGAGATCATTACCAATGTATGTCATTTGATTGCATACTTTGATGCAAGAAAAAAACCATGGCAATGAAGTCGGGGTGAGGTATTTTGTGTTGGGTGCATCAATGGTGGCATGACATTAGTTGAATGGTCAAGAAATGATTTGTCGCTTCCGGATTATAGAAGTAATGTATCTTAGGCCATGTTGATAAGGATAGAAGTACCTTCATAATAGCATGGCCATGGAAGTCGAGGGTAAATCCATCCAGTTGGATCAACAAAAAATAAAGCAAGTAAAGAGAAATGGCACTAGTTTGCATCCTACTTTATGAGATATTAATGACAAAGAGATTATATTACACAGTGTTTGTTCGTAGGTTGGTTGTTGCTACTGTGACAATCCTTATCCCTTCAGGGGTCATTATGGGTTGCTAGATCCCTCTTTTGGTCTATGAATACTATTCACTACTATCTAGATAAGGGCCTAGAGGGTCACACACAATAGCTTATTTGAGAATATTCCCTATTTAGTTAAATAAGAGTTTTGGACATAGTGGGACCCACCAATGGGGTTTGGGATTTGTCCAAGGAAAAATGATCACAAATGAAATAAATAAATTAATATTATTGAAGTTTAGAATAATGAGCATTGAATTTATTTATTAATGTATTTATGAGTTTTAAGTAAATATATGAAAAATATTAATTGACGAATATTAAAAATATTCAAGGTTCAATTAATATTTATGGGAATGACAAGTCAAGTTTTGGACTCAAATATTGTCATGTAATATATATATATATCATATATTACAAGAAAATGATAATAATATTTATGACTCAGTTTAGTAGTCATAATATGTCATTAATAGTGCATTGATTATTCAGGGGTTGGGTTGGGATTTTCAGGTAATTACATGACACTATAAATAGAAGAGGATAGGATTTTTCCAAAAACTATTCATGATAATTCTCTCTCCTCTCCTCTCTCCCATGTTCTAGGGAGAGATGCTCTAGATCCAAGGAGATCAGATCAAGTTCTCTCTCAGGTATTGTAAGAAGAGAAATGCGGTGACCGTTAGAGTGTCGAAGGCATTGTCGGAATTCCACGCTAGCACCCTAACTTCAACGAATGGTGTTCCTGTAGTTTCTTGAAGCGCGTGTGGACGATATAGAGGATTTTGATGTTGTATTCATCGAGAATCAATCACCAATGATGTGCAGATGTTTTTCGCAACTTCATATTTAAACCAAGTATTTTATAGTTTATTTTTGTGCTTAAAACCCTTCACGCGAGATCCTCCGCTTAAACCGCGCAGCTGTTCAACGATGTCGACAAGTTCACATCGGTCGTCGGTGGAAAATTTTAAAATTCCACTAGTTTGGGGCTTCCGTTGTATGCTCAATTCCTCCAAGTGGTATCAGAGCGAGTGGATGTCTATTTTAAGCCAAAAGAATTAAGTTTTCATTAATCTATGAAGATGACATTGTTACGGTCCCAACGACTCAGACCGCGTTTGAATCTGATATCTGATGACCCATCTATGGTCATCTGATGTTTAAAATCAGAGTTAAAACAGTTGTTTTATGATGATTTATATATGATAATCGGGTGGACATCCTATTACTAGAATAGTATTTTCCAGTGAAGCATAATGATGATTATTATTATAATAATAATAGTTTGATTATAATAATAATTTTATTATTATAATATTTTGTTATTATAATATACTATTATAATAATATTTTATTATTATAAGTTTTTATAATTTCTAGTCTAAATATAGACTTAATAAATAAAAAAATTAATAAGAGGGGAGACCTGCTTTATAGGTCTCCAACAAAAAAATAATAATAATAAAAGGGGCGAGGAGACTTGCAAAGTAGGTCTCTAATGACAAGAAAAAAAAGGAAAATGAGACCCACAAAGGTCTCAAATAAAAAAAAGAGTTTTTGGGGGGCCGATCCCCCCCCCCCCCCCGCTACTTCATCGTCCCCACGGAGCCGCCTTGTGCGGATCCCCCTCCCGAACTAGGCGCACACCGGCTCCACGCCACCTACCTTCGGCCTCAACCCTCGATGCCCTATAGCCCTCTGTCCAGCCTCCACCCACCTTCTCTCCCCATGCAGCACACCCCTCAAGCGAGCAGCAGCCCTGCAGGCCGCCTCCTCCCAAGCCGTCGGGCTTCACCTCATCGTCCTCTAACGTGGAGTCGTGCTACAACCGGCAGCCAGCAGTAGGCACCACCCGACCCCGAGTTGGCTCCCCTCCCGCCATGGAGTCGCGCATAGCTGGGCACCCCGAAACTGTCATGCCTAACCAGCACCGCCTTCGACCGGTGCATTGGATCGGCCTCCTCCTTCAGGTAGAGCGGTGTGCCGCACTGCTCCCGGCAAGCCGCCTCCTGCAGTGGTGCCCTTCTCCTGGCTAGCTGGGTTCTTCTCTGCTTGGACTGGTGCCCCAACAAACCACCCCTTGCCTCACCAACTGGACCGAGCCGATCTGTTCTGTGCACCTGGTTGGGTGGGACTACGTCTGCTGGATCGACACAATCTAGCTAGCCTTCACCGCCTTGGACCTGCCTCGTTCTGGTCGCTGCCCTGTCCTCCTAGCCGGCAGGTAACCTACAATGCCCCAACCCAGAATGTTCCTTCACAGGGTCCGGATTGGGCCTGTGCAAGTTCCCCCTGACTCGCACAGGCTCTGTCCGAAGTTCTATGGGCCCAAGTGATTTAATTTAATAAAAAATTATTTAAAATAATTGATTTAATTTCAGTTGAGAATTAAAGTAATTAAACATTAATTTTTGGTTATTAAAATTTAGATGTTGCGTAATTAATTTAATTTAGAGATTAATTAAATTAATTATTTAATTTAATTTTAGTTTTAATATTAAATTAATTAATTGGGACTGAATGATGTTAAAATATTGAATTAAAAATTTGAGTGAATTTTTTAATTCAATTAAATTCCCTCAAATTTATTTAATGTAAGATTAATTTTTATTCTGAATTTATTTAATATACGTGAGTTTAATGCGTATATGACTAATCATGAGCCTTAGACCGACCAATGTATGTCTGGTGCTTTTTATTTAATTAATTATTTAATTATTTATTTAATTATTTCATGAAGTTTTGTAATAATTATTTTAATTAATAAAAGGTGATCTGCATATCATCTCAGAGTCATTATATGTATAAGGGTATATGTGTCCAATTCTCTGAAATGTACTTTTTACTCCCTGAGATCCCATCGCTTGCATGCGAGTACAGTTGTATAATGATGAGACAAGTTGTGACATAATTAGTGACGGGTCATGGCGACACACCAGACAAGAGATGTAATGCATTGGAGGGGAAGACGCTACAATTAGAGACACAAGTGACACAACTCAAGGTATCAACCCCTAGGGTTTTAGGTTGGTCTGTTATTCACTCAACGGATCAACTAATAGTACTGATTCATGATCAGGTCATGATTTTGTTTTGCATGGTTTATTAATTTATGTGAATGTGTGGCTAATGCGCGATCGCATAGAATAAGTAATAAACAAGCATGTAAAATAAAATGAAATGTGACGTGATGAAGTTTTCTATTTCTTGCAAGGTCAGTTGTGAGTGCGATCACATAGTATGTGCTTATAAAAAAATAAAATTATTTCTTTCGTCAGACTAAAAATAATAAAATCCTCAAAGATATATTAAGTCATAACCGCCTTTCATCATTCTAATTTGGAAAAAACTGACTATTTGAGGTGTCGGTCATGCCATAGCTGAGGGTGCCTCTTACTACCAGGGAGTCCTTATAAAAGTTATGGGTCGACTTAACTAAAGTGCTAGTAAAGATTATCCATATCTAACTTTCGATCATTTTAGAGTCAATCATTGAGTAAATAAAGTTCAGATTTTAGAAGCTGGGACTTCACTCAACAGATCAAGGAACCACGGGTTCATGCAGTTGGCTTTCCAAAAGCCTATCTTGAACCCTCCAAGTAGTGGTGTATCCCCTGTAGACTATGAGGGGTGGTTCCGGGATCATTGCCACTAGAATACTCAAGAAACAGAGTATTCTGATTCTAGAACAGAGGGTTCCTAGAATCTGATAAAATAGTGGGAGACATTTAATTAATTATTTTAATAAAAATGTCTAAACCAGTAATCCGTATTAAAGGCATTAATCTGCTAAAGTTTACTTTTGTAAAAAAATGGCAAGTTATACCACAAGTTTATAAACTGTGATATTATAATGGATAAATTAAATGTCCACACTAGCATGAGTATCCAAGAATAATATGGGTGCTTACGCATAGTATTATGATATAAGAAACTCAAGGTGTCAGTGTACCCAATACTGTTAAACTACCTCAAGAAGAAAGGGTGAAATTGCTTACCAGAGACCAACGTATAAAGAATATGATAGTTATATCATTATGCTTTCATCAGCATCTTGTGTTAGTTGGGGTCACTACACCAGGACCTGGATGATAAAACATGAAGTCTCATCTCTGAGATGTTTGCAAGGAGAAAGTGAAGCAATGATATGAATAAGGCGGTGTTACACCGGCATGTTTAAATTGAAAGATCGATCATGATCTTTAAATGGATCCCTTTATCATATCATTTTCACCACTTTTCTTAAGTCCCATTTTAAGTTACAAAATGAACAAGTATTGGGAAATGCTTCATCACCAATTTAGGTAAGGTTCTCCAAGATAATAAGAATACTAAAGATAATTTCATCTTCAATTATTATAGTGAATAAATTGAAAGGAAACATGAAAAATGCCAAAAAGTAAGTAATGACAATGACACATTGGAAATGTCCTTCAATGAATGAGGTATTAAAAAGCGGTTATTTGCATTGAATATTATAAAATAATACTATGGAAGTTTAAATGCATTTAATTGAATTAAAGAAGAAAGTTATGGATTCTTCTTCAAAAATATTCATCAAATGTAATGTTTCAGTTTTACTACTTGGGTATTAAAACAATATGCTAGTGACATATGTTTATTCCAATATGGTAACCATGTTATTATAAAAACCTTACTGGAATTCAGGTTTATTCTCCAAGTGGCTATGAAAGGGTGATACCTAGGCTAGTGGTGAGAAGTACATGACTTCTTAATTTCCAAGTGAAAGATACATGAAGAACTATTATTGAGTATAACCACAAACATTAATCTCATATGTCCTTGGACACAAGGATACATTCTTCTAGGTTTCAAAATGAATGTTTTTTATGGTATTTAAAATTCAATCACTAGTTCAATAATACATGAATCATAGGCAATGAGTGATGAATATAAATGTAAGACTTATACCCAGTTGTGGAAAGATAATCCTATATAAAGTAATACTAAAAGTGGATGTCAATAATATACCAATTATAGTATTTAGGCTCAGCATAGCTAAATACTTTTGGTATTATCGACGTCTTTAGTTTGGAAAAAGGAACCTTTAAAATAATGGTATGTCACAAAGCATTTGGAAATAGTTAAACAATTGAAGGTGAACTATTCCAATGGTAAAATAGAGGTGTATATATAATTCATATGATTCTTTTAAGTTATTAAGGAATGGTAAAATGAAGTAAGTGCATGGTCAGAAGATATGAGAAACTTCGAGCCGGCATGCCGAAGAATATCTTGACTGTGTAATCATCGATCATAATAATGTAGCATGGAGTAATTCCAAAACGCACATTACCTTATTCACATCACATATTTAATGTTAATGAGGAGGATCAATGATGAAGTCTTACATGTTAACATTGATCAACAAAATGTAGCGTGGAGTAATTCCTAAATGCATGTTTTATATATCAGAGTCATGATGTAAGTAATATCAATATTGCAACTTGCAAAAACTTCCATTCTATTTCATGAAATACTTTTCAAATAATGGTGATATCACATAACCATATGCCAACTATAAATGAAAAATGAATATCATATGAGTTATGGTATGATGGAAATCCATTATGTCATAAGGACATGTGTTTGGATGCAAAGAGTTGGTTAGGACATAAATAAACTTGCATCAGGAAAAAAAACATTTTGCATCTTTTGTAATCATCCTAATGATTTCTATGGATATTACATAAATCCCTAAAATATAAAATTTGTATTCAAGTGATATACTACATTCTATAAGAGGTTCCACATCTCTTTGGAGATAGTGGGAGAAAAATTTACTTAGGTTTAGTCAATGCTCTATATGTACAAATAGTTGGCGTAAGAACTAATTCCACAAGCACATGTGGAACAAAGTATATTCCAAAGACACATATTATGTTGGAAGGATAAAACCATGGTGATGGTTTTTATATTCACCATGGTCATTGATCTATTATTCAATGTGAATAATATTTCCTACAAGTAAGTAGTGTATGAAAATTAGCTAAAATTGATAAGACCAACTAAAATTCAATTAATGGATTCCATGTATCAAAGTGAAAAGGGGCTTACTATTTTGAATAGTGTGATGGTTATTCAAGTGAGTTGATACATGGATGATAAAAGCATTGTACCAATAAGGATTGATTGGTTTTACCAAGTCTTCATGCCTAAATCTGTTAGAATTTTACTTATAATATCTAGTATCTATGATAAAATTATTTATCATTGGATTTCATGACCAACAATCATGGATGGTGTCTATATGATGCAACCAGAAAGGGATGGTCATGTCACATAATGCTAATAAAGGTTGTAAGTTACTGAAATCCAGTTTAAGATTAAAGTAAGAAACATGATCATAGAATATACATTTGCAACAAATGATTTCCATGTGTCTATGAGAGGTTAGTTGGAGCACCAATGTTTTATAAGAAAAATATATTCAAAAACATATGGAAAAAAACATTGCTCTTATAGTTAGCTAATACCATGATGAAATTTATTCTCCAATGATTGACTTAAAGTATCAATCTAAGTTCTAGGGAACAAGATCTACGGAGGTGGATCTATATGTTTCTTGGTCCTATTAGATCATACATATATTGACATTGTATTGAAAAATACAAGTTAGAACAATTCAAGAGATGAATTTCTTCCTATAACATAGGGCATAACCTCTTTAGGTTGACATTTTTGGGACATGGGAAGAGATAAATGTGGTGATTCGAAGTCTATATGCTTAAGAGATGGATTAATCATGTATTCCATAATATGTACAAGAATTGATATTGCTAGGATATACTTTATAATAGGCAAATATCATTTATATCCAAGATCACTGTAAGGGATGCAGTCAAAACTCTCTGATCATACTTCAGATAGTACAAAAGATATGTACCTGGTAAGTGGAGAGGATAGGATACTAGTTTTTGAGGATACAAACTAGTCTTCCATAGATCAATGTTATATACTATTTCATTTAGGCTAAAGGTGGTGAGCGAGTCAAGCTCATATAAGCCAGCGGTAGTCATACCTACAAAGACCGAGTACATTGCAGCTTATGAGCTAGTTAAGAAGCAGTTAAAAACAATGATTTGTTCTAGTTCTTGGAATCAAACCTGATAAGAAAAGATTATCATAATGTCAATTATGATATTCTTACTAGACAAGATGTCAAGTTATGATAGTGGAAAAGTGGGATATACTTAGGATACCATCTCTTGAGAGGTTTTACTCTAATAGATGAGGTCATTATAGCAGAATTTCCACGCGGTGGAACCATGGGAGACCCAATAGCTAAAGTCGTTACTCAGCAGAAGCATGATGTTTATCATGTGAGTAGCTAACAAGTTTGGTTAGAATGTTTTCTCTAGTGTAATTAGGAGTGTTAAAATAGTGGGTTCCCTAGACCCAACTATTTAGTGCTTTTTATTACCATATCGTGTATACGATTAGCTATACATGATTTCATATTACCATTATAGTGTATAATTTTCTGCATCCACTATTGAAATGGTAATGTCCAAAGATCAATTTTCATATCGAATGGTTATAGAAGATCCCAGGTTATAATGAGAACCTTGAGATACTATGACATTAATCTTAAATGTATGTTCTATGTTCTAGATACATCTTACTAGACACATTAGATGTTTTTCCATCAGGTGATGGGGGATCATAAGCATTGAGACTTCTTCTCATTAAGTTTGCACTTGGTGATCTCTAGTAGTGAGATCATGAGGACATACCTGCCAATAGGAACACCACATGTTTCGGGTGTCATTGGATGTTCCTATCTACGATCAGGTGTAATGGTCTCCTGACTTGAGATCATTACCAATGTATATCATTTGATTGTGTACTTTGATGTAAGACGAAAACCATGGAAATGAAGTCATGGTGAGGTAGTTTGTGTTGGGTTCGTCATTGGTGGTATGGCATTGGTTGAATGGCCAAGAAAGTATTTTTTGCTTCTAGATTATAGAAGTAATATATCTTAGGCCATGTTGATAAGGATGGAAGTACCTTCATAAGAACATGGTCAAGGCAGTCGAGGGTAAATCCATCCAGTTGGATCAATAAAAAATAAAGCAAGTAAAGGGAGATGACAATGGTGTGCATCCTGCTTTATGAGATATTAATGACAAAGAGATTATATTACAGAGTGCGTGTTCATAGGTTGGTTGTTGCCACTGTGACAATCCTTATCTCTTCAGGGTCCATGATGAGTTGTTAGATCCTACTCTTGGTCTGTGAATACTATTCACTACTATCGAGATAAGGGCCTAGAGGGTCACACACAATAGTGTATTCGAGAATCTACCCTATTCAGTTGAATATGAGTTTTGGACATAGTGGTACCCACCACGGGGTTCTGGGATTTTTCCAAGGAAAACGATCACCAATGCAATAAATAAATTCATATTATTCAAGTTTAGAATAATGAACATTGAATTTATTTATTAAATGTATTTACAAGTTTTAAGTAAATACATGAAAAATATTAATTAATGAATATTAATAATATTCAAGGTTCAATTAATATTTATGGGAAGGAAGAGTCAAGTTTTGGACTCAATTATTGTCATGTAATATATATATTTCATATATTACAAGAAAATGATAATCATATTTATGACTCATTTTAGTAGTCATAATATGTCGTTAATAGTGCATTGATTATTTGGGGGTTGGGTTGGCATTTCCAGGTAATTACATGACACTATAAATAGAAGAGGAGAGGAGTTTGCCAAAAACTATTCATGAGAATTATCTCTCCCCTCCTCTCTCCCATGTTCTAGAGAGAGATGATCTGGATCTAAGGAGCTCAGATCGAGCTCTCTCTCAGGCATCGTAAGAAGAGCGATGCAGTGATCGTTGGAGCATTGAAGGCATTGTCGGAATTCCGCGCTAGCACCCAGACTTCGACTAACGATGTTCCCACAGTTTCTTGAAACGTGTGTGGATGATCTAGAGAATTTTTATGTCAAATTATTAGAGTAGAAATCACCAACGATAAGAAGATGTTTTGAATGAATTTGGATTTAAACTAGGTATTTTATAGTTTATTTTTGTGCTTAAAACCCTTCACGTGAGATCCTCGACTTAAACTGGGCAGTTGTTCGCCGACGTCGACAAGTTCATGTCAACGATCAGTGGAAAAATTTTAAAATCACACCTGTTTGGGGCTTCCACTGTATGTTGAGTTCCTTCAGTACCTGGGGTGGGAATTTTTTCTCTAGATATTCATTGTTATAGTGGAATGTTATTTCACCTTGGGTGATGTACTTAGTGTGATGTTATTGTTTTCTATGATTTCTCTTATGGGATGAAATGAAATGATTTTGGTATATGCATAAATCATTTTAGAAACTTAGGGATATATGTGGAATGCATCATGTTAGGAACACATGGGAAAATAGGGTGTGGTTTGTTATAGAAATTGTGAATTCATTGTAACCCTATTACAATTTTAAGGAAATAGTTTCCTAATAAAGATGCTATAATGGTATAAATAATTGAAAAAATTGTTGAATGGTTGAGAATATTTCTTAATGATAAAATTTTAACTATTTAAATAATTAAAGGATATAAAATTAAAAGGGTTCGTATGGTTTTTAATATGAATTTTGGAATGTGAAAGTTTGGTTACCTTATGTTAGCCATGACCTGTTATAGGTACGGTTGATGGTAGTGATAGAGATGCAATTATGTTCATTATGATAGTTTATGTGTATTGAGTTGTTATGGATAGTAGTGAGACCACTTTTTTGTAACTACGTAAACTTTATGTTATGTGTTTTGAGATTTGTGTTTAGCATTGTAGATAGATCCCACCATGACAATGCCTACTGATTGGGAGACATGAGGAAATCACTGAGAATGCTCCTCCAGTAGTGGGGCAAGAGAACCCACTAGTTCTAGGTAACAGAGTAGAGGTTCAATTCTATTATAACTTTTCTCATTTTATATTGTTTATGTAGTGAGACTTAGGGAGGGTTTTCTTGAGCATGTTTGACATAACTAGGTGGTTTCATCTACAACACCCTCCAACATTTTTCGGAGAGGGTGGACATTAGGTAGCCGAGTTATGGATAGATTCTATCTAGATGATTCTTGATCATTTAGAGACTCCTCCTAAGAAGCAAGTCAAGTTGGAAGCCTATATGTTGCGAGGATCATCGAAGCACTAGAGGGATATTCTGGTTCAGACTGAGCAGGAAAATGGTATGCAATGTAAATATATATAGGAAAACTTTTTTGGAACACTTTTATCTGGAAACTCTAATATAGGAGAAAGATGCAGAGTTTATTAGGTTGACTTATGGGACTATGTTCATGATGGATTGTGTTGTCCAATTCATTGTTATTCAATTCTTTGTTCCAACATTGGTAGGGGATAAGGCAGCCTCCACGAGATTTTTTCATGAAGAAATTAGATATGAGATCAAGTCCTTGGTAAATATATTCTGTTTAAAGAGGATTTCTAAGGTGGTAGATCTGAATCTTATTTTAGAAGGGAACCTAAATTAGGATTTTTGAATTCAACATGTATTTTTAGTTAGGCAGTCCAAAGGCACAACTTTCGATATTAGGAAGCAATGTTTCAAGGGTTTTCTCTAGGGAAGTCGTAGATAGAGAATCTCGGGGAGAGGATTGATCTCTCAAGGTGGTGACCTGATGTTTTGTTATTAGTGAAATAGATTGGGACACATGTGCGGTCAGTGTACCTTCCCACCAGTTGAGTGTAAAGCATACGGTAGGATGGGACATGTACAGAGGTTCTGTAGGAACCCTCCGCTGGCGGGAAGTGATGGAGGATCAAGACAGATGTGGAGTACAGGAAGGGGGTTTACTACCCCGTACCAGGAAGGTAGTTAGAGTTATACTAGTCATACCAAGTAGGGCGGTGGGTATTGTGATTTAGGACAAGAGCGTCATTATCAATATGGTAGTGCAACACTAAGAACCCAAACTAGAGCCCAGAGGAGAGGGGTGGGTCATTTGCATGTATTTCAGCCTATACTTGGCGGTGGCAAGGCTGAACCATAGACTATTCTTGGTAATATTCTTTTGGATTTCATGATTTCCAATACTTTATTTGATACAGGGGACTCACATTATTTTACATCTTCTCAGTTTTTGAATGCATTGGGTTTAGTGGTAAAATATATGTGTGGGGTTATGTCGATTGATACACTGTTGGGAGTATGAACAAAGAATATATGGAAATGTAAGGAGTATACTCTTGAGGTTGGTGGGTGCATTTCTGTTATGGATTGGATAGTGTTTTATCAAGACCATATTGATTGTTACAGCCAAAGGGTAACATCCACATCACTTGAGGGTGACACTTATGTTCACTGAGTGGAATGGAATATCCAGGCATGTCATGCTGGACCAATTTGTCATCAATTGGGTGATATTACAGACCAAGTGGCATGTCTCATACTTAATGATGGGGGAGTAGAGAAGGATGTCTTTCCTCTTGTGGTGGATCAGTTTCAGGATGTTTTTCCTAAGAATTTATCAGGGTTTCCAACTGAGATACATTTTGAGTTCATCATTGAGTTTGTACCTAGAGTTGAGCCAGTTTCCATTCTGCAATATAGGATTTCATCAGCAGAACTTCAAGAGATTATAACTCGGTTGGAGGAATTGGAGAATAAAAGGTTTATTTTCCCAAGTATGTCATATTGGGGATCACTAGTTTTGATTTCTAATAAGGATGGAGTGATGTTTTAGCTGTGTGAAAATTTCTAAAAGTTGAATCGGATGACAGTTAAGAACCAATATCCCCTCCTGCGCATCGATGATCTTTTTTAACAGTTAAAATATTCTTCTATTTTCTCCAAAATTGATTCGAGTTCAGAGTATAATCCTCTAAGTGTGAGACCTTATGATATACTAAAAATTGTTTTCAGAAGAAAGTGTGGTTTTTATGAGTTCATCATGATGCCTTTCGGGATAAAAAAATATCATGCTGTATTTATAGACTTAATGAACTAAATATTCTATCCGTACTAGGATCAGTTTTTAATTATTTTTGGATGACATCTTGGTGTACTCCTAGACTCATGAAGATCATTCCCAACACCTTGACATCATTCTAAGTCACTACTACAAAAATGGGCTTTATCAGCGCTCAAAACGGGCTTTATCAGTGCTAAAAAAGCATTGTAATGCTCAGCGCTGATAAAGGGGGTGTCCCCTTTATCAGCACTAAATAAGCACTGATAAAGGGATACCTTATCAGCACTAAAAAATCATTGATAAAGGAAGCCTTTTTCAGTGCTAAAAAACAGTTGATAAAGGGAGACTTTATCAGCGCTAAAAAGGCGCTAATAAATGTGCTTTTTATCAGTGCTCTTTTAGCGCTGATAAACTGATCCTTTATCAGCACTTTTTTAGCGTTGATAAAGGTGGATTTTATTAGTTCTTTTTTAGCACAGATAAAGGATTCATTTATCAGCGCTAAAAAATCACTGATAAATCCCATGTCTGCGGAAACAAAAAAATTTGCAGCAGCACGCCCAAACAACACCTGCAAAAAATTCAGCATCTCAACAGGTAAGTATACCCATAAAAATTTAACACATAATTCATAAGGTAATTACACCAAGTATACCCATACAACAAGTATACCCATACACCATTAACACATAATTCATAAGTTAATTAAATACATAAAGAATTCAATTCAGAATTCAAGGGGTTGGGGTTGTTCAGGGGTTTGGGGTGGCTGTCTAAGGGGGGGTAGGGGTGTCCGGGGGAATGGGGGTGTCCAGGGGGATAGGGGTGTCTAAGGGGGGTGGGGGCGGTCCAGGAGGTTGGGAGGATGTCCAAGGGGGGTGGGGTGGTGTTCAGGGGGTGGTCCATGAGGGTGGGGGTGTCCAGGGGGTGGGGGTGTCTAGGTGGTGGGGTGGTGTCTAGGAGGGGGGGTGTCCACGTGGGGGGGGGGGGGGGGGGCTATCCATGGGGGTGTCTAGGGGGTGGGCTGGTGTCCAGGGTGTCGGGGGGGGGGGGGCTTTTCAGGGGGTGGGGTGTCCGGGGGGTGGGGGCGGTCCAGGGGGTTGGTGGGGCTATCCAAGGGGGTGGGCTGGTGTCCAGGATGGTGGGATGGGGGTGTCCGGGGGGATAGGGGTGTCCGAGGGGTGGGGGTGTCTAGGGGTGGGGGTGTCCAGGTGGTGGGGTGGTATCTAAGAGGGGGTGGTGTCCAGGTGGGGGGGCTATCCATGGGGGTGTCCAGGGGGGTAGGATGGTGTCCAGGGTGTCATGGGGGATTTCTAGGGGGTGGGGGTGTCCAGGGGGTGGTGGCGGTCCAGGGGGTTGGTGGATGTCCAAGGGGGTGGGGTGTTCAGGTGGTGGGGTGGTGTCTAGGAGGGGTGGGGGTGTCGTCCAAGGGGTGGGGGTGTCTATGGGGGTTGTCTGGGGTGGGGGGGGGGATGTCCATGGGTGTGTCCAGGGGTTGGGGGGCTTTCTAGGGGTGAGGGTGTCCAGAGGGGTGGGGGTGTCCAGTGTATGGGGAGGTGTCTAGGGGGTGGGGTGGTACAGGGGGTTGGTGGGGCTGTCCAAGGGGGTGGGTGGTGTCCAAGGGGGTGGTGGTGGCTGTCCATCGGGGTGGGGTGTCCAGGGGGTGGGGGAGGTGTCTAGGTGGTAGGGTGGTGTCTAGTGGGGTGGGGGTGTCCAGGGGTTGGGGGGGCCATCCAGGGGGTTGGGGGCATCCATGGATCGTTCTCCTAAAGTATCAACACAATTAGAATGCTCTTGGTCGGATTTTCGTAGGTCAGTTGTTATTTTAACTTAAAATTCTGTCCATTTTAAACAAAAGAGAGACCCTTTGAGTGATACCGGCCACATCGTGACTCAGATTGAGGAGAGTTTGACTTGTAAACATTACAAATGCACCCATGGATCATTCTACTTTAGGATAAACATAATCTGAATGCATTTGGTCAGATTTTCATATGTCAGTTGTTGTTTTAACTTAAAATTCTGTCCATTTTAAACAAAAGAGAGACACTTTGAGTGATACCGACCACACCGTGCCTCAGATTGATGTGGGGTTGACTCTTACACATCAAAAATGACCCATGGATCGTTATCCTAAGTATCAACACAATCCAAATGCGTTTGTTTGGATTTCCATACGTCGATTATTGTTTTCACTTAAAATTATGTCCATTTTAAACAAAAGAGAGACACTTTGAGTGATACCGGCCACACCGTGCCTCGAATTAAGTAGGGGTTGACTCGTACATGTCAAAAATGAACCATGGATCATTATACTAAAGGATAAACACAATACGAATGCATTTGGTCGGATTTGCGTACGTGAGTTGTTGTTTTCACTTAAAATTTTGTCCTTTTTAAACAAAAGAGAGACCCTTTGAGTAATACCGGCCACATCGTGGCTTGTATTGAGGTGGGGTTGACTCTTACACATAAAAAATGACCCATGGATCATTCTCTTAAAGTATAAACACAATATGAATTCATTTGTTCTGATTTTCGTATGTTAGTTGTTGTTTTCACTTAAAATTCTGTCCATTTTAAACAAAAGAGAGACCCTTTGAGTGATACCAGCCACATCGTGCCTCGTATTGAGGCAGGGTTGACTCGTACATGTCTCCAATGCACCCATGGATCTTTATCCTTAAGTATAAACACAATCCGAATGTGTTTGGTTGGATTTGCGTACGTCAGTTGTTGTTTTCACTTAAAATTCAATCCATTTTAAACAAAAGAGAGACACTTTGAGTGATACCGGCCACACCGTGCCTCATATTGAAAAGGGGTTGAGTCTTACATGTCACCAATGCACCCATGGATCGTTCTACTAATGTATCAACACAATCTGAATGTGTTTGGTCAGATTTTCATACGTCAGTTGTTGTTTTCACTTAAAATTTTGTCCATTTTAAACAAAAGAGAGACACTTTGAGTGATACCGGCCACACCGTGGCTCGGATTGAGGCATGGTTAACTCATAAACATCACAAATGACCCATGGATCGTTATCCTAAAGGATAAACACAATATAAAATCATTTGATCAGATTTTCGTATGTTAGTTTTTGTTTTCACTTAAAATTCATTCCATTTTAAACAAAAGAGAGACACTTTGAGTGATACCCGCCACACCGTGCCTCAGATTGAGGTGGGGTTTACTCATACATGTCAAAAATTAACCATGTATCATTATACTAAAGTATAAACACAATAAAAATGTGTTTAGTCAGATTTTCGTAGGTCAGTTGTTGTTTTCACTTAAAATTCGGTCCATTTTAAACAAAAGAGAGACCCTTTAAGTGATACCGGCCACACCGTGCCTCATATTGAGGTGGGGTTGACTTTTACACATCACCAATGCACTCATGGATCATTATCCTAAAGTATAAACACAATTCTAATGTGTCGGGTCATATTTGCGTACGTCAGTTGTTGTTTTCACTTAAAATTCGTCCATTTTAAACAAAAGAGAGATACTTTGAGTGATACCGGCCACACTGTTCCTCGGATTGAGGTGGGGTTGAATAGTACATGTAAAAAATTACCCATGGATCCTTATCATAAATAATCAACACAATCCTAATTTGTTTTTTTTGGATTTACATACGTTAGTTGTTGTGTTCACTTAAAATTATGTCCATTTTTAACAAAAGTGAGACACTTTGAGTGATACCGGCCACACCGTGCTTAGAATTGATATGGGGTTGAATAGTACACATAAAAAATGACCCATGGATCGTTATACAAAAGGAGAAACACAATATGAATGTGTTTGGTCAGATTTTAGTAGCTCAGTTGTTGTTTTCACTTAAAATTTTGTCAATTTTAAACAAAAGAGAGACCCTTTGACTGATACCTGCCACATCGTGGCTCAGATTGAGGCGAGGTTGACTCACACACGTCACAAATGACACATGGATCGTTCTCCTAAAGTATCAACACAATATGAATGCTTTTGGTCATATTTTTGTACTTCAGTTGTTGTTTTCACTTAAAATTGTGTCCATTTTAAACAAAAGAGAGACACTTTGAGTAATACCGGCCACACTGTGCCTCATATTGAGGAAAGGTTGACTCAAAAACATCAAAAATGACCCGTGGATAGTTCTAATAAAGGATAAACACAATCTGAATACGTTTGGTCAGATTTACGTAGGTCAGTTGTTGTTTTCACTTAAAATTTTGTCCATTTTAAACAAAAGAGAGACCCTTTAACTGATACCGGCCACACCGTGCCTTGGATTTAGGAAGGGTTGAATCATACATGTCAAAAATTACCCATGTATCATTTTCCTAAAAAAAACTCAATCCGAATGCGTTTGGTTGGATTTGTGTACGTCATTTTTGTTTTCACTTAAAATTCTGTCCATTTTTAACAAAAGAGAGACCCTTTGAGTGATACCGGACACATCGTGCCTCGGATTGAGGTTGGGTTGACTCATACACATACCAATACACCCATGGATTTTTCTACTAAAGGATCAACATAGTCTGAATGCGTTTGGTCAGATTTGCGTACGTCAGTTGTTGTTTTCACTTAAAATTCTGTCCATTTTAAACAAAAGAGAGACACTTTGAGTGATACTGGTCACACTGTGCCTTGGATTGAGGCAGGTTTGACTTTTACACATCACCAACACACCCATAGATCGTTATCATAATGGATCAACATAATATGAATGTTTTTGGCCATATTTTCGTACATCAGTTGTTGTTTTCACTTAAAATTCTGTCCATTTTAAACAAAAGAGAGACACCTTGAGTGATACTGGCCGCATTATGCCTCGGATTGAGGCAGAGATGACTCATACACATCACCAACGAACCCATGGATCATTTTTCTAAAGGATAAACACAATTAGAGTTTGTTTGGTTGGATTTTTGTACATCAATTGTTGTTTTCACTTAAAATTCTGTCCATTTTAATCAAAAGAGAGACCATTAGAGTGATACCGACCACACTATGCCTCAGATTGAGGCGGGGTTGACTCGTACACATCACCAATGCACTCATGGATTGTTCTTATAAAGGATCAACACAATATAAATATGTGTGGTTAGATTTATGTAGGTTAGTTATTATTTCACTTAAAATTTTGTCCATTTTAAACAAAAGAGAGAACCTTTGAGTGATACCAGACACACCATGCCTTATATTGAGGTGGTATTGACTCTTACACATCAAAAATGAACCATGGATCGTTCTCCTAAAGGATCATCACAATCCAAATGTGTTTGGTCAGATTTGAGTATTTCAGTTGTTGTTTTCACTTAAAATTCTATCCATTTTAAACAAAAGAGAGACCCTTTGAGTGGTTCATAATTCTTGCATGTTGTTGGTTAATTTCATCTATTAAAATGGGAAAATGAATCATTGGAGAAATGATGTTTTATTTAATAATAATTAAAATTTTCCTACGAACATTTACATACAAAAATGTTTCATCTTTTGATCCCCTTAACCCCTGTCAAAAATGACCGCCAATTGTAAACATCCCCAAGTCCGATATTCATGCTATTTGTATACAATCTGTCATCAGGTATGGAACCCACTCATTTCTGAACAAATCTATATTGTCTATTGAGTATGAGTATTTTTGGCAGTCAGAGTAGTACTTCAAAATATAAAAATAAATAATTAATAAATAAATTAAATGAAATAGTATTTTTTAAAATAACTCTTTAGGGATGCTATTTTGTTGATAAAAAACAATCTCTTTTATAAATTTACAAACATAATAACCACAATAATTATCGTTTGTTTATTTTGGACACTGAAATTTTTTTTATCATTATGAGAATAAGTAACTTGTGTTGATATGTGTTTGGATAGTGAAATTTTATGATATATACCCTGATATTTTTCCAGACGTAGTACTTTCTCACCTCCTTATGCATAGCCCCAGTCCTTATTCCTTTTTTTAGATGATAATTATAAACTACCCTATCATAATATAATCATCAGTAAAAGATAATATAAATTATATTACTTGATGTTTAGACCTAAAACGTAGGATGTAGTGTCTTACAAATTCACAAAATCCATCATGTGTGGTCGGTTTGATGGATATCCTTGATTTGAATCCAAAAAATAAATCTTTTCAGAATCCAAGTTCACCACAATTAGCATCCAATGTTGCCTAAAAACACAAAAAGGAATAAGTAATA
The DNA here is from genome assembly GCA_963277665.1 of Viscum album. Lineage (NCBI taxonomy): Eukaryota > Viridiplantae > Streptophyta > Magnoliopsida > Santalales > Viscaceae > Viscum > Viscum album. Next base: position 1,180,520,447 of record OY728166.1, read on the forward strand.
AAATAAGTGAAAATATAATTGATATTCCTTAATCGTATAGTTTTACCTCTGCATTGTTGGTATTAGGAAGAGTCTTTCATCTATAATCATTATTTCAAATGTTTTCAACAAGAATTTCACTATTTCATCCTTTTCTGATGGCTCTAATTTTGTTAGATGTGTTGATGTGGTATGGGGACTAATGAGTTCAAATTTTGGATCATGGGAAAATTCCTTCAAATGTTTTTCATATATACGTCTTTCAACAATATAAAATGCATTTAGTCATAATTTTCATATTAGATCATCTTTTAGAAAATCAATTCATTAAAAAATACCTCATATATATATTTACAACTGTGAAGCCTAGCCAACTGTTTTCAAGGATCTCATTTACATTTTCAGCAGCAAAAATATCTTTACTTTACTCTCCGTATATATTATTTTCTAAAACCACTATATGACTACAACCACCTCTTAGCTTCGTATCCACATGAGCCTTCAATGCTAGAAAATGTGGATAGAGAACAGGTGGTGTTATTGTGCTTTCAGTAGCTCCTTGGGATCGGTTGGTTGATCCTTTAGATGGTTTTGAGACGACGTTTGTCACCCCCTTCCCTTTCTCCGTCTATAATAACATTCATTGGTTCATACCCTTTTTTCATTAATTGTTAAAGGTTTAGCTTGAAAAAAAAGGAAATAAATACCTCTTTGTCTACATATACTCTCACAAGTTGCGATGGATATGCAATGAATTTACCAATAGCCTTTTTGACCATATGAATATCATCTTCATCAAGTGGAATAGGTAGCTCTGCATTTGGATCATGATCTATAGTAATCGTCACTTTTAGATGATCTTTCGGAAGTGGTCTATTATGAAGCTTGTCATCTGGGATGTTGAACACTATAGCCCTCACTACAAGGTGATAGGTGGGTGTTGACAGATATAAATCACAGTCATTATCACCCAGTAGAACATCAGTATAGGAAAAGTATCAGTGTTTGTCTGATTCACATTTCATGGGAACAATTATTGGAATATTGATTACCACAGCTAAGATAGCTTCTTAAGGGGAATGGCTCGCCTCAAAGATGGTGGGGGGTGGAGCGAGATCTTCACGCACTGGTTGTTCCTGAGGTGTGTCTTGTCCTTTCTTTCCACACATAAAAGTTTCTAGCAACTTTCCCTGCCATTGCAATCATTCTTCAAGAGTTTCTAGTCTTTCACTCATTTGTTTCAATTTTTTATCTCTATCATCCGTTTCTTTTTTTTCTCAAAATATACTTGGGGTGTCACCCCAAACCCCGCACCTCTGACATGACCGTATTGTTCTGGCTGCTTTAAATTCACCGATAATAGGTCTATATCTGCTACAGGAGTAGCCGATTCCAGTGATTGTCAGATATAGGAAAACAACTAATTATTTTTATGTAATAGCAATTTAAAACAAATATTTTTATCTTCGTGTCATGCTTACACATATTTCTCACACTTTTTGTGTGTTTTCATATACTATATTCCCTTCCTTATTCACGCGTGCCTCCTTCCATAGAACATTACGTGGGATGGAAGTGTCTTTGGTTTTAGACTCATCAATCTATATATAAATATAGAAAGATAATTATGATGTTGTTTATTGGAACCTAACAATATTAATGTAAATTTAAAATACGTACCATTTTCTTTTCTAGTGAAGCGTACCCCATCCTTTCTTTACGATAGAGGTATATTGGTTTTGATGCAAGTTCCTTATTTTCAGTACAGAGTTGTTGTTTCATAAAGGAAATATTGACAATCAAAGTGATTAATACATGTATCCTCAATCAAAGTATTATCACCCACAATGTACCTGAAACTTCTCATCACCACGGTGGCCAATAAATGCGACCCATACTTCATGGGATATCAGGTGATCATAGACAATGGGTGGGTGCAGGTTTATTTTACCTTTGGAATCTTTTAGGTGACATTTTGTTAAAATAGTGTGAAAACCTCGATGAATCTTTCCTGCAAGCATTAGTACATAATTCTTGTGTGAATCATCTATTATAAATGTACTCTACAAGAGATTGAGAAAAGTAAGACACTATTTCATTATTTTATTTACTAGTAAATTAATGAAATAATATCATAATGTTACCGTAATTTCTTCCTAGATCACAGCCTTCAGCTCAGACACAACATGGTTCCATGAATCTATGTCAATCAGCACACATTGCTGAGTGAAAACTCCAATGTAACTACTAAACATATCCTTGTTGGGATTCACATGTTGGCCTCGTTCATTCCATAAAACATCAAATTTTATGCCTTTTCTTTTCGCCTTAATAACTTTGGCTAACACCGTCAAACTATGACACACCTGTGTTTTCTATGACGTTGGTCCTTCATCCCCAACAATTTCATCGATATCAATATCATATATATATGTTTTTCTGAAATGTAGCAATGGCATGTGCTGATTGTTGTTGGACCTCAACACTAGGAGCAACAACAGGTTCAGAAACTTTTTGTTGCTCTGCACTGTGAGCAGCCACAGTAGGAGCAGCAGCAGCAGCAGCTTGAGAGACTGGTTCAGCCTGAAGGTTAAGAGCACCAAAACGTGCAGAAGTCATTATCTTCAAAAGTGGTTGAATAGTTAATTTAGATTACATAAATTCAGAAATGATAAGATAATAACATGAGATAACAAGATCTATATTAAAAATATATATAACATGTTTATTGAACTCTCTTTTCTTCAAATGTTGAAGGGATTTGACACCTCTATCGATTATCCAAATCCCTTTATTGTGGTATCCTCTAACATACAAAACATCATCTACATTAGGACCACTGTGAAATGATTGCGATGTACCACTGAAAGGATCGTCCTCAACTGAATTTTCATCGGAAACTTCAGTAGTTTTGGACAATAATGGAACAATCGACCACTTTCGGAATGTGGGATCTGGAACATAGAATACTTGTACTTCTTATGATGACATTATAAATTGTTCGGCATTGTACCCTTTTTTACTAAAATAAACTTTCACAAATCCCCATTCATATATTTTAACCCCAATGTTGTTATCAACCCATTTTCATTGAAAAATTAGTAATTGGATTGTTGTATAATCCAGCTCCCATATTTGTTTGATAATGCCAAAGTATGAAATATTTGCATAAATTGGAATTCTTTCCTTACTACCAGAAACATGCATCGCTTCAGCCACAAGTGTAACTCCACTATTTTTCATGGTACTATCTTCATCATGTTCATATGTATAGAATGTATAACCTTTAATTACATAACCATCGTAAGATAATACATACGCACTTGGTCCGACATCTAGCCATCGAAGTCGTTCTGAAATTGAATTCAGATTATCATCCAACTCCTTAAAAATATGGCCCTAAAACCATCCTATAAACTGGTAATTATGTGTATTTGATATCCATTTTTCATCCCTTGATGGATTCAACTACCTAAGAATTTCTTTCTGAGTTTCAATATATGGAGAAACCTCCCAACTATTATGAAAAACATAAAGGTGGTCATGCCCCCGATCTGTAATACTAATTATCACAACATCTCTTCCAGAAATTCCCTCACCCTCAATGCATCCAGTGTGACAAGATTTTAGGAGACCAATGCTTTCCACATCAGATAGGTATTCGGTACAAAATTCAATGGCTTCCTCAAAATTTTATTTTTGACATACCCTTTCAAAATCTTCATATATCGTTCAACGGGGTACATCCATCTATAGTGCACATGAACACAAAGTCGAATCTCTCTCACCAAGTGAATCATCAAATGAACCATCATATCAATAAATGTTGGTAGGAAGAACATTTCTAATTCACATAATATGATGACAATTTCTTTTTCCATAGCTAGAAATTTCGCCCGGTCTAAAACTTTGCTACATATAGCTTTGAAGAAGAAACAAAGTTTGGTTAACGTATGACAAAAATTATTGGGAAAAATGTAACATAAAGCTATAGGAATTAGATCTTGCATCATAACATGGCATTCATGTGATTTCAAACCTTTTAACTTCAAATAATTCATTGACATAATGTTCTTGATATTTGATGAATACCCCTCTGGAACCTTTACATCATTGAAGAAGTTTCAAAACTGATATATCTCCTCCCTAGAAAGAGCGTAAGAAGCTAGAGGAAGAAACATTCGATTTTCACCCTTCATGGGATCCAAATCTTCTCGTATTCCCATTTCAACCATGTCCAACCTTGCCTTAATTCAATCCTTTGTTTTTTCAGGGGCATTTAGCAACGTTTTGATAACACTGTCGCATACATTTTTTCCACATGCATCACATCAAGAAAATTTATGACGTATAAACAATTCCATTATGGTAATTCAAAAAAAAAATGATCTCTTTTTCCAACCGATTTTCGTAAGGTTTTTCGAAAATGGTTTACGAAAAATAGTGTTCACTTATTTTACATTCTCAAACAGTTGATCACCTGTTAGTGGAGACGGTGCTGCGTGTTGTTCTGAACTTCCATTGAATGATTTCATCCAAGATTGGTACTTATGCTAACGAGGTAGAAATCTACGATGTCCTAGAAACACATATTTCGATGAATGTTTCAACCTAATTGATTTTGTATCTTCTTAGAACACGGGAAACCCTTGAGTTCCTTTAATTCTATAGCCTGAAAAATTTCTATAAGCAAGTAAATTATTTATTGTCCCATACAAAATCTCTCTCAACATGAAGTATTCACTTTTATAAGCATCATACAATATAACACCTGAATCCCACAATAACTTCAAATCCTTGATCATAGGTGCCAGATAAAAATCAATATCATTACCTAGTTGTTTTGGTCCTGATAGAAGCATAGATAACATGATGAATTTCCACTTCATGCATAACCAGGGTGGGAAGTTATAATTTACCAACATAACAGGCCATGTACTATGAGTGCTGGTTTGAAAACCAAAAGGATTCACTCCATCTATAGATAACGCAAGACAAAGGTTTCTCGAATCTTTTCCAAATTCAGGATACTCATGATCAAGTTTCTTCCATTGAGGAGAGTTGGCCAGATGATGTAATTTCCCATCTTTATTTCTTTTATCTGCATGCCATGACAATTGTCTTGCAGTTTCTTCACTTCTATATAGACACCTAAACCTTGGAATGATTGGAAAGTACCATAAAACTTTCGTAGGATTGCATTCATCTTTCTTGTATCGAGAAACACCACACTTTGGTCATTCTATAAGTGATTTGTTATCCTTGAGAAAAAATATACAGTCTTTCAGGCATGCATGTATTCTTTCATAAATCATACCCATCAAGTGTAGCATTCATTTAGCTTTATATGCTTAGCTTGGGAGCTCATTATCTTTCGGGATCATGTCATTGATGAGAGCAAGTAGTTCTGTAAAACTGACATCACTCCATCCATTGCCTTCTTTCAATTTATACAACTTTAGTATAGTTGACAATGTTGTATATTTAGTGCAACCAGTATACAATGGCGTCTTTTCACAACACTTTAATTTCTCAAACAATTTTGGGCAATCACGGAGTTCATCTTCAATTGTCTTTGTCATTTCCTCAATACAATCTTCATCATCATTGACACCTGTAATCACATCCTCCATATGTTCTTCTTCATTATCCATATTTTTATTCATATCTGATGATCCATAAAACACAGTTTTATCCCGTCCAGTAGCTATATTCACTTTTTCTCCGTGTTTATTCCAACATTTATAACTCCAATATATTCTGTGACATATCAAATGTTCTTCCAACTCCTCTGGAGTAATTAGTCAATAATAAAAACAACAACGTAAACATGGAAAAAGTATTTGAGAAGGATCATTTGCATGATCCTTTTCAATCTTGATGAACTCTTTCCCTCTGTTCTCATACTCTATTGTCAAACGATTAGAATCCATCCAATATTTATTCATCTCCATCCTATTTGAATCTCAAATATTAGTATTTATGGTTCAAATACACAAAACAAGACTTCCAAATACAGTAGAATAGAACCACTTCCTTATAAAAACAGAGATTAATAGAGCCTAACCATTTCCAATAAAGATTTGGAAATCAACAGAACCAGGATAGAACCCCATCAAAATCAACACAGTTTCCAAACACAAAGGGGTTCGTGGGGATAATCACTTGTGTCATAGATGGTAAAACTCACACAGCATCATCCTCTATGGCTCATAATCCTCTATTAGGTCAACCCTTCTATGGTCAACTAGTCCATCCTTTTATACCTCACCAACCTAAAATACACATGGATGAAAACCAGTAGCCATCTCTATAAGTAAAGAAAGGATTCTCATAATCTCTATAATATGTAATTTATTAAATATAATTACTTTAGATTCATTATAGTTTCCTCAGATCACCCTATTCCAAACCCAAGAATAATCAAGAATGATATATCTACCACTCCTTGGTCTCTTCCCTACATTCAATATCATCATGCCTAATATTTTTGGTAAGCTCAAGTTACTTACTTTAAATCATATGGGGGATAATCACTTGTGTCATAAATGGTCTCCCATGTTATTCCATATGAAAATTTTAACAAATATTATTGACCTTCATCCAATTCAATCTTCATGAGTGTCTAATTCCAAACTCCATCTTAAGTGTAATATCAAAAGAATATAGAATAATAAATTACCCCACATCCACTTCCCCATTAATCTGATCATTCTCACACTCTAATGGAATATTTCTTATGCTTCAACCCCTTCTATATAATCTCATAACCATATATCAACACATACACATTTCACAAACACATAAAAAACCATCTCCACATCACAACCACACATCACATCCTCATCATAGTATGATATCGTGAACATGAAGGACTTAAGCATCATACTCTCCTCCTACAATGCACAACCCCCACTATGTATCCACACCAAATACACATAATCATGTCAACAATAATATAAATACACCAAAACCTAAAATTGTTATAGGTCGTATATATACACCCACTGTGAGCCATTACAACTCATACTAAGTGTGAAGGGGGAGAAGGGAAGAGGGATTGGTTCTATATGTGTTCCCTCTATAACCTAGATATTCAGAAAAACACTCAGAACCAAAGTACCCATATGGATTTCAATCAGGTTACTTGACTCAAGTGGTGGTGCATAAGAAATAATAAGAAAATATAATAAGTATATAGTCACACATAAATCTTTCCTAAGGGTTTACACAAAACTAACACTGCAAACACCCTCGTCAACCATTGCCTTGTTACTACCACCCTATTATAACCACATCCATTATAATGCCACAAATAATCCCCAACAAATCAAATAAGCATCTATATCAACATTACCAACTTCTCATTTCATTTAACATTATAATTTCTTGGATTTTTATTACCATATGAATTTCAATTGTTAACCATTTTAATGTAAAACCAATCATTAAATCACTACCCACAATAATCCATTTTTTAATCATTAATTACATTTATTATATATTTAACCATTTATTAAACATAATTATTCCCATCATTATCATTAATCATTTAACAAACCATCATTTATCATTTCTAACCCATCATCCATTACTATTTTCATTTATTCCAACCATATTCCATGATAAAAGGAAACTACAACACCACCCAATAAAAACTAAATTTTCATGACATAAAATAAAACTAAACACATTCTAAAATCCATAAAATCACTTATTTTCTGCCTAAATTTCCATATCATTTCTATCATAACCGCACAATAATCCATCCATCACTACTGTATTAATTACCACACCACATGCTCCCAACCACATCAATAAACCATCACCCTTATAATTATAGTGATAAATACCCCATACATAGTAGCATGAAAGGGAAAACATATAAGAAATTCACACTAAAAACTACCCCTTAAACACTCTATCATATTAAAGTAGAATTTATAGTTTAAATATAACACTTTAATTATAGATTTCCATACAACCAATTCATTACCTACCTTAAGTGACTAGAAAACAATGAAGGTGATTATAAAATATTATTAGTAGTAAGATATTTCTTTCACAACATCAAGAATAAATCACTTAGCAACAACACCAATAAATCCATAAATATATAAGAAATATTATGGAACTTTATAAATCACATGCAAAACTCCCTCTTCACTTTAATTTCCTTTAGTGTAATTCATTATAGTATTTAGGTTAATCAGTATTATCCATCCAATGGAAACAAAATAACATGATAATTCCACAATTAACACAAAATAAAGAAGGAGAAATTTCATGTCCCCAATCTAAAATAAAGATTTAACAAATATTTCATAAGAATGAGAAGAATAGTCAAATAAAACATTAATTAACACATGAGGGTAATCTAAAAGTCCTATGTATGATCATTAACCATTAAAACCATAAAAAAATACAAAAACTGAATCATCATTGTTGTCAAATCCTTCCTAAGAAGAAAGTTCAAGAAGAGAATCAAGAAGAAGAGAAAAAAAATCACCTTAGAGGAGGAGAATTAGAAAACCTTATACACTACATCGGGAGGGGAAGGCACGACCTCCAGAGGGGGAGGTGCATGGGAGGATCTGCTAACCATTGAGAAATGGAGGAGTAGGGTTTGCGGGAAGTAGAGTCGAGCAGAGAGGAGGAGAAGTAGGTTTTGCGGGGAGTAGGATCCGCCAAAGGGGTTCGAGGGGGAGGATAAGGAGAAGGGATAGCGGCGGAGGTCCGTCAACGCGAAGATCTTGGGGTGGAGGAGGTTTAGAAACATAAAGATCAGGGGGAGGGGAGTTGTCACAGGGGTAAAGTACCACGAGAGCTTTAGGGCACGATAAACAGAGGAGATAGTGTGACCAATTTTATAAAATATGGGACTGTGGTTTTATCAGCGCTAAAAAAGCACTGATAAAGGATACCTTTATCAATGATAAAATTTTAGTGCTGATAAAGGAAGGATTTATCAGTGCTTTTTTAGCACTGATAAAGAGTCCCTTTATCAGCGCTAAAAAAGCATTGATAAAGCCTTCCTTTATCAGTGCTAAAATTTTAGCGCTGATAAAGGTTACCCTTTATAAGCACTAAAATTTTAGCGTTGATATAGGGATTATTTATCAGTTCTAGAAAAGTGCTGATAAAGAAGCCTTGTATTAGCACTAAAATTTTATCGCTGATACAGGGACTCGTTATCAGCAGTTTTTTCTTAACACTGATATAAGGTGGCACTTCCCTTGCCAGTTATTTTAGTAGTGAGTACACTAAGATACCATGAGATATGTTCCAAGATATCTAAGTGTGAGTTTTGGATCAACAAGGAAAATTTCTTGGGTGACATCATATATGAGGACGGTGTGTCAGTGGGCCTAGAGAAAGTTAAAACATTGGTACCTTTGGAGAAACCCAAGAATGTTTTTGATGTCATGATATTTCTGGGTTTGACGGGTTATTACCAAAGGGTTATCAAGGACTCTTCTTTCTTGGTAACGCCACTTTAGGGATTGACTAAGAAGGGTGTCAAGTATGAGTGGTCTGGATCATGTGAGAATTCTTTCCAAGAGTTAAAGAAGTGCTTGACTAACACACTGATTTTGATCTTACCTAAGCCATGTAAGAATTATACCTTGTTTTTTTATGCATATGGTATTAGAATTGGGTCATTATTGATGTAGGGAGATCAATTTGCAGTGTATGGGTCATGATAGCTGAGGCTATATAAACAAAATTACCCAAAACATGATCTCAAGTTATCCATGGTGGTTTATGATTTGAAGTGTTGGTGGCATTACCTATTGGTTGAAATGTTTTTTGTGTATACCAACCATAAAATCCTGAAGTACAAATTTTATCAACAAGATTTTAACCTTCAATACAGATGATGGGTAGAGTACATTCAATCTTTCGATTTTGAGTTAGCCTATATGCCAAGAAAAGGGAATAGTGTTACAAATGCCCTTAGACAGAAGGTACAAACTCAGGCAGTTCATGAGTCCAATTCTGAGTGAAGTATGACGGCCTTGTTCACTAAGATGCATATAGATTTTCAAGAGGGATAATTTAAGACAAACCATGTCTCATTATCAATTTATTCCTTCTGAGCCAGATCAAGGAGAGGCAGTTTGAGGATTTCGAGTGTTTGGCCTTAGGGAAATCCTTGAAGGTGGGGAGTCACCTTCTAATTGGAATATCGAGGATGATGAAATTTTTTATGTTTGGGGTCATGTTTTTTTTCTTACGTCTATGTGAGAGGATCTTATTTGTTAGTTCCATGCCTCAAAATTGGTAGTGCACCCAGGATTGACCAAAATGTATCGTGATCTTCATATAAAGTATTGGTGCCCCCTGATGAAGAAAGTGGTTGTAGGTATTGTGAAGATATGATACACTTGTTAATAGGTGAAGGCTGGCCATCTATGACCTGGTGGATTGTTACAGCCGTTACCCATTTCATAA